>CM060935.1:724265663-725515663 GCA_030765085.1 Allium cepa | reverse complement strand
CCTTTTCTTAAAAGATGCTTTAGAAAGGGATGAAGCTACTTTTATTAGCTTTCGAATCTATTCAACTTGCCTTTGTATTTAAAGAAGCTTTCAAAAGAGTTGCCTTATAACCTATTCGGCACGTAGTTATCGCATTCATACCTTTCGAATTGGTTAAAGGCTGCTTTCCTTTATGGCCTTATAATAATGAGTTCGAAAGGAAGGCTTTCATTTTATTAACATTATAGCCACCTTCTTAATGCTTTCGAAAGGGTTCTGTTAGCCGCTTCTATAAATGGTTTCGGAGGTAATGGTTCTAAAAGGATGGTTTCAAAGTTATCCTCTTCCCCAATTCTTTTCTTAAGATTGATGCTTCCAAAAGCAAATCTTTTGCTTTTGTTCTCTTTGACACAGTAGTTATATTTAATGTTAAACCCAATGATTTCTAAAGAGATACTTTCAAATGTTTTTAAAGCTATGCTTCCATAAATTCCACTTGAACTAAATGCCTTTGAAAGGTAAGTTTTATGTGTTTCGACAGGTATATCTTGAAGTGTTTCAATAGTATGGTTTCATTTCTTTTGAAAGGCATGTTTAATGGTTTCAAAATAGAAGATCTAAGGAAAGTAACTCATGACGTCACAATGATCCAAAAGACAAAGTCGAAAGCCTTAGTTTTCAAACAAGAAACCCAATCTCATTTTTTTAAAAGTAAATACATAGCAAAATGAAAGAGTTTCAAAATGGCATTAAATTTTGGAATTTTTAAAGAAGCTTTCCTTACTAAAGACAGTGAGTTAAGGTTATTAACCATGTTTCAACAGAAAAATTATTACAAGGAATTAAGTCATAGATGTTTATATTATCATTTTTTGATCAATTATCATGCATGTTTCTGTAAATATATTCACTTCATAATTAACCCATAACTACATTTTGGGGTGTTAAAGGCAGAATAACCAGTTAGGTTGACCTAATAGTGAATATACATTGAGTTAACTTCTGTGTGAGTAGAATTGAATCCAGGAAGTCATGCAGACCAGAATATAGGATGCCCAAAGACCAATCAAAGAATTATTGGTTTAGACAGGTTCTTAGTAATCCTATGAAACTATGTATGGAAATTGTTATTGGCAAGGGCCAATAGGTTCTTAGCGATCCCATGAAGACTATATCCAGAATAAGTTATCGAAAGAGATCAATAGGTTCGTAGTGATCCCATAAAAACTATGACATGTGAGATGTTATTGGAGAATCTAATTGGTTCATAGTTACCCCATGAAAACTATGATTTGATGATGTTATTGGTAGACATCAATAGGTTCTAGATGATCCCATGAAAACTATGAAACCGGACATATAGTTCATAAGTTTGGAATAGTTTTTAGTTAGCCCGTGAAAACTAATAGGTCAACAATGACCCTAGAAACTATAATTTAAGTCAGATGGTCAAGAAAATGGGTATGGGAAATCCAGAGCATATTGCATGTTTGCATATTATTATGATACATTTTATTATGTTATGCCTTAACCACTGTGGATGCAAGTGCACAGTATATGGTTATTGTAAATTTGGTGAAGATACCATGAGGGGAAAACTCATTCCGCTAAGCGGCGTGGTCTCACTAGATATATATATGGATCAAGATGGTAGATTATTATTCACATTAGACTTTTTGTCTGACTCAAAGTTTATGTTTTACCCTTAAACTCTCAGGTGTCCAATTGATTTTGAGAGTTTGAGAGTTAGGTTTTGAGGTTCTCCTTTAGACGAATAAGCTTTCGAAGATGTGTAGGAGGCAAGCAAGCTATTATGATTTCTTTTTGTTTAGTTCCGCTGTATTATTGGATGTAATGGAAAAGTTGGTTAATTGCCTGTATTTAGACTCTCGTCAACCATGAGGGCATCTTCATATGCCGCTCTTGGCTTATTATTTAAATGGCCAATTTTCTATCGGATTAGAAAATAGCCGAAATTTTAAATTAAAAATAACCGCAAGCGCACGATGTACAATTCTATTACGTGGCAAGTATGGGTCGATCCGTAGGGAATTGTATTGATTATAAAATTTCTACTCAACTAAACTAAACCAAGAATTTGATATCTTGTTAACTATAAAAAATTGCAAAAACTAAATACTTCAAAAGTGACTGAAAACTATGAGATTAAAAGACAATTTAGAGTAAATCCACTCGTTGGATCACATAAATCAACACAACATGAAATTATGATATCTCTTTTTGGTCATTAGTGAATTTAATTGATGTTTTTATCATAAGTATTAAATATTCATGTTATTAATTAGCCCAACATAAACCATCAAACTATAACACATCCTTCAAACTCACTATTCATCTCTCATGAAAATGACAATGAAATTAAAAATAAGATCTATTTTAAGCATGGCTTATTTACTATTGAATTAGTAACATAAACCATCAGTCTGGATGATAAAAATTGTGTTTATTTGAGAAAGAATAGCTTATATGTGGTTAACATCATAGACTATCAAATTTATTAATAAACTTATATCAACATGCAACTTTCCATTAAGCGCAAAAAGAGAACATAAACGAGCAAATTATGATGAATCTACATGATATAGAGCTTTATTTCCCTAAATTGAAGGGTTTAGCTTCTCATAATTGTTGTTACTTCAACAAATGTAGATTGAAACATGAAACAAAAACAAGAAGAAAATGCAAGCTAAGTAAGAAGAGAGCTAATTAAATTAAAATAAAAACTAATCTACTTGTATAAATAAAAAGATCTAAACTATTTACAAATGAGAATTTCTATGGTAACGCCTTCTACCTCCATTTTGAACTTAGTTCAATATGTAGGCAATTGGGTTGGTACTGAATGCCTTAATATAAATGGAATGCTCAAATTACGGATTTCAATGTGGTCGGAAGCCAGATTTGACTGTATCTGTTTCCCCATCTGCTGTTGATAGGAATAGCACGGGGATATGTAGGTCACATGATGCTGATGTCTGCACAGTTGCATCCAGGCATGGTGTAACAACCCGCATACTTTACGATTGTATATTTGAATATTTATTTAAATATAGCATCGTTAGTCGGATTTTAGTCCGAAATGCTACTTTCTGCAAACAGTCAAATTAAGACTCGAGATCTCTTCCATTGAGTTCAAAATGACGTTTGCGACCTTTTTGAGCATAAACATTGATATGTCTGAAGTTAGCTTGAATTTTGACATTTTCACTTAGGGCTTTGGGTTTGGGTTTCAGCCCAATAACCTAACATAAGACCCTAGCTCCACCCCCTCTCCTCTTCATTTATTCTCATTTCCTAACACTTCAAGCTTTAAGCAAAAATAGGGGGAGGAAATAGAGATTAGGAATTCCTAAGCCCTAGCTTCATTTGCAAATCCAAGTTTTAGCTCCAAAATCAAAGAGAAGCTTAGATAAGCATCTCCTTCTTCTTCTCCATCTGAATCTCTTTCCAATTTAAGAAATTTCCTATAATCTAATTTGGGAAATTATTGCTTCTAGACATAGATTGGAGTTCCTAGAGTTGAAGTTGAAGAGTAGTTGATCTTCCTTTGCTTTCAAGCTTCTCCTTTATTGTTTTTGGGTTTAAAGGTGAGTTTTTGAACTCACATCTATGTCTATATCTTTGATAGTTGTTAGGTAGTGATTCCTAACATCTATTCCTTGTCCATTTGCTTTGGATTGATTGGTTTTATGAATATTCCAATTTTTGGTGTTTTGAAGTTAAATCCTTAAAAATCTTAGCTTTGATGTTTGATCATGTTTTTGGCGGCGTATCGAAGAGCATATAGGGCTGGGTTGCCGATTGGCATAAACCCCTAGTGTTCATCGCTCGACCGATGGCAAATTGTATAGGATTTTACCCCTTGGGGGCTAGGCTAAGAACACTGGAATTCCCAGTTCGGTCGACTGAACCAGAAGGTCAGTCGACTGAACCGAACCCAGGAAATTTCCTAGCTAGTATCAATCAACTAACCACTCTGGGTCAGTCGGTTGAGCCTGGAAACCGAAGGTTTCCAGGCATGTTTCAGTCGACTGACCACTTTGGTTCAGTCGACTGAACCTGGAAACAGAAAGTTTCTAGGATTTGCGTCAGTCGACTGACCACCCTGGTCCAGCCGACTGAATCTGTTGTCTCTGCCTATTTTGCCTTTTGTGTTTGAATTTCCCACTATTAATCGATTCTTATTTCTCCAATTTGTTGCTATCACCTTTGTTGACTTTCATAACTTCTTTTTGGAGATTTTTAGGGAATATCCATTTTTGATGGATTTGGTATCGATTTCTTTGGATTTAATTCACGTCTTAGAATGTGAATTTTTGGTGATTGATTGTTTTTATAATCAATTTTGTGATTTGTCACTTTAAAATACAAAGGTTTCTATACTAATAGTAAATATTCAAAATCTTTCTCAAATATGATTTCAACTCTATTTTTAATACAAAGCTTGTTTATAAAACTGTTTTCCAATCTATTAGTATACACAAACCTTTACCTCATTTGTTTGAGAAATCTAATTAAATGGCTTAGTAAAACTAGTAGTATAAAACGGTTGCATTTACTTCGTCGGTTAATTTTTGGACTTGTTCGATTGAAACTCTTGTGACAACTTTCGAGTGGAGATCTACAATTTATTCGTAAATATGTAAGTTAAGCAAGTGGTTATGGGACATGAAGCTAAACTCATTTATTTACTAGCTTAGTATAATTGACACTTCTTGATGATAGATGATGATCATTTTTGTGGTTTAGACTAGCGATATGCGCTGCCTCTTTGTCCGCGTGGGGGACTGTACCCCGTTTGTGGAGTTTCAGCTCAAATTGGTGGGTTAGCGACCCATGGTCTTCGGGCCGTTTATGGAGCTTCGGCTCAAAGGTCTTCGGGCCGTTTATGGAGCTTCAGCTCAAAGGTCCTCAGCCTTTTGTGGAGCTTCGGCTCAAATTGATGGTTAGCGACCATGGAATAGCGTTCCGTTTGTGATGCACGTGTTGGTGAGTTTTCATTCTCCCATTTGTGATAGGCCTCCCCCTTTAGTGATTTCTGGATTTCTAAATTGATGATTTCTAGAATTTGTCTTTCGCCAATTTTAGTGATTTACAATGATAAGCTTTATCAATATTTGTGGTTTGGTGGATATGGTAAAGAATATGACATTCTTTTTTCTGTTATGAGATTCTTGAGATATGGTATGATTTTTGTTGATGTTAAATGTATACTTTTCATAGTTTGGCATTATTGTTATCATACGTTTTTGTGATATCTCTTATTCTATCTCATTTATCTGATATTTGTAGCTAGACTGATCTGTTTATTATTTTCTTATTAAATAATACTTGGGTCAGACCGAGATGCTACAGGTGCTTCTGCTTAACTCCTCTTCTGGGAGCATTATCTGATTTTGGCTAACTACTCTAGTTTAGTAGTTTTTGTTGTTATACATTCGAGATAGAGACTCCTTGATGTATACATATTCTTTTGTGTAGTACTTGTATCTATTCTTTTGTGATATTATGGATCTTGTTTGACCACTACTCTGATGTACACTTCTATGTGTTATATTCATATCCGTTTCCGCCTTTGTGATATGGATATCTGTGAATGATTGGTGTTATGCTTATTTCAATATTTGTTTCCGAAGATCATATAGCCACTGTGTAGTAGTTTTGAGTTTGTAGCGGTATGTCAGATTTCCTCTTGAAATGAAATGCATGTTATACTATCTGACATATCGATGCTCGCATAAAGCGATTACACGGATGGTCGCTCCTCAACAGCCTTATTCATCGTGCTAGTTGACGGCATTACTCCGTAGTGTCCTTGGCTAGCGTGAGTATAGAGGTGGGGCGTCACATCTTGGTATCAAAGCGAAACGTCGAAACAATGTAGAATAATCTAGCAAGGATCATTGTCCTAAGTCTTTCTTAGGAGTCGTGCCTTAGGATTCTATCCGAGTCTTAGGACCCGTTCTATCCTATTTTCTTTATGATGCCTTGTTTTATCAATTATGTTTGTTTGATATTCATTCTAAGAATAATCTTTTTCCTCTTCTTTCTCTCTTTCTTAAAGAAGAAGAGATGGTTAGTTCTGGTAGTCCTAGCGCTGGTCAATCCAATAGTCCTTCTCTGGATGGCTATTCATGTCTTTCCAACAACTTTTGGATCTTGTAAAGAATCAAAGGTTTATCTGTACTTTGAGTAAGGACCTTGAAAAGGTTTTACCTCTGAAACTAGAAGTTCCTTTCGATCAACTTGTAGATATCACTCTATGACTAGAAGAGGTCGATAAAGGGAGTGATAGTGATATTGGAGGTTCCAAAAAGAGCCTCAATAACAACAAGAAGAGGCATATTAAGTTCAAAAGCCCTAATCCCAAAAAGAAAGGGAGGTGGGCAACTTCGGTAGCAAAAACTCCAATCCCTAATCGTGGAGAATGCTATGATTGTAATTCTAAGGACCACTATGTAAATAGGTGTCCAAGGCTTATTTCTTGTCGCTGTTGCAAAAATTCAGGTCATAATATTTCTGCATGCCTCATACTTCAAAGAAATAAGAAAAGGGAACAAGAAACTTCAGTAGCAAAGGCTCCTACCTCTAGTCGTAGGCAATGCTACAATTGTGGTTCCACGGACCACTATGCAATGGAGTGTCCAAAACCTCTCTATTGTCGCTATTGCAAAAATTCGAGACTTTGTCCAAATGGAATGATCTCGAGACTTTGTCCACTTGTGAGATACAAGATCATGAATCCAATTTATGTTCATCTCTTGTTTTGTGTAGCCTTAAGGCACATCCTTCTCTTTTAGACCGAATTCTTGAAGCTCAAAAGCTAGATCTCGAATTGGCCCCTCTTAGCCAAAATTGTAAGGATAAAATCGATATTGAAGGGTTGAAAGATTTTGATATTGATGCTCGTGGCGGTATTCGAAAATATGGTAAACAAATCGTGCCAAATATTAGTGATCTCCGTAAAGACAATTTAGAAGATTCTCATCGTTCTAAATTCACCATTCATCGCGGTAGTAGTAAATGTACGCGGATATGAAGCGACTTTATTATTGGGATGGAATGAAATCTGATATTGCTAACTTCATTAAGCGCATGACTTGCCAACTTATTAAGGCCGAACATCAAAGGCCTGGTGGGGTATTGCAGCCTTTGGACATTCCAATTTGGAAGTGGGACAAAATTTCCATGGACTTTATTGACGGTCTTGCCCGTTCTCGTTAGGGCCATGATAGTTTATGGGTGATAGTTGATAGACTTACAAAATCCACCTATTTTATTCCCGTTCGGTCCAATCGGACCATACCTCTTTTGGCCAAGCTCTTTATTAAAGAAATTGTTAAATTGCATGGAGTACCTACTTCTATTGTTAGCGATCGTGATCCATTGTTTACTAGTGGATTTTGGAATAGTCTTCAAAAAGCTTTGGGAAAGAAGCTTAATTTTAGCACCGCTTATCATCCTCAGTCTGATGGACAAACTGAGCGTGTGAATCAAACAGTTGAAGATCTTCTTCATGCATGTGTTCTTGATTTTAGTGGAAGCTGGGAAGATCACATTTTCTCTTGTTGAGTTTTCCTTTAATAATAGCTTCCAATCTATTATTGGTATGGCACCTTTTGAGGCGCTCTATGGAAGGCCATGCCGATCTCCTTCTTGTTGGCTTGAGGCCGGTGAGAAGCTGGTTTTAGGTCCAGATTTTATTCGAGATTCCATAGAAAAGATTGACCTTATTCGTCATAGGATGAAAGAAGCTCAAAGTAGGAAAAAATCCTATGTCGATAACCGAAGAAGGAAATTAGAATTTTCTGTGGGAAATTTTGTGTTTATTCGTGTATCAACTATGAATGGTGTTGTGTGTTTCAGTCGATCGGGGAAGTTAGCACCTCGATATATTGGTCCATTTCCCATCACCGAACGTATTGGTTTTGTGGCTTATTGCCTTTTATTACCGAATCAGTTTTCTGCTATTCATGATGTATTCCACGTCTCTCAATTACGGAAATGCCTTAGAGATTACGATTCTATTCTTGAGTCCGGTGTTGTGGAAGAAATTGAAGTTTCGCCTAATTTGACTTATGAGCAACAGCCTATTCGTATTATTGCTTTGGATGTAAAACGCCTTCGAAATAAAGATGTCCCTCTTATGAAAGTTCAATGGTCCTCAAATCCTAAGGATTGTTCTTGAGAATCTAGAGAATTCATCGAGCGCACACATCTGGACTTACTCTCTCGTGCTCTTTGAGGTGAACTTCTTATTTCAAATTTCTTTCGTGTTGATATGCTTTAATAGTTGTTACTTTTTATTTTTCTTCTTAAATATTGCGAGGACGCAATTTCTTTAAGGAGGGGAGTCTGTAACAACCCTCATATTTTACGATTGTATATTTAAATATTTTACTTAAATATAGCATCGTTAGTCGAATTTTAGTCCGAAACGCTACTTTTTGCAAATAGTCGAATTAGGACTCAAGACCTCTTCCATTGAGTTCATAATGACGTTTGCGACCTTTTTGAGTATAAACATTGATATGTTTGGAGTTAGCTTGAATTTTGACATTTTCACTTAGGGCTTTGGGTTTGGGTTTCAACCCAATAACCTAACATAAGACCCTAGCTCCACCCCCTCTCCTCTTCATTCATTCTCATTTCCTAACACTTCAAGCTTTAAGCAAAAATGGTGGAAGAGAAAAGAGATTAGGAATTCCCAAGCCCTAACTTCATGTGCAAATCCAAGTTTTAGCTCCAAAATCAAAGAGAAGCTTAGGTAAGCATCCCTTCTTCTTCTCCATCCCAATCTATCTCCAATTTCAGAAATTTCCTATAGCCTAATTTGGGAAATTATTGCTTCTAGACTTAGATTGGAGTTTCTAAAGTTGAAGTTGAAGAGTAGTTGATCTTCCTTTGCTTTCAAGCTTCTCCTTTATTGTTTTTGGGTTTAAAGGTGAGTTTTGAACTCACATCTATGTCTATATCTTTGATAGTTGTTAGGTAGTGATTCCTAACATCTATTCCTCGTCCATTTGCTTTGCATTGAATTTGTTTTTTGAATATTCCAACTTTTGGTGTTTTGAAGTTAAATCTTTAAAAATCTTAGCATTGATGTTTGATCATGTTTTTGATGGCATATCGAAGAGCCTATAGGGCTGGGTTGCCTATTGGCATAAACCTCTAGCGTCCATCGCTCGAGCGATCGCAAATTGTATGAGATTTTGCCCCTTGGGGGCTTGGCTGAGAATACTGGAATTCCCAGTTCAACCGACTGAACCAAAAGGTCGGTCGACTGAACCGAACCTAGGAAATTTCCTAGGCCAGTATCAGTCGACTGACCCCTCTGGGTCAGTCGACTGAGCCTGGAAATCAAAGGTTTCCAGGCATGTTTCAGTCGACTGACCACTTTGGTTCAGTCGACTGAACCTGGAAACAGAAAGTTTCCAGGATTTGTGTCAGTCGACTGACCACCCTAGTCCAGTCGAATGAATCTGTTGTCTCTGCCTATTTTTCCTTTTGTGTTTGAATTTCCCACTTTTAATGGATTCTTGTTTCTCCAATTTGTTGTTATCACCTTTGTTGACTTTGATAACTTCTTTTTCGGGATTTTTGGGGAATATCCATTTTTAATGGATTTGGTATCGATTTCTTTGGATTTAATTCACGTCTTTGAATGTGAATTTTTGGTGATTGATTGTTTTTACAATCAATTTTGTGATTTGTCACTTTAAAATACAAAGGTTTCTATACTAATAGTAAATATTTAAACTCTTTCTCAAACATGATTTCAACTCTATTTTTAATACAAAGCTTGTTTATAAAACCGTTTTCCAATCTATTAGTATACACAAACCTTTACCTCATTCATTTGAGAAATCTAATTAAACGGCTTAGTAGAACTAGTGGTATGAAACGCTTGCATTTACTTCGTCGGTTAATTATTGGACTTGTTCGATTGAAACTCTTGTGACAAGTTTCGAGTGGAGATCTACAATTTGTTCATAAATATTTAAGTTAAGCCAGTGGTTATGGGACATGAAGCTAAACTCATTTATTTACTAGCTTAGTGTAATTGACACTTCTTGATGATCGACGATGATCATTTTTATGGTTTAAACTAGCGATGTGCGATGTCTCTTTGTCCGCGTGGGGACTGTAACCCCTTTGTGGAGTTTCGGCTCAAATTGGTGGGTTAGCAACCCATGGTCTTCGGGCCGTTTGTGGAGCTTCGGCTCAAAGGTCTTCGGGCCTTTTGTGGAGCTTCGGCTCAAATTGATGGTTAGCGACCATGGAATAGCGTTCCATTTGTGATGCACGTGTTGGTGAGTTTTCATGCTCCCATTTGTGATAAGCCTCCCTCTTTTATGATTTTTGAATTTCTAAATTGATGATTTCTAGAATTTGTGTTTCGCCAACTTTAGTGATTTACAATGATAAGCTTTATCAATATTTGTGATTTGGTGGATATGGTAAAGAATATGACATTCTTTTTGCTGTTATGAGATTCTTGAGATATGGTAAGATTTTTGTTGATGTTAAATGTATACTTTTCATAGTATGGCATTATTGTTATCATACATTTTTGTGATATCTCTTATTCTATCTCATTTATCAGATATTTATAGCTAGACTGATCCGTTTATTATTTTATTATTAAATAATACACAAGTCAGACCGAGATGTTACAGGTGCTTCTGCTTGACTCCTCTTCTGGGAGCATTATCTGATTTTGGCTAACTACTCTAGTTTAGTAGTTTTTGTTGTTATACATTCGAGATAGAGACTCCTTGATGTATACATATTCTTTTGTGTAGCACTTGTATCTATTCTTTTGTGATATTGCGGATCTTGTTTGACCACTTCTCTTATGTACACTTCTATGTGTTATATTCATATATATTTCCGCATTTGTGATATGGATATCTGTGACTGATTTGTGTTATGCTTATTTCAATATTTGTTTCCGAAGATCATATAGCCGCTGTGTAGTAGCTTTGAGTTTGTAGTGGTATGTCGGATTTCCTCTTGAAATGAAATGCATGTTATGCTATCTGACATATCGATGCTCGCACAAAGCAATTATACGGATGGTCGCTCCTCAACAGCCTTATTCTTCGTGCTATTTGATGGCATTTGTGACGACCCTGCATTTTGGCCCTATTATTTTAATAAACATTTAATCTAATTTGAGTAAAAGTAAACTTATCATTCTAAAATGAATATTAAACATAAGTATACAAAATATATAGTTATAAACATCAATACATAAACATAAGACAACTGTAAATATAAGATATAAATAGAGATATAAAATATATAAATACAAACATATGTTATACATCTAAGGTTTGAAAATATTACTAAGAAATTAGGTAAACAATGATTATAATAATTTTACATATACATATAGGATAGTGTAGAATAGAGTGCTGCTGTATAACATACATATGTACAGTACATAGAAGACAAATCTATTTGCATATTCGAATTATTTTTGTGCTCAAATGCAAAAGAGAAGTTATTCATAACACAAATGCAAAATATCTTGTATGGAGAAAACGATAATATAATAACTGAAATCCGCCATATTAATTATATGAAAACACATTAGAAGACATGCATTTAATTAGCACCACAATTTGTCAAGAAAAATCTTTCAGTTGAGATTTGTAAACGCAAATGTATAAAGTTAAAAATCAGATGAAGTGTATACATATGAATTGTTCATACAAGAGGACAAAATGTTTACATACATAATATCTTTGTTCTTAAACTAAAAAGATAAAACAAAATATCATCTTTCACACAAACCAATATCTATCTGCAAGGTGTATATTTTCATACAAGATATTTATACATAGCAAACATAATAATAATATGTAAACATATTTGGAAACAAAGGCATTAAATGCCATCATCTCAGCCCAACATAGGTCAATTCAAACATTAAAAAAAAAATCTGATCAAAACTTAACAAGGAAGCTTAACCAGGTAGCACCTTCCTTATTACCTCCTCTTGTCTTCTATATATGTATGCATCTCCTATTGAGTTCGTTCAGTGACCATTTAGCAACCAGGGAATAAGAAAACAACCATCTTCAGAATTTTTTTTCCAAAGCTTAAAACTCAAGTTCAAACAAAAACAAACAAGAACAGAAAGTATTCAAGGGCAGATTCAGCTGCAGTTTTCTCAAACATCAAAGTACTCTCTGTTCAAAGATTTTCAGGTGAGTAATCGTATCATCTTCGAAATTTAAATCTTGATAATTGGTTCATGGAAAGCTATATTTGTTTTATATTGTAAAACAAAGTTGTTTTTGCTGATTTCTGGAATCTCTGCTATATGATATTCTTCAGTATTTCAAGTCTCTGAGTCAAGAGAGGTAGAGGAAGATTTATACTCTTCATATAAAAGCATTTAAAATTAGGATTTGAACTAAATAAGTTGTTTAAAATTTAAATCCATTATTTGGAAAACTTCCTAAAGGTCGACAGTGAAAATAACTACTGTAGATTTCAAATTTACAGTAAAAGCAAACCAAAGTGTATAATTCACATATCTTAAATTGTTGATTTGATATCATTTCTTGAATAAACATACAAAGGTAGGATTTTTAAAATAAAAATGATAATTTTTAAGCAAGTATTCAAGGTGTGGTTTATTAAGGAACCCAAATTGTTTTTTCATCAATTTCTGTTGATTTAATGAAAGGTTGATGTAGGAACTTGTAGTGAAGCAAGCTGGATGATCCACGAACATAGGAAAAATACTAGAAAAATTTTCGAATGCAAAAATTGGTGGGACGAATCAAGTTTAGGGTTTTGGGTTCCAACGTTTTTTGGTCTGAAAGCTCGTTGATTTCGTCATCATGAATCCACCGAGCTTCACGAGATTTTAAGAGATGGTAGGGGAAGGTGATGGCGAGGCATGGCCAGAATCGCTTAGCCGAAGGTGGATGACGTAGGGTGGTCGTGGCGATTTTCTTTGGTCATGTTCGAGTTGTGGTTCGTTCAAAAAGGCATATTTGGAATTCGATCTTATCGTGATGAACTGGGTTTCGTTTGTGAGTGTATGGTTGTTAGGTGGTCTGCAGGGGGGCCGTGGGTAGCCGAAGTGGCGGCAACACTCCGTGCACGTGCACGGTGGCATAGGATGAGTGTCAGCGGCTTCGTGGTTTGTTTCGAGAGTATGATGAGAGTTTCTTCAAGTTCAACCTGGTGCGTACAACGTGCGTGAGTGTGAACCTAGTACAGTAGTGTTATAACTTAGCAAATAATAAAAAAGAAAAAAAAAAAGAAAGCCCAGTAGAAGAAGCTTTGGGTAAGGGAAGAGATACGAGATTTACTCGAGTTAAGCAAGTGTTGACCTCGGGTTCCATTTTCTTTGGAAATTGCATAAATACTGTTAGGCACTTTGTCATACAAAGTTTAACATAAATTAAATAGATAATGTTGGTTAGCGATAAGATAAGAGTTGATTTAAAATTTTATAAAAGGAAAGATTTGCAAATGAAAGGAAATTAATTTACTTAAAGTATCAATTGATTTAGAATGTAAATCAACTTTATAATGGTAATTAACTAGAAGTTTGAAGATTTAATAAATCGATAATTGAAGATTGATAATTATGTGAACTTAAGAATTAAATTAACTACTTAAAGCTAATTAATAGTGGAGGACATAAGTAATTAACCCAGGATTTAATGGTTTTCCCTTAAGTAATAAATTAAGTAGATCAAATTATTTTGATATGAATCAGTTAAGGATTAAGATTGTTAATCCAGGATAATTACTGTATAATTGTAAGTAGAGAATAGTTAATTTATGATTAATCGATGAATGAATTTGTAATTAACGATTTATAGTTAATTAATGAATGATTAATAGATAAGCTATTAAGTAATTTATTTAACCAATGATTATTGTTAAATTAGTTGGTAATTAAGGAATACTTAATTTGTAATTAAGTTGTGTAATTAATAATTAAGTTTTTTTTTTCTTTATTTATGGTTAAAGAATAATTAATCTACAATTAGGGTTTATTAACTGGGTTTAGGGGTAATTAAGGGATGGATTGCCCGTTTAAAACAAATTTGTTGATTAATCAAATGTAATCTCTTGCAGATTAATTAAATATAAATACTTGATGGGATTTAGTGAAGCAATTCATAATTACAGGATGAAATAAAGTAAAGGAATTACTTAATGGAAAGTAATAAGTGGGTAATTACTAAATAGAAGTGACTAAGGATGAATTACTTGGGTAATAAATCAAAAAGGGATAATAAATTAAGTAAGAGGTTAATTATTTAAGTTAGAAATTACAAGGGGAAGTTACTGTTTATGAGTAATTGGGGTTGATTGATGGATGCAATTAAGTAAGGATAAACATCCATGGGATATGGTTATGTATAATTACTTAATAGAAGTAATTAGATAATGATGATGATCTTAATGTAATTAAAGAATGATTAAATCAATAAGGGTCAACTAAGATGAATAATTTTGTGATGGTAAATCAATCGGGTTGTAATAAATTAATAAGCAGGACTTAAAGGTGATTGATTTAAATTTAATTATGGCTAACTAGATTTATTCGAGATGGTGTGATTGATTAATCTTATTTATGTATGATTAAATGATGATTAAATGCCCTGAATTGATTGATACCCTGATATGAAATGGTTCGTGATATGATGTGTTTGGGTGGGCAATGTGGTTATTTATCAATGAGGAATTGCTAAGTAAAGGTGCCATCTTTCGTTTAAAATTTAATTGCATTTCAATTGGATAATATGTGTTAAGATGAACTGAATTCGAAGAGACCGGAGTCGGGTATTAGTTAATACCCGAAACCATTTCGATTCTTTATAAATTGATATGTGAAGTCAATAGGCTGAAATGAAATGATTTAAGTGAATAGGGCCATATAATCTAAGTTCTGGCACTTAGAAATTGATGTGAGAAACGACTTGTGAAGTGAAAATTGATATAAGTTACCCGGGTTTATATGAGATATATACTTTCGTATTCCATGTTAAATGGGTTTACTCACGCTTGTTTCCAGCCTGACCCGGGTGTTACTTTGATGTAATGCTCGGGTCAGACAGAGTATTACAGATTTTCAGGTAGGTACGTTTTGGAGCTTAGGAGGCGAGCTGGATGGCAATATCGTATAGAGTATATCCGCTGTATTTATATTATTGTAAATCTTAGACATGATAATTGTAAACATTCAGTGACTGTATTAATGTGAAACTCTGATGTATATTAGATGTAATCGACAGATATAGTATTCTTTTGTAAACTGTTGTTATTTATTATTATATTTTATCCACTGCGAATGTGAGATGTTTGGTGTTTCTGTTCTTCTTCTTCTATCGCTTTCTTCTTTTCCATAACTATCTGGAATTTTCGGGTTAGAAAATTTCGGGTCGTTACATTTGGTATCAGAGCTGAAAGGTTAAGCGAGAACCTTGGCTCTGGTGGGGATTACTCATTGAATAGAGTCCGTAGTACTCTAGAATGAGTTGAGTATATATATATGAGAGCGTACTTGTTATTTTCTTATAAAGGTTTTAAATGATTTTATATAAAAGTATATTTTGATATATAAAGCAGTATTTCCTTCTAGTAAATATTTAGGTGATTGGTTGTTAAATTATTGGAATTAAATTAAGAAGTAATATAAAATACAACCAAATTGAAATCTTGAATTGGAATTAAATTAAGTGGTAACAGAAAATACAACCAAATTAAAATTAAATTTAATTAAGAAAGAATTCTAGGATTAGGACTCAGAAATTAAATTGTTTAAAAACTTTAAATGAGCAAAGCAAATTTGGTTTAAAAAGTTAAACCAACCTTTGAGAATTCAACTCGAATTTATATAATTCGAGATGGTTTAAAAGTGAGATTGAAATTGAACATAGTCTTATTGTAAAACAAGGAATGTTTGGAAGATTTTTAAGGGGTTTGTTTTGTAATTAAAACCAAGGGTGGTTTAAAATTTAAAGGTGATCTGGTGTGTAAAGGAAATAAATATGTATATATGTATGGATATACATGTTATCAATGATAATTTGAAATAAACTCTAAATGTTGAGTTTTGATTTTCCCTGAAGTGTGATGAAAAACCCAGAGTGATATAAGTTTTGAACTTATAAGAGGGAAAGAATTTTGAAATTTGAAGTGGGAATTCAAATTGAGTAAGATTGATTGGATTAAGCAAATTGAAATTTAACTTGGGAGAAGTTAAATAAGTGTGAATGAACCACTTGAATTGGAAATTTCAAGATGAAATTGAGATTTAACTTGGATAGTTAAGTGGTAATTTGAATTGGGAATTTGTGTGATCTCAAACGGGTTTGAGATTTGGAAATTGAAAATGAATGGATGTTTTAAAATAAATTGGATGATACCATCCTATTGTTGTTAAAAATCTTTAAATTGTGGATTGGATTTGTTTAAGTGGATGAGAAATGAAGTGAGGTAATATATCCATTATTGAGATAAAAGAAAAAAATCTAACCTTAATTTGAAATTAAGGATATAGAATTACTTTGAACTGAAAATTTGAATAATTAAATTGTAAATTAAACTTGTTTGGGAAGTAGCTTCAAACTGGAAGATAAAATTTAATAATAAATTAAATTTTGAAAACAAATAAAATTGTATTGAACTCTTATTTGAACCTTGAAATACATGAGTAAAGATAATTTAAAATGAAATTTTGAGAATTGAACTCAGAAATTAAATTGATTAAAAACTTTAATTAAAGTTAATTTGGATTAAAGAGTTAAACCAACCTTTGAGAACTAACTCGAATTTATATAATTCGAGAGAGTTCAAAATTGAAGATTTAAATTGAGCTAGTTCAAAATTGAATTTGGTTTAAATTGGGGAAGGAATCAAGATTGATTCAACTTGAATTGGGGATTAATCAAGTCCAATGGAATTTGGAGTTATTTGAATTGGAATTGGGTCAATTTAAATGGAGATTTAAATTGAATTGTTGGGAAAGTGAACAGTTGACTCTTGACTATTTTCAATGTAAATTGTTTTGATATAAACTTATTTTTCTAAGCTATTAAATATATATACAACTTTTCTTTCTTACAGCCAAATTACTTTATACTTGGTTTACAATTATTTTTGGAGCTATTTAACCATTTTTCAACCGTTTTCTAAACTAATTACTATTTTTCAACTATGTTACGAATTAATTACTATTTTACAACTATTTTGCAATTATTTAAAATTTCTGAAACTATTTAACTATTTTCCAACTATTTTACTATTAGTCAACTGTTATATAGCTATTTTGCAAACTATTAATTATTTTTCAACTACTTATCAAATTTTAAATTTTTCAAGCTGTTTTCTAAATATAAACTGGTCGGAGTTCAAACTGTTGTGAATTTAATACCCAACCGAGATAAGAATTGAGGTGATAATCCAAATGGGGGTTAAGGCAATTGTAAATAAGTGAACGTGAATAGAAGGCAATTGATTTGGCTAATATCAATGAAGTTAAATACATAGGATGTACTTATATTATTCTATTCGCATAGTGATTTGATCCACATTTGAGCATAGAATTTCAAGATAGTTATATCGATCCGAGTGGGATTTTTCACTCGATTTTCGACGGCGAACCTGGATATGGATTGTTGATTGGTTCTGGATGTTCTCTATCATAGTTTTAGCTATGCAAGGAGAATGACGGTTTCTAATCAAGAAATTAGATCTGTGTCCGCACTAGAAAATCGGGTGGACGATACTAGTTCGGAAATGAAATTATGTGATCGAGTGAGCGATCAGGTTGATATAGCGTACAGTTGGTATGTGTACATCGTACGGATTTGAATGAAATTGATATTGGAAAGAGAAATTAAATTGGGATATTTGGTTTTGAATAAACAAAGTTGTATATCTTTGTTATATAAGATAAATCTTCCCTTGTTGAATTTATTGCTGGGGATTTATACAAGTTTGAAATGATCCAAAGCTTTAAAATATTATATATTTTTGAATATATATAAAGGATCTTATGAGGATTTTGGAAAAGGTTTTGGGAACCTTTGGATTTGGAAAGGCTTTTGATTTTTGGGTAAAATCGATATTGAATTTGGAAAGCCTAGTTTGTGAATTATCGATTTTGGGATAATCGATTTTGTGTAAATGAGCTTTGTATGAGATCATACTAGGTGTATAATTTGAATATACTATATGTGTATAGTATAAAATGTTTTGATGATGGCTCTGGGGAAAAAGGCGCTCCCTTGAAATGAACTTCTCAGGAGTGCCACTGGGTGGTGCTGCCTTGAGCCCCAGGGGGGTTCTAAAGTTGATCCTGTGAGGAGTCTGGACAAAACTAGTTCCTGAGAATTATGAGCAGTGTATACCATAGAGGAAGTCGTGTGTGCCGCTGAGAGCCAACAGTCTGCGTTTGATTTTATATCGGTAGACTGCGACCTATGGTATAACATAGCAGAAGTCGTGTGTGCCGCTGAGAGCCAACGGTCTACGTTTGATTTTATATCGGCAGACTGCGACCTATGTAGGAGTGGAGAGGTTTCATTTTGACAGCGAAAATCAGAGGCTGCGGAGAGTCTGCAGTTACATGGACTTTTGCTGCGACGGCAACGTAACCCTGGATGTAACTGTGATCTATTGTGTGGGATCCATGGCGTAATCGAGAGGCCGCGGAGAGCCTGCAGTTACATGGACTTTTGCTGCGACGGCAACGTAACCCTGGAATGTAACTGTGACCATGGATGGGGGTGATGATTTCCAGAGCGTTCTCACCAAAGATATATTCTCTATTTTTAAAAACTGTTTTCTAAATTTTCAATAAAATTATTTTTCAAAAATATTTTCACTGGATGTTAAAAACGGGTCTGCCAAGCACTTACAGATTTTCAGTCATGCGCATGATCAACGTATGATCGAATTTCTGTGAGAACAAGGATGGACTGGTTGAGGCATCGGGTTAGAAAAGTATTCGTATAAAAACTATCTTAGAAATATTATATAGAATTTTAAAGTAATTTAAAAATAATCCAAGAAAATTTATATGATTTTAGGTATTTTTATAAATCTGGCTTTGTTCCTTTTCGAGGATGAAAAGATTCAAAGGGTGGAGGAATGTAACGGCCCGGCATTTTGGCCCGATTATTTTAATAAACATTTAATCTAATTTGAATAAAAGTAAACTTATCATTCTAAAATGAATATTAAACATAAGTATACAAAATACATAGTTATAAACATCAATATATAAACATAAGAAAACTGTAAATATAAGATATAAATAGAGATATAAAATATATAAATACAAACATATGTTATACATCTAAGGTTTGAAAATATAACTAAGAAATTAGGTAAACAATAATTATAATAATTTTACATATACATATAGGATAGTGTAGAATAGAGTGCTGCTGTATAACATACATATGTAGAGTACATAGAAGACAAATCTATTTGCATATTCGAATTATTTTTGTGCTCAAATGCAAAAGAGAAGTTATTCATAACACAAATGCAAAATATCTTGTATGGAGAAAACGAAAATATAATAACTGAAATCCGCCATATTAATTATATGAAAACACATTAGAAGACATGCATTTAATTAGCACCACAATTTGTTAAGAAAAATCTTTCAGCTGAGATTTGTAAACGCAAATGTATAAAGTTAAAAATCAGATGAAGTGTATACATATGAATTATTCATACAAGAGGACAAAATGTTTACATACATAATATCTTTGTTCTTAAACTAAAAAGATAAAACAAAATATCATCTTTCACACAAACCAATATCTATCTGCAAGGTGTATATTTTCATACAAGATATTTATACATAGCAAACATAATAATAATATGTAAACATATTTGGAAACAAAGGCATTAAATGCCATCATCTCAGCCCAACATAGGTCAATTCAAACGTTAAAAAAAAATCTGATCAAAACTTAACAAGGAAGCTTAACCAGGTAGCACCTTCCTTATTACATCCTCTTGTCTTCTATATATGTATGCATCTCCTATTGAGTTCGTTCAGTGACCATTTAGCAACCAGGGAATAAGAAAACAACCATCTTCAGAATTTTTTTCCAAAGCTTAAAACTCAAGTTCAAACAAAAACAAACAAGAACAGAAAGTATTCAAGGGCAGATTCAGCTGCAGTTTTCTCAAACATCAAAGTACTCTCTGTTCAAAGATTTTCAGGTGAGTAATCGTATCATCTTCGAAATTTAAATCTTGATAATTGGTTCATGGAAATCTATGTTTGTTTTATATTGTAAAACAAAGTTGTTTTTGCTGATTTCTGGAATCTCTACTATTTGATATTCTTCAGTATTTCAAGTCTCTGAGTCAAGAGAGGTAGAGGAAGATTTATACTCTTCATATAAAAGCATTTAAAATTAGGATTTGAACTAAATAAGTTGTTTAAAATTTAAATCCATAATTTGGAAAACTTCCTAAAGGTTGACAGTGAAAATAACTACTGTAGATTTCAAATTTACAGTAAAAGCAAACAAAAGTGTATAATTCGCATATCTTAAATTGTTGATTTGATATCATTTCTTGAATAAACATACAAAGGTAGGATTTTCAAAATAAAAATGATAATTTTTAAGCAAGTATTGAAGGTGTGGTTTATTAAGGAACCCAAATTGCTTTTTCATCAATTTCTGTTGATTTAATGAATGGTTGATGTTGGAACTTGTAGTGAAGCAAGCTGGATGATCCACGAACATAGGAAAAATACTAGAAAAATTTTCGAATGAAAAAATTGGTGGGACGAATCAAGTTTAGGGTTTTGGGTTCCAACGTTTTGTGGTCTGAAAGCTCGTTGATTTCGTCATCATGAATCCACCAAGCTTCACGAGATTTTAAGAGATGGTAGGGGAAGGTGATGGCGAGGCACGGCCAGAATCGCTTAGCCGAAGGTGGATGACGTAGGGTGGTCGTGGCAATTTTCTTTGGTCATGTTCGAGTTGCGGTTCGTTCAAAAAGGCTTATTTTGAATTCGATCTTATCGTGATGAACTGGGTTTCGTTTGCGAGTGTATGGTTGTTAGGTGGTCTACAGGGGGGCCGTGGGTGGCCGAAGTGGCGGCGACACTCCGTGCACGTGCACGGTGGCGTAGGATGAGTGTCAGCGGCTTCGTGGTTTGTTTCGAGAGTATGATGAGAGTTTCTTCAAGTTCAACCTGGTGCGTACAACGTGCGTGTGTGTGAACCTAGTACAGTAGTGTTATAACTTAGCAAATAATAAAAAAGAAAAAAAAAGCCCAGTAGAAGAAGCTTTGGGTAAGGGAAGAGATACGAGATTTACTCGAGTTAAGCAAGTGTTGACCTCGGGTTCCATTTTCTTTGAAAATTGCTTAAATACTGTTAGGAACTTTGTCATACAAAATTTAATATAAATTAAATAGATAATGTTGGTTAGCGATAAGCTAAGAGTTGATTTAAAAATTTATAAAAGGAATGATTTGCAAATGAAAGGAAATTAATTTACTTAAAGTATCAATTGATTTAGAATGTAAATCAACTTTATAATGGTAATTAACTAGCAGTTTGAAGATTTAATAAATCGATAATTGAAGATTGATAATTATGTGAACTTAAGAATTAAATTAACTACTTAAAGTTAATTAATAATGGAGGACTTAAGTAATTAACCCAGGATTTAATGGTTTTCCCTTAAGTAATAAATTAAGTAGATCAAATTATTTTGATATGAATCAGTTAAGGATTAAGATTAGTTAATCCACGATAATTACTGTATAATTGTAAGTAGAGAATAGTTAATTTATGATTAATCGATAAATAAATTTGTAATTAACTATTTATAGTTAATTAATGAATAATTAATAGATAAGCTATTAAGTAATTTAATTAACCAATGATTACTGTTAAATTAATTGGTAATTAAGGAATACTTAATTTGTAATTAAGTTGTGTAATTAATAAATAAGTTTTTTTTCTTTATTTATGGTTAAAGAATAATTAATCTGCAATTAGGGTTTATTAACTGGGTTTAGGGGTAATTAAGGGATGGATTGCCCGTTTGAAATTAATTTGTTGATTAATCAAATGTAATCTCTTGCAGATTAATTAAATATAAATACTTGATGAGATTTAGTGAAGCAATTCATAATTACGGGATGAAATAAAGTAAAGGAATTACTTAATGGAAAGTAATAAGTGGGTAATTACTAAATAGATGTGACTAATGATGAATTACTTGGGTAATAAATCAAAAAGGGATAATAAATTAAGTAAGAGGTTAATTACTTAAGTTAGCAATTACAAGGGGAAGTTACTGTTTATGAGTAATTGGGGTTGATTGATGGATGCAATTAAGTAAGGATAAACATCCATGGGATATGGTTATGTATAATTACTTAATAGAAGTAATTAGATAATGATGATGATCTTAATGTAATTAAAGAATGATTAAATCAATAAGGGTCAACTAAGATGAATAATTTTGTGATGGTAAATCAATCGGGTTGTAATAAATTAATAAGCAGGACTTAAAGGTGATTGATTTAAATTTAATTATGGCTAACTAGATTTATTCGAGATGGTGTGATTGATTAATCTTACTTATGTATGATTAAATGATGATTAAATGCCCTGAATTGATTGATACCCTGATATGAAATGGTTCGTGATATAATGTGTTTGGGTGGGCAATGTGGTTATTTATCAATGAGGAATTGCTAAGTAAAGGTGCCATCTTTCGTTTAAAATTTAATTGCATTTCAATTGGATAATATGTGTTAAGATGAACTGAATTCGAAGAGACCGGAGTCGGGTATTAGTTAATACCCGAAACCATTTCGATTCTTTATAAATTGATATGTGAAGTCAATAGGCTGAAATGAAATGATTTAAGTGAATAGGGCCATATAATCTAAGTTCTGGCACTTAGAAATTGATGTGAGAAACGACTTGTGAAGTGAAAATTGACATAAGTTACCCGGGTTTATATGAGATATATACTTTCGTATTCCATGTTAAATGGGTTTACTCACGTTGGTTTCCAGCCTGACCCGGGTGTTACTTTGATGTAATGCTCGGGTCAGACCGAGTATTACAGATTTTCAGGAAGGTACGTTCTGGAGCTCAGAAGGCGAGCTGGATGGCAATATCGTATAGAGTATATCTGCTGTATTTATATTATTTTAAATCTTAGACATGATAATTGTAAACATTCAGTGACTGTATTAATGTGAAACTCTGATGTATATTAAATGTAATCGATAGATATAGTATTCTTTTGTAAACTGTTACTATTTATTATTATATTTTATCCGCTGCGAATGTGAGATGTTTGGTGTTTCTGTTCTTCT
Organism: Allium cepa; assembly: GCA_030765085.1. Classification (NCBI taxonomy): domain Eukaryota; kingdom Viridiplantae; phylum Streptophyta; class Magnoliopsida; order Asparagales; family Amaryllidaceae; genus Allium; species Allium cepa. The sequence continues at coordinate 725,492,292 of CM060935.1, read as the reverse complement.
TCTTCTATCTCTTTCTTCTTTTCAATAACTGTAACGACCCAACTTCCTACGTCCAGGAAGAAGTATCGTTAATAAGAAAAGAAAGAGGTGAGAAAATAGAGAAGATAGAGAAGGAAGAACAACAACATCAGAATCTCACAGCGGAACGAATAAATTATAATAATCACATAAGTATTTACATAATATAGAACATCAATCAGAGTTATACAGATAATACATCACATACTAGACAGTTATAAACACCTGTCTAGTTAATACAACTCAATACAATACAACTCAACAATATGACTCAGAGATACCAACACAGCGGAACTATATATATATATCTACAACGCTGAAGCCTCCTGCTCCATTGCTCCTCCAGAATTCGTCAAAGCTAAACCTGAATCCCTTGGCTACCCGTAAAAATTTGGGTACCCGAGAGTTTATGAGAAACAAAAATAAACTCCGGGTCAGACATGGGTCTGGTATGAGTAACAGGTTAAAGTTGCTTAACTTTGAAAATCCTTTGAAAGAAAGGTATCACGTAAGACTTCCCACACATAAACATGGAAAAGTTTTTACCTTACGCTAACCAAAACATTTGATAGGAAATTCTGTGATATTATAATAGGTCTAGGGTTTTCAAGTAAATAGAAAATAGCCGAAATTGTTACATCTATTAAATTCCAGCTACTAGCCACAAAAGTGGGTAATACAATCAAAACCATGGGCACTTATTGGATTTTGGATTCCATATAATGGCAGGGCTACTGGGGTACCGCCCGTCACAGTACGGGGCCTAGATCACCGTACCGAGGATTACTCCCTTCATCCCCTACAACACAAGGCCGGAACCATTCCTTACTGAACAGTCCTGAATAAGATAAACTCCGGCAGTTGTCGCGAACCAACCGCCCACACAGCCGAAATAAAAAGGGACATCTAGACAGGGGAAATATCTTGTCCTGCTTGGGCATGACCCACCTAACCTTGCTGCATCTCCCCTGTTTTAGCCATTCCCGGTTGATGAGGCATGAGGCTACGATTACCTTTAGAGAACAAATTCCTTAGAATGCTCATCGTCCGCCTGACGATGTGTTGAAAGCATTCAATCCATACAAGTTCGTTCCGGGTTCGAACGAAACCGAAGGCATTATCTCGTTATACTCATTTTGGAATCACCCTCAGAGTTAACGACGATAATCCTTGCACTCTGATTCACCATCTCGAATCTATAAGTACTATTCCGTCAAACTCATTACGGAATCACCCACAGAGTTATACTGACGTATAGCCCTTACACCTCGAGTCTTCACTTGCTCCACTTGGATTAACGACCTAACATTTAATTGGAGTCGATGTGGTTTTCGGATTCCAAATATGGAAACCCGATCCCGGTCTCATCGAAATCCAAAACGTGTCTTTTAAGGCCAAGTTGTCTATTTAGTCTTAACAGTTCAATTCAATATCATCAATATACACACAGATAGATAATTCACAATATCACAATAGATAATCACATCATCATAAATAGATAACTCATATTATCATCAAAACAGATAATTAAATTTTATCATACTTAAACCAAGCATCCATATTACACAGCATAAATTTCTCATATCTCAAATCATTCAAAGCAAACAATAACATCCATCCATACATAAGCAATCACATCAGCTATAATTAATTTAAAATGAATTAAATTAATTACTTCATTTCTAATTAATTTAAAGTAAATTAAATTAATTACTTCACCATTATAAATCTTGCTTATTTCACTATTAATCAATTAACAATCAATTAATTAGTCATCGTCCAATTATTCATTTTTAATTTATCATTCTTGATTAATTATCTTTAATCACATTTAAATAATGATCCATTAATTATTTTCACAAATTAGCTATTCTTTAACCAATATAGAGATTAGCCTTAAATTACTAATTAATTTCATTACTTTCTAATTATTACAAAATAATTATTCTTAACCCATTACAGTAATTCATCTTTAATTTCTTCATTTATTAATTAACTAGAATTAACTACATTATTACATTAATAAAAACAATTCATTTATTAATTATTCCAAATAAATCTATCCTAAATCACATCATTAATCATAATAATTAATGATCTCTAATTACATTTAAGTAATTCATCTTCAATTTAACCAAATTGTTAATCAGCCTTGATTAACCCCATTCAGTAATTATCTACCCTTAATTACTCATCAAATAAATTAATTATTCCATAATTAATTTTCTGTAATTAATCCCTTGATTAATTATACAAAGTAATTATGCTCAAATTACTTTTACTTGTTAAATCATTCTTGGTAATTACATCCAGTAATTATCATTACTTCCTCAAGTAATTACATTTATCACATCATCAAATGTTATTTAAATTAATTAAACTTAATTAGTGAACTTAAACAATTCATATTAACTTAATTTATTACAATAAGTAATCTAATTCCTTATTGCTTTGTTTAAGTAATTATATTTATTTCAATCAAATGATTATTTAAATTAATTAACCTGATTAATTATTAAAAATAAATCACATTAACTCATTGTTAAATAATCCTAGTTAATGTCCTTTATTAACTATTAACAATTTCTTTAATTACTTTTCTAAAGTAATTAACTAAGATTAATCATTTCAAATTTATTAATCTTTGATTATTCATTAATTAATCTCTAACTATTTAATTAATTAAGTGTTAAGTGTAACTTAATTAATCCTTAATTAATTTAATCTTAAACCCTAAATTAATTAATTTAACCTATTAATTACTTATTTAATTAACCCAATTAATTAAATAAATAAATAAATTATTCATTTTATAAAGAAGTTTAAAAGAAATTTGAAAACCAAATTTATGTTTAAACTCAAACCATAGTTAAAAATACACTTTAATATTCAAATTGTTTAAACATTTTAAATTTAAAAACTTCTTTTTATTTCGAAATTTGAATTCATATTAAACTTTCGTTCCTGATCCATCTTTTAGATTTAAAAACCCATTTATAATTTAAAGTTTCATTTTTACAATCCAAACTACTTGACCCTTTAAAGTAGTTACATCAGTTCAAATTTATAAACTCTTAATCTTATTTGAAAACCCAGGCCTAAACTTAAACTCCAGGTTAACAGATTAAAACTTATTAAAACATTACTTCTTATTTCAACCCAGCTATTAAATTTTATTTAAAGTTTAAAAACAGACAACAGGTTTCTATTTAAAACTTGATATAGTTGATTAACCGAGTCACCATCCTTATTACTTCGAGCCCGATCACGCTTACTCCAGCAACTCATCTACCCTTCTTTTAGTCAACACCAGTGACTCAAATACAAGTGAGAAAACAAACAACCCATCAAACAACCATGCACCGTGCACGTACACACTGCCGCCCATCAACTCCATCCATCAGCGTTGATCCTCACCCATCGGACATCACCTCTGCACCCTAACTCGATCATCAGATCGAACTTCTGGCCTCAAAATCGAATTTGAGACGTCATGCTCAACCTGGAACGACTGGACAACCTAACCCAAAACCTGGAAATTTGAAGTCGCCCCCCCATACCCATTCCTGTCAACGTGCCGTTCCCACGCCTCTGACCACCTGGAGGTCTGCAATTCCTCCATCGACTTCGCCTACGACCAAGCTATCGACCCTCAAATCCTTACTGCACTCGATCTATTACGTAGACCGTGGTGATCGATTTTATCAGGTATAGTGAAACTAGGTTTACCAAATAAAACGCTCAGCCATCGTCACCCTGATGATCTTCCACCACCTCCACTATTTTTCCTTCATCCACCCATCATACATCTACCTCTAGCATGATTCATAACCTCACAAATTCCAGAGATCATTAGAAATCTCAAAAATTCTAATTTCTGGTAAAACCGGAAATACCCACTAAGCCCTTTACTAAAAACTTCCATTTTAGTTTTAAAAATCAAAATTTTTTATTAGTATTTGATTCTTAAACCTGACTTTATAATCTATGACAAATTATTTTTGGCTAAATTTAAGATTCCACCGTGCTTTGTATTTTCCAGAACAATACTAAGTTATTTTAACCAACTATATATTTTTAAACTAACATTTGTGACATAACAATCACATTTCAAGTAAAACTTAAATCTTAATAAAGCCTAGATAAAGAGATAGGGAAATATGAAATTAATCTGTAACTAGAAAATTCAAACAGAGGCTACAGGCCTTCAACTAATATGCAGATATCATATTTCACACACATACACCAATTTCAAAAATACATAAACACCAACACATGATTATCCTCAGGCATAAATCAAACAACCATATAGAAATATACTTAAACATTTTAAAATGAAGTTACTCACCTTAAAAGATGATAAAGAACAGAGCACCAATTTGAAGTTGCTTTTAACTCAGAAAATTTGAATTCCCCTTTGTTATAAAAACTGAGTTGCTTGTTGTTAAGGTTTGCTTTCACGCTTGACTCCAGATGCATTTGAAAACTTTAAATTTGAATGCTTGCTTTAAAGTGCTTTAAATTTGAAACTGGTAGTTGCATGCAGAGATGGCTTCATCTTAGGTTGAAGAAAATGAACTACAGGCAGGCTTTGAATTGAAAATGCTTTGCAGTTTGATTGTTGTTTAAATTTTGTAAAAAGAAAAGTTCACTTATGTTTTCTGGTTTAGCTGTGTTGAACAAACTAAACAAAAAGCATTGCATATGTAAATAAGCAGACAGGTTTGAGTTAAGAAGGTGTTTACTGGTTTGGGTATTGTCTTTGATCAGAGATATTTCCAAATGGAGGCTGAAATGATATTTAACACTTCGAGCAGACCAAAAGTTGTGCTAGTATTAAATGAATGGTACTATATGTTTAAATCTTTAGTTAGAATATAACAATCAATATTTGTTTTAGTTTTGACAAGGTGCAGCCTTCAGGTTCCAGAGATACACAAGCTTGACTTCAGATTTTAAAAAGAAGATACTCAAGTTTTTGATGATATATATATATATATATATATATATAAGTTTTACTCAGGGATGATGCTCGAACTGATATGAAGGAAAGTTGATATATATACATGAATTTACAGGTTATAATATTATGACGTTTGTACAATACAGGTTATACATTTTGTACAACATTTCAAAGATATTTCTCTTGTATGTTTGACTAGGCTGATTATTTAGGTGGCTGAAACGATATGCATTGTGTACTTAAGGTATTAACATTAATTGTTTTAGTGGCTGAGATATGGGCATTAAATTCTATTGTCTTTAGCTTGACTTACAGCTTGTTTAAAATTGAATGTGAATATATGTTAATCTTTTCTCTTGCCTTTCAAGCCTACATACTGTGTTCACTTGTTTGTACAAACATATATACTATGTTGTTTTTATTTTAGTTAGTGTTTACTTCTATCTTACAAGACTATATGATTTATCTTAATTATTTATTTCTACTTTTATTTTAAGTACATTTGTTTGCTATACTTCTGTCATGGCTCAAATTATCACTTACATCTAATTTAATTTGTTTTACACACTTGAATGTTTATTTGTTGCAACAATATGTTTATTACTTTGTCTATTACCTTACTTTTACTTGCCAGATTCATTTTGTTGTTCTTGCATAACTAGCTTAAGTGGAAATATATACCTTGTTTTAGTTTCTATTTTTTTATACTTCATTTGCTTATTATTTTTATTTTTATATAACATATGTTTGAGATATGTTCAACCTTAATATTTTAAAAGATTTACTTCATCTTAATCATTTTTGAAAGATTTTATTTTAAGTTTACAAATCAGAGCTTTCCAAAATACAAATAAATTTAAAATAACAATTTCTATTTGGATTAGCAATCTATCTGTAAAGACATTATATTACTTATTTAATTTGTTTAAATATAACTCATTATTAAAATAATTTATAAAAGAAACTATCTCTTATTTATAAAATCCTTTTTATTTAAATTTAACTTAAGCTAGAATCATTTTAAACAAATTGACATTTATCTTGAGTATTTAAAAGTTGTATGGTTGTCTATTTAATAGCTTAATATTAAATCAAATTTCCAAATTTACAAAAACATTAGAATTAGAAAACATATCTTGATTTATTAAATTTAAAACAAAGATTATCTATTTACAATATATACAGATATATATATTATAAATAGAAAACATTTTAATTAGCTTTTAAAAGATAATTTGTCAGTTAAATATTTATTTAAAAGAAAATTTATTAAATCAATTCATAACTTATTAACAAAGATATATCAAATCAATTTAATATTTTATATAGATTATTAAATTGATATTGCTCGAAATTCCGGGATATCACAATAACTATCTGGAATTTTCGGGTTAGAAAATTTCGGGTCGTTACAGCATTACTCCGTAGTGTCCTTGGCTAGCGTGAGTATAGCGGTGGGGCGTCACACAAGGTGTCGTTTCTTTCGACAATTCTCCTTTAACAATATCTTGAAATGCAAAAATTTCAATTACTGCCATCGATAAAACTTGTTCTAGAGGAGTTTGTGTCAATGCAGTGAATATGCATGTAGTTGAAAAGCCTAAATGGTCTTCATTGTTTAAATCACTGCCGAGAATTGATGGTGCCTACTCCCCGTAGAAATTTTGCACTCAGGTCATTGTTGGACTTAACATGCTCTCACCTGCAGTGATTCAAGAGGCTGTACGCCATTGGTCTGAACACTTGGTTGGTTTTTTTTCTAGATGCTTCATCCTCATTCTTGGTTGTATGTGAGCAATGTAAAAGTGCGTGGAAGCTAAAAGGTACTCTTCATGTCCAATAAATAAATTCCCTTTTCCACTTTAAGTTTGGAAACATCGAAGACAGAATTATAGCTCTTGAGACTGGCCCTCTCATTATTGAGGGGAAACCGTTTATTATGACTCCTTGGAGCGTTGGAATTGACAGAGCAAGAGAGAAAATTCTCTTGATTTCGGTTCGAGCCTCTTTCTCTGCTATACTGTCCGTCCTACAGCCACTGATTGGTCTGAAATGGCTTGCCAGCCTTATTGGTGAGTTCAAATGTTTTGATGTTAATACCTCGCTTGTAAGAATTTATTATATGTTAGAGCATTGACTGAAAGAACCCCCTACCGTCGAAATTGAAGGTTAGAATCATGGAAGGACACGATGTGCAGATTAATGTTAATTACAGCTGGAAACTCGATATATATACAAACTATCAGTCTTTTGGACATTCCGTGGAGAAGTGTTCCAATATTGCTCCTCTTCCTCCTACAGTCAAAGTCCCCCTCCCTCAGACAAAAATGAAATGGCTCCCCAAAGTTAGAATTCTGCACATCTCCGATCCTGTTGTTTTTATTCTCCTCCATGGAGTCAATAATGGAATCTCTTGCTGACTTCATTTTCGATGATGAGGTTATTATCTAGGAACTAGAAGAGAGTTCTTATGTTTTTAGGTGGTCTCGATGAGTGTACGAGGCTAGTGTATCATGTTGAGGGTGATGGACTTTCTCTGAAAACCACTGGTTTTGATAATGCAAGCAATTGGTGGCAGTTCTTAGACTCTACTTGGGACAGGATATATCTCTACTCTTTTCTCTCGAGCTTATATGATCTGAATCTGGCTACGTATTTTTCTGCTGTTCAACATGTTATAGGCCCGAGTACTGATGTTGATATCAGTGATGATAGGGGGATCTGCGCCCTGCCGAGTAGTCTAGATTCATTGTCTAGCTCATGTTTTTCTTTTTCTTTTTTGCTTATGTTCTAAGTGGTCTGGTCACTATAAAAATCAGTTTATAGCGGCTCTGTGCTTGTACAGAACACATGATCCTTATTTATATTCATAGTGGCACGGTCCACTTTAAAGCCGGCTAGCTTTGCTATAAAAAAAGATCTACACTACTAACATAAAAAGAAAGAAAGCATGTTAATAGAAAAGAGCATGAACTAATATTGCATAAAAGAAAATTACATGAAAGAAAATGGCTAAGTAGCCAAGAAAAAGAAATGAGAATTTTTTGTTTAGTTTTTAGACTAAAACTAAACTAACTAAAGAGGATGCTAAGAGCTCATTACATGAAACATAAGAGGTATTTATACATGCTATATTTTTGGGTACTACCCAAAATACCGTTGAAGAAGTGTGGCCACCAAGTTATCATTATCGTCTAATTAATCCATCATCAAGTATGCATGTGACTTTAACCTCCACTAACTTATGCATTAGCTCCTAATTGTAGATTAAGGTAGGTGGATAGGTTGGGTCCTCCATGATGCATGAGTTGAATTATTTCCGTCTTCATTCCTTTGTTTCTATCCTTGTGCATGCTTATTTCCATGAGAACATCTTTATATTTCCATCCAAAATTCCTATAATTAAAAAGAAAATGTACAAATAAATATTCTCAAAATTAATTCATGCACAAAATTACTATTTTACCCCCATGAATGATGACTTAAAAGCATATTTGAGATTTGGTTTTAAACATGTAAAAGTACCCAATTATGACATTTATCTAAATAAAAATAGAATAAATATGGATGTAAAAATATGCATATTTATGTGCACATCAAATACCCCTACACTTATTTTTTACTCGTCCTCGAATAATCTAAAACTAAGATAAATCCATTTTCATAGGAAGCACAATTGCATTAAGCATATGCAATATAACGTTAAACCTCTAGGTGTCCCTAGTAGGATGGGTATTGTCTCATGAAGGTTTTTAGCAGATAGTACTCACAAAATCCAAATGCAAAGTGAAAAATTCCTAAATGCAAGAATTATATACAACAAGATGAATGCAAGTTTTTTGAAAATATTTACGAATGAAAATTTTACTTTTAAATTCACATGAATAAGTTAAATATAAATTTTGGTCATCATCATGAAATTTTAGTCATTTAACTAGTCAAAATTTCCAATAAAAACAAGGTTATCATCACAACTAGACTCTAGTTTGGCTAGTTGTTTCGGTTGATAATATAGTGCAACTATAAAATGGATCCCTAGCTGATTTTAAAAGTTTATGAAAGTGGTATCTTCATTTCTTTTGAATAGCAATTCAAATCAAATAAGTAAAAATAGTGCTTGAATTTTAATTGCTTACTCTCTCTCTCTTTTTTCAAAAATTTTATTGATGTTAACAATATTTACATATGCCTAACTCAGAACTGAGGCCAGATATATCACACGTGCACTGCCTTTCAGGCTTACATGAACGGGATACATAGCATGTTGTTTGACTGATGAGTTAGAAAATCGCTGATAAATTAAAAATTAACCGCAAGTGCACAGCGTACAATTCTAGTATGTAGAGGGTACGGGTCGATCCGCAGGGAATTGTTTGGATTTTAAAATTTTCTACACAATCAAATTAACCAAAGAGTTTGAAAAAAAATTAAGTTAGAGAAAATGTAAAAACTAACTACAAGCAAAAGTGGATAAAAATATGAGAGTAGAAGGCAATTTAGAGGCAATGTACTTCTCAAGATCACATAAATCAACAAATATGAAATCACGATCTTTCTTTTGGTCATTAATGAATTTAGTTGATGTGTTTATCGTAAATATGGCATATTTGTGCTGTTAATTAGCCCAACATATTCCATCAAACTATAACACACCAACTAAATTACTTTTTAACTCTCATGAAGATGGAAAGTAACTTGAAAATAAAATATATTCTAAGCATGATCTATTAACTATTGATTAGAAATATAGACCATCAAATTTTGATTTTAAAGTTCACTTCATTACCATAATCATATATAGATGAAGAGGTAATTTGTGTTTTTGTTTGTTTAAGCATAGCCTATTTGGTGTCAACATCATAGGCTATCAAATTCAAAACTAAAACAACAAGTTAAACCACATCAAATATTGCCATTAAGCACAAACAGATATCACAAGTTATCAAAATGTTGAATCTACAAGATTAAGAAAGCTTCATTACCACTAAATTGAAGGGATTTAGCCTCTCATATTTGTTACCATTTCAATAAATGTAGCATTCAACATAAAATAAAAACAAGAGGAAAATGCAAGCTAAGCAAAAAGAGAGCTAATTAAAATAAAAAAATAAGCTAATCTACTTACATAAAAAATAAAGTACACTACTAACATATAAGGAAATAACATGAAATAAAATAACATGAATTAAAATTGCATATAGGAAAAATACATAGGAAGAAAATGGCTAAGTAGCCATGAAAAAGAAAAGAGAGCTTTTGTTTATTTTTGAGCCTAAATCTAAACTACCTAAGAGAGGGCTAAGAGGATGCTCAAAGGAGGCTAAAGGATTAATTACATAAACCTATGGGGTATTTATACAAGCCTAAAACCCAAATGCATATTTTTGGGAACTACACAAACTACCCTTGAGGAAGTGTGGCCACCAAGTTATGATTAGCATGAGATAATCCTCCATTTAAATGTGCATGAAACTTTTAGCTCCACTAACTTGTGCATTAGCTTATAATTATAGATTAAGGTAAGTGGGTAGGTGGGGTCCTCCATGTTGCATGAAATGAATTATTTCCATCTTCATTTGTTTGTCTTCCCTTGTGCATGCATATTTGCATGAGGCCTTGATTACATTTCCATTAAAATTCCTATAAATAAAAATAAAATGCACAAATAAATATTCTAAAATTAATATATGCACAAAAATGACCATTTTTCCCTTATATGAAGATGAATAAATGATAATTTGAAAATACTTTGAATTTTGGTTTAAACACGTTAAAATACACTATATGCTCATTTATTTACTTAAATTAGATTAAATATGGAAGTAAAAATATGCACATTTACGTGCACATCACATGAAGAGTGAACAGACAAGTGTGTACATCTTTCGACTTTAGGCATTACTAATAAAATAATTTATATTATATACACCTAATTCAAATAAACTGAGGCCAGAAATACCAATCGGCACTGCCTTTCGAGCTTACAAGAGAAGGGTACAGATCATGGCAAGCTAACCAGGAAGGATGTGACGTTTAATTGGTCTGACAAATGTGAGGAAGCATTCCTTTAGTTAAGCATTTGTTGACCAACACGCCTGTGTTATAGTTCCAGATGGGAATCAAGGAATAACAATGTATACCGATGCATATGGAATCCGATTATGGGCTGTGTTGATGCGGAAAGGTAAAGTTATGGCCTACGCTTCACGACAGCTTAGACGACATGAATTGTGATATCCTACTCATGATGTAGAGTTGGCGGCGGTTATCTTGGCACTGAAATTATAGAGTATACATAATCATAAGTCCTTAAGGTAATTATTTTCTCAGAAGGAGTAGAATATGAGACAGCAGAGGTGGCTAGATTTTTTGGCAGCTTATGATTTTGTATAGAGTATACACCAGGAAAAGGAAATAAATTAGTGGACGCTCTTAGTAGAAAACATCAGAATGTGGTGTTAGCTATGTTAACGGAATGGAAAGACCTGGAGGCTTTGATTACTTGTAGTTTGCAGTTAGGACCGACTGGTAGTTCTAGTCAGAACATTGCCTTCTTATCTTGTTTGAAAGTTCGACCAGTATTGATCAAAAGGATTGCTTCTAAGCAGAAAATGGATCCACTGTTAACAGAGAAGATTAAAAGGCTTGAGGTTGGATCGGAATTGATGATCTAAAAGATTTTAATTTTGACTAGAGGATGGTTGAGAAAGAAGGGACAGTTGTGTGCTTCGAATGTTGGAAACTTAAGGAGAGAAGTTCTTAGGGAAGGTCATCGATCAAAGTTTACGATTTATCTTCGGGTAACCAAGATGTGTCAAGACAGGAAGAGAAGTTTCTACTGGGTAGGTATGAAGAATGATGTTGGCTTGTGGGTAAGGCAATATGTGAATTGTCAACAAGTGAAGGTCAAACATCAGAAGCCGAGTGGGTTGCTTCAACCTTTGGAGATACCAGTTTGGAAATAGGTTTGATATCCAAGGATTTAATAGATGGGTTGCCAAGGTCGAATCGAGGAAATGAAAATATATGGGTCATAGTGGACAGATTGACCAAGGGTGTTCATTTCATTCCAATTACCTCAACAAAGACGGCACCTGTTTTAGCTAAATTATTTATGAAGAACATAGTTACATTGCATGGGGTTCCTAGTAGTATAGTAAGTGATAAAGATACTTTGTTTACTAGTGAGTTTTGGAAAAGCCTACAAGATGTGTTAGGTACCATGCTCAAGATGAGTATTGCTTGTCACTCTCAGACAGATGGGTAGACAGAGAGAATTAACAAGGTACTTGAGGATTTGTTAGGAGCATGTGTGCTTGATTTTGGTAGATCATAGGAAGTCACCTACCCTTGGTTGAGTTTTACTATAATAGCAGTTATCAGACTAGTATAGAAACGATGTCTTTCAAATCTTTGTATGGAAGGCCATGCAGGTCACCAGCATGTTGGTTGGAAATAGAAGATAGATTAGTCTTAGGTCCAAATCTGGTAAGAGAGGCATCTGAGAAGATTGAGTTGATTTGAGGTATGATGAAGGAAGCTCGGTATAGACAAAAGAGCTATGCCAATAAGAGGCATAAGTATCTAGAGTTCTCAATTTGATATAGCATTTTTCTTGAAGTATCACTGATCAAGGGTGTGGTACGATACGAAAAGTCTGGGAAAGCAGCACCAAGAAATGCTAGATCGTTCTCAGTTATAGAGAGGATCGATACACGTCCATACAGAGTAGAGTTGTCGAGCAGTTTAGCAGGTGTCCATAATGTGTCTCATCTTAGTAAGTATGTGCATGATCTAAAGCCTACTATTCCTTCGATTATATTGGAAGACCTAATATTAGAACTAGATCTGGCCTACATTAGGAAACCAGTTTGGGTTATAGCAATAGATGAGAAGAGGTTAAGAAACAAGACAGTCAATTTGGTGAAAGTTCAGTGGAGCGACAATGAGAAGGACTGTACCTGAGAGACAAAAAACAGGATTAGAGATACCTATCCTGATATGCTTTTAAGGGTATGTTATATATTTATTTTGTATGAACTATTTTCTAGTCAGGTAGGCTAGTATGATAATCAGAAGATGTTATAGATGATTTCTATGCTTAGTATTTTAGACCTTGATAAATTTTAAGGACGAAATTCTTTAAGGAGGGGAACATGTAATACTCCTAATTTTAAATAGCGTTATTCAGGAGATTTAATTAAATCAATTGAATAGAATAATTTAGAGATTAGAGTGATGAGGAAATTAAGATTTGAGAACTAATTAGGGTTCTATCTTAACTAAATGAATATGTGTGTGATTTATAAATTAGAGATTTAAGAGAATAACGCAAGGGTAAAAAGGGAATAGCCAAATACCAAAACCCCTAAACCCTTACCTCGTTCTCATTCACATTTTCATAAATCAAAAACATAAAAAAAAAAAAGTCCGACCATAATCCTAGGATAAGAGGAGCTCAAAATCAATTAGAATCTAAGATTCAAGCTAGGAAGATTAAAATGAAGAATAAATCTCAAGTTCCTTATCCAAACAAGGTGAATAATGGTCTAAACCATCTCATATATGTATTCTTATATGTCTAAATTCGATTTTAAGGTTTAAAACCATTTGGATGGATGAATGATGATATGCTTTGATTATATGCCATACTATAATTTAAAAAAAGATTTTTATGGGATAATATAATTCGATTTTAAAGTTAAAATCGTGCAAATTGATTTCCAAATGCCATAATGTTTGCATATGTTATATAAAAATTATTTTGGAGATGAGTTTAAATTCTCATTATATTCTAAGCTATGGATAATTTATTATGAATTTTGAGTGAAAGAAATAGATAATTATATAATAACTTTGGGTCTAAAATTTATATGTGTAAGAAAACATATTAAAAGTGAAATATTTTGATTTTTGGGAGGGAATTTTCCTAAGTTTTTTATGATGGTTATAAAATTATTTAAGTTAGGGGACTTAAAATGTTATACATGTTTTGTTAAGGAGGAGGGTTGTTTGTTAAAATGTTTTTAATTGTGAATTTTGAATTCAGCGGCCTTTTTAGAAAAGAATATTGATGAGTGGGCAACCAATCATATTTTGGCAAATTGGGCAAATTAGGTAAAAAGGAATTTCTTTGAAAGGCAATAAAACAGTTTTGTTTCAAATTACAACTTTGCCACTTCCTTAGCATGCTTCCATTACCTTTCCCTATTAGACCTTTCACACCTATTTGTAAACCAACACACATGATACCAAGCAATTGGTATGTAGGGTATTGGATAAAGGCGAAAGGGACTGTAACAAAGACATGCATTCGAACGGGTTGAAGTCATTCTTATCAGCTTTTAAAATATTACTTGCCTTTGTTTTCAAAAGATGCTTTAGAAGGTGTTGAAGCTACTGCTATTAGCTTTTGAATCAATTCAACTTGCCTTTGTTTTTAAAGAAGCTTTTGAAAGAGTTGCCGCATTTTGAACCTATTCGACACCTAACTGCCGCATCCATACCTTTCGAATTGGTTAAAGACTACTTTTCTTAATAATCTTTAACAACGAGTTCAAAAGGAAGACTTTTATTTTATTAACATTGAAGCCGTCTTCCTAATTCTTTCGAAAGGGTCCTTTTATAGCTTCTATAAATTGTTTTGGAGGCAATGGTTTCAAAAGGATAGTTTCGAAGTTATCCTCTTCCCTAATTCTTTTCTTAAGATTAATGCTTTTGAAAGCAAAACTTTCTCCTTTGTTCTCTTTGACCCAGTAGTTATATTTAATATTAAACTCAATGATTTCGAAAGAGATACTTTCAAATGGTTTCGAAGCTATGCTTCCATAAATTCCACTTGGACCAAATGCCTTTGAAAGGAAAGCTTTAAGTGTTTCAAAAGGTATATCTTTAAGTGTTTTGAAAGGAAGGTTTCAATGCTTTCGAAAGGTTTTTTAATGGTTTCAAAAAAAGATCTAAGATTTTAAGTAATGCTTTCGAAAGGGAGATTGACGGAGGTAACTCATGATGTCACAATGATCTAACAGATCTAGATGTATGCCTTATTTTTCAAACAAGAAACCTAATCTCATTTTTTAAAAATAAATACATCGAAATATGAAAGAGTTTCGAAATGGCATTTAGCTTTGGAATTTTTGAAGAATCTTTCCTTACTAAAGATAGTGGCCTAAGGATATTGACTATGTTTCATTAGAAAATTTATTACAAGGAATTAAGTCATAGATGTTTATATTATCATGTTTTGATCATTTATCATGTATGCTTCTGTAACATATTCACTTCATAATTAACCCATAACAACATTTTGGGGTATTAAGGGTAGAATAACCAACTAGGTTGACGTAGTAGTGACTATACATTGAATTAATTCCTGTATGAGTAGAATTGCATTCAGAAAGTTAGACAGACCAGAATGTAGGATGCCTAAAGAATGATCAAATAATTATTAGTTAGACAGGTTCTTACTAAGCCCATGAAAACCGTGTATGGAAATTTTTATTAGCGGGGCCAATAGGTTCTTACTGATCCTATGAAAAGTATGTTTGGAATAAGTTATTAAAAGAGATCAATAGGTTCATAGTGATCCCATGAAAACTATGACATGAGAGATGTTATGGGAAAATCCAATAGGTTTATAGTAACCCCATGAGAACTATGATTATATGATGTTATTGGTAGACACCAATAAGTTTTTAGTGATCCCATAAAAACTATGAAACCGGATAGATAGTCCATAAGTTTAGAACAGTTTATTAATTAGCCCATGAAAACTAATAGGTTAATAGTGATCCTAAAAACTATAATTTGAGACAGATGGTCAAGAAAATGGGGATAGGAAATCAGAGCATATTGCATGTTTGCATATCATCATGATATATTGTATTCTATTATGTCCTAACCATTTGTGGATGCAGGTGCACAGTATATGGTTATTATAAATTGGGTTAAGATACTAGTGAAGGAAAAACCTGTTTTGCTAGGTCTTACTAGGTATCTGTGACGACCCGGAATTTCTAACAATTTAAATTTGAATAGTTAATTGATTTTAAAATATTCAAAAGTTAATTTTAACTTGAATTCAAGATATCAATATTTACTTGGTAATTAAGTTATTGAATTATATAGTTTAAATGTTGAATTTAATAATTGAAAATTGGGTAGATTGTTGAATCTGAAATTTCTAAGCCTGTTTAAATAATTTGAAGGCTTATAAAATTTATAATGATAATACTGACGATAATAGAATGGTTGAAGTTTAATTTAAAGGTAATTTGTTCAGTTTTAATAATATATCGTTTGAATTGAATTTGAAAATAGCCTTCCGAGGCACAGTCTCGGAATTCGACGAAACCAGTTCCATTGGATCCGTAATAGTTAGTTATTATCGGATTTCAATTTACGTAGCAATCGGAGTTGTCGTTTGACCTTGGCAGCTCAAAACGCTTAGAATTATTTTAATCGATTTAATTTAAAATTGATCGCTTTCTTCTGTAACTCACGCATATGATTGAATTAGCTTTCGAAACACGTTCCATTGTGTTCGGAATGTGGGTAAAACCTTATAATCGCCTAGCGGCATTCCTTAAAAGGAGCTCGAAATTTTAAATGGCAATTAGTGAGACGTTTTGGAAGTTGTATAAAATTGGAAGTCAACTAGTCAAAGATAATTTTATAAATAATCAAGCGTACTCTAGAAGCCGTTCCTTCCTTCCCAAACACGCCTCTTTTTCTGCTTAAAATCGTGCCCCTTTCTTTTATCCCCAGAATCGAAATCGAATTCATAAAGAAAAAAAGGCGACCGAATGGAAAAAATAAAAATAAAATGACCGAATGTTCCTTCTCTCCCTCCATATATTCGTTCATCCCTTCCCAGTGTCGAAACGAATCAATTCGTTTATCGAAAAAAAAAGGGAAATTATGAAATCATGGCCGGGGAAGTCACGCGTGCGTGAATTGTTTGAAGCCGCGTTCGAGGAGGATGTCGCAGTGGTGGAATCGATTGAAGTTAGGGTTTTCTTTGGCGTCACGCGCGCGAAGTGAGGGACGGCTCGCGATTCGAGTAAAGTCGAGCGAATCGAGGAAGCTATGCGAGTTGGTAGTGTGGCGTGGTCGAGGTCTCGAAGGCGAGGTGTGGAGATGCGTTGGAGGAACGCGATAAGGTTGTGGCGGCTGGGGCATTGAGGCCGTGAGGTTAGGGTTTCGGCAACCTTCGACTGCTAGGGTTGTGGCTACCTGGAGAGCATACGGCATCAGATTGGCGAGTGTTCAGGGAAGTCGCGGCAATCGTCGCGTGTTGTTCGAGCGAGTCTCGAGTTTACTGGGAGGTATTGGATTCTTTATTTAATTTATTTAGATAATAATATGTATGCATATAGGATTGAGGGAAAATATTTTAAATTTTGCAAATTGTTTTAAAATTTTACAGTAAGGTATAACTCTATTTTAATTTTGATTCTGTGTATATGAATATTTATATACAGTAAAGATAAATAGTGATATAGATATAAATACATATTTTTATCTTATTAGTTTAAATTTAATTATTTGTTTAAAATCAAATGATTTGTTAAAATGAAAACTATTAAATTAAGATCACTAGTAAATTAAATTTATCAATTGGAAAATTTAATTTCGCCATTTGGTTCGAATATTAATGAAAATCATCTAATGTTTTTACAAGGCCAATAATTGTGAAGAAACAAGTCAGGACAGGATGGAATTGCAAATAAAACAAAGGTGAGTAAACCTCACGTTTCTGGATTTTTATTTAAATTTAAGTGGTTGAATTTAAATGATTGGCTGAATGGTTGAAATTGAATTGAAATGCAATATATAGTTATGTTGGCATGATTGATATTCTGTGATGAATATTATTGGTAATTGGAATGCTGAATATTGTGGTTTGCTTGGATATTTCAGTATCCTGAGTTATCGATATATATATATATATATATATATATATATATATATATATATATATATATAATTGGATTTTGAAAGAAATGTAAGGGTGAAATTTTGCAAGCGAAATAATTATAGAATAAAATAAAAATGAATTGGAAAGAAATAAAAGTGATATTTAAAAACTGGAGTTAAATTGTAAAGTAGAGATTTAAAACAAGTTCTAAAACCAAGTTAAATCTAACAAATAAAGTTTTAAAATATTAAGTGTTTTAATAACTTGAATGTCAAAGTGCATTTGTAAACCGAATTGGATTTAAAAATTAATATGGTTTTAAATTTCTTCAAGCTTCCATTATAAAAAGAGTAATTAAATCAGATTAGAATAAATTGAAATGTAAATGAGAAATCATTAACTTATTTAATTAACGATGTAAATAGAGATAGATTAGTTAAGAAAATAAATCAATGAAAGTGACTTATGAGAAGTTAATTAATATAAGTAATTAAGGATTAATGTAATTAATATTGTTAATAAATTTATGAAGTAATTAGGATTACTTATTGATTGGAATTAAGGATAATTAATAACGTGAAATTACTTAAAGATAATTACTTGAATTTAATTGGAAAATAATTAATCCAGGGTGATTAATTGAGATGAATAATGATGGGTTGACTAATTAATTGATGTGGAATTAATTAATGTTAAATGAAGTAATCTAAGTGATTGAGGTTTGAAATTCAATTAGGTTCAATTGAATTGATTTGTATGTGATTAAGCTTTGCTTATGAATGGTTGAATGGTATTGGATGTTTGGAATGAGTTGATATCTCTGATATGAAATGTTGTGTATTTCATTTGAATAATTTGGGTTAGGATAACATGAGTTTCGAAGAGACCGGGGTCGGGTATTAGGAAATACCCGAAACCACTTCGAATTTTTATAAATTGACTTGTGAAATCAATACGATGAAATGATTTAAGTGAATTGGATTATTTTATCTAAGTTTGGTACTTAGAAATTGACGGGTGGAGTAAGAGTTGTCTATAGTAAATTATGAATGTGTTAAATTGATATATTTTACCCCGGGTTTAAATAAGTTGATTGCTTTGGTATTCCATGTTAGTTGGGTTTACTCACGCTGGTTTCCAGCCTGACCCGGGTGTTACTTTGGTGTAATGCTCGGGTCAGACCGAGTATTACAGATTTTCAGGTGGGACGTTCTGGAGCTCAGGAGGCGAGATGGATGGCAAGAACGCGTAGAATATTTCCGTTGTAATTATATTATTGTAATTCTGTGATAAATTGATTGTATATGACCAGCATTTGAATATATGTGAAACTCTGATGTATTGAAATGTAATCGACAGAGATAGTATTCTTTTGTAAGCTATTATTATTTATTATTATATTTTATCCGCTGCGAATGTGAGATGTTTGGTGTTTCTGTTCTTCTTCTTCCATCTCTTTCTTCTTTTCCATAACTATCCAAAATTTTCGGGTTCGAAAATTTCGGGTCATTACAGTATCTATAAGGTTCGAGATGGTAGGTTATTATTCACACTAGACTTTTTGTCTGACTCGAAATTTATGTTTTCCTCTTAAACTCTCGGGTGCTCAATTGATTTTGAGTAGTTCGAGAGTTAAGGTTTTCAGGTTCTCCTTCAGACGAATAAGCTTCCGAAGACGTGCAGGAGGCAAGCTGGCTACTATGAGTTCTTTCTACTTGATTCCACTGCGTCATTAGATGTAATGGAAAAGTTGGTTAGTTGGCTATATTTAGATTCTGATCAACCAAGGGGCATCTTCATTTGTCACTTTTGGCGTATTTTGTAATAATTGTATTTCTCTGAATGTGGTTTATGAATTGGGATTATGTAATGAATTTCAAATGTGATTTGAAGTGGAATGAGAAATTGGATTTATGATTTTAATTTTTTTTCATATTTTGTGTTTCTGTTATATAAATATATCTAACATTAACCTGAGAATTAGTAACTATGGTTGACGGCAGCATCCATAGCAATTAGTTTTGAGCCTCCAAATGGGGATGTTACAAAGGGTTTGGATAAAAGTTTTAGAAAATACTAAACACACTTCAAAAGAAATAGATAGCATTTGAAACCACCCTCCTCCATACAATCCCAATATGACTCAAGGCTATTTGGTGATTCAACAGCCTATTGCTCAAATAGTGATATCTATAACTATATCCGGTGGACAAATTGTTGTTGTAAAAAAGATTTCCAGTGTCCATGGACTCACCGTGTATGCAGTGCCGTAGAGGTAACAATATCTTTAATAATGATCTTATTTCTGGTGAACTTATTTGTCTCAATTCCTCTCATGATGACCATCCTCATCTATAGTAGCAGGCTTTCTATAGTAGTACTCATGGTCATTTTTTCACCAAGACTTCTAGCATACTTAATGCTAATCTCGAATTATTCTCGGTTAACTATCCAAATTCTCATATAGATCTATTAGTTCAAATGTAATCCCATACTATTTCCGGTTACCCAAAAATACTGGTTTATCCATTGGATTCTCATTCATCATTTCGTCAGCCTAATAATACAATTCTCCAAATGTCGCCAAAATATGAAGAAATCTATCGCTTGACATTTATGAAATGATGTCCTAAGTATCTTCAACTTTTTTGCTTGAAATAAATATGTTATAACTTATGATAATTTTTTTCGCTTTGTGATTGACCTAAAGTTCAAACAAGGTCAGATACTGCTTGACTCGAGGTTAACTTTGGTTACTCGAAGCTCGCTTTGAATGAGCGATTGCCTTGACCAAAAGAAAGCCTGAAGCTATTGGCGTTAGCATTTCGAGTTAACTTTAGGTCAACATAACATTGTCCAGGAGCATGCTCTAGTCCAACTTAGTCCCTACAAATACATGTAGATGGATCGGATTTGCCCTGCCAAGAATGATCAATCAACTAGGATCGGTTAGGCACTGAACCAATGCCTTCACCACTTTTTGGATATTTCATATGTCTCAAAATGACTCTAAACTTCGTTTAGGTCTGACATAGTCTAATTTTTCTAACCCAAGCTATGACTTTAACCAACTCCCAAAACTTGATCTAAATTTTGCATTAGGCTTTATATTCACTTACCTGATCAAATAGGTTATATAACACCAATCAAACCATGATTCGACATGGTCGATCCATAAACATTGATTTGTCCCAAATAAATCCAATTTTCGGCTAGTTTGGTCTCCTTTAATTCAGACATTTTTTGCTGATTTTTGGACTCTTAATTTCTTCATGCGCTCTCATTTTGGGTCACTGCCTAGTTAATTTCCAAAATTTGGTACTCCTATCCTTATTTTCCCTCTGTACATTAAGTAAGAATTCCTATAACACCTATCCAATTGCCTTTTTCTCTCCTTTTCAATCATTTCTCGAAAAACATTGTGTGCGATTCCCCCATTCTAAGTGAAACATAGATACAAAAAATTTGATTTCTCTTACATGCACATATGTGAATGCTTACATAAAAAACATCCAAGCACATACATAGATCAATATTGCAAACAAAAATACCAATCAAGCATAATCATTTCAATACATTCGGTTATCATCTATAGGCATATCGTATGATGTCCAATTAACTCAAATCATGTTCCTTAATCAACTTTACTATCAAAACATCAATTTTAATACTAATCTAAATATTGATATTAAGGGTATTATTCAATTCATTGTGAAACCTACAAATAACATATATTATTATTAAATACACGCTCATAATCTAAGTATTGAGTGTATTTATATTCAACTAGTTTAATGATTTGACTAAAACAAGTTTTGTTATAATAGGACAAAAATGTGAATTTGCTAGCCCTCTAGTTATCGCCTTTAATATTCTTTGCTAAATCACTTGATTTCACTCTCAAATTATTTTATTTTGACTAATTAACTATATTTTAGGGTTAATGGGAAATTAGGAAATGTTTTGGAAATGAAAGTTATTAAGGAGACGACAAGAAATATGCTAATTAGTTCTCTTATCATTAATTCAGCAATTCAGATTTTTAGAAATTGAATAAATATTTGCTAATTTCAAACACAACAAAAGGAAATGCTAAAATAGACATATATCATAAACAGTTGAGGCAAATTGATGCTACGGCCTTATTTGCACTCAATTAATACAACGTTCTGAAATACAAATTGGCCTCTAGTCAAAAGTTATAGTTGAAATAAAGTTATAGTTTCCAAATGTTACACAAATTTTTATGAAATTATTAAATGTTAAATTATATATTTCTCTAAAGTTTTAGCTGAAGGTAATAATGTTTAGATGTAAAAAATATATTTTCTAGTGGAAATGAGATAAGATTCAGCAAGTGGATGGGAGTTGTTGGTGAGAAAGGACATGTGCTCTATCAGGTGAAAGGTGAAATGCTTTCTCCATGTTTCTGGGCGATCTTGGTGAGTGTAGCAAGTCCGTGTTGACAGATGACACATAGGATAGGAACTATTTATATGGATCTAATGCAATGCATTTTGTTCCTTCTTTACTTTCTCTTTTTTCTAGATACTTGCATGTCATAGGCTCTGCCTCTTCTAAGGATGGGAGTGATGCATTTTCTTTTAAGGGGGACTAGCATAGTCTGTATAGTATATAGGCCTTCTACCTATCTCCTGAGCTTGTATTTTCTTTTTTTTAGTTGTTTCAACGCATACGTTGAACACATGTTCCTAATTTATTCATATACATGGACGGTCTATTTTAAAGTTAGCTAGCTTTACTGAAAAAGTATATATTTTCTATATATATACTACCCTATAAATTTGAGTTGGTACTCCCCCCTCACCTCCCTTATAGGGAACTTTGCCTAAAAAATCTTATCAGATAGGTAAATATGTAACTAAAGCGTTTAAACAAGCAAATATACGTGAAAAATAAGTAAGGTAACCATCCTAAACTAAACATGTGATGCATAACAACATATGGTATCCTATTAACACAAGGATAGTTTAAAATTACTTAAAATAACTATACATAGGAAAAGGTCATGTATGCTGTTTGAATACTTACCTCTCAAGAACAATTATTATCTTCTTCACTTCATTGAACTTTCACAAGTTTCTCCATTTTACTCCTAAGTTGTTTTGCATCATGTGATTCTTAGCCAAGCTATCAAAGAGTATAAACTCTCTGAAGCATAAAGAATAGGACACTTGATGAGAAATGCAATGCATTTATTTCCTTAGGCTATCAATGATATGGTTTAAACAAAATATAACTTACCAAACTCATGTGTAGTATTTGTCAATATTGGTAGAAAGCAATAGCACATGGTTTTTCCTAAAAAGGAACAAACTATAAACATGAATAAGTATAAAAAATCCACCAAGAATTCAACAATCAAACAGAAGAAAATATAAGACATCTTAAAACATATAGTGGTGTCTAAAATATTATACTCAGTGGCACATTAAGTACAACGCCACAAATCTGAAATAGATAGGTATATATTAGGTGTATACTTTACAACCAAATACAGTTCATTTTTGTTTTTGTATTAAATAGACAATCATGTTCCTCCTACATCTTCACTCTTAACCTACCGGCTACAGATGGTACCTAAACGATTAAATCTTTGAGATAACCCAGAATATAAATAATGAAATATACATATCAAACTATATCTAGTGTGAGTGCAATTAAGTCCAAAATATGTGTTAAAACCTAACTTCTAATATTGCTATGATAGATTGAAGTTTATGACAAAGAAATAGTTTAACAAGCATAACACCCCCTAAATTTCAATAACTAAATATTAAAGGGTAAAAAGGTATTTTACTCAAAGGATAAAATAAGGATTTTTATTAATGAATGAATTAAACCATGAAACCTGCATCATTGCGTATAATATATCTTTATAATCAAGTTTCATTATTAAGATGTTAAAAACAGAAAAACATACTGAGAATTATAAATAAAAAATAGTTTAATGTGAAGTGGATTGGTTAGGTCTAATAGCCCCTTAGTACCAAATAGGATACTAATATTCCTCCTCGGCACGGAAAGAAACATGCATTCATTTATTTATTTTCACCTTCTTTCTCCCCTCAAAAATAAAAGAAACCCTAGGTATAACCTAGATTTACGAATAGACCATCAAAACACCATCTAATTAAACAAAATTGAGGTCTAAAGAGATTAGCATAAAGAGAGCAATAACAAGACAGTAAGCTCCAAGCGTTTTGTGGAGTTTGGAGGTTAGGGTAAATCCAAATAGTGGAAAAGATGAACGATTTCATTGGATTAGGGGATGGCTCAATTAGTTTATGTAGGAATCTATATACTTTGATATACACCATGATATATGATTTTATTTCATAATTATAGCCTATTTTAGACTAATTGCCGTAGGTGATACAAATTAATCATAAACATATGTTGAAATGGAAACATTGATATTAATGCTTGGGTTTAGAAATAATAGTTGGCCATCAAAGTTGAATTAAGTCCTTCATCGAAGGAGGAAGAAGAAGGTGATTAAAGTAATGTGCATGTGAGAACCTAAGAGAATCATAAGGAAGGATAAACATATAATTTTGGTGATGATGTTTGTGTAAACTGGGTTTTTACCCAAGGAATCCAAATGAGTTAGAGCATCTCGGCTAAGTCTAAACAACTCAAGAATCAACCAGGAGGACCAGAAGAATAGGCCAAGAAGAATTTAAGAAGAATTACCCAAAAACCCACTATTGGGATGGACACCCATGGATCGCTGGAGATCCATAAGGAAACTCAAGTGGATCGCTCTAGCCTCAAGCATCATAAGCCAATATTTTTTCTTGGGATGTTTTCCATGTTTCATAGTATTCTAAGTGACCTAGTTCGAGAATTGAACATTCATATGGTTAAGTGGTAGAATAATCTAACCCATATGTGAACCATTACCAAAACAAGGTAACAAGCTGTGAAATTATATCGAGAGCACCTACATAAGGCAAGGAGTGCAACCAAAGGAAATAAGCCTAAAAATTCGCTAAGTACATGGATCGCTAGCGATTATACCCTATGGATCGCTAGCGATCCATCAGATTAGGTTGCGTTATAATTAGAGCACCTTCTTATCATCGAGTGTAAGCTTCTAGCAAAGCGGACTAGCCCAATAGCTTTCCAATCCCTATAAATACAATCCTACATGCAACATAAATGGGATTTTCCTCTAGAGTGGCTATTGGAACTCTACGGTGATTATTTTTCACTCTTTTCCTCCCACTCCATAGTCATCTAGGGGTTTACCGGGGTTCACCAGTGAGCTCTTGTACTTGTGACTTGATCTAACTTAGAAGATTCAATCATATTGTAATCTGATTCAACTTGCAATAGTAGTAAGTTAATAGAAAGTTATAAAGTGGATGTAGGCTTCATTAATAGCCGAACCATTATAAAAATATTCTTGTCTTTTTACTATTTCTGCAATATTTATGTTCGATGTTGCTTTGTAAGAATATGGTTGATACTTTCACACTTAATCCAGGGTATTAATCGATTTTTTTGGTTGAACATTTTGGTGCTTTCGCTGAGAACCCAACTCAGGCTTAGATCTAGCTATCTGCTTTGGATCAGATAGGTTCAAAAGTTAGATCTTCAATCTCTGCTTATAATATTTGTTGTTGAGAATCAATGGCACCAAGGAGAAAGAGAACAACTTCCGTAAGATCCATAGGAGCTACCATTATTGGATAAGAAACACACTCTTAGCAAATTGAAGTCAACAACCCCAACAACCAGCAATTTTGAACTAACATTGGAGATCAAGTGCCAGGACCCTTTACTCAGCATGAAGTTGTAACTAAGGGAGAATTGAATTAGATGGTTGATGAAATTAACCATAAAATGGAAAACAATTAAAAGGTTCTAATGGAAAAGATAGATGCTCTCTTAGCGCTCCAATCACTAACCACTCTCAAAATAGCACTCGAATTTGTAGCTGCTATCGAGCAAGAGCTTTCTTCTGTTTCTGGCTCAAGTAGAAGAAACAGAAAACAGAAGCAAAAGGATGTAATGGATGGAGCTTAATGCATCACGATAGTGGAAAATGCTAATTCTCCGCCCGTTGTAAAAGAGCCTTCTGCAAAATTGAACTTTGGGGTGAAAACTCCACGGGAGGGCACACTTGTAGCTGATATTGACTTCGAGAAAAGAAAGCAACCTAAGGAAGGAGGATTGAACTAAAATGATCAAAATCCACAAGCAAGACCAACCCTCTTCCAATGGACCACTGTAGGAGTGGATAATCCAAAGACAGGAGAGCCTCAGCTTTAGCCAGCCAACCAAGACCATTTACAAAGTCAAACACTTGGTGCGACTACTGACAACCGACCTTCAGATGAATGGACAAGTGAAACATACATTGCGAACATGGTCAGACGCTTGGTGGAAGAAAGCAAGGGTAGAAAGGATGATGATTGGGGCTCTACTCTGAGCCAAACTCCCTTCACTGATAGTATCCTATGTCAAGAAATTCACTATGCCACCAGCTATTCCCTTCCACAATGGAAATATGACCCTCAATAGCAATTGTACAAGTACATTTGGAATATGGATGGTGTAAGGGCACCAGATGCAGTTCGTTTCAAATGTTTCCCCATCTATATGGAAGGAGTTGCCTCCATAAGGTTTACCATACTCCCTTCGCGATCTATCTCAATCTTTGACGAGATAGCTAGGAAGTTATTGGATCAATTTAGGTTGCACACTGCGTAGCCAAAGAATGTGATGTCTATATCCGATTACTTCCAAGGACTTAACGAATCGCTAAAATCATTTATGAACTGCTTTAACATATCCATCACAGTAGTGAGAAACCCAAATAAGGATATGATTTTCATGTCTTTAGTTTGCTCGATCCATCTAGAGACATATTTTGTGAGATGGATTAAAATGAAGCAAACAACTACCATGAAAGAATTCAATTGAAAGGCTAGTAAGTACTTGAGACTGGAAGATAAATACTTTAGATGGTAAAAATACTGATATGCGGCCAAATAAATCAGTTCAGAGCAATGTGGCGGTCAATCAAAATGGCAAGAATTCTGAAGTAGCTGCTGGAAAAGTTGGAAACTATAAAAGGAAGAACCGGCATTAGAACACCCGTAAGGGAAACCTAGGGGGAAAGAAACTCAAAGGTCTGAAACATGGAGAATACACTTCGTTGAACAACAACTTGGAGAATATTTACCTGGAAACTCAGGGAACAGAATACTACCCAAAGCCACCTCGGAAGGAAGAGTCTCAGCAATAACGAAAATTGGGGTAGCTCTATCGCTTCCACGAAACCCACGACCATAACACAAACGAGTGTTGCCATTTAAAGAACGTGGTCGAAGAACTGATTAGAGAAAACAAGCTCCAACAGTACATGAAGAAGCCCTGAAATTATGATCGGCCAAGTGGACCTTATGCACATAACATCCAGGGATACCAAGGTGGATCTAATGGATATGGATCCAGATGAGCTAAACAGAGACTCGTCGTCAATACCATTTCAGAGGTCCACATCCGACACACAAAAGTTGGGACGAGATGGAAAGTTATGCTAGTCCACTCAAACATGCCCTAAAGGAAACTTGCTTTGCAATCGAAGACGAGACCCCCGCTAAATAGCAGAGGATTCTCAATGATGACATCGTGTTCCAAAACAGGGATAGTGAAGGAATAAAAGCTCCAACTTTTGATCCAATAGTGGTGATGATAGAAATCGGACCCGTTGTCGTACGTCGGGTGTTGGTTGATACCGGAGGATCAATAAACATTCTATTTAGATATACGTTCGAACAATTAAAGCTTGACAAGAAGGATGTTTTTGCATGACATACCAAAATCTAAGGATTCACTGATCGTCCACCACAACCGGTTGGCACAATCGATCTTCCTATTGAACTCAGAATGGGAGATTGGAGATGGTTTTCACCTAAACCTTTGTGATAATTGACAAAATCTCGGCCTATAATGCATTCATAGGACGGCCAACCCTCGTTGATTTTCGAATTATCCTGACATAATGGTGTCCCACTATGTAATTCCCTATGGAAAATGGAGTTGGAGTGATAAAGGGAGGCCATAGAGTCGTAAGGGAATGCTACATTGCTGAACTGCATGAAATAAGAAAGAAAGAAAAGGGAAAGAGCATGGAGAAAACTCTCCACATTCGCGAACTATCAACATAGCAACAATAGAACTGCCCGAGGCTTGGGGACCACATTCAATTCGACAAGGCTAAAGACCTAAAAAAAAGAGTTCGGGGAAGGGATGAGTAGCACCAGCAGAGATTATGGTGGCTGTCCCTATAGACGGGATGACCCAACATGAGTACTGAAAATAGGATCACATCATGGAACCAAGATGAAACAAGAATCAATCAAGTTTCTTTACGCCAATCTAGACGCGATCGCTTAGACGCACTCCGAATGCGTGAGATATCACCGAAGATAGCGTGTCATGCAATTAACATCGATCCTAAGAACATTTCAGTGAAGCAGAAGAGGCACACCTTGGGACTGGAATGGTCTGCTGCATTAAGAGAGGAAGTCGATAAACTGTTGGAAAACAGCTTCATCCATGATGCAACCTATCCCATATGGGTATAAAATCCGGTTTTGCTAAAGAAATTCAATGGGAAGTGGTGGACTTGCATTAACTACTTAGATTTGAACAAAGCTTGCCTAAATAATAGCTTTCCATTACCTAAGATTGATCAACTTTTTGATGCAATGGCAGGCCATGAGCTACCCTAGTACCTTAGATCACACTACTATCGATTCATGACCTTCGTACTAAAGAACGTGGGACAACCTACCAACGACCATAAACATAATGTTCAAAGATCAGATCGGGGAAATAATGGAAGTATACATGGACGACATGCTTGTCAAATCATGAGAATCATAGAATCACTTAGACAATCTTGTAGAGATGTTTGAAATATTGCAAAAATATGGAGTAAAACTAAACCCAGTGAAATTCTCTTTCGATGTTGCTTCTGGTAAATTCCTTAGTTCAACGTAAATGCAAGGGGCACTGAAGCCAATCAAGAATAGATTACAATCCTAAGGAACGTAAAATCCCCCATGACAAAAAAGGAATTAAAAAGTCTAAATGGAAAGATCATAGTGCTGAGTCGGTTCATTTTTTGAGCAATTGACAAGCGCATATTGTTCTTTGATGCAATAAAGAAGGGAAAGAAGAATTTCTACTGGAATAAAGCCTGTTAGATGACCTTTGAAGAATTACACCATCATATGGAAACCCCGCCATTCTTATCCACACTGATAAATGAGGAAGATTTGTTCATTTATCATGTCGTGTCTACCTATGCTCTGAGTGCAACATTGGTACATGAAGAGGCTAGGGTCCAGCGACTCGTCTACTACATCAGTGATAGTTTACTAAAGCTAAAAAGAATTACTCGATGTTGAAACAACTTTCCTATTGCTGTTGATCGCATCGAAGAAGCTACGACCATATTCTAGGCTTACCCCATCAAGATGTTGATGGATCAAACTCTGAAACAAGTGTTGTAGCACCAAGAGACATTAGGTCAACTTATAAAATGGAATATCGAGTTAAGCCAGTATGAAATCACTTATCAACCTCGAAGAGATATCAATGGACAGGCACTGGCAGATTTCATCGTCGAATTTACCGAGCAGGATGGTGAAGAAAAAAGCACTTCGGACATGGTGCCACAGTGGAAGTTGTTTGTTGATGGTGCATCAAATGAATCGTGTTTCAGATGCTGGGGTAGTAATGAAAGCCCTCGAAGGACGATCTATTTTCTATGCTATAAGACTGGAATTTTCTGCCACCAACAATGAAGCAGAATACGAGGCTTTGAAGGTAGGATTAAAAATCATTAAAGAATTAGGAATAAAAGTTGTGCATATCTTTAGCGATTCTTAGCTAGTCATCTTCCAAGTGAAAGGGGAGTATCAAGCAAAGGGCAACCTCGCCCTCTACCCATTAAAAGCGCGGGAATTGATGCAGGACATCAAGCACTACACTTTAAGTCACATTCCGTGGGAACAGAATATGTAAGCGGAACACCTAGCCATATTAGCCAGTTTCGGAGATGCTCGGTCAGTGGGACTGGCCCCAGTTGAAACACTTACATCACCCAGCATTAATGATATGGATATCGATTAAATTATGGAAACTGTAGAGGAAGAGGATTCATGGATGATGTTGATCAAAGATAACTTGATTAAAGGTACACTCCCCAGGGATCATAATGAGTGAAAGAAGCTACTCCGAAAAGCACCCTAGTTTGTCTTGTAGGATGGGATTCTTTACAGGAGGGAATCTCTACTCCCCTATTCATATATGAAACCAACAGCGAAGCCAAAAGGATCCTCAGGGAAGTCCATGAATGTGATTGCGGAAACCATATTGCAGGGCAGAGCCTAGCAAAGAAGATCCTCTGATACAATTACTTCTGGCATTCCATCAACCGTGATGCAGATGACTATGCCAGGAGATGTGTGCAATGCCAAAAGTTCGCCAAAATACAAAGAAATCCATTCACATAACTTACACCAATGGTTGTCCCATGGTTGTTTATGGTCTACAAAATTGACCTGATCTGCGTGCGCCCAATTGTAAAGGAGGAGCCAAATATGCTATCGTTGCAGTTGATTACTTCACAAAATGGACCGAAGCAGAACCGCTAGCTACTATTACTACTAAGAAAGTAATTAACTTTGCCACTAAAAATATTATTTTCAGGTTTGGAGTGCCATAGAAAATCATCATAGATAACGGAACTCAATTGGAAAGCGCCGAATTCAAAGACCTTTGCAAGTGTTTCCACATCAAAAAGAGTTTCTCCACAGTGCCATACCCTCAAGCAAATGGACAAGTGAAGGAAGTAAACAAAATCAACAAGTCCACTGTCAAGAGACGGTTTATAAAAGCCAAAGGAAACTGGGTTGATGAGCTCCCACTTGCACAATGGGCTTACTGGACAATACACAAGTCAGTAATTGGACACTCACCATTTGCCCTAGCATAGGAATCCGAAGTAATGATCCTGATCGAATTGAAAGTTACCTCACATCGGAAATGACACTTCAATCAAAAAGTGAATGTGCAATTCCAGCTTGATTCACTTACTCTAATTGACGAGAAGATGTATGAGGCCGAGTTAAGGACTGTGGCTCGCCAGAAAAAGTAATACAATACTTCAACTCCAAGGTCCACTACCGAAGCTTCAAAGTGGATGATCTTCTTCTAAAGCAATCTGTTCGGCTCTAGGAGAATTCAGACCAAACTAGAAAGGGCCTTATTCAATCAGGCAGAAGCTCAGACATGAAACTTTCAAGCTGACCGCAGTCGTGGAATCTATATTCCCCATGCTTGGAACAGTGACTCGCTCTGGCATTACTTTATTTATTTTTTATCCATATATTTCATATTTTCACCAAACATCACCAAACCA
The DNA here is from genome assembly GCA_030765085.1 of Allium cepa. Lineage (NCBI taxonomy): Eukaryota > Viridiplantae > Streptophyta > Magnoliopsida > Asparagales > Amaryllidaceae > Allium > Allium cepa. Next base: position 725,460,921 of record CM060935.1, on the reverse strand, counting down.
CATTGAAGGCATTGTAAGTTGGAAAATTTTCCTCTGCTTTCCATTTTACCAATGAAATTTCTTTGGTTTCCTGAACCAATAAAACCGTGTTCATATAAAAAACTAACCGGGTCGGTGAAAGTAAACCGACTCAAAATCATTCATGAGTTGCTTGGGGAAGTGAAATCACACCCAAGTATGCTCTACCAACTTGATAAGTCGATGAAAGTAAATTGACTCGAAATTAAAAGCCGCATATTTCACAAGCCACGCACTCTCAAAAATTGCACATTTCGTAAGCCACCCACTCTCAAAAGCCATGCATTTTGTAAGCCGCGCACTCTTAAAAGCATGCATTTCATAAGCCATGCACTCTTAAAAGCCACGCATTTGATAAGCCATGCAAGAACTACTTGATGTTTCTACAGCATCATCAGTAAACGATTAAGATTACTTAAGTACCAGTATTGTCCTGACAACACCGGAGAACTTGTTTACTATAAGACTAGCAAGGATCAACTTCCAGTATCAAAAAGGATCGACATGAGTCCACCAATGTCACAAAACAAAAAATCGGCAAAGAATTCCGATTGTTAACATTTGAGTCGTAAGTTCTCGAAGATAGGAATCGCAAAGTAAATTTGGCTATAGGCATTAGAGGAATCGCTAGGATCAACCAGTCATTTATCTAGTGTTCATTCGTTCAGTTTTACAACTAAATCTGTTATGATACTGAAAAAATGCATCCATAATGCGTGAAATCACGGAAATAATGGCATTGTATAAAACAAAAAACCGACATGGCAATATGAAATATAGAAATTGAAGAACAAGGAATCACGTCATATACACATATAAGTGGTATAAAAACAAGCTAAGTACGTGATAAATAAGAAAGAACACAAAAGTGATGGCAGTAAAAACATTAACCTTTTCATTTCTCGTTATATTTTCTATACAAAGTCAAAATATGGGGGCTTTCCTACAATATCGGCCAACAAAAATAAAAGTACAAATGCTACAGCAATAAAAGTAATAAGTGTAGACTTTGCACTTGTACAAAATACATGCCGAACAAATTAAAATGCTACAAAATCCGACTCCCCTGTCACTCGAGCCCATCAATGCTTCTTGCCACCACTTCCTTCCCCGCTTTTGGTTATAAGTTTCTTCTTACCCTAAGCATCGCCACTAGGAGTCCTAACACTGCTAGAGATATCGACTATAGGCTCTATGCCCAAGTTGCCTTCTTGGTCTTTAGCCCTCTCGAAAAACTACCCTGTGGTCTTGCACTTGCGGGACTTGCAGGATATCCTAAAAGACTTTCTCTCCTCTACCTTCTCCTTCTTAAATGCTACTATCTACTGCTCAGTTTTACCTGACCGGCTAACTTGGTCTGTCTATTCTCGGGTGTTAGCTGCTATTAGATCACCCTCTAGGGATATAGAGGGTTTGTCGAGCCTATGCAACATGGAAATCTAGTCCTGGTTGCAAGCCAGACATGGGTATGGTGATCAAAGTAGCTATAGAAACAAGCGTTGAAGCAGTCGATATAGCAATAGGCCTTGGAATTGGAGAAATTGGCAACTCGACGGGCAAAGAAGATGGACCTATAAGATCAAAAAGGAAAGCATTTAGTTCATCTTGCGGCGTGAGATGGAAGTCCTCAAACTTGAGAGAAATAAGAAAATTACCTACATCAGAGATGTGACCGTGAACCTCAACCACGTACTCCCCACCGTTTCCTTCTTTATGTGGTTGCACAATCTTGGGCGAAGTTCAAGACTTCTCAAGGTTCGAAGATAGGTGCTAAAGGGATGGATAACAAAGCAGTGTCAGTCAAAGCCGGAATGATTTCTATCAGATCATGAAGTTGCTTGGACGATTCGCCAGGCCCAGAAGTGAAAGGCTCTGATAGTACTTTAGCAACTGCAGTTGCGCCAACATCGGTGGCTACTCTCTCCATTTAAACCAGAATAATCACTCGGCCTTCTATCGAAGTATGTAACGTATCGTGGGTGCCCTTATATGGACTTCACAAACCGGGTTGGGAAGCGGCTATAGTGGGAGTCAGGCTAATTCTGGAAAAAACATGACCGGAGTGAGGAACAATCCCTTGGACTCAAATCATCTCCCATGAGTTTTGTAATGTCCACATCAACATTACTTAAATCCCTAAAGTTGATATCAGTATCCTTAGGTGGAGAACCATGAAGTCTTCCAATTACTGGGGGAGCATTTTTAACAATAACCTCTTAGAGAGGCAAATCCTGAAGAATAGAACTCATTTTCGGAGTTTCATCACATGATTCGAGATCCTTTTCACTAAAACACGCATCAAATTCCTCATCACTGAAGGAGGGGTCATCGTCCACTTCCACCCTCAATTTCACCTTCCTCTTTTTCAACGATCACCTAGCCTTGCCTTCTCGTTGTTTGAACTCCACTTCCCATTCCTCCAAGATCTGAGGCATCCTATTTGGACTAATAGTTATGATCATACTATTTTTTCCATCATGAATTTCCTCGACTGATCCACCGGATGGACCTTCTCCACCCGACAGACCAACCTCTACGGAATCGTGCGATAATGAAGTGGAGCATGTTTGAATCCTGGAACGTGTAGGGATGAAATGTTAACGGTGATGGTGGATCTCCCAGGATGTAACAATCCATACCGATGCAAATTTTCATTCATTAGCAAAAACCTAACCGATCTCACTCTTGCATCTAGAGCCTTCAGAGTATGGAAGGTGGGATCTAGTAATGGATCTTTATTTGGCCTCAAAATAACTACAAGAAGCATTTAGTCTATTAAAACTCCACGCCATTATGATAAATCTCAACGAATAAAAAGAAAATTTATCCCCTGTCGTCCAAAGACAATTAAATCCTTCAGGATATCTAGTGAAGAAATATTTAGTCTTGAACTAGGACTAGTTGCTTTGGAGTTGCAATACAATTTTGCGATTTCTCTGACCTCAGTAATCACTAGAGACGGACATTCATCTCCCTTCTTAAATGAAAGGAAATATCTCAGTTCATTGAAGCTTGGGGCATGATTGAATGTCTGCATAAACAAAAACGTGAAGATAAGTTAAAATTGAAAATCCTTTGAGATGGATCTGAAATGGAGATATTCCCATATTTAGAAGATTGACTCTCAGAAAATGGTTGAATGGGGCACTGCACCATTCAAGCACATGTAGCAACGACAGCCGGTGTATCCTGAAGGTGGCATGTGTGCAAACTTGTTTTTTAGTGGAAGACACACATCATCGTACGGAATACCATGTTGTAAGCAAATAGTGTGTAGAACTTTAGCAGAAATGATGGTAGAAACTCTCTCTGGATGATTAAGTAAAACTTTAAAATTTGGAGGAGTTCGATCAACGACTGGACCAATCGGCACCTTTTGACCATATTCTGCATGTGATGTCGAATAAGTAGGCGTTGCTAGAAACGTTTGCAAAGGCATAACTGATGTCGGTTCCGCTTTCGAATGTACCAGGCTTCCTCCACTGGATATACATTGAAATGATCGATGCTTCATTCTATATAATACAACTTGTATCCAACATGGTAAGGTAACTCTTTTTTAAACAAGAAATCCTCGTATGTTTAACGCTTAAATTCTGAAAAGACGTTGACTTGTGTCAACTCGTCAGATTTCAAGCATTGACTGGGGCAAATGAAGTGGGTTATCTATGTGAGATGGGCTCGATGTTCAGAACAATATGAGTGCTCTACCCTGTGAAGATAGCTCACTTGCAGGAGAAAAGGAAAAAGGCTTTTTATGCCATTCATTGAAGTAATTCCTTCCACACTTATCCATTATCGGTCGATAACGGATATGTTGTCCAATCCGATACAGAAAGCTCTTTCTATTCTTAGGTACACTGAGCGTGCAATGATTAAACTAATCTAGGATGATCAAGTCCATAGTAAACCGCCTCATCGAAACCATCGAGACCACGTGCAAGTCAATTTTGATTTATTAGATGAAGATTGCGGAATGTGTCAATTGGAAGACACGACTACACTATCTACCTCCAATAAATCGCAATCAACCTGCTTCATTCACCATCATTATAGATCTTCCTGAATTCATCGGCCATCACCACTAATACAATAATCACGTCATCATCAGCTTAGATCGAAAGTGAATGTATTCAATCTTGGGTTCGTGGCGATCTAGGTTAAGGCTAGTGATCTACAGGGTCGGCAGCGATCCAAAAAGCAGCAGTTCTGGTGCTAGGGTTTTCTTGGGGTAATGGAGAGGCGACGTTGAGGTCGGTGGTGGTAGGCTATGGCGCTAGAAGTCAACGACGGAGGCCATAGAGGCTGGTTAGAGTTTGGTCATGTGGTTGGCTCGAGTAGCAAAAAGAACACGTGAACAGAGGCAAGTGAGAAAGGTCGGTTCGAACAAAGCTAAGTAAGGGACTATTTGTAGAAAATTTGGTAAGTCTATGGATTGCAAGAGATCCATTATATTGCAACCGGTCTTCTATACATTTTCCAAGCACGATATATATGTTGTTTATAAGCATCTTGAAAAGTGTGGTATCAAAACTGATTTGTTTCTATGAGGGATGATTATTCACATCGAAAACTCAACAGATGGTTAAATAGTCAGCCAAATTAGCATGGTAACCTCAACACAAACAACTAGATTTCACAAAATGAAACTCAAAAGAAAATACATCCAGAGCACACCTTGTTTCCAACGAAGGCATACTCTGGAGGACCAATGTTAATTGGATTTTTACCCAAGCAGGAATCTAGATGAATGAGAACATCTAGCCAAGCAAAAACAACTCGTAAATCAACCAAAAGGAACATAAGAGTAGGCTAAGAAGGATTCAAGAAGAATTACCCAAAAAACAACTAAAGGAATGGATCGCTAGTTATCCATCAAACATGGATCGCTAGCGATCCATAAGGAAGCTCCATGGATTGTTCTAAGTTCTGGCATCATGAACCAACATATTTTCTAGGGATGTTTTCCAAGTTTCATAGTATTCCAAGCAACCTAATTCGAAAAGTGAATATTCAACTGGTTCAAGTTGTAGAATAATCTAACCCATGTGTGAACCATCACCAAAACAAGGCAACAACCTATGAAATATAAGGAGAGCACCTACATAAGGCAAGGGGTACAACCTAAAGAAAGAATCCCAAAAATTTCCCTAACTACATGGGATTGCTAGCAATCCATGCCCGATGGATTGCTAGTGATCAATCAGATTAGACTGGGTCATTATGAAATTTTTAGAGCACCATTTATCATCGAGTGTAGTCTTTTGTAAAGTGGGCTAGCCCAATAGCCCTCCAACCTTTATGATACAATCCTACCTATAACATAAGGGGATCTTCTTCTAGAATGACTGCTAGAACTCTATATAGATTATTCTTCACTCTTCTCCTTTCGCACAATAGTCATCTAGGGGTTTGCTGTGATTCTCCAGTGAACACTTTTACTTGTGACTTGATCTAACTTAGAAGATTCAATCATATTATAATCCAATTCAACTTGTAACAACAGTCAGTTAATAGAAAATTATAAAGTGGTTTTATTAATAGTCGAAATACAATAAAAAATTGTCTTTTTACTATTTCTACTCTTTTTACATTTATTTCCTATATTATTGCTCTATAAGGACATGCTGGTGCTTTCACGCTCAATACTGGGTGTTGATCCTTTTTTGGGTTAATAGTTTGAAGTAATAATATAAACCTATCAATAAAATTGGTAAACTATAGTTTAATTCATGTAATTCAATTAAACTAAGGATAATGGAGTAATAGCAATATACTCATTGCCAAATTGTCGAATATGAGAAATAGTAAGGAAGAATTAGAACGTTAATGGGACAAATTGAGCAAAATGACCATAAAACATTATATGGGCATACCGTGATGTAGTAGAAGTATAAGCTATAATTAAAATAGGAAGGGACAAATGTCAAGTTAAATACACATGAAAACGTTGAAACCCATGCGTAAAAGCAATTCTTGTGCCTAAAACGGTTCAGACTTCTAAAATTAGAGAAATCAAAATGGAAAAGAAAACACACAAAAACCTCATGTTTCAAGAATATGAATTTAGGATTCAAATGTCCAAATAAAGATTTAGCTATCTAAATTGGAATCCAGAAGTCTAAAAATCTAAAGGAAAAAAAACTATTAGGTATCCGAAGTATGAATGTAAATTCAGACGTCTAATGTAGATTTAGACATCTGAGTTAGTTATCAGACGTCTAAGTGTCTATAGAAACCTCAAGTTGTCATTAGACCCAAAGGCCCAAAATGAATGATAAGAGATGCCTTAATTTGATCACATAGCAATGCTAAGACTTGGAACATATGTATAAAGTAGTATACCATTGATTATAACTTTTAGTGAGTACAAATAAAAGTAGCATGACAATTAAACTATGAGAATATGCTAAAATTATAAAGCATATTAGAAGGAACATGACGCATTAATAATTTTAAAGTGTATCGACAATTCTCAAAACTATAAGGATTTTCTAAATAGCCGCAACATGCCTTTTGGAAAGATAAAAAGGATATTTTAGCATAATGGTTAGTGCGTTATGTTTTCTTCCTAAGATGGCATGTGTTCGAATCCCATGGTCACCACATTGGTATCAAAACCTATACCCAGTCAAAATTTTGTGTTGTAATGTTGCGGATGTCAGTTATTGTGGCACTGATGCAGGTTACAAACACAACATCTAAGTGTTGTATGGTGGTGAACCAATGAGGATGTTGGGCTCTTTAAGTGGATAGTCTATAAAATCTCTTTTAGAAAGTTAAAAAAGGATCTTTTTGCTCAGTAGTTAATGCGTTGTGTTGCTTTCAAGGACGACAGAGGTTCGAATTCCACGGTTGTCACAATAACAGTAAAACATATTGGCAGGAATAGGGTATGTTAACAAAATGTAAAGCATATCAATCTAATGAAGGTAATATCATCGGGATATGTTAATATTGTAAAGCATATCAACAGAAATAGTGTACGTTAAGTAAATGTAAAGCATATCGATGGAAAGATTAAATTACATGAGTACATTAACATCGCATAGCATATCAGCAGGAAGATAATAGTAGAGGTTATGTTAATTACTGTAAATCTTATATATGTCATGATTATACGATGGTTGTTGTTTTGCGATATAGTCATGAAACATGATAGTGTTCAAATGGTATGATTGGTAGACTAAGCCAATAACGAGGAATAACCCTTCAAATGATAACTATTGAATTAGTCCGTAAAAATGTTTTATTAGTATGTTAGTTTTGTCTATTTAGAGATATTTTTGCACTCATCGGGCTTATGTTTGATCCTTCATTTTTTTTATTCCTCCTATCTATAATAGGGTGATAGTGTCTACAAAACACATTCGGTGAGAAAGTGACGATGGAGATTCTGTAGAGTCATATTATTTATATAGTTTCTTTAGTTATTTACAATTCCTGTATACAATGTTGCACTATGTACAATGAAGTATTATTCATATTTTTGAATCCGATAACACATAAGTTTATTTCTAGTTGGTTCAGATAATTCTCTTCTAGTATAGTAGTTTTTTTTGTTTTTTTCCATTGTGAGACCTTAAAGTATAGAGATAGCTCTATATAATATTATACCATATTTTACGAAAATAATCCACCATTTAATAGTCTTTGGAATTGAACGTAGATTCAGATGTTTAATCAAAGGATAGCGGATGGTGGGTTGTTACATTTGGTATGAAAACTAAGTTTACATGATGCATATACGTTAACAATGTAATGAGAGAGCATATTTATGTGTGTGTATGTGTTATTTTATATATTAATTGCGAAACATAAAGATATGGCGGAATCACTTACTATTAGAAAACCACCTCTAAAGCCACTAGATCCGAACACAGGCTAATCTCAACTGTCGATCACCACTTCATCAACACTTGGTTTATTTTGATCTAAGACATGGGCTGAAGCAGTTTGATCTTTTTGCACTTTCAATTCAGATGATACAGATTCTGATCTGTAGTCGCTTCAATTTAGAAGAAAGGTACTTCGGTAGTGTTTATGCCAGATTCTAGTATTGTCGATAACAATTTGAAATGGGTAAATACAATTGTGGCTTATGTAATGGGAAGAAGGCTAGTTTATGATCATTTAAATAGTTTGTGCTAAAACTATGAAACCAAAAAGTGAATTTGAGATTTTCTACAAATCTAATGGTTTAATAATAATAAAATTCTATCCCACTAAAGATTTCAAAAGAGTTGTGAAAGGAAGGCCTTATAGTTTCTATTTAAAAATTGTAGTACTTAAAAAGTAGACCTTGGATATGAAATTATCTAAATATTATTTCACATATATTCCAAATTAGATTAGGTCGAAAGGTATAAATTTGGTATATTGAAACAAGGAAGGTATTGGTCGTACTGCAAGTGCACTTGAAATCCCTATAAAAATGGATAACAATACTTTAAAAGAACTGCGGCTGAATTATATGCATGTTCTTACTGAAGTGAATGCATCATTAAATTATTTGAATAAAGTGTAGATTCAAAGAGCATATAATGATTTGGATTATGTAATGCTTATGTATGAATATAAACCAAAAGCTTGTACATCATGCAAATGTATGGGCATAATGTAGAACATTGTACGATTATCACTACAAAGAATTGGCAACCAAAACAGACGGTGTGGAATGAAGATAGGAGTTCAAACGATGAAAATACAAATGAAGTTAAGCAGCTTGATGGGGGTCTGCATCCCCCATCACACATGAGGATAGTAGAAGTAGCAATGAGCAAAGATACAATAGTGAACATCAAAAAGGGAAATAAACCACTTCATGAATAAAATAATAAACATATTTCACCATCTATTCCACTTGTTAATAGTTTCAACTCTTTGAACCAGAGGATATACCATCAACTTCAACTACAGCTGCTCCTTAGGATTCTGACCTAATAGTGCAATCTTCACAAATTGTCATTACAACTGATAATCAACAAGTTAAGGCCGATGCATCAACTCTAGATCATGATCAAGAGATAGTAGAAGATGTGTAAATAGTGAAAAATCAAGTAATGAAAACTTTTATCTAGCAGAAGATTATTTTGATGATGGAATTCAGAAGTTTTAGGAAAATGTGGCGGCAAATGTATAAGAAATTTCAATGGTATAAGAAATATCAATGTTTCTCATATAATCACTGCAAATTCTATATATACTAAGAAACATGAGAAAAACACACCCACAAAAACTACAACTCCCCCTAGAAAAAGAGAAGGACCTCCGTGTAGAATACGTGAATATCATGTCATAGAATATAATAGGTATGAATGCAGATGTTAAGATACATCTTGCATTCAAACTTCTAAATATCCACAAAGTCACTGTTTTGGGATTGGTGGAAAATAAGTAAGGTACTAACCACATTTTTAGATTTGAATCATAGCTGCCTAATAATTCAGTAATGATCCACAATAATGAACTGGACTGCAAAGGATGAATTTTGATTGTTGTTGATACAAGCATGTGGTCTTCTGAACATTTGGATAGAAGTGAATAGCACATTAGTATACAAATAACAAATAAAAGGGTTTTGCAATGTGTGTTCACTTTCGTGTATGCAAGTAATTTTATGGGGAGAGAGAAAAACTTTAGCTGTATTTATATCAAAATGCTTTATTAATAGGATTGCCATGGATAGTATTGGGAAATTTTAATAATGCTTCAATTCCAAAGGACAAAAGGGAAGGCCTTCCAATCCCTTTTTCCTATATAGATAATTTTAAAAATTGTACGCTCACTTTTGGTTTGGTTGAAACTGTATGCAAACATACTTGGAGAAAGAGAGCATGGTAACAAATGGAGATAAAGCATCGGTCAATTATGATTGCTAACTAAATTTCAAATTTAATTACAATTGCAATGCCACCTCATTTTAGTGATCATACCTTAAAACTAGTACATCATTTAGTTTAATAGTAACAAATCAAAAGAAAACCATTCAAATATGTAAACCGATAGTGTCAACTAGATGGTTACATTGATTATGTATTAGATGGCCTTGAAGCTAATACATGGGGCATGGCTATGTATAAATTTATCAACATATTGCAGGCTATCAAAAGGAATCTCATAAAATGTGGAATAAAACCAAAATTAAAATCAGTTCTCTACAACATCTAGATGAAGAATACAATAAAGCGTTCGTTCATTTGGATGTTAACCCATAGGGAGATGAGTACTATGAATTTAATTTTTGAATTCGAACCTCAAAATTAAAGAGTAGCCTAAAATTTATCATGAATTCAATAAAAACAAAGAAAAATATCATTGTTGCAGAGTAGAGATACAAACTCAATATCCTTCTACGTAAAGATTGCAATGAGAAAACATAGAAATAGAATCTATTCTTTGCTGGCTTCCAATGGTAATCTTACATTAGATAATAAGAAAATAGTTGAACAAGTTATTTCTTATTATTTTAATTTATTCAATGGTCCAAAGAAAGTGATATTTCATTCGGTTCAACCAAGAATGATTATAAATGCAGAAGATAGGAAATACTAATCTGCTGCTATAACTATGTCAGAAGTTGAAGCTGCTCTATTTTCAATTGATGATTTGAAGAGTCCAGGATCTGATTGGTTTCTCATCTATGTTTTTTCAAATTGCATTAGGACTTGATACATGAGACATTGGTTGATGTTAATACTGATATTTTTTAGTCAGGGAAGCTTGCACAAAAGGATTGAATCATAACTTCATCACCTTGATACCTAAGAAAGATAAGCCATAAATATTTCTAATTATCGTCCAATATTTGTGCTAATGTATTATATAAAATAGAATCTAAAATAATATGCTTCAAAATTTGTGATGTCCCGGAAATTTGGGCAATATTTATTTAATAATTTCATTTATAATTTATTTTAAAATGTGAAATATTGATTTAATAATCCTATTCAAACAAAATTTCCTTTTGAAAATTTATAATTATTTAGTTTGATAAATGATATTCTTTTGAAAATTTATAATAATAATTGAGTTTGAGAATCTTATTGTTTTAAAATGTAAAAAATGTTTAAATGATAAAATTTTCTTTCTAAATTGATTTTAAAATATTTTATTTATAATGTATATATATGTATACATTGTAAATAGGAGTTTTGATTTTAATTTTAAATTTAAATTTAATAAAGGATAATTTCAAATTATAATATATATAGGTGTAGAATTTATGAATTGATTAAATTAAATTGAAAATAGTATTGAAACTTTTCATAAGTCAATTTATAGATCTATCTTGTATTTTCAAAAAGGAAATTATAGTAAATATTTTGTTATAAATATATAATAGTTAAAAATTGTATTTTATAATAAAGTTTATTTTGTTTTATCTCAAAATTGTTTTGAAATAAATTTAGTTTATTTATATTAGAGTATAGTATATTTGAAACTCTTGAATAAAATGAATTCAACATCATTCTTTTCTTTTTAAAAGTTTCTCTTTTGAAAATTAGTTTTAAATAATCTTTTAAAAATATTCAAGCAAATATTTAAATATGTAAAGATAATTCATTTGTAATCATTTAAAGAATAGATGTAAATGAAACATACAAAACATCTTAAGTTTAAATTAGATGGTTTTATCTTAAATTAAAACATTTTTAAAAACAAAGAAATTCATCTTTATATCATAATCATACATGTGTTAACATTCATGTTTTTAATTTGACACTTGTAATTAATCTTCATATCTAAACAACAAGTGGCATTACTAAATCAATATTGAATTTATTATTTTAGATAAAAACTTAAAACAAATCTCTTTATTTCAAACACTTATCTTCTATGGGAAAATCTAAATTCAGAATTAAGAAAACTGAAATCCATTTCACTCTAAAAACTCCACAACCCAAATTCAATTAAAATCTGCAATCAAAGTTTTAAATCTGCAAACCAAATCAAATCTGCATAAAGAAAACCCAAATCTGGAAATTCTTTTAACCTGCAAACAATCTAAATTTCTGCAACCTGTAAGTTCAACACAAGCAAAGTTGAAATGGGAAGCATGCAGACCAAAATCATCATCAAATGCAGTTTCAAGGCCTGCAAACATCAAGCTAAAATCAACTCTAACTAGCATGCAAGCTCAGATTCAATGAAATAAAAATTCAGGTTGCAGGAAAATGGATTGCAGATGGAATGCTCTCTGTTTTCATTTTAAGGTGAGTAAATCTATGTTTTTAAAAACAGTTTCTTCTTTTTAAACCAAGCTATCAAGATTTGCAGAATCTAAAGTTTAATTCAAATGCCTTTTAAATGAGAAAATTAAAACAGTGGCAATTAAAACTGCTCTGTTCTTTTCTCTTTAGTAAGTAATCCCAAATTTATGGGTTGTTTAAAATTATATATGTGCATGAGTTTGAATATAATTGTTGACTGTTGTATTATGCTTGACTGTTGTGTGTGATTATGCTTGAGTATGCAGAGAAGTGTGATGTGAATTTCTACAGACATGTTTCTGTATTACTTGGATTAAAATACAAATCCACTTCTATATGATTGAATCATAGTTAGAGAATATTGTGTAAACATAGTGTGTTTGTTCAGTATAGTTTAGGTTTGAAAAATTTTAGTTTAGAAAAGAAAAAAAGAACCCTGTTACTTCTGAAAAACAATCACAGCAGACAATGGTTTCCAAAGTAAAAATTACCAAACATCTTTAAATTATTCAATCAAGTTAAAGCTTTAATACATGTTTAAAACATGGATATTAAAACATGAATCAAGTTTTAAAATCAACTGAGGTGTTAGGAATTTAGGTCTATGCAGTAATTTTGGGATTTTGAGGTTATCAAACATAAAATGGATTTTGGAACTTGAATTTCTTCCTGGAGGTGGGGTGTTGACTGGGAAGTGAGGGAAAAATTTCCTAGTAGTTGATTGGAAGTAGGTTGCAACAGCAATGGTCATTTACAGGGTTCTAGCCTTGTTCCGGGGAAAGAAATTTTGTAGGTTTTTAATTTCCTTGTTTCACCGAGTGTTGCCACATTTTGGAATTGGGAAGAGGGGATATAGGTGAAGCAATGGCCGGAGTTGGAGACCATAAGATGGTCGGAGTGGAGTGTCAAGAGGGTTGACGGGTTTGGTGTACTTGGTGAAGCTTTTTTTTTTTCCAGGATTGTTTAATTTTGCCTGATTCAAATTTTCAGGCTACAAAGTATTTTTGTTGATGGTTATATCAATTTGAGGAATGGATGGCATCTTGGAGAGGTTGGTGAAGGTAGCTGGAAGTCCCCGGAGTAGTGGTAGCAGTTGCACAGTGGTTTGTGGTCTCTGGTGAAATTTTGGTGTGCAGGGTTTTGGGTGACTCGAAGTTAACCTCGGGTATTTTGTGTTGTGACTCGAAGATGGTAGGGAATTGACCCGAAGTAATTTGAGGGTAGTCTCGGGTTAGTTGTTTACAGGTTGTAAACCTGAGTGTTGAGTTTTTTTTAAATCTGGGAAACTAAAATTTTTAAAAAGGCTATGATTTAAATTCAAGATAAGGTTTGAATTGAATTCAAGTAAGTTTATGAATTCAAAATTTTAAATGAAGAATTTAAATATAAAGTAAGATTTAAACTTAAATTTGAAAATAGTGTAAATATAGTTCAGGTTTCTTCGAATCCAGTTTTTATTTAAAACCAGTTTTGTTTTTATTTTTAAAAGGGAATTTAAATTTTAAAAACAAGATTAAAATTTAGGTGTAATTTTGAATTAGAATTAAGAGTACTTTTGAATTCAAAGTTTAAAAATGAAATTTTAAATTTTTAGCCAGATTTAAAATTTAGTTTTAAAATCAAGTTTTAAGTATGATTTCAATTTTACTTTGAAATCAGTTTGAATTCAAAACAGTTTTGAAAAATTTTAAATATTGGACAGGAAATGTTTTTAAGTAGAATTTAAATATGAATTTGATTTCAAATAAAGGTTTAAATTTGAAGAATTCTTTCCTTTAAGTATTGAAATAAAATTATGATATGTTTAACTTTAAATTGAAGGTTAAAATAATCTATCTATTTTAAAAGACTTGATTTATTTTTAGTAAAATTAAGTAATATAGATTTTTAAACTTTTCTTATATAATAGTGACAGTTCTTTACCTTTAGGTTATTAATTATTTAAATTTGGAAATGTTTATATGGTTAAACATTTTTAAATCTTAAATTTTAAAATGGAAGATGAATTTAATTTTAGGAAAGTATTGTTTTAAATACATTTGAATAATTAATAAGTCATTAATAAGTAATATGGAATTAATTTGGAAATAATTAAGATAATTTAGGAATTTACTTATTAAATTGATTTTAATTGATGTTTTGGATTAATTTATAATTAAAAATGATTAATGAATAATTAATCTAAGGTAATTTTTCTTAAGTAAGGAATTAATGAAAATGTTGTTAATTATATAATATAATTATCTAAGGGTAATTAATAATTAATTAATAAGATTAATTTTGATGAATTAATTAGATTAATTAATTGAAGATTATCATTTGTAATTGGTTAAGTATGATTATTTTATAAAAGTGATTAAGGGTTAATTACTTTTTGTAATTAATTCTGATAATATGCTTTGTTAAATTAATTAATTTAGTTTAATTGATTTAAGAAATAATTTAATAATTTAATGATAATAATTACTTAATGTAATTTATGGAGCAGGATTTCTTAGAGAAGTGATAATTGATAATTACTGGAATGTAATTAAGGAAAGGTGATTTATTTTAATAAAGTAATTTGGATAATTACTTTTGTAATTAATAAAGGATTAATTAATAAAGATAATTAATTATTGGATAATTAATTTATTAATAAGTAATTAAGAGTAGTTAATTACTGGATTTAAATATTAATCAAGGTGATTAATAATTGTATTTTAATTTTAGATTAACTACTAAATGTTATTAATTTTTAATTGAGTAATTAATTTAAATATTAATTAGAGATCATTAATTATTATAATTAATGTTGTGATTAAGAATTGTTTAATTAAGTAATTAAGTAATTAATCAAGTAATTAATTAATTGTAATTAATTAAGGATAAATATAATTAATTATAGTTAATTAATAAAGGAAGTAATTAAATGTTAATTACTTATGATTAAGGTTAATTAATTTTATAAAATTAATTTAAGACTAATTACTTATTGTAATTAGTAGGTGATTAATTATAGATGTTTAATCAAGTTAAATACTTAATGAATGATTAATTAACTAGGTTGATTAATCAATAGGTTTTTAAGCAAGATTTATAGGTGAATAATTAATTTAATTTATTTTAAATTAATTAAAGATAGAAGTAATCAATTTAATACATTTTAAATTGATTATAATTGATGGATAATATATCATTGCTTATGGATGATATTGATATACCTTTGGATGGTTGTGATTTCAGAAATGAGATGAGTAGTATCTATAAGATATGGATGCTTAGTTATAGTATGATATTTTGGTTGTGATGATTGACTGTTGTGATGATTATCTGTTGTGATAATGTTATGGGTTATCTGTTATGATATATGTAGTTTATCTATCTGTGTGAAATAGATAAAAATAAAATGAGTTAATTGTTTAAAACCCTTAAGTATAACTTGGACATTAAGATGGCGTTTGGTTTCGGTGAGACCGGGATCGGGTTTTCATATTTGGATATCCGAAAACCACATCGATTCCAATTAAACAATAGGTCGTTAATCCAAGTGGAGCAAGTGAAGACTCGAGGTGTAAGGGCTATACGTCAGTACAACTCTGTGGGTGATTCCGTAATGAGTTTGACGGAATAGTACTTATAGGTTCGAGATGGTGGTTTAGAGTGCAAGGGTTATCGTCGTTAACTCTGATGGTGATTCCAATACGAGTGTAACGAGATAATGCCTTCGGTTTCGTTCGAACCCGGAACGAACTTGTATGGATTGAATGCTTTCAGAGCATCGTCAGGTGGACGATGAACATTCTAAGATAGATGTGTTCTCTAAAGGTAATCGTAACCTCAAGCCTCATCAACCGGGAATGGCTAAAATAGGGGAGGTGCAGCAAGGCTTCGTGGGTAGCCCCCACTTGAGAGTGAGATTTACCCATGTCTAGAGGTCCCTTTTATTTCGGCTGTGTGGACGGTTGAGAGCTCCAACTGTCGGGGTTGTCTTGTTCAGAACTATTCAGTAAGGAATGGGTCCGGCCTTGTGTTGCAGGGGATTGGGAGTAATCCTCAGTACGGTGATCTAGGCCACGTACTATGACGGGCGGTACCCCAGTAGCCCTGCCATTAATGGAATCCAAAATCCAATAAGTGCCCGTATGGTTTTGATTGTGCCCAACTATGTTAGAACGTGAGATGTAAGCATTCCAGCTATTTCTGTATTTTATTTTGAAAACCCTAGACACTATTATAATATCACTGGATTTCCTATCAAATGCTTTGGTTAGCGTAAGGTAAAAACTTTTCCATGTTTATGTGTGGGAAGTCTTACGTGATACCTTTTGTTTTCAAAGGATTTTCTAAAAGTTAAGCAACTTTTAAACCGTTTACTCACACCAGACCCCTGTCTGACCCGAGTGTTTATTTTCTGTTTTATTAAACTCTTGGGTACTCATATTACGTATGAGTAGTCAAGTGATTCAGGATTTCTTTGACGAGTTCTGGAGGAGAAAATGGAGCAGGAGGCTTCAGCGTGTAGATATATATAGTGGTTCCGCTGTGTTTGAGTTGTATCTGTTTTTCTCTGATGTTCTTGAATTGTAATCGTTAGACAGATGTTTATAACTGTCTAGTTTGTGTTGTATTGGTTGTAAAACTCTGATGTATATGATACTATGTAAAGTATTATGTGATATAATATAATTTATTCGTTCCGCTGTGAGATTCTGATGTTGTCTGTTTCTTTCTTTCCTTTCCTTTCTCTTTTCTATCCCTTTCTTTCTTCTTAACGATGCGACTTCCTGGAGTTTGAAAGTTGGGTCGTTACAACGTGGTATCAGAGCATTAGGTTGAGTGAATACCTAGGCTCTGTAGAGGTGTCTTTCTTGAGAGAGCGTACTTGTAATTTTAAATATAAATATATTTAATTCTACCTATTTGTTGGGTTACCTGTTCGGGTTTTCCAATATAAGTTATAAAGGTAGATGGGGTAGTGGTGTGTATAACACAACTACCAATGGTTGGAGTCCGAATGTTTGAGTTTGGAAGAGATCTGCCAGGGTAGTATTGGGCATCTTGAGTAGTTTGACAATTTGGTGTGAAGGATTTCACTGATCTCTGAAGGAAAATCTTTTCAAGATTCGGAGTGTGTCTTTGGATTTTAAGCTTGATTTCACTCGTGTGAGTGGATTTTCTTGAGTCTGAATCAGTTTGGAGTACTGAAGCCAGCAATGGTATTTTGGCAACCTTAGAAAGGAGTTATGTCTGTATTTGAGTTTGAGACTCAGTTTGGCAGAGTGTTTTGTGTTTGGTTTGGAGTCGAGTTTCCTGAGGGACATCTGTCTTCTGAAGGCTCTATAGTGGAAGTGGCTAGTGTAGCTTTGAGGTTCGATGAGCTTTTGAGTAAGGAAGTTTTTGGCAGCAGTAGCAGCAGTGAGTGGCCTGCTTCTTCGATGGTTCTGAAGTCTCTGTGATTCTTTTGTCAGTAGGCCGGGCATATGGTGGAGCTTGTCCATTTCTTCTGGAAGCTCAGTTGGGAGTGATGTTAGTGGTTAAGAGGTGGACCACTAGTTTCTTCTTTTGAAGACCTTAGCTGTTTTGTTTATTGAAGAGAGAACGATTTCTTGGAATCTGAACTGAATAGAATCGCAAAAGTGACTTGCGATGATTCGAAAGTTTTCTAAGTAACCTTTGTTTGGATTGAAGTATCTCTAGAATATGTTTGAGTTATCAAAGTGGGTTGATATTTTCTGGATGTCTTCGAAGGAGTTAAGTTTTGCATCCGCATCAGGAGATTGAATTCTGATTCGACTTGGTTTTTGGAGATTTTATGGAATTTGATGAACAATGTTTCCGGGATAAGTTGATCAAGTCTATACTTGCGTTCATCAACAGCACTCTCAAATCAGAGTTGCACAGTGGAAGCATGGTGGCAGCTATTCCAGAATAGAAGCAACACCCGATTCATTGGGAATTTGTGTTTTATCTTGAATCAGAGGATTTCTACGGGAAATTCACTTTAATCTGGAGACTTGGATGTCTTGTGCATCTGTTCTGTTTTCCCAATAAGTTTAGTTGTCTGAAGTCTTCTGATATCTGTAGTAGAGTTGGTGTGGTGGATTGGATTGATCTAGAATGTTGAAGGAAGCCCAAGATCGACAGGAAAGATTTGTGGATAAGAGATTGGATCTTTCTGTTTTCTCTCAAGGGTTAAGTAATTGATCTACAGGATTGGATTGTCAGTTTGGATAACTGGGATTCGATAAGTTTCACATATCTCTGAGGGAATACGTGTATGATCTATCTCTGGTTGTGGAACTAGCAGTTCTGGAGTTTTGGTTATTGAGTCAGACTCGTCTGCAGTCTGATATCTTGTCTAGTGTTATAGATATAGTTGTATAGGAGTTTTGTAGCTTCATAGGTATTGATTGTTTGGATTCTCTAGAGCGAGTATCCCGGTGTGTGTGTGTGTGTTTATATATATATATATATATATATATATATATATATATATATATATATATATACTCGGGGAAACTCGATAAAATTTTATCTAGAATTTGTCTGGAAAATTAGATTTGTTTGATTGGTTGTATTGGTTGTTTTGATTGTTAGCATATGTTTGATATATGCTTGTGTTTTAAATAAAATCATTAATAGATTATTAAATTACCTTTGCTTTTAAATTTTGGGGACGAAATTCTTTTAAGGGGGGAAGGAATGTGATGTCCCGGAAATTTGGGCAATATTTATTTAATAATTTCATTTATAATTTATTTTAAAATGTGAAATATTGATTTAATAATCCAATTCAAACAAAAATTTCTTTTGAAAATTTATAATTATTTAGTTTGATAAATGATATTCTTTTGAAAATTTATAATAATAATTGAGTTTGAGAATCTTATTGTTTTAAAATGTAAAAAATGTTTAAATGATAAAATTTTCTTTCTAAATTGATTTTAAAATATTTTATTTATAATGTATATATATGTATACATTGTAAATAGGAGTTTTGATTTTAATTTTAAATTTAAATTTAATAAAGGATGATTTCAAATTATAATATATATATAGGTGTAGAATTTATGAATTGATTAAATTAAATTGAAAATAGTATTGAAACTTTTCATAAGTCAATTTATAGATCTATCTTGTATTTTCAAAAAGGAAATTATAGTAAATATTTTGTTATAAATATATAATAGTTAAAAATTGTATTTTATAATAAAGTTTATTTTTTTATCTTAAAATTGTTTTGAAATAAATTTAGTTTATTTATATTAGAGTATAGTATATTTGAAACTCTTGAATAAAATGAATTCAACATCATTCTTTTCTTTTTAAAAGTTTCTCTTTTGAAAATTAGTTTTAAATAATCTTTTAAAATATTCAAGCAAATATTTAAATATGTAAAGATAATTCATTTGTAATCATTTAAAGAATAAATGTAAATGAAACATACAAAACATCTTAAGTTTAAATTAGATGTTTTATCTTAAATTAAAACATTTTTAAAAACAAAGAAATTCATCTTTATATCTTAATCGTACATGTGTTAACATTCATGTTTTTATTTGACACTTGTAATTAATCTTCATATCTAAACAACAAGTGGCATTACTAAATCAATATTGAATTTATTATTTTAGATAAAAACTTAAAACAAATCTCTTTATTTCAAACACTTATCTTCTATGGGAAAATCTAAATTCAGAATTAAGAAAACTGAAATCCATTTCACTCTAAAAACTCCACAACCCAAATTCAATTAAAATCTGCAATCAAAGTTTTAAATCTGCAAACCAAATCAAATCTGCATAAAGAAAACCCAAATCTGGAAATTCTTTTAACCTGCAAACAATCCAAATTTCTGCAACCTGTAAGTTCAACACAAGCAAAGTTGAAATGGGAAGCATGCAGACCAAAATCATCATCAAATGCAGTTTCAAGGCCTGCAAACATCAAGCTAAAATCAACTCTAATTAGCATGCAAGCTCAGATTCAATGAAATAAAAATTCAGGCTGCAGGAAAATGGATTGCAGATGGAATGCTCTCTGTTTTCATTTTAAGGTGATTAAATCTATGTTTTTAAAAACATTTTCTTCTTTTTAAACCAAGCTATCAAGATTTGCAGAATCTAAAGTTTAATTCAAATGCCTTTTAAATGAGAAAACTAAAACAGTGGCAATTAAAACTGCTCTGTTCTTTTCTCTTTAGTAAGTAATCCCAAATTTATGGGTTGTTTAAAATTATATGTGTGCATGAGTTTGAATATAATTGTTGACTGTTGTATTATGCTTGACTGTTGTGTGTGATTATGCTTGAGTATGCAAAGAAGTGTGATGTGAATTTCTACAGACATGTTTCTGTATTACTTGGATTAAAATACAAATCCACTTCTATATGATTGAATCATAGTTAGAGAATATTGTGTAAACATAGTGTGTTTGTTCAGTGTAGTTTAGGTTTGAAAAATTTTAGTTTAGAAAAGAAAAAAAGAACCCTGTTACTTCTGAAAAATAGTCACAGCAGACAATGGTTTCCAAAGTAAAAATTACCAAACATCTTTAAATTATTCAATCAAGTTAAAGCTTTAATACATGTTTAAAACATGGATATTAAAACATGAATCAAGTTTTAAAATCAACTGAGGAGTTAGGAATTTAAGTCTGTGCAGTAATTTTGGGATTTTGAGGTTATCAAGCATAAAATGGATTTTGGAACTTGAATTTCTGCCTGGAGGCGGGGTGTTAACTGGGAAGTGAGGGAAAAATTTCCTAGTAGTTGATTGGAAGTAGGTTGCAACAGCAATGGTCATTTACAGGGTTCTAGCCTTGTTTGGGGAAAGAAATTTTGTAGGTTTTTAATTTCCTTGTTTCACCGAGTGTTGCCACATTTTGGAATTGGGAAGAGGGGATATAGGTGAGGCAATGGCCGGAGTTGGAGACCATAAGATGGTCGGAGTGGAGTGTCAAGAGGGTTGACAGGTTTGGTGTACTTAGTGAAGTTTTTTTTTTTCCAGGATTGTTTAATTTTGCCTGATTCAAATTTTCAGGCTACAAAGTATTTTTGTTGATGGTTATATCAGTTCGAGGAATGGATGGCATCTTGGAGAGGTTGGTGAAGTTAGCTGGAAGTCGCCAGAGTAGTGGTCGCAGTTGCACAGTGGTTTGTGGTCTCTGGTGAAATTTTGGTGTGCAGGGTTTTGGGTGACTCGAAGTTAACCTCGGGTATTTTGTGTTGTGACTCGAAGATGGTAGGGAATTGACCCGAAGTAATTTGAGGGTAGTCTCGGGTCAGTTGTTTACAGGTTGTAAACCTGAGTGTGGTGTTTTTTTTAAAATATGGGAAACTAAAATTTTTAAAAAGGCTATGATTTAAATTCAAGTGAAGGTTTGAATTAAATTCAAGTAAGTTTATGAATTCAAAAGTTTAAAATGAAGAATTTAAATATAAAGTAAGATTTAAATTTAAATTTGAAAACAGTGTAAATATAGTTCAGGTTTCTTTGAATCCAGTTTTTATTTAAAACCAGTTTTGTTTTTATTTTTAAAAGGGAATTTAAATTTTAAAAACAAGATTCAAATTTAGGTATAAGTTTGAATTAGAATTAAGAGTACTTTTGAATTCAAAGTTTAAAAATGAAACTTTTAAATTTTTAGCCAGATTTAAAATTTAGTTTTAAAATCAAGTTTTAAGTATGATTTCAATTTTACTTTGAAATCAGTTTGAATTCAAAACAGTTTTGAAAAATTTCAAATATTGGACAGGAAATGTTTTTAAGTAGAATTTAAATATGAATTTGATTTCAAATAAAGGTTTAAATTTGAAGAATTCTTTCCTTTAAGTATTGAAATAAAATTATGATATGTTTAACTTTAAATTGAAGGTTAAAATAATCTACCTATTTTAAAAGACTTGATTTATTTTTAGTAAAATTAAGTAATATAGATTTTTAAACTTTTCTTATATAATAATGATATTTCTTTACCTTTAGGTTATTAATTATTTAAATTTGGGAATGTTTATATGGTTAAACATTTTTAAAATCTTAAATTTTAAAATGGAAGATGAATTTAATTTTAGGAAAGTATTGTTTTAAATACATTTGAATAATTAATAAGTCATTAATAAGTAATATGGAATTAATTTGGAAATAATTAAGATAATTTAGGAATTTACTTATTAAATTGATTTTAATTGATGTTTTGGATTAATTTATAATTAAAAATGATTAATGAATAATTAATCTAAGGTAATTTTTCTTAAGTAAGGAATTAATGAAAATGTTGTTAATTATATAATATAATTATCTAAGGGTAATTAATAATTAATTAATAAGATTAATTTTGATGAATTAATTAGATTAATTAATTGAAGATTATCATTTGTAATTGGTTAAGTATAATTACTTTATAAAAGTAATTAAGGGTTAATTACTTTTTGTAATTAATTCTGATAATATGCTTTGTTGAATTAATTAATTTAGTTTAATTGATTTAAGAAATAATTGAATAATTTAATGATAATAATTACTTAATGTAATTTATGGAGCAGGATTTCTTAGAGAAGTGATAACTGATAATTACTGGAATGTAATTAAGGAAAGGTGATTTATTTTAATAAAGTAATTTGGATAATTACTTTTGTAATTAATAAAGAATTAATTAATAAAGATAATTAATTATTGGATAATTAATTTATTAATAAGTAATTAAGAGTAGTTAATTACTGGATTTAAATATTAATCAAGGTGATTAATAATTGTATTTTAATTTTAGATTAATTACTAAATGTTATTAATTTTTAATTGAGTAATTAATTTAAATATTAATTAGAGATCATTAATTATTATAATTAATGATGTGATTAAGAATTGTTTAATCAAGTAATTAATTAATTAATCAAGTAATTAATTAATTGTAATTAATTAAGGATAAATATAATTAATTATAGTTAATTAATAAAGGAAGTAATTAAATGTTAATTACTTATGATTAAGGTTAATTAATTTTATAAAATTAATTTAAGACTAATTACTTATTGTAATTAGTAGGTGATTAATTATAGATGTTTAATCAAGTTAAATACTTAATGAATGATTAATTAACTAGGTTGGTTAATCAATAGGTTTATAAGCAAGATTTATAGGTGAATAATTAATTTAATCTATTTTAAATTAATTAAAGATAGAAGTAATCAATTTAATTCATTTTAAATTGATTATAATTGATGGATAATATATCATTGCTTATGGATGATATTGATATACCTTTGGATGGTTGTGATCTCAGAAATGAGATGAGTAGTATTTATAGGATATGGATGCTTAGTTATAGTATGATGGATTATTTTGGTTGTGATGATTGCCTGTTGTGATGATTATCTATTGTGATAATGTTATGGGTTATCTGTTACGATATATGTAGTTTATCTATCTGTGTGAAATAGATAAAAATAAAATGAGTTAATTGTTTGAAACCCTTAAGTATAACTTGGACATTAAGATGGCGTTTGGTTTCGGTGAGACCGGGATCGGGTTTCCATATTTGGATATCCGAAAACCACATCAATTCCAATTAAACGATAGGTCGTTAATCCAAGTGGAGCAAGTGAAGACTCGAGGTGTAAGGGTTATACGTCAGTATAACTCTGTGGGTGATTCCGTAATGAGTTTGACAGAATAGTACTTATAGGTTCGAGATGGTGGTTTAGAGTGCAAGGGTTATCGCCGTTAACTCTGAGGGTGATTCCAATACGAGTGTAACGAGATAATGCCTTCGGTTTCGTTCGAACCCGGAACGAACTTGTATGGATTGAATGCTTTCAGAACATCGTCAGGTGGACGATGAGCATTCTAAGATAGATGTGTTCTCTAAAGGTAATCGTAACCTTAAGCCTCATCAACCGGGAATGGCTAAAACAGGAGAGGTGCAGCAAGGCTTCGTGGGTAGCCCCCACTTGAGAGTGAGATTTACCCCTGTGTAGAGGTCCCTTTTATTTCGGCTGTGTGGACGGTTGAAAGCTCCAACTGTCGGGGTTGTCTTGTTCGGAACTATTCAGTAAGGAATGGGTCCGGCCTTGTGTTGCAGGGGATTGGGAGTAATCCTCGGTACGGTGATCTAGGCCACGTACTGTGACGGGCGGTACCCCAGTAGTCTGCCATTGATGGAATCCAAAATTCAATAAGTGCCCGTACGGTTTTGATTGTTCCCAACTATGTTGGAACGTGAGATGTAAGCATTCCAGCTATTTCTGTATTTTATTTTGAAAACCCTAGACACTATTATAATATCACTGGATTTCCTATCAAATGCTTTGGTTAGCGTAAGGTAAAAACTTTTCCATGTTTATGTGTGGGAAGTCTTACGTGATACCTTTTGTTTTCAAAGGATTTTCTAAAAGTTAAGCAACTTTTAAACCGTTTACTCACACCAGACCCCTGTCTGACCCGAGTGTTTATTTTCTGTTTTATTAAACTCTTGGGTACTCATATTACGTATGAGTAGTCAAGTGATTCAGGATTGCTTTGATGAGTTCTGGAGGAGAAAATGGAGCAGGAGGCTTCAGCGTGTAGATATATATAGTGGTTCCGCTGTGTTTGAGTTGTATCTATTTTTCTCTTATGTTCTTGAATTGTAATCGTTAGACAGATGTTTATAACTGTCTAGTTTGTGTTGTATTGGCTGTAAAACTCTGATGTATATGATACTATGTAAAGTATTATGTGATATAATATAATTTATTCGTTCCGCTGTGAGATTCTGATGTTGTCTGTTTCTTTCTTTCCTTTCCTTTCTCTTTTCTATCCCTTTCTTTCTTCTTAACGATGCGACTTCCTGGAGTTTGGAAGTTGGGTCGTTACAAAATTAAACACTTTTTGACTTTTCTAATTGCGGAAAACCAATCATCTTTGTTCCTAACAAGAATATACGAAAATATTTTGGTTGCTCATGAATTGGTAAGGGACTTCAAGAAAAAGGAAATGCCAAAATTTGTGTTAAAATTGATCTTCAAGAAGTATATGACATGGTTAATAGGGAATGTGCTTGCCACATACTATATTATATGAGATTTCCTACATCACTCATCAAATCAGTTTACAAATGCATAAACACGCCTACTTTTTCTATAATGATAGATAGGATTCCTAATGGATTTATCAAATCAACAAGGAGCTTTTACGACAAGGAGAAGTCACCATATTGCTTTTGTATTGCAATGGACTTTCTTACTTTGATGATGGAAGATGCTTTGTTGTATCACAATTTATAGCCAATCTCAATAGTAAAGCCAATTGCTACTCATTTGTCATATGCCGACGATGTGATGATTTTTTAAAAATGATACTAGGATAAATGCAACAGTTTGAATAGTATATCTAAGGAATTTCCTTAAATAGTGGGAATACATATATATCAAAGCCCTTTGATGGCATGGATGCATCAAACAAGAAATAAATAATGTCAACATTGGGTATGAAGAAGGACACAATGCCAGTTAAATATTTATATGTACCATTATCTAGTGATTATATTCATGCATCACACTATATATCACTGTTGAACATAATTTCTCATAAATTCAAAGGTTGGGAAAGCATTTTATTATCTACTACAGGTAGGGTTGTGCTAATATAAAGCATAATTCAACTAATTGTGTTATAATGGCTTCCAATATACTAGCTATCCAGTTTAATTATTAACAAGATTGAAATACTGTGTGCAAATTTCTTTTGGAGGTGGTAAAAGACACAAAATAGCATGGGAATATTTGTCCAGACCTAAAGTAGAAGAGGTTATTGGCCTTAGATTATACATAGATCTAAGGAGAACACCATTATTAAAGTTAATATGGAATTTATTAAATAAAGAGTGCTTATGGAGTAATTGGATGAGAAATAAGTATCTTCATAACTAATGATTTTGGTGATGGTGGTGTACAATAATTTTCTCGAACAATGAAATGTATGTTATGAGAAAGAGGAACTACTTCCAAATTAACGCGGAGAGTTATTGCTAATGGTGCAATAACCATATTGTCGGTTGATCCAAGGATCCACCATAAATTTGTGGTTGACATATTAGGATGGATCAAGGTTAGCATATGTGCACATATTAATTCTACCATGAAGTGTATAATGTATGGTAGTACATTGCATCTTGAACTGATTTATGAAATTAGAGAAATTCAACATTAAATAAAACATTCAGATTTTATCTGACTACGCCGAAGACTACTGGACAATATGTGAATCTACTAGATTTGAATTCTCCAAAGTTTGGAATGAAATCAGACAACAATTATCAATAGTAGATTGGGATAAAATGATCCAGCATAGCACTACCGCAAAGAAATTTAGTTTCACCTCATACAAGGCATGAATGTTTGGACCATACATGAAGCACATCGCATGCTTCTTTTGGAATCAGTATCTACTCCAACCATACATGATGTATTACTAATGTATTACTGATTTATGTTTGATGTGTTACGTTGTATTGTAAAGATTTTCATGCTCTTTTTCCTTGCTACCTTGTCAAGGTTTTTAAGGAGGTGGAATCTTTGTTGTCCTTCAACATCACTAAAAAATAAAGCATTTTCATATATATATATATATATATATATATATATATATATATAAGTTGGAAAATAAATTACATATGCACACAACACTTTATTTCTAGTTCTGTTTACGATCTTTGGAAGTTGCTGTTGAATCCCATTTATAGATAGTCGAGATGGATAATAGTTCTCAAGTGTGTATAGGAAATGCAATCTTAGAGATCCCTATCGTTAATGTTCCACTTTAGTTCTGTAGGCTTCTTCAAGTTAGAGCACAAGCGACTACCAACCCAGATGCGCATGTGCAACAAACACAGGGAGTATTCCCTATTAATCTAGACATAATGGATCAGATAAGCTATGTAAAGACTTTCTGAGAATGAGTGGAAAAACATACGTTAGGACTAAATCTTTTGTTAATATAAAGGCAAGGCTAAACACATTGAGAGGACCTTTATTATGCTGGGTATGGATGCTGCAATTA
The DNA here is from genome assembly GCA_030765085.1 of Allium cepa. Lineage (NCBI taxonomy): Eukaryota > Viridiplantae > Streptophyta > Magnoliopsida > Asparagales > Amaryllidaceae > Allium > Allium cepa. The sequence goes on along the minus strand of CM060935.1, from coordinate 725,433,674 downwards.
TGTAGAAATTTTCTTCTTGGCATGTATAAGGAGATTCTTTAAACCAAAGGGGCATCATGGCAGAAGAGACAAATTAAGAGGAAATAACTTGGGGGGATTTCAAAAAAAAATTAAAGTTAAGTTCTTATCAGTATCTTAGCAAGCTTTCTTGTTAGAGAAGTTAATTCATCTGCGTTATAAATTAATTAATTATTATATATATAATACATACATTAGCAGTAAAAATTAATGTGAATAACGAAATGAACGCTATAAATGAATTATTTATTTATTTTATTTATATATATATATAGGTTTTTTCTGAATAAGAGCGGTACTTTATTCAACTTTGCCCGTGTAGTTTTCTACGCAGCCTGTCCCAAGCCAGGATAAAGGAGGAGGGTTGTGATAGGCTTGGCGATCCAACATAAAAACCACAGCCTCTCTTATGAAAATGGAACCTAATTATATTTCATTGGGGCGTAATCCTCTTATCGGCGTTCCATATCTAGGCTCGGGTATGATGAAAAGTGAGCAAAGGCTGAGTCGTCACTCCCTTAGTGGCGTGCCATATTGAGGCTAGGATATGGTGATAAATATGCAAGGGCTGGGTCGTCACTCCCTTAGTGGCGCGCTGGATCGACTCCCCGGCGTACTGATAAATGAGCAAGGTTCTTTGCACTTTACGCGGCGGGTGCGAGGTGCAAGGAAGCTAGTCGATGATAGTAGGATTTGGTTAGGTAGTTGGAGTGTAGGATCATTAACAGAAAAGCTAAAAGAGATGGTTGATACTATGAATAGGAGATGTGTAAATATCTTATGCGTTTAGGAGACCAAATGGACGGGACAGAAGGCGAAGGAGGTGGAGAATACAAGCTTCAAGTTATGGTACACGAGAAAAGAGCGTAACAAGAATGGGTAGGCATCTTAATTGACAAGAACCTTAGAAACGGAGTTGTCGACGTTAAGAGACAAGGGGACGTGATCATCCTAGTAAAGCTGGTAGTGCACAATATGATTCTACATCATTAGTGCCTATGCTCCACAAGTATGTCTAATGAAGTCGTCAAGAGGAATTTCTGGAAAGAGTTAGATGTGATGGTTAGATATGTGCCTAGTAGCAAAAAACTTTTCATAGGTGGAGATTTCAATGGGCATGTTGGTACGGCTAGTGGTGGGTTTGAGAGAGTGCATGGTGGTTTTAGATATGGCGATAAGAACCAAGAAGGAGAAGAAATACTGAGTTTTGTTATTGCGTATGACCTCATGATAGCTAATACCTTCTTTAGAAAGAGACAGTCATACTTAGTTACTTTTAGTAGTGGTCAACACTGTAGCCAAATTGATTTTGTCCTTACTAGAACAGATGTCAAATGAGCTTGTGTAGATTGCAAAGTCATACCTAGAGAATCTGTTGTCTCACAACATCAGCTTTTGATATTCGAGTTTCTTCTTCGGATACGTATTCGATGAGATAAAGGAGCCAAGATTAATTGGACAAAATGGTGAAAACTCAAAGGAGACGCTTCATGGGTGTTTAAGGATAGGGTGAAGGGAGAAGGGGCATGGAATTTGGAAGGAGAAGCAAATCACGGGTAGGATGAGATGGCAACGCGCATTCGAAAAGTGGCTACTGAGGTGTTTGGGGTAACGAAAGAAAATAAACGCGAACCTAAAGATTCGTGGTGGTGGAACAGTGAAGTGCAAAAGGTTATCAAAGAGAAGAAGGAATGCTATAAGTGCTTGCATCATCACATGAGCGAGGACAACATGCAAAGGTACAAAGTTGTAAAGAAGAACGCAAAGAGAGCGGTGAGTGAAGCAAGGGTTCGGGCGTATGAAGAACTATATCATAAGTTAAGTACGAAGGAGGGTGAAAAAGAGGTCTATAGGGTAGCTAAGCTCCGTGAGAGGAAGACAAGAGACTTCAATCAAGTTAAATGCATCAAAGATGATAATAATAGACTTTTGGTGAAGGAAGATGAGATAAAAAATAGATGGAGAGATTACTTCGACAAGCTATTTAATGAAGAAGGTGATAGCACTTTGATCGAGATAGACGACTCTTTTGATGACAACATTAGGCATTTTGTTCGGGGAATTCAAGAATCCAAGGTAAAAGAGACGCTAAAACGGATGAAAGTAGGCAAGACATTGAGGCCTGATGGCATCCCCAATGAGGTGTGGAGATGCCATGGAAATGTAGGATAGCCTGGCTAACTAAAGTTGTTCAATAATACTTTCAAATCAAACATGATGCCAGATGAGTGGAGGAGAAGTATATTAGTTTCAATTTATAAGAATAAAGAAGATATACAAAGTTGAACAAACTACAGAGTAATTAAGCTTATAAGTCATACGATGAAGCTATGAGAGAGAGTAATCGAACATCGATTAGAAGAATGACAACCGTTTCAAAAAACCAATTTGGTTTCATGACTAGGAGGTTGACCATGAAGGCTATTTTCTTATAAGACAACTTATGGAGAGGTTTAAGGAGAAAAAGAAGGATTTACACATGGTTTTTATCGATTTGGAGAAAGCTTATGACAAAGTACCACGAAAGGTGATGTGATGGGCTTTGGAAAAGAAGAGAGTCCCAACAAAGTGCATTACCCTTATCAAGGATATGTACGATGATGTTGTGACTAGTGTCAGAGCATGCGATGGTGTAACTATCGACTTCCCCATTAACATGGGATTACATCAAGGATCAGCTTTGAGCCCCTACAATTTTTCCTAGTGATGGATGAGGTTATGAGGAGTACACAAGGGGAGATTCCTTGGTGTGTGCTATTTGCTGATGATGTTGTGCTAATTGATGATAGTAGGATTCGGGTTGATAGACAATTCAAGCTGTGGAGACAGACTTTAGACTCTAAGGGATTTAGGCTTAGTAGAACTAAAACATAATATATGAAGTGCGAGTTCAGTGGTGTCAGGTCAGAGAACGGAGATGTTATTCTGGCCGGACAAATAGTTCCTAAAAAGAATCCTTTCGATATCTAGGATCAATGTTGCAGTGTAATGGTGAGATTGTTTCGAATTCAAGCGGGATGGGTGAAGTGGAGACAAGCATCTGACATTCTCTGTGACAAGAAAGTTCCATAGAAGCTTAAAGGAAAGTTCTATAGAATGGCAATTAGGCATGCGATGTTGTAAGGTGCAGAATGTTGGCCTACTAAAAACCAACACGTCCAGAAGATAAGCATAGCAGAGATGTGTATGCTGCGATCGAGTTGCGGTCATACAAGAAGAGATCGAACTAGAAATGATGATATACGTGAAAAACTTAGAGTAGCACAAGTTGAGGAGAAACTAATTCAACATCGCTTAAGATGGTTTGGACATCTCCAACGAAGGCCGTTCGAGGCGCCTGTGCGTGTTGGAATCATAGACCGTGTCATTTGCTCAAAGAGAGGCAGATGTCGACCAAAGTTGACATGGGAGGAAGTTTTTAAGAAGGACTTGAAGGGTTGGAATATAGCCGAAGAGCTGGTAATGGATAGGAGAGCGTGGAAGTTAGCGATCCATGTAGTAGAACCTTGAGCTATGAGTCTTATAAGTGCTAGATTATAGGATTAGGGAAAAAGAGCCCAGACATAGCCTTTGGTCTTTGATCAATGTTACTATCAGCACCATTATTACAATTTGTATTGTTATCATCATTTTTATTATTTTTATTTTATTTTCTTTTATTTATTTATTTATCATCATTTTTTTTACATACGTATATATTTCTCTTTATTTTACTTAGTAACTATTATTATTAATTTACTTATTTTACTTAATTTTATCATTACTATTGTTATTGTTATAACCTTTAAATTACTTTTGCCATTTAGTTTCGGGTTCCATCTCTAGCCGACCCCAACTTATTTGGGATCAATGGCTCTGTTGTTGTTGTTGAAGAGTGGTACGTTATTCAAGTAGAGCTCTCATTTTAACGTCTTGAGGTTTCGAACTCAAGACCTCTAGAACTATAGGTCATTCACTATATTGATTGGTTTTTAACAGAAAAAAAAAGTTACATTATTTTATATATTATATGTTAATCCCACTTTCAAACTACATTCAAATTATCTGTTTCTTTCTAAAATTATTGATTAAACTCTCTACTCTCACAAATCCATATGAATCCAACATCCACCATTGAGCCTTATATGTAGGCTATTCGATAATAACATAAATGGATATGTTCTACAAATTTTCTTTTATTATTGTCAATTACAAATCGAGAGTGACAAAGACAAAGTATCATGGAAGAAACACATAAACATCAATAATTTTATGAGACTCACAACTTCTTTGCATGGATCTCTGATGAATGCGTAGAAGATACAAATATTAAGAATTATTGTTGCTATTGAAGTTCATAACTAAAGGGTAATAACTAGAATGTTCAAATAATTTTAGTTTACAAATGTTGTTGTAAATTCTCGGTGTTATTGGAATATTATTTTTTATTGAATATTTATTAAGTACCCAGAATGTGATGTCCTACGACTCATATGTTATCGTACAATGTTTATATCTCTTTTCTAGAATGAGGAATATAATGTGGGATTTGTCTTCGTGATTTTAGACTATAGAGCAAAATAATTTCATGTTTTAAACCTCAAAGTATTAAGAAGAGCGTTCAATAGCACCTCAAACAGTGTAGCACATCATTAACCCTCATACCCCTTGGTAAATTTATATAGGATAGGGAAGCGCATGGTATGAATCGAACCTGAGTCTTTTTATCAGAACCCAAGCCTCATTTCCGATGCGCCGCACTCGCGGATGTATGTATGTATGTAGAGAGAGAGAGGGAGGGAGAGAGTGTGTCTTTTTAAGCTTCCATGAAATAAAAAATAGAAAATGATTGACATAATATCATATTTAAATCTTCATGAAATTTCACGGTGTCTAAAAAAGTAAGATGAAATCTATTCTACCTTCAACCTCATAATCCATTGGTATTACTGTTGTAACTAATTTGAAGTGCTTGAAATGAGAAGGTTGAAGAGTGCAAAAAAACATGGCTTAAAAATGTGTGAAAGAGATAAAATCATATCTTTAACAATGTTGTATTTAATATTATTTAAGTTGCTTAGTACTTTTTCTTTTCTTTCCTCGTAACTCAATATGCCATAGGATGTAGTAGCATTGTGGACACGCAATAAACGGTGTTTAAATCTCTTAACATGGCAAGATAATAAACTTCCACGTAAAAATTTGTTATATAAAAGGAGCGGTGTGTTCTTAAAAAAACAGTGTCAGTTTAAACAAACATAGGAGTGCTGAAAGAAATCATTAGGAAAAAGACAATAGTTATATGTAATTAATTCCCTCCATTTTGAGGAGAAAACCTGGAAAAATAAGCCTACAAAACCTCTCTCGGGTCATTTTCTATTTCAACAAACTAGAGAATTCATTTTATAACTCGGAGATTTATGTTTGGAAATAGGAAGTGCCATAAGAGTTGTGTTTTGGTAGCTTTGCAATTTTCTTCTATGATTAGAAAACAAAAGTTAATTCAAAATGGAATATATATTCTATCTGAAAACAACAGTCGTATTCCATTCGAAGCTGCAATGAAAATAGTGGAATAATTAAAACACACACACACATATATATATATCAAATATTGTAACATTAATTTGTTACAAAACATGCGTAACCCACACATAAATCCTTGAATTCAAAATTCAGATTTCAGTAACCAATACAGCGTGAATGAGGGAACGTTCAAAATTGAGCTTTCAAAACTTCCTGGAAATTCCTCTTTATAAATCAAAGTAAAAGTAGATGATTATCTGGCATAAATGTTCTGTAATCTAAAGATCTAAAAGATGTGTAGGAGGAGAAGGAAGAATGAAGGAGAACTGAAGCTAAAGAGGAACGGTAAATAGTTATCTCTAACGGGGAGAGGAGGGTAAATCAAGTTGCGGAAGCAATTTAAAAGCGTGGTTACTCCCACTTCTTCAGCACGTGAGCGGGAGTAATTTGCTTTATTATTTTAGTTTGGCATTTTTTATTTTGTATTTTCGTGGAAAAAAAACGTGCACATGAAGCATGCATTCTTGAAAAAAATCGATTTCGAAAATAAAACTAACATATAAAATAAAAACAAATTCATTTTGTTTTTCTTGTTTCAAAAAATAAAAATAAAATAAAAAACAATCTACCTCCACCGTTAGAACATCCCCTCCGTCGTTCCTTCACCGTCGTCATGGTGGTTTAAAATTTTACATCTCTCATCTGCTATCCTTATGATTTGTTATGAATGTTGAAAACGCAAAATAAGAAATACAAAATGAAAGCAGACAGGTCCTTATCTTTTGAAAACTATGAATGGATTTTAGAAAATCGTTTATAGCTATAAACGATTTTAAGAAAAACCATTTATACCACAATTTTATGGTTACCGTTTATAAATTGTTGCTTAAAAAAGGAAGATCTCTGCTTTTTCTCATTCCTTACGATTAAAGTGATGCTGTTTTAATGTCGAAAATGAAAAATAAACATACATTTGTTTTTTTTTTTTTTTTCCCATCCCGAAAGAGATGTTTCTAAGTGGAGCATCTTAAAAAAAATGAAGTGGAAGAGCTAATGATAAGAATCACACATATAGGTTTTTCCTTGTTTTAATTTAATTTAATCGAGAGCATCCATACTGTAAGGAAAATCGAATGGTAAAGCAGGAGTAGCATAGAATAAAGAATTTAATTGTGAAAATTATGAAGAAGAAAAAAAGATAAAGAATTTAATTGTGAAAATTATGAAGAAAAAAAAAAGATAAGGTAAGGCATGTTTCAATTTTGTAAAAGATAGAGTAGATAGGACCTATTATATTTGCACCACCACCACCACCACCATTGTCTCCTTCTGCACTGCGACATTTTATCCAAACTCACAAACCTTCACTATTTTATCCATCTCCCCAAAGCTTCATTCTTTATTCCAATACGTTTCATCCGTAATTCCTAAACAAAAGTCCTCGATAAACCATTCCAAATCTGAATTTCAACATCCTTAAATTTGAATTTTAACATCTCCAATCCAAAATCAAGAAAAAAACCCGACTTTTCTTATTAAATTATCATTTTTCCTTGAGTTTAAATAAAATTTGGTTCGAATTTCAATATATATTATAATTAGTGTGTGGTAAATAAAGTTGTACAAGCTATTTTTTGATAATAATCCATGATTTACGAGTTTAGTCGACTTGGGGTGTTTTTGGAGAAGATCTTGTCGACAACAAGCAATAGTGTTATCATACACTCCGGCCATGAACACCCATGCCGCCATCTGGTGAAGATTTTGTTTTTTTCCCCTTATTTTCCAACGCATAAAACAAAAATAAGAGAAAGGGTGAACTTCCCTAAAAACGGCGGGTCTGGAAGGAGAGAATCGAAATACAAATAGAACCGGCATAGTGTGAGAAAAGGAAAAATACATACATTCCATACACTTGGTCATTAGCATTCAAATTACAACGTGTGCATGGTATCAAAACAAACCAAACAGAATGCAAAACACAAGCAACAAGGTTTTGGAAAACGTTGGGTAAATGCATTTTCAACTAGATCTATTGTACTAGAGGATTTATCCAACAGACGGTACACCAAACCACCAAAAAATTTGTTCAGAAGAAGAAGATAACTTCCTACCTTGATACATTTCCTGCGTTCAACATTATAAACAGGGCACCAAAAACAAGCAGTCAATATAACGTTCCAGTAAAAAGTAGCTACTGGCTGCTCTTTATGACATCACAGATAGTTAACAAAGCTTTCCACGGTCCATACCCACAAACCATCAAAGTTGCCACTAGATACAAGTACAGAACACAGAATGTGCGTACTACCACCCTCCTTTGCTTCCCACGTTAGCTGATCCATTGCTCCATCCAGAATCATCCTTCTTCGTACTAGGCTCCATATCACCCCAACCAGTCGTAGCCTTCTCTTTATTAGGAGTCCCCCCTATGTTCCAACCAGATCCACTGCCACTGCTGTTGTCAGCATCTTTTGGTCCGCTACCCCAACTTCCACCACCACCTTCATTTCCAGTAGCCTTCTTAGTATCATCTTGCTTGCTCCAGCTAGTGTTACCGCCCCCTGAATTCCAGCTAGCTTTATCAGCTCCTTCATTCCAATTCGACGTCTGTGTAGAAGTCTCGGACAGATCGCCACTGCCAAAGTTACCTCTACCGCCACCACTGAAGTTTCTGCCTCTACCAACACGGGGCCCACGACCACCTCTGAATGATCCCCTTCCCCCAAATGAAGAACCACCCTTATCATCAAAACTAGAAGGGTTGCTGCAGTTATCATTCAACGACGTCTTTGGGTTACCCCAGTTTCCACTGTCGTTATTGCTACCCCAACCAGACGACTTTGCTTTGCTGTCCCAGTTACCAACTCCAGCTTCTTCATTTGTGTTCCACAATTTGGAAGGGGGTTCGCCTAGAATGCTTTTTGATTTATCCCCCCAGTTACCGTCTCCAGCAGTAGATTTATTATAATTAGCCGTCCAATCTCCACTTGAGGCTACACCATCTCCACCCGATTTTGATGCACTCCAATCATTTGATGATGGTGCGTTGCTCCAATCACCTCCGGAAGTATGGTTTTTAGCAGTTTGACTCCAGCTAGAACCGCCAAAATTACTATTATCTCCATCAGAAGATTGAAACCTACCACCCCCACGACCATGACCTCCTGAGCTCCAACCACCTTGACTACCAAATCCAGATGAATTATCATCTTGATCTCTATTTCCAAATCTACCTCCTCCTCTTCTTCCTCTTTCACCAGAACCCCAACCACCACCATTCGAAAATTTGTCTGTATCGTTCTGTCTGTTCCCGTATCTACCTCTTCCTCCCCCTCTTTCTCCAGAACCCCATCCACCACCAAAGCCACTTGAATTATTGTCTTGAAAGTTATCTCTGTTACCAAACCTGCCTCTGCCTCTGCCTCTGCCTCTGCCTCCATATTCACGTCCTCCTTCAAAGTTACTTGATTTGTCCCAACTGTCTTTTTTATCGAATTTATCATCGCCTCCAATTGGAGCTGGTTTACGCCACGTACTAGAACCTTCATTGCCCCAATCAGATGATCCCCAACCAGATTGACTTCCTCCACCAGTTTTTGGCTGTCCCCAGCTTCCGCTTGATTTCTCAAGTGTATCTGCTTGTGAACATTAATTATAACAGCTTGACATCATATGCTATATAGTACAGTTGAGAAATAAATTTGAATAGTTCTGAAACATGGTACACACCTTTGCAAGTTTCTACTAGAACATTGCTACTCCATGGATCCGCGCCTTGTTCTTTGTCTGTACATGAAAGATACAAGTTCTTATAATATTAGTAATCAGTAAGCTTGCATCAAACAATAACAGAAAAATTCAATATCGGTAAGAACTGATCTGGAATATCATTCCAAGCTCATAAAAGATACTGAGACGAAAAATTAAGTTGCAAAATGACCTTTAGATCCAGTTGCCACTTTGCTGGCCCATGGATCTGCACATTGTTCTACGTCTGCATTCGATAAGACCATAATTCGCCATCAGTAATATGCTAATACAACTTTATGTTCTTGATGCAATTTACAGACAGAGAAGCAAGGAATATAAATTCAATGATATAACAACCTTTAGATCCAGCTGTTATCTTGCTTCCCCATGCATTGGCAGCTGTTTTATTTGCAAATAATTATATATAACACACAATGATCATCATAGTTAACAAAAAATATAAAATATAATTAAATAAACTAGCTGCTGCTATCTAATCTACCAGTGTATTGTCTGTGCAACTGAATAAGCAAAGTGCTTGTAAAAAATTACGAGTGATCGAATAACTGATTAACTGCATACACTTCTATAATGTAGTAAAGATTCTCTTAACCACTGGATTAGGAATCAATTTGTAAGCCATTAAATCATATCCCTTATCTTTTAGTTTGGAATAGATATAAAGTTTCCCTCTAATCCAAACATACTTGGGAAAATTCAAATTCAAAATTTGATCCTGTCTCATCTCAAAATTTTCACACTTGCAATCTTGTGTCAGACAATATCACATATGAGACGAGTGTACCTTGGACATCTCATCTTGAGTTTATATCATGACCATCTCAAAGTGTGCTTCATGTCTAAAAATGGTTTGCATACACAACTAAATTTATAACTACTACCTTAAAACTTTCTTAATTTGCCGTAACCTAGTGCAAGATATATGAAGTAAACTACAAATACATATATGTACAAGCACTGATTACACAGAATGATATATTGTGTTCTATTTTATTTCATAAATCACAGTCATGTGCTATTTACCTCCTACCTTAACCAAACAGAATTGTAAACTAATAATACATTATATCTAGACCATAAGTTACATATGTTTAAAACAAATCAAATTTTCAGTGATTCTTCCAAGCTTCCAATGGAATAAACATAACGATATGAGGAAAAGAAGTAGCACGCACATAACACGAGGCTAAACCAATCATTAGTTCAAATGAGCCGGAAATATTTTCACCTGTAGTTCCGTTTCATGAAGGAAAAAAATTAATTTCCAGTGTAAGGTTGCATGAGAGTTGTGTGTCCGGAACAATAGCGGTTTTGGATAAGAGAGAGGACAGAAGCTTGATTTATATTTATTAGGTGATTGAACAAATCTGGATATCAAAATCAGAAAATGAAGAACAAGAAGTTTTTTTTCTTCTTAACGTGGAAGCAAATAAAACGATATATCAACCAAGATGGACGAGAAGTGCAACAAGGCCACAGATTCACATCAAATAAGTTAGCTTGAAAGTTTAACACATTTTATAGCAGGCCCACAAGGGAAATACAAGTCCACTCACAATTAGATTTAAGACTCCTGATTTCATCAGTAAATACTAGTCGATGATGTCGTACTTGTAGGCTCAATGCTACAACGCACACACAACATATATGCATATCGTGTTTGAGCATGAGAGTTGCATGAGAGTTGTGTGTCCGGAACAATAGCGGTTTTGGATAAGAGAGAGGACAGAAGCTTGATTTATATTTATTAGGTGATTGAACAAATCTGGATATCAAAATCAGAAAATGAAGAACAAGAAGTTTTTTTTCTTCTTAACGTGGAAGCAAATAAAACGATATATCAACCAAGATGGACGAGAAGTGCAACAAGGCCACAGATTCACATCAAATAAGTTAGCTTGAAAGTTTAACACATTTTATAGCAGGCCCACAAGGGAAATACAAGTCCACTCACAATTAGATTTAAGACTCCTGATTTCATCAGTAAATACTAGTCGATGATGTCGTACTTGTAGGCTCAATGCTACAACGCACACACAACATATATGCATATCGTGTTTGAGCATAGTCCCCTTATTTTAGCCACTGGTTAGGCAAAAGAGAGAAACAGTAAATACTTTATTGTATTAACCAAAAAGCTAATGGCTAGAAAAGCTGAGTAAATTGAAGGGGCTATGCATCCCCCCTCTATATGCATGTTTTATGCAAATACATGACAGTGTGACTGTATACGGGGAGGGATTGGCTACATCCTCATGTTACACTACAATCGTTTTTCAAGTTAAGGCAGTTTGAAATGAAATCACACTTTAGAAATATATTTTTATATAATCAACGATCATATTCACAAAGATTTGGCTTGTTTGGATCATATTAACGTTTTCAACAATAATGTTTAATTTGAAGTTTGAATTCAATAGCTATTACTTAGATTTTGGACATGCTATAAGTTTCAAAATAATCTCATTTTTTTGTGGGCATGATGTTTATGATGTAGTTTGAGCAACTCCAAAGTTTCATTAAACTACAAATTTTGTAGCTCTAAAAATCATAGGGGTGAAGAGAAAGTGGGGTGTAGCATATAACACTAACACTCACAGGGTTAAAGTAATTTTTACCATCAACCAGTACTAATAATTTCTATTTGGTAAAATAATGGGATAAGAAACATATTGTATGAAGTGACATTGTGATTACTAATGTTCAGTATCTTTGAAATTGTACAGTTCAAATTAAAAGTGGAACCCCAGTGCACGAGGCTCACGCATGATAGCGGGCTCTGGAGAGGTCGACAATATACGCAGCATTTCTCTCGCACTGCGAAGAGGCTGTTTCCAGACTCGAACCTAGGCGCGCAGATCACCATGCAAGGGACCTAACCGTTGCGACAAGGCTCCATCTCTAGAGTTCAAATTAAACAAAAAAATTAAAATTAATCGTCTTTATGAATAATTTCAAGATTTTTAAATCCATTTTTTCATTAAATGATTAGATGAAAATAGCATAATAAAAACACCAAAAATATATAATTTGAAGTGGCTTTTGAGCTTATAATCCAAAAATAAAATAAAGTGCGCTTAGCATTAAAATTTCAAAACTCTTTCTTTTAGATAATTAAAGCTAAAAATATCAATTAATCATATATAATCTCAATAAGAAAACCTTTAGTAATGAAGATAGACAATTGGATCTGTAGAATATACATATATGAATGTAGTAAATCGAAATTATAAAAAATAGTTTAAAAGAGAACTCTAATGATATTGGGACTATAAAAAGAAAGAAATGAAGAAATAGAAAGAAGACATATGTGGATATTGTCAGACACAGGTTTGAACTCATGATCTTATTTAAGTACTAATTTTTCAAACAAACAAGAAGTATTTGTGTGAAGATTTAGACTCAAACATGTGATATGATATGCAGATCAACGAAGGGCATCTGAAAAGTCTGAGATTACGCCAAAAAGTATGATACCAAATTTATTAACAAAGATAAATTATTAACTGTCAGTTATCTCTTCTCCGCTAATAATACGGCAACTTCAAGATGAAGCCTTTTCATATCTTAACATCCTCTTTAGCAATAAACATAATTTTGGAAAAGGATATAATATGATCACAAATCATTAAAAAATTATTTGTACATAGTTTTAATAAATATAAATCGGAATATATAAAGAAAAACAACATAAACGCTTTTGCTGAAATTGAGATTCAAACTCGTGATCTCACTTATAAATCCCAATTTTCAATTTAAGTAATGTTAACATTTAACATTATTAGGTTTCCAAACGATGACCTCATTTATATAAAGAACCTTGAAAAGTGTGCCAAAATATTGTAACACTATTCCAAGTTTCCAACGATTAGTAAAGATATACATAGGAAGGAACGTAGATCCAAGTCATTTAAATCCGCCTTGCATCCCCTTTGTCTTTTTGTGCATTCTTTTGAATTGAAGTGAATTTTTGTAAAATTGTTTTGCTTATTAACAGGTTCATCTATATAAAAATCTGAAACATTTCAAAAAAGTTGGGAGTGTTTGGTTTGAAAACGAGTTTTGCATTCCACATTTTCAACATGTAGTTTAAAATGCACGGAAGTGGAGGAGATGGTGGAAAACGGTCGATTTGAAATTGGTTTTAACATATAAAATTGAAAATGACTTTTTTTTTTCTACCCAAAATTATCTTCTTCATTCCTCTTACTTCCACATCTTTATTGGAATGATTAGGATTTTCCAAAACCTTCTCTCTCATGGCATTTGACATACATATTGAAAATGCAAAACACATAACTCGTTTTCAGGTCAAACACTACCTTAACTTCTTCAAAACTGCAAGTGAATATGAAGTGTCGCAAATATTTATATTAATTGTCGATTTGTGTCACAACTGATGAATTCCTTGGTTCAGGCCGAAGAAGTTCACTCAATTATTATCAACCGGTATGTAATTCCTAAATGCCATTGATGACCTCCAGAGCACTTCCGACGTCTAATAGGCTAATTACATATACACGCACAGCACACAGAAAATGAGTAAAGACAACTATCATGTCAAACAACTGAAAGTAAATGAATGTAAATAATTGTCGATTTGTGTCACAACTGATGAATTCCTTGGTTCAGGCCGAAGAAGTTCACTCAATTATTACCAACCGGTATGTAATTCCTAAATGCCATTGATGACCTCCAGAGCACTTCCGACGTCTAATAGGCTAATTACATATACACGCACAGCACACAGAAAATGAGTACAGACAACTATCCTGTCAAACAACTGAAAGTAAATGAATGTAAACAGAAGCTTGCATAGCCTATACTAAACATTATGTTTGACACTGTCGATTATGATGCAATGGTCCCGAACTAAACATCATGCTTGACAGCGTCCGGCATTTATTTTTTCCATGTTATTAAAACATTTTAGTTAACCTTGCTATTAGAGATTTTTAATATAAAAAATTAGTGGCATTGTTAGCTAATGATGTGTAATTTATTTAAGCCAATCACATGCGGATTGTAAATGTTCTCAGTTAATACTAATGGAGTCAAACCTTCTGTTACAGACAAGCTTTTCGCTGAAGGTCTGTTCCAAGCATCTACTTCTTTTTCAGAGCTTTGCCCCACTTCACTCTCAGCTTTTGCCCAGCCATCAAGAGGTTTAGATTGTATAGAGTCAGTTAATGCTGCCTTTTCACCCCAAGATTCATCCTTTTGTTCTGCACCTGCTTGTGGTAAGAATATGAAGTAGGTAGCACGCACTAATGCTGAACAAAATGAAAATTATCCAATCTAGCCATAAAAGGTTGAAGGTTGGATGAAGAAAATATTTGTTTATCACCTCTAGACATTCCTATTATATCGCTGCCCCAAAAGACCGGGAGTGGTTTACGCTAAGGTTTTCAAAATGGGATTAAAAAGTCATAAATCGTAAAGTTCAATTGTTAAGTGAAAATGAACTTAAATTGTGAACAATAAAAGTCAAAGGATTCATACGTATGTATGCATACTAGGAAATTTTTTTATGTAGATTATATTGTCATTTGAGTTCGTGAAGGAATTGATTCTTCCTTGCATAACAATCACTCGTTTTTTGATCTTTGGGCATCTTATATCTAAACCTAAAGCTTAATTACTATTTTCTCCTGTTCCATTTTATTTTGGTTTTCAAATTGAATATTCAAACAATTTGATTTTTTTAAGACCTAGGAGAACCCGGCAGACGATAAACTCCTAAGGGGATATAGTAAAGCTGCCCGCTAGTTATCCCGCTCCGCAATACCCAGGTTATTTTTTAGAAGGAAGTGCGTTAGGCAAGAATCGAACCCTCACACATCATTGTAGGAGTCGGATGCTCTTGCCAACCGCACTATGTCTTGAAATGGAACTTGGGAATCAAATTGTATTTGGAGAGATTTGATTTGAAATGGAATTCAACTTGTAAATTTTTACAAATTTGTAATCATCCGATTTGGAACACGGTTCAACTTGCAGGATTTTAAATTTTGTCCACCGCTGATTTCTAGAAATAGTAACAAATTAACCCATGATTAATAGGAAAATGACTATAAAAGTAATGAGATATATGACATATTACCTTTGTGCTTGGCAGTTGCTATTTTTGTACCCCATGGATCACCTACACTATCTAAATTAAGATGGACAGAAAATACTTCAGCATAATCATTAAAATAGCAGAACAACACATGAAATAAAAATACATCATCAACTACCTTCAGCGGCAGATGAAGCCTTACTAGCCCATAGATCAGATGTTTGATTAAGATCTAAATAACATAAGTTACATATCAAGTTTCAGGCCCAAAAAAAAAAGGATGACTCAAAAATGCATTAGCTGCACTGATTGCACGAATTACCTGGGGCTGCAGCTGAAACTATGCTACCCCATGGATCAGCTTCTTGTATTTTATCTGTAATAAATTAGATGAAGAAGCTAATCAATATCCATGAATGATTGCAATGATTGATTTATAACATTGAGAAGATGGGAGGGGTATAAATTTAGGTCACTATAGCATTCCACCTGTAACAAGGGTACTTTCAAACGGTTGGGGATTGATTCTTAAATCAAAATGAAATACAGTTCTAGCATTTAAGGATAAAAATATCAAAAAAAACAAAAAAAAAACAAAAGAAAAAAGGATGACCCAAAAATGCATTAGCTGCACTGATTGCACGAATTACCTGGGGCTACAGCTGAAACTTTTCTACCCCATGGATCAGCTTCTTGTATTTTATCTGTAATTAATTAGAGGAAGAAGCTAATCAATGTCCATGACCGACTGCAATGATTGATTTGATTTATAACATTGAGAAGATGGGAGGGGTATAAATTTAGGTCACTATAGTATTCCACCTGTAACAAGGGTACTTTCAAACGGTTTGGGACTGATTCGTAAATCAAAATGAAATACAGTTCTAGCATTTAAGAATAAAAATATCCAACCAAAAAAAAGGAGAGAGGTAATTTCAAACAAAAGTTGCAATAGTAATTGATGTTTGACTTGAAAATGAATTGTGTTTTGCGTTTTCAATGTGTATATCAATTTTCAATGTGTATATCAAACGTCATGGGAGAGAAGGAGGTGTTGTAAGCTCATAGTCATCTATTAAATAATAGTAGCAGAAGAATTTAAAGTTCTGTTATTAAATCTAGGAATTTCCTCCCCTCTCCGTAATTCTCTCAAGATATTTTATTTTCACATCCTTATAATGTATTACTACTACAATATTTCTAATGGTTCTCTCTTCTATCATTAAAATTTAAAACTAATTTTAACAATTATTTATAGGTTTCTTCCAAATTTTCTTTGGTATTTTGCATTTAAGTCCATATATATCAAATTTAGTTAGGTGGTCTTAAATTTAAGTTTTTTTAAATAAATACAGTAAATGAGTAGCCATTAATTGATCTAATAAATTTTAAAACAAGGAATGGCTGCCAAGTTTTCAAAATTGAAAGATGATGGAAGAAAGTCCTCCAAAAAAGTTGTGAAAATTAGGTCCCTGTTTTCATTTTTTGTTAATTTATGCTACTTTTGCCCTACATTTCAATGCTGGGGCGATTTTCTGGGAGGGGACGGTTTAAAAAAAAAAGGACTTAATTTACATGGATTTATAAGTAGGGACTTTTTATGTATAAGCTTTTGAGAATAGGGACCTTTGCTCCTAAACTCCATTTTAAAAAATAACAATTCAATATGTGTACCGCATTCATATTGACGAAAATGGTAAAATTAATTTTTCTTTCAAGTCCAGATAGTTTTAAATTTCCACAATTATGCGCAAACTATTACAATGTCATGCTAACGTTCTCTCTTATAATTTTGCATTTAAATGCCAACATTCAATATTTTTTACAATTATTTATGGAATTCTCCTAAGTTTTCTTACATTATTTTACATGCAAGTTCATATATATGAATTTATTAATTGATTTTGAATTTAATTTTTAACTAAATTCAATTAACAAATATGCATTAATTAATCTAATAAATTAGAAAAAATGATAATTCAATCTGTATGTATTTGTATCGACATAAATGGTAAAACTATATTTTCATTCAAGTTCATATAATTTAATATTTTCACAATTATATATAAAATTATCTTTGATACTATTTACGTTTAAGTTCATAAGATTTCTCTTTATAAAATTATTTATTTAATACAAAGAAATATGTACATTATTTTTTCTTTCTAAAAGTGGTACTTCATTACAAACAAGTATATACAAAAAATTTGTTTTCAAAATTGGTACATCATTACAAACATAAATAACGTTTTTTTTTTATAAAATTGGTACGTCAAATGGACTCTTTATCATTATTAGATTATATTTTGTGAAGAATAACATTACATTTAATGATAAGTGATAAATGTTTGTATTCTATAGTATTGAAAAAAGAATAAATATTCTCAATTAGTACATTTTTGTACAGAATATTACATTTTAATTAGTTATATTTATAATCTGAGTTAACCAAAATGACAAAAATTATACCATATTTTGTTTAGAAATATTTTTCTTTCATACTTTATTATCTTTTTTACATAAAGTATTTTTTGAATATTTTATTATAATTAAAAATAGTAAGGTATGAAACAATGGATTAAAAATCATTTTTTTACATGATTAAAACGAAAATATGATTTGTAATGTTTCAAGTCTTAGTTTCACTTCATATTTCTTTTAGTAGTTATATAAATACTTTTTATCAATGTGATAATATCATATGATTATTTTGATAAACATGTCCTGTGAGAACTAGAAATGCATACAAATATATTGAGTCTTTGGTATTACACTTTCATTTTTAGGTATTTATCGTCGTTCTCTCAAGTAATATTTGAAATTTAATGTATACATCATTTATCTTTTAGTCAAATGTATCAAAATCTAAATGTCAATTTCAGAATATATGCATATGAATTTATAAGTATAGTAATTTCAATTTATAGCTTATTTATCCTAACAAAAATCATCAGATATTGCATAATAAATTATATTCTTCAAATATATAATATTATTTTCAACAACAAACCGTGTGCAACGCACGGAT
Source organism: Allium cepa (assembly GCA_030765085.1). NCBI lineage: Eukaryota > Viridiplantae > Streptophyta > Magnoliopsida > Asparagales > Amaryllidaceae > Allium > Allium cepa. The sequence continues at coordinate 725,415,288 of CM060935.1, read as the reverse complement.
TACACACTAGTTTCAAGAAAGGGGAGAGAAAGGGAAGAAAATAGCTTTTGATATTTCCCAAAAGGCAAATAACAAGGAAAGGTCATTTTCAATTTTATATGTTAAAACCATTTTCCAGATTAACTTTTTCCATCCCTTCTCATCTCCCGTGCATTTTCTAGAGTACACGTTGAAAACACAAAACTCGTTTTCAAACCACTAATGTTCTGCAATTTGTACTCAACATGAAAATAACCACATTATTTACATAAAACCACCAAAGAAATCATACTCAAGAGTGTACTAAATGTTGTCTCTGATGTCTTAACTCCTAACATCTCGTTTGGATGCCAAGGAGTTGTGAATGCCCTAATAATGATTTTAAAAAAAAATCTTAAGGGAAACAAAACATACCACCTTGCCCAGGCAACAATTTGCTACCCCATTTATCATCAGTCTTTACCCCATTATCTGATCAAATAAAAGAATTATAGTTCCTTGAGAGTCTTGCAAGAGAACAAAAAATGATACCATATACAAGATTTAAAGATATTATATGTTTATTACCCTCAGTGGCAGCTGAAGAGGGATCAGATACTTGATTAAGATCTATATAAAATATCAAGTTTAAGGCAAAAAAAAAAAAAAGACAAGATGGCCGCAAATACGTTAGCTGCAGTGATTGCATAAATTACCTGCGGTCGCGCCTGAAACTTTGCTACCCCAAGGATCAGCTTCTTGTTTTTTATCTGCAATAAATTAGAGAAGCTAATCAATATCCTGCATGACTGTAATGAACTTGCAGTTTATACCATTGCAAAAATTGAAGGGGCATAAATTTTGGTCATTGAAGCATTCCACCTGTAGCAAGGGTGCTTTCAAAAGGTTGGGGATGGATGCTAAAATTGAAATGAAATGCAGTTCTAGCATTTGAGAATAAAACTATCAAACAAAATATGTAGGATATAATTTCAAACAAAAGTTACTATAATAATTGACTTGCAATTTGCAATCGACATGAAAATAAACTTAATATTTACATAAAACAATCGCAAAAATCATAGCCCAATTAGTGTGCTAAATGTAGTATCTGATGTCCTAACTCCTAATATCTCATTGTGGTTGCCAAGGAGTGTGAATGCCCTAATAATGGCAAAAAAAAAAATTAAAGGGAAACAAAATGTACCACTAGGACCAGGCAGCAATTTGCTACCCCATGTATCATCAGTCTTTTACCCCCATTATCTGGGTCAAACCAAGGTTCGAGGTTTCACACATATAAACATTCAAAATATGAAATTTTAACTTAGGAAACATACAAAATCACAAAATATATATATGTGGTGTAATTAAAAAAATTGAAAATGAAGTAATAAATAAACATTCTTTAGTGCTATAAATATTTATGATTAATCAACATTGTACGCTTATACCTTAATTTTCAATTAATGATAAACTGCATGTCTTGTTCCAATAAATTAAACAAATACATTTGTAATTATATGAAAAATAAATAATAAAATCTAAAACCGAAACTGGAATCCAAATTCCTGTAATCTACGAATTAGATCGAAATTCCTAAAATTACAAAAGGTCGAAACCAAGATCTTGAACCTTTGGTCAAACAAAGAAAAGTGTTCTCTAGAGTTTTGCGAGAGAAGAAAATGACATTACATAATGTTGTATATTTATTACCTGTAGAAGCCTTTTTTACAGTGTCCCAAGGATCAGTAACACTCTGTGCTTTCTCTGCTAAAAATACAGAATAAAAAATTAGACCTGCCAGTAACACAAATGATATCAAAATGTTCAAAAGGGTAGAAGAAAATACCACTTGGCCCAGACAGTAGTTTGCTTCCCCAAGGATTGCTGCCTCCTTGATCTGAATATTACAAGGAAAAGAACTCAAACAATTCAAGGTAGTCAATTCAGAAAAAGTGTATAAAGGTGCAAGACTTGTGCCTTGAGCGTTTTGGGCCCTGCTAGGCACATGCTTTATTGTGCAAAACTGCATATGTTATTCTATTATGTGCATCCTTCAATTTTACAAGGCCGGTCAAATTTAATATTTTTAAGCTGATTTCATGCAATTATTCCTCCAGGCAGTTCAAGACACCAAATCTAGAATTTTACCATAAAAGATCATTAACGTACTAAATCAGTAATTAATAGCATTTTGAATTAATATAAAATCAAGAATTTAAAATAATAGATAAATAACATTCTAAAGGATATACAATCATAAGAAAAGAAGAATAAACAAATTGCAGATAAATGGAATAAGCAGTCTTTCAATCAATTTCAGCTTCAGATACATTTTAACAAAATCAAAACAGTTCAATGACAATGAACAGTGGCTTGCCCAAATTGTAATGCTCCTGGGCATTAGAAAAGGAATTCCCGAAGAAAACGGCAAAAAATAGAAGATCCGGAAAACAGTAAAAGATACAAGTATTAGTATGATTCTAAAGATGCAAAAAAGCACATCTTGCGCCTTTTTAATTTTGGCACAACGTGTTTTTGTGTGTTTTTGGGCGGTTTTATTGCACTTGCGCCTTTGGAGGCAGAAAAGCGCAAAAGCCAAGCCTTTGAAATTTTTCAAGCCTTGAAATTTTTTGAGCCTAAGCGAGCTTAAGTGCACGCCTTGACAATCTTGAAATAATCAGCAAAGACAACTCAAAATCCCAGCATACTGGAATATCATGAATCACCTGTAGATGTGGCTGCAGTGCTACCCCATGTATTATCAGTTCGTACTCCGTTATCTGGTCAGATAAAGGATTACAGTTCATTGGACTTTTTGCAATAGATGAAAATGATACTATATACACATGAAACGTATATATTTCTTACCTGCAGAAGCCTTTTCTACGGCTCCCCAAGGATCAGTTACACCTTGTTTTTTCTCTGCTATAAATGCACGTTGAAAAGTTGCGCAAAGCAGTAACACAAATGATATTAAAAAACGTTAAAAGGGCGCAAAAAATACCATCAGCCCCGGACGAAAGTTTGCGACCCCAAGAATCGCTGCCTGCTTGATATGAATAATAATTAAACAGTTAACAAAGACAACTTAAAATCAAAGCAGACACCTTATGGTGTATGTGTATATTCTAGAATATCATGCATCACCTGTAGATATGGCAGCGGTGCTGCCCCATGCATTATCAGTCTTCATCCTATCATCTAGTCAAATAAAGAATTATAGTTCACTAGAGTTTTGCAAGAGAAGAGAATGACACAAAATACATAATGACTTTGAGACCATATTTTTATTACCTGCTGAAGCCTTTTCTACAGTGCCCCAAGGATCAGTAACAGCTTGTGTTTTCTCTGCAAAAAATGTAGATTAGAAAATTACAACTAGCAGTAACATCAATGATACAAAAAGGTTAAAAGGGCAAGCCAAAATACCACCAGACCCAGACGGTTGTTTGCTACCCCAAGGATCACAACCTCCTTGATCTGAATAATACAAGGAAAAAATTTAAACAACTAGCAAACACAAATCAAAATCCAGCAGACAAATTACGCTGTATGTGTATATATTGAAATATCATGCAACACGCAAAGGTGTGCCTGCAGTGCTGCTACCGCATGCTTTGGTACCTTGTTGCTTGAAGCATATGCAGACGAGCATTATGGAATTTGCAATGCAATGACAAGATTAAAATGCAGGTAAGAAAATTAATTTGGAAAAACTCACCGCTGTTCCTAGATGCTGAGTTGCCAGCCCATGGATCACAACCACCAGAACTTCCCTGGCCTGCTTAAGATAAGATGAGAGAACATCAATATAATTTTGACGCTTCTTACTTTAGACTTTCATGAAAAAAATGTCAGAAAGACAGTCATTTGCAATAAACAGTTCCATGAGGCCAAAGAAGCATTGCTTACGCTCATTTATTCAGAGTTCTAGACAGTATTTATACAACAGAATTATGAAATAATGCAAGGAATTGGATTTATGACATATTGATGATATTATTATGACATCTGCAATTTCATAGCAGGTTCCCAGTAGTTTGCAATGAATATTTATGTTGAGTACATACGTGCAACCCAATTTTGTGGACTCAAGAGACTAATTCATATATGAATGTGCTGGAGCAGTAATGGACACAGTTGTATGCACAATTGCAAATATTATTACAAGACTGGGGGTCTGTAATTTAAACAAGATCAGCAAATATGATACAACTCAGCCTCAAAAAACACAATAAGAGCTGAACACCTAGAATTAGTGAAACAAACAACTGAATTATGCAGTCTGCTAATATTTCAAAAATGACAAGACATTTTAACTTGGTCAAACATGGCAATGCATAAATTCTATGTGCATGCATAAATATAATGCACTGTGACACAATAATAAAACCTCCAGCATGCATAAATTGAATGTTGACGATTAAGGTAATAAATTATTTAAAAGCTTTTTTGCTTGCTCATATTAACGATGTTACTCAAATTTAGGATTTACAGTCAATCAACAATATATACTTTCTACTGGGACTTTTAGGAAAATGCAATTTTCCTATCGTTAACTTGCAAGTTATTTGCTGGCATGGATATATTTCAATAGTTTAAGAATAAGAAAAAAATATTAAAACAACAAATGAGTGCCTGAAATATCATGAATCACCTGTAGATGCCACTGCCCCGCTGCTACCCCATGGATCAGCAGCTTGCTCTGCTTCAAAAAAGGTTGTACATAGCTTTTAATTTAGACTATTCAGGTAGGTACCGCTATAACAAATCAGTAATTTATGAGAAAAGTTAACGAGTGTTAAAAAATACCGCTTATCTCAATGACAGGCTTGCTGGCCCATGGATCAGAACCTCCTTGATCTGTTAAAGTGAAAGAAAGAGATTATTAGCTAAGGCATGCCGTTTGGTAATTGGTATCAAACTGACAAACACTAGTCTATTATTGTATGAGGATGATAATACTTTCATATCTTATTATATAGTGTCACACTAACAGGTCTGCAATCTAATTATCTAAGAGACCCATTGACAGGCAGGCAATTGCCATGTGCAACTTGAATTATTTCTATTTGTAATAACTCCCAGATATTTCAAATTACTAGGTAACTTCTGCAATATATAAGAGATAACAGAAACAGACATAATAAAGATGATACATTAACTTATAAATTAATATACATAATATTGTCTCTACGAATGTGTTTTAGATGAAAATATATTCACACCATATACATACATATATATAATGGTCTGTATTGCTCTGCTACAAATAAGGTTATGCATAAGATTTTGGCTATTCGTACTATTCAGGTAGGTACCATTGTAACAGGATATTTGATGAGAAGAAAGTACTTAAACAGAGCTAAAACATACCACTTATCTCAGTGACAGGCTTGCTGGCCCACGGATCAGAACCTCCTTTGAAGAAAAAGTGGAAGAAAGATATAATTAGCAAAGGCATACCTCTGGTATCAAACTGACAAATACTGAAACCATTACTGTACAAAATTGATAATACATTCATATCTTATTATATAATGTCGCGCTAACAGGTCTCCAAGCTGATAGACCTACCGATAGGTAATTGCTAAGTGCGACTCTAATTATTTTCATTTATATAATAATTTCAAGATATTTCAAATTATCAGGAAACTTTTGTAGCATATAAGAGAGAGAAAACAGATATTAATAAAGATTAATTATTAGCCTATAAAATTAATATACATACGACTATTTTCTCTATGAATACAGTTGGGGAAAATATATTCACCATACATAGATTATGGTTGTGCACACAATCATTTGATGAAGTAGTAACCTGATGCACGACCTAAGAATATGTTTACATTGCTAAAACTGGTATCCAAATTCATTGACTATGGTACAACAAAGTAGTCAAGGTGAAGAGGAGCAACAACAACAAAAAAACACACACGAGGCCTACGCCCTGTTTTTCCCTTTTTTTTGAGGGGGCACGGGTCTAGGCGTCTTGATCATGTTTTCTTTTTTATTTTGTGTTTTCAGCAATTGAGAACAGCTATTAATTAATATTGGATTTGGAACAATAATAAACAGCATAAACATGCAATCTTGACAATAAAACATCATAAACTCAACACAAACCAAAATAAACAGTAGCTAGACCGGATATCTGCTGAAAATGGTAACGTCTGCATTATTTACATCTTTAAAGTGACACTTGGACAAATAAGTACATCAGAATTCTCTAGCTACCAGTGAATTGAAGGAGAGAGAAAATTACATGATGTAATCCAATTACTGGGGAACAGCCAAATCATATATAACATGGTAAACCTTATTTAAATTTGGATCTTATTTTATGCACAACATGACATCAAACCAGCATACCTGTTCTCTGATCGGAGGACGATGCAAAACTGGAGTTGGTTAATGCTTCCCAAGTGCTACAGATAATTTGAAGAAGAAAAAAGTTAGAAACCAACAATTTTAAACAGATCAGATTATCGCCTACAACGTTTGTAACTAATGTGAATCCAGGAATTAAGCCATGCTTGTCTGCGCAATAAAGGGCCATAACTTGAAAGTAGACCAAGTTATCCACTTTTGGTCAAAAATCCATTGTGATTCTATTATCACTTATCATTAGCAATACTGCAGACTTAAAAATATTGGAGTACACATATTAGCAATTTGCGCACAACTAGTGGGCATTCTGGATTGAGGTTAATAATTCTATGTATTTAGGCTGGCTATTTCCAGATAAAAACTAAAACTAAGCAATTTGCGCGTAACTAGTGGACATTCTGGATTGAGGTTAATAATTCTATGTATTTAGGCTGACTATTTCCAGATAAAAACTAAAAAATAAAAATAAAACCGTAAGTATCATACTTCCTTACTGTGATATATCTTTTTTTATTGCGTTGAACAGACTTTAGAAATTTGTTATACAGAGGAAAGATTTGAATAGTATTGTTTTGTATACAATTATCTTATAAATGCTACTGTTCAATTGAGTAGTTAGTGATACATTTAACTGTTGTTCCATTAACACTATACTGGTTAATTATACGAAAGAGACATAGCATTAGTAAATACTAAATTCACAAGCTGTTTTCCACCAATTTGATGTCTTATCGATAGCAATAAAAAAAAGGGCTGCAATTGGAACACAAAATGTGACACGATAGATATTGATCGTTAGATCTTAAAGGGGGTTGAATTCAGGGGGAGATCCCGTGGTTGAAATCTCTTGTGTCACCACTTGTCATCTTTTTGTGTCCAAACAGATTTTTCCAAATATAAAAGTGTTATATACATGACGGATATTTTTGAGTTGATTTTTCTATGGCACAGTCCATGCACTGAACAGATATAAAAGCAGAAGTCAATTAAGTACTCATAATTACTGCTCTTCTATCTCTGTTAAAATGAACTGGAGGAAGATCTAGAAGGATCAAATAGCACGAAGCAGTGTTAGCAAACTCGCTAGCTGCTCCTTTAATGTCTCTAGATGATATCGTTAGTAATTGTAAATCAAGCTTTTGAATTCCAAATTATATATCAAGTACTAACAGTCAATGCCCATGTGTTGCATGTGAAACCATGACTTTGTAACCATTTCATTAAATACTAGTGTATGACATGCACAATGTAAAGATACGAGACATTATCAAATATTGAGTAGGTATTTATGTAATTTTGACAATGATTGAAATGACGGGCACACTGGTGGATCCTATACAATCAAATCAATTCCCTTTATTAGTGGTAGAGATGTGTCATTGAATAAATCATCATGCACATGTTTCAAAAGATATGACCAGTATACAGATTTTTCCTATTAAAAAATTCAGTTTCTTATTGGTAAAAGTGAGAGAATTCATGAAGAGTAAGTGGGGAAAAAAGAGAAACGAACCATTGTTATTTTGTACATTTAATACTCAACTTTTGTTTATAAAACAAAAAAGACATGGTTGTCCCATGTTATCATTTAATTGTATCCAAATTACTACATATATAAATTATATATATATATATATATATATATATATATATATAAGAAAAAAGGAAACATTTGCCAAAAAGATTTTGCTTAAGTATTTGCTTAATTAGAGAATAGAGATATTGAAACTAGAGAGTACGAGGGTACGTCAGTTTCATAAGTTAAATTTGGTCATGATCATGCTTCACGTACCTCCCGGCTCCTTGAGCTCCAAAAAAGTCAGAGGAAGTCTCAGTAGAAATATCCCTATTTGAAGTGAAAAGCAAGATTGGTATCTAAAGATATCAAAGGTGAATACTGCAACAAGAATATGAATAATCTACAATACCATCATTAAAGCAAACCTTTTAACGTTAGGAACTGAAAGAAACTGCTCTTGAACTGTGAAAGCAATATCAAACAGTATTAGAAAGAATACCAGAGCGTCATCGGTATCTATTAATATAAACCGATGATTTAACAAACCTGTAATAACCTTCCCCAAAGAGCCCAACTTGACGGTAACATCAGAACGATAAATACCCATAACATGACAAAGGTACCCCTTCAACGGTCCTTTACGAATTCTCAAAGTTTGTCCAATCGAAAAAATTTGATTCGACTCATGCTGATTCCTGCTAACTGCAGTTTTCATTTCATGTTATGATCATATGGTAGGTACACCCAATAGCCACTTAAACCTTATATAAGATGCATGGGTTCAACCAAATTCAATAATCTATTCAAAATCAGATTAAGAAATATTATATTTCCTAGCTATCGCATAATCACATGTTGCAATCAGCGTCACTGCTGACTAAAACTTATAGGGTAGGCACTATCATTTCAATATTTCGAAGCTTTGAGTGATAATATTTGATACAAATGTTCGTTGGGATATTAAGGTAGTGTTTGGTTTAAAAACGAATATTGTGTTTTCGGTTTATATATGTATGTCAAATATGAGAAGAATGGATTGTTTCACGTGCTTGTGTTATTTTCCAAAACACGAAAAATAAAAATAAAAATAAAAAAAGGTTGTTTTCTATTTTGTATGTTAATTTCGTTTTTCTAAATTGGTCGTTTTCTGCAATATATATGCGTCATGTGCATTTTTGTATGGACGGAAACCCAAACTAAAAACAACAAACAAAACAATACCTAAGCTTTTAGGTTTTCGGCACTACTAATATTCAAAACAGTGAACTTTTTGTAACCTAATTTACCTAAGAAATTTAAGTAGCATTCATTGGTACTTAATTTTTGTCAATAACATCAGGATGGGACTTATTAGTGAAATAACAGGTGATATTATCACACCCATTAGGAACTAAATATTATAAACTAGAAGTAAAAACTTACTATGTACACATCAAAACCTTGTCTATCCTATTAGGGATGGCAGTGGGGCAGGTCTAGGGTCTAAACCTGGTAGACCCGTCTCTTTTTTGACCTGCTAAGATCCGCCTCATTGGGTCATCGGGACGGGTAGACCCATGACCCGATTTTGGAAGCTCCGGGTCTAGGGTCGGGTTGGGACTTGGATAACCCGCCCCAACCGGTATATCACAAAATCATTTTACTCCTATAATGTTGATTTGTTAATCCTTTTACACATAACTAGATATATCATGGATATTATAATGTTCAATCAACACGTTATAGGACTTTTATAATATCATATTGTGTCATTGATAATTATATGTTAACATATGTGTACGTTTTGAACTATTATTTTACACCTGATTTCTATTATTTTTCATTATTATTGTAAACATATCGTAGTTTGTATTCAATGTCATTTAGTGATAATGTCTCTTACAAATAAAATAAATAAATATATGTACATTAATACTCAATCTGAATGAATACATAAAGTTTCACCGGGTCTTAGGGCGGGGCGGGTTTATCCTGATCCAAACAGGTTACGAGTTCCGGGCAAAAATCTACCCGCACCGGATCTACGGGACGGGTCAGGGTGTGAAAAACCCGGAACGGGTCTGGGCATGAAAACCCGTTCCATCGTCATCCCTACCTACCCTATAAACTTCATCTTCTACCGTCAACAATTCAATTTTCGAGTTTTCTTCAGCCAACAAACAAACAAATAAATAAATAGAAGCACTAGTATTTATGAAATTTTGAGGTATTCACTTAACCACCAACAAGCAAACATAGCTCCACCCCGGCTGCAGTATTAAATGAATACCACAGAAAAAGTTGAGAACTGGGGTAGGTACCAAAGAGATCCGCATGAAAGAACTTATATCAAAATAACCTTTACGGTGTTTATTAAAAAGGTAAAAGAAATTCCACTTACATGAACGAGGACCCTCTTCAGGCTCGCCTGATTCAAAAGAAGATTGGTTGAATGAGGAACTTGATTTATTACCCTGCATAAGTTAAACCAATTCAGATGATGGGAAAATGCGCATAGAGGAAGTTGTACTGCAAATAAAGAATAACATACAGCTTTCCGTAGAGAATCCTTGGGTGATGTAGTATTCTCGCAAGAGCCTGACTGTACACAGAAAATTCCGCTGTTATCTTCTTGGCTTTCATCATAGATGAAAAGTGTACCTTTATACATATGCTTGACAATACCTTCTCTACCCTGCATAAAGAAAGTTCAGGGATAATGAAAGAAAATTTAAACATGAAATATTATATGTAAAACAAACTAAAAGCTTACACCTAAATAGCTTAAAAATTAACTTGCATATCATATTTTTGGTCATATGTAAGTGAACGATTTAAATGTCTATGCATGAATCAATGTTTTGAAAAGACCATCCAAGGCATGCCTCAAGGCAAGGCAAAGTACTTTGAAGCATGGTTACAGAGGCGCTTGCCTCCAGGATGTCTGTCTCAACCTCTTCAGGCGTGCCATGCGTACAAAACGTAGACCCTGCACATCTCAGGCTGAGGCATATGCCTTGGGGCAAAATATTGTCAATCAACATGGGGTAGCATTCAACCCCCAATCAATCATAGCCAAGAGAAAGGGTTGGGGGGGTGGGCTTCGTACTCAAGAAAGCAGGTACTTATGATATATTTATTTTCTTTTTAAAAAAATTGATATCGGAATCGGTTTCAAAATAGTTCTCAGAAATCGATTCCAATTTGGAATCGATTCCTGAAATTGAATCCATATTGAAATTGAATCTTGAAATCGATTCCATAAATTCCAATAGTGGAATCAGCTTTCGAGTTTATCTCTAAAAGAAAAAAAGAAAAAGAAAACCAAAGAGGTAGGAAAAAAGAAAGACATAAAACATCACTTGCCTGTTACCATCTTTCCGTGTTGCTGCTTGAAAGAAATGTGTTTAGTATTTGCTTGCTATAAATTTGCACAGTTTTAGCGTTTTTCCTTGTATATTATACAATTACCCAGTACGCTTGTAATGATGAAAAATCACAATCTACTCGCTATAAAATTAACCGGTGTTTGGTTTTTTTCTATTTCAAAATAAATTGATGTGGTGTCAGTGTGTATAACAATAAATAATGTGCAAGTCAAAAATACATATACATAACATGCAAAATACACACACACATATGCAATGTTTGTATGTTGTCCAAATTATAACCCGTATCTTTTTTCCTTCTTCAGATTGCTGAGTTAGCACAATTACAACAAGCAAAAAAGACAACGCATGAAAGTGGATGAAGGAGATATCAATCTTTGAATGTTTTAACATTTCTTATTTAACGCTCTACGCTGTTTATCTTATGTTTAAGTCTATGATAGTCATTAGTATAATGAATACCTGGAAAACTTATGTTTGAGCGCCTTAAGGCTTACGCCTCACCTCAGGAGCACGGGTATGCCGTGTATATGACTTTGCCTTTTTAAACATTGGGTATACATGTATATACAACAAGGTTTGAGGTTCCGGTCTCTCGGTTTCAAAATTTTGGAATTTTTTTTAATTCCAATCAGTGTAGTAAATTTCTGAAGTTCTGATTTTGGTTTCGGTACTTTCTAAATGTAAGTACAACCATAGAAATTGTATACATAATATATTCTTTAAATAAAAAACTATAACAATTTTAATACATCGAAAAAGTGTTCTGGAGCAATTGCTGTCATAGTTTTCATAAATTAAGCATAAGCATTATAATTAACTAAAACTAAAAATCATAATTCCTGATGTTACATTAAAATACCCCTAGTTTGAACATATATAACCAAACCCAGTCCAAAAACAATATAACCCAATATTTTCGTTCCAACGCATTTCATTCAACAATGCAGCAAAGGGAAGAAAAAAAATCTAGGGTTAGGCAAATACACATTGAATCGAAGAATTGGTTCTGAATCGCTCCTTAAGTTGTTCACAGCTGGCCAATTCGAAATTAAGAAATAGTTGTTCGATGGAAAATTAATTTAGAGTCCGCGTTGAGGTAAGTTATTATGCTTTTGGATTTGCTTGTCTCATTTGTCTGATCTGTTGATTCACGCAGCATGTGTCTGTACGGTTCGAGTTGGTTTCTTTGAATTGCTGAGTTTTGTTAGAAGAAAAAAATTGAAATTTAACCAATTTTTTTCTTTTGCTGACCGAATGAATTTTTCATCAGATCCCATCTCAGTTCTGAGTGGAACTAAACTGGAATGATCGAAATACTGGGTTCCGACCGGAACCTCATGCCTTGATACACAAATAGATGAGTAAATTGGTGTATGAAAAACTATAATGCTGAATTTTCATTGCGAACACTAAACCTATATTCATTTAACTATGTGGAAGAAAATCCCTCTAGATTGCATATTAATAAGAAGATAAGAAGATAAAAATTATATACCTCCATGGGGCCATCCAAAACTTTGACGACATCATTGATGTAAATTGTCTTCTTCTTCCGATCAGAAGCTGTGAACATCTTGTCGATACAATTAGTTTTTATGTCCTGGCTCTTAAGTGTTATCACTTCTTGTGCATCTGGTTTTCCTTTTAGTATCTGAATCAATCAACTAAGGTGTAAGCTGATCAAACAAAAGGGAAAACGAAAACATTGTTCAGGACCTGCGTACCTTGATTCCATCTTCACCAATATCTACTATTACACCAAAATCTTTCCGCCTACAGAAAGTTAACATACGAGAGGATATTTAAGAGATGAAGTACATGTTCTAGCAACTTAAAGCAATATCTATGTTACTGACCCATATAACACAAGGTCATGGAGATTAAAACCACTTCCTTGCTCGGAAGTTCCTTCAGTGCATGTGTCATTAGACGGTTTTATCTTTTTAGGCACATTGAAAACGCTTGAAAGCCAGCTCAAGTCATCATCTTCAGTCTTGCTTGTCTCGGTAAATTTCAATAGTTCGTCTTTTGATGGTTGTACACCCCAATAGACAATTGATGCAATGGATACCTTTTTATACAAGTAACCACCTTTCAACATTAAACCATCAAGTACCTCAAAATCTTCGCCGCTATGACGATCACGCTTAATCTCAATATGGGGCCTAAAGTGCCTGTTAAAGTGATTATGAAGAAAGAATCAAAATTCCTGGACGGATACATTATGTACATTTATATACAGTTATAAAGTTTGAAATATACTCCAGTTCATGAGAGCTTATCAATCGTGGAGCTGGAACAGCAGCTCCTTTCAGAGATATACCACCACCCTAAGAGAATAAGTGCATGTTTACATTAGCCGATTAAACATAATAGTAAAATACAGTACACGAATTACAGAGTATGTACATCAGGAAACAAACATTCAAATTGAGACTAAACTTGTTGCAACAATTAATTATCATATGTTTCGAAGCCGAAAATATGAAACAAAATAAAAATGAAAACCATGAAACGTTCTTGATAAACCAGCATTTTAAGAAAAAGAAGATTTGGACATATTCAGCTGATGATTACTTTGATACAAAACAAATGATAATCAAGCAGGTCATACATGTCTCATACCCTATTTTGTGCACACAAATCCCATCTATAACCTAAAATAACCTCAAACTCGTACAATCTAGCCATTACACTTCTCTTTTTTAATAAAGTAGAAATACCACACGCGCGCGGGTACACATACATGCATGATACATATATGCAGGCCCAGCCCTAGGGCAAGGCTGGCAAGCCAGCCACCTAGGGCAACGGGTGGGAAGGGGAAACAATTTAACAGTTCGCGTAACTATATACTTTTATTACAGACTCATAATAAATGATGATATGTCCAAATGGTAGTAGATCATTGCTTTGAAGCAAAGCAACCAGAGTTCGATTGTAGGTTCATCCATTTCCTAAGCATTTTTACACTTTTTTCTCTGCTTAACTTTTTTGATTGGTCTGGGGCAAACCAAATCATACAGGCCGGGCCTGCATATATGCTTCAAAAAAGTGCCATTTATTTGGTGTTCGGTATAGATATTGTTGTGGCGTTCAAATAACTAAACATAGCTAAGCAATTGAAGTAAACTGTTATGCATTGCAATGATGAAGAACAAACCTAAATTCTGGTGTACTGCAGATGGCTAGGGTTTTTTTAATTTTTTGTTAGCAGGTAGATATTTCAGATTTGACAATACCAATTCAGATCTATGCCTAGGTATAAGAACATCTTAGAGTGTAGTGTAACAGTTCTGACATTTGTGCATGCATGTGGACATGTAGGAAACATAAATTTCCAAGCTATTGGAATTGGTACAGCAGTTTATGTTCAAGAAAGAAATGCAATGTACTCACAGAAGGCCTAGCCTGAGATTACTGGTGATATGTTAGAGAAGCAATCATACTCCGACAACATGATAACACAGCAGTGTCTTTGATAGCATTCTCAAATATATGTGAATACATATTAGATTTTTCTTATTGCAAATAGAACAAAAATAATAATTTGAGAGCAGAAATAAGCACATGGTAGAGATTTGACCCAAGAAAAAAGATGCATGTGGATTTCTTAACATTATTTACTGGATGCTGTACTTACAAACTTTTTGGCAATTGCTTGTAGATCGATCCTAGGGACAAGCTTGATTGTCGCTTTTCTCCGTAATTCATCATAGTCGACAACCTGTTGAGCTTAAAAGCATTCATCCCTATAGTGCTAAAGAATATAACATTAATATGAAAAGGAAAACAGCTAAAAGATAACAGTAAAAACCTGTCCAAGATCGCCTTTGTAGTTCCCGCTCTTCATGCGGACCCAAGTACCTTTAGATACTCCACACGGTTTATTCCGGACAGAAAACAAGGTAGGAATTTCATTTTTGGGTACAGGGCCCATTCTAGATGGGTACATACCCAAGAACCCTTTGCAAGCCTAACAGAAATCGTCAGTCAACTTTCCATAAAAGACATCAAAACTATAAGATAACATTTACCTCAGCAGGTGCTAAGAGAACGTAAGTAGTTGGGAGTTTCCATCGCAATAACAATAACAACAACAACAACAACAATAATAACAATAGCAATAATAATAATAATAATATGCATTTAAAAACAAGCATACTCCTATAGTTTATAATAAGAAACATTTGATTTGTCAAAATGCATTATATAAATAAAAGTATGAATAAGCATGCTAATTTAAAATGAAGGCTGAAGAATGAATAGGCTAGCATTTCATATTCTTTGCTAATTCATTTGTCTAAAATAAAATACCACTTAAGATTAGTCTGAAATGCTATTATTAGATCTCAAAGGGTCCCTGAAAGTTTCACTAGTCCTGCATTATTATGCCGGTACATGAAAGCTCAATGCCATGTATGATAAACCTTTATTCAACGTACATACTATGTTACATTACATATTGAATATCTAACACATAGTGGTGACAATATTGAGAAAATACCGACAATATTGAGAAAATACCTCAACGACATCACGTTCTTTGTCGGCTTCAATATAAATATAGCCTTTAACATGCTCAAGAGTGAATACAGAAACTATCTCCATTTTTATTCCACGGCGCTGCAAGTCAGCATACTTATGCATTAAGCAGAATGCAAAGTGCTGCTCCCGACCAACCTGCAAATTAATCAAATAAACATTGTTATGCTTGCAGTCGAAATGTTAATTGCAAGGTTAATGATCATGATCCAGATCTAACCGCGCATTTGACCCTCCAAACATTTGGGTCCCTATCAGTATGCTCCACTACTTCGTAATCGTCGTAATCTTTAGCACCTTCATTAAATACAACATGCTCAGAACCTCTTCCATACCTGTCTCTAACTACCTCCTCAAGTTCATCAACAGTCATCTCCTCTTCCTTCACAAGAAATGGTAGGTATTGAGGCTTTGCGGAACTTTTGTAATCCTTGAAGGTAGAGGTACCTCCTTTAACATCACCTATTTTTATTTGCAAAAAGAAAATATAAAGGAAAAAAAAGCAGTAATATAGAAGATCCAAAAGAAAGGTTATTCAAAAGAAAGTTTATATAGAAAAATTAAATGAATGGGAAAAAACAGTGGTATAGAGAATTTATATAGAAAATATAGTACCAAAAGCATGGTGTTAATTTAGCACCACAAACCACAAAGAAGGGTGTCAACATAGTTGGACTTGCAATAAAATAGAAAATAAATTAGAACGCATGTATGATATATTTCCAAGGTAACATTATTTTCTCATAAAACAGCCGAACTCCAAAATGATATAGTAATTAAACCTTTGGAATGGCCAATTTCGGAATTAACCATTTAGGTGTATTTAAAATGGTCATCACTGCATAATAAGGTTGTGTTTGTTTGTAGGGTTCATTGCTTGATACATAATGATGGTTGTTAAATTCTAAATGTTGTTTAGAATTGAGTATTAAAATAGTCGTTTGTTTACTTATTTTTACGTTCTGACTTAGACTTTCTGTTATTAAAATAAACAACCATTATGATAATATATATATATATATATATATATATATATGTATGTATGTATTACGCCTCTGTATCTCTAAATAAACGACTTTCTTAATTTCAAAAGGATCCGATCTAATAAAAAATCCAATAATTAAAAAGTGAAACTGCAGTTTGATATAAAAGGCAAAAATGCTACAGGAAATTATTGTCAAGGACTTTCAGTATTTTTGCCTGAAGGACAACTTTTTTTAGGTATCAATTTTTAGTTATTGATAGCAGTTTTTAGGTATCAGCTTGTAGTTATCGATAGCAGTTTTTAATTCGGTAGCAGTTTTGAAAGAATGTTTGTCCTTATGACTAATTTTGAAAGAATGTTTGTCCTTATGATTAATTTATAGACGAATGATTGTCCTTGTGATTAAAATATTGAGGTCGTGTCCTTGAGGCTAAAAATATACAAATTTTTGTCCTTTAAATTAATTTCCCCAAAATACTATTAGGAGTTTTGATCAAATTAAATGTGATTATCTTATTAACGATATCTTAATATTTATCTCTTAACAATAATAAACAAATTGCAAAAATAGCAACAATAATTCAATTGGATTTGAAATAGAATCGGAAGACAAAAAATATGATGAGAAAAGGAATAAAAGTAGTAAGGCATAAATAACAAAACTCGATCGCTACTTTAAAAATTGTCATTTATAAATTCATCTAAGTATAACAAAAAAACATTATCATTCTACATTCAGAAGTCGTAATACACCACTACATCACTTGTTAAAATTGTACTAGAAGTTTTGAACGCTTACCGCTTGATTCTGAACACATATTGTGAACAAACAACCTTTTAATAGTTTTTTCACTTAATTGTATAGCTAACTCTATTAACAGACCGTTTTCTTCTTTTCCCACCCGGCATTTCATAAAAATAGCACATACCCCACTTTTTCCTTTTCACGCCCTGGTTTGTTAAAAAATACCATTTGCACGTTTTATCTCCCTGTTTTCTTGTTCTATCTTCTTTCCATAGTAAATACATCAGTCATTCCTCAAAGTATTTTCCACTTTAATGGAGAGGGGGGTAGATCTAAACACAAACAAGGTAATTTTCAAAGTATTTTCAATTATGTTTTATCGCTAGATTTATCTCGACTATTTTCCAGTTATTTTCGATTGTAGAGCGATTGGTTCGATTTGTGGATTCGAAAAAAACCCTAATTTAGTCATTAAAGTCATCTGTATTTAGAGGAGAAGAAAAACAGAGAATAAGGAAAGACAAATTATATCTGCCTAAATAATTGCAGGAGCAAATTAATCAATTAATTTAAAATCTTTTTAGTGGGGTGGGAAAGGAAGAAAACAGCGTGTTAATTGAATTAATCTAACTGTATTCCCTACTAAGAACCACATATTGCAAACAAACACACCAGAGTGTTATAGCTGCATCCACCGCGAATCAAAACAACAATAATCGAAATGATGTAAGTTGAAAATATTAGATTACAACAAAATTCTCCAAGCCACCATTGAAGATTATACTATGATCACAGAAACATGAAATAAAAAGGCTCATTTAACCTAAATGCCCTTGTACAAAAAACTAATGGATTGAGCAAATCGCACACACAAAAGAATAACAGAAAAATCCTTAATGCACTAAAAATACAGAACATGGCACGCTTAAATCTCATATTAACTAGAAAAGGCCAGTCAAGCTTGAGGGAGAAAACCATCAGAAATAACGCAAAGTAGACCTTCATAGCCATACACCTACAGTAGGCACATGTCTATGGAAATGCACTTTAAAACCGTAAGGGAAAGAGCCATGCAAACACTTAGTACCTAAACTGGCACGCTCATCTTCAAAATCAAAATCATTGTCCTCTTCTTCCTCCGCTTCCTCGTCTTCCTCTTCATAGTCCACGTCTTCCGCCATGTCATCGAAAAACTGAAGAACGCCGGGTTTCCTCTTTCTTCGGCGATCGAGAAGCTCTTGAGGTACCGGTTTCTTTCTTTTAGAAGACGAAGAAGCTGCCGGAGCTTTCGATTCGATTTGCTTACCTTTCCCATTTACTGCCATTATTAGGGTTTTGAAGATTCTTTTAAAATGTAAAGGAAATTTCGAGTGAAAACGGGACAGGAGAAAGGAAGAAATAGTTATGTGGTAAATTGTTGGCGAATTATGTTTAGAAGACTGTGCAGGTAGCCCCACAAAACTAAAAAGGACATTATATCCGAGTTTTTGTTTCATTTCATATGCTAACATCCAAACGCAGTAAAAAGCTGATCCTTGAAAAAATTCATCATCAAAAAAACCACTCCATCAAAGAAAAAAAAAATTAATCCACACATCACACCACCTATGTGGTTGTTGTGCATATCATACATTTATATTGTGTGATTTTTCACTCAATCACTTAATCGATATTCTACGAATTGTGCATTTTCGAATTAAAAAATTAAAATAGCATAAATTTCAAATTTACCTCTTCCGATTCATGAGATTTGTATTATCATCATCACAGTCCATCGGTTTAAGCACAAAATTTGAGAATTACATAAAATTATATTATTATGATTTATTGGATAAGAGGAACGGAAGAAGGAAAATAAGATAAGAGGTAAAAATAAGATGGGTGATTAACAAAAGAACGATTTTCTCTTGGATTTTTTTCAAAATCTTATGGGCCACTCGGCACCTTTATGTGTTTAAATAGAATTAGTTTAAATTATTTGGGTAAGCATTTATATTTGGTTAGACGTAATCTTCATTTGAGGCCGAAAATTTGTATAACTTTGTGATGTCCATTGATGTCCTTCTAATTTCGGTTAGAACAGAAGCCTGAAAAAGGAAAAAAAGATACGAAATTATGTTCGTCCAAATTGTCCGGTGATTTTTCTATTATCCGTTCGTCGTCCGACTTATTCGAAAGTTGTCCGAGCTAAAACTACGTTCGGTTCGTGTCCGTCTGATCTTATTGAACAGAAACTAAACACCCCTATATCCGACCGATGGATTTACCCCTACCTTCGTTCGTTTCAACATTCGTTATGCTCCTTCCAAAAAGATAGGTTTCACGAAAAACCTCATGATTATTTTCAGTAAAAATGTGCGGTCTATACTACAAATTTGTTGTCTACACCATGAATTCTTGTTTAAAAAAAACAATTGGAACTACTATTTGTAGTACGGACTATAAATATTTACAGTTTTGACCGTAAATATTTATAGTATGAACTGTACTTTTTTGTTGGAAAAAATTAAAAGGGTATTCCATGAAACCTTTTCTTAGGAGGGTTTTTGTGGTAAAGTTTGAAAATAAGAGGTGTATCGTAATTTCTACTAAACATAATAAACAAGCCACTACAAGAAGCGATTAGCTTCCGTCGACCCGGTGGGTATTTATTATGAACATGGCTTCATTGGTTCAAGAAGCGAGGTATGGCTTACGAGATGCGCATAGTGGTTTGGGCCTTCCTGGTGCTGGAGGAGTGATACCAGTTCATAAAAGGTAAGGATCAAGTTTTCCCATCAGTCCAGCGGTTTGACTTCACTGGAACGCGACTTCGTTGGTTCTAAGTGACAATTAGTTTTTTGATCGAGTAGTCGTGGCTTAGACGATCCTATAGTATTTCGGGAAGATATGCTCGACCAAACAAATAAGATTGTCATGGCGAAGAGATGTACAACCAATCGCATGGAGATGGTTATGAAAAAAGAGCTTATGGGAGTTCGGGGGCAAGTCTCTTAGTTTTTAGTCAAAATTGCCTTTATAGAATCGGTATTTAACTGGCATATGGTCTAAGAGGAAGAGGAATCGGTTACCAAGAGCGATAAAATAGTAGTTGGAAAGAAATGGGCAAGTATTACGCTGGTATTTCATTTGTTGCACCAGCTAGGTCATTGAGTCTGCGGTTGTTAGAATGCCAGGATTTTTGGTCGGTCATAACAGAACTGTGGTTTGATTAGTTTCGGCCTTTCTTATGCCAATTCAAGTGTGTGTGGTGCTCCCCATGCCACAGGTCTATTGGCATGCTTGAACAGTATCCATGGTCACTCCACATCTCGTTTGGTTGCCCCAGTCCAGTAGAAGCGGTTCCTCTGAGTTCTATATCTTAGCTTGATTCAAATTAGCCTTTGATTAACCACAAGGTCGGTTCAGTTTTGGCTTAGTTCCTTTGTGCAACTTTGAAGCTCTAGGGTTCAACACCGTTTGTTTCATTGGTTGTTTAATTATGCTCAGTGACCGATATGATTGTCGATTTGTGGCCTAGAGCATGGCTTCGTTGGCTCTAGAGTGCTTTGGATTAGATGACTACTGATCTTCTAGATCACCTTCATGGATATCAGTAGTACATAAATTTTGCTGATCTACCGGTTCGCCCTCACGACCCTTTAGTTCATGAAAGACCTTCATGTTCGTGAAGGATTTTTAGGATCATATGACTACCGGTCTACCGGTTTACCTTCACGACGCTTTAGTTTGTGAAAGACCTTCATGTTCTCGAATGATTTTTTGGATCAGATGACCGCTGATCTACCGGTTTACCTTTATGATGCTTTAATTCATGAAAGACCTTCACATTCATGAAGGTGTTTTTTGGATAGACTACCATTGATCTACCAGTTTACCTTTACGATGCTTTAGTTCGTGAATGACCTTCACGTTCATGAAGGATTTTTTGTATTAGATGACCGCTGATTTATCAGTTTACCTTCATGACGCATAAAGGGTTTTTTGTGATCGGATGTCCGACGACCAGACGGCCTTGGAATGATAATTTATCAATTCCGAGAGGAGTCTTTGGGTCGTGTGACCGATGGCCCGGCAGTCTTAAAGTAATGATTCATCGACTTCAAAAGGAATTTTTCGGATTCAGATCAAGGGAACACAGTTTTGTCGGTTCATGTAGGCTAAGATGTTAGATCTGTTTGTTCGTTGATCCTTTGGATAAGACTTCTTGGTGCCACCAACAACGCCGGTTCTCAGAAGAGGGATTGGCATGACTCGTCGAGGGCATAGAAACATTTCTTTCGCCATGCTGTCTACAATGCCCTTAGTGTCCTGGTACGGCTCAGTTGGGACAGGAGAGTGGACAAGGATGAATGAGAAGCATCGCTTTAGGTTGTCGTCACATTCCTTAGATGCTAGCTAGCTAGAGTGTTGTTTGATAAGCATCCTTTCATCCGATTTCGTTAGTTAGTTGGGGTGCTTTTTTGCTGGGTCTTAGTAGCCTTGCTTGGACAGAAGGACCCTGAAGTCCTATAGCTTCTTCACCGTTTGGTATGTTCTTTGGCATACTGCCAGGTTTGCCTTTTTCTAATTGCACTACTTCTAGTCTTTAGAACCGGTTTGTCTTCTCATTGAATTCTTCCAAGGTAGCAGGTTGTTTAATCCTTTAATTATTTCTAAGTGCCTTGCAGCAGACTACCTCCATCGCCTTCGCTTCATTCATATGCCATTCATACCTGTAAAGAAGCAATTTTGAATTGGTTGTACAGTTCTGTGCAGTTAATGCGCTTGGTAGATTCAAAGCGTTGGAGGTGCAAAAAGTCATAGGGGGGATACAGCGAGGATATAGCGGGATATAGCGGATGGTTCTAAAATAACATATAAAACTCGTACTTAATGTTTTTACAAATATATAAATGGTAATTAAATGAAAAATTATCATTCAATTGAATTATAAGTAATACATAAATAATTTTAAATAAAAACATGTGCAAATCTTTAAATAAACGAAAAACTGTTATTTAACATAATTGAATTTGGTAGAATATTAGAGTATTTTCATTTTTGAAAATATATTAAAAATTAAATCAAATAAATTAGTTTCATAATTTTATAATATATAAATGCAATTTTTCAATTCATTTTATTAAAAAAGATATAGCGGAATATAGCGGAAATAACAAGATATGGCGGAAATAGCGGGGATTAAAGCGGAAAGGCTATATTTTAGGGCTATATGGAAAAATCATAACGGTAGAAATCCACTATGAGATATTGCAGGGTTGTAGCGGGGTTGTAGCGGGGTAATAGCGGGACATTAACTACACAGGTACGGTTGTATAAAAGGTATAGTTGGCTTGATAGACTTATTTGGATATTCCACATGTTGAATGGCTTCAGTGAATGGGTTTCGATTAGGGAATATGCTCTAATCATTGCCAAATCGGTCTATTTTCAAGTTACGGCCGTTTATAATGCTTGAGAGTGATTCATGCATGATTATTTATGCTTGAATGATCGGAAATGTCGATTGAATGACAGATCACTTCTGATGGGATCATGGATCAGTGATGATCCCAAAAAATTTCAAATTTGGTTAGGTCGATCTGGGGTGACAAAGATGGCTCCATAAGGTTGTACTTCAAATTTCAAAGTATTTGGAGTTCGCACGTTCGAGTTATGGACAAAAAAAGATGGATTGGCATCGATGGATTGATCGTACTTTACTTGGAGTCCGACCTAAGAAAATTTTCCATTTGCATGGAGTCAGCCCATGATTCGCTTGGAGTCACAGAATTTGAAGTGCTGGTTTGGTGGCAAACGTTGCTTGGAGTCATTTTCCTATTTGATTGGAGAAAATCTTGGTTTTACCTAAGTCTGATTTCAGACCAGAATTTCCTATGTTGACTTCGGGTCAAATGGGTGATTAGATGAGTTTGATTTCGAGCCAAGACTTCCAAAATCTGCTTCGAGTTTCGATTACCCGAGTTTGACTTCATGTCAACCTGACGTGAGTTTTTCAACGACCATTTTGACGATTTTTGATGATTTTTGTAGACGACCGTTTGTGATTTGACGATGTAGCTCCATGATGGGATTAGAAGCTGGTCAATTGGGAGTAGTCACAATATACCAGAGGAGCTTGGCATTGTAACTAATCTTGGTTTGTATCATATCATCTTGGTCCTCTGGCCTCCAGGAACACCGTCCGAGTAGCAGTTCCTCTTCCATTGCTTGTCACTGTGCTATGACGCGGGTTTTAGAGCTTCTTCTAGCATTTTACACGTTGGCATTTTCATCCAATTTAGCTTCCTCAAATTGTTTTTCGTCTTCAAAGTCGGAGAGAGCCATCGTTATGTCCTTCCATGGGGTATTCACTCCTAAATTCGGGTTTGTCACCGGTGCTTTTGCCGTAGGTGGAGTGTTAAAGTTTTCTTCCATTGTGATTCTTGGACTCCGCCCATTTCTTTCTTTCGATTATAACCCCTTCGAACGACCTAGACAACGCTCTCGCTGGCCGATCAACGAGTCGGGGTCCAAGGACGATGCACCCTGGTTTGGGAGCTCGAGGGCGCAACGTGGCCCTCGAGGTTCACGGTACATGCAAAAATCATCACAAACCGAGCTAGCGACCTGACAAAATAGTATGCATCGTTGGTGATCCATAGTACATGTCCACATACTTAAGTGATTTCAGACTTTGTGGTGACCTGACAAAATAGTATGGATCGTTGGCGATCCATAGAATTGCTAGTGATCCATGTACTTAACTGATTTCAGTACTTTGTCTTTTGGAGCTTATGGAGGTCTGGTGAAAAAGTATGGATCGCTAGTGCATGGATCGCTAGCGACCCATGTACTTAAGTGATTTCTGAACTTTTCCTTTAGAATTGCATCTACTATCTCATGTTGATGTTCTCCATCACCTTAGTGTGTGTTTGCTTGCTTTTTCTCTGATCCTTTTTGGTTGGTTCTTCTATTCTCAATAACAAACCTTCTAACCAGAGAACAAGGATCTAACTTCTGGACCTATGGAATCCAACGTAGATAGCTAGATTTGAACCTTGAGTTGGAATTCTCAGTGAAAGCACCAAAATATTGACCCAAAAAATGGACCAACACCCTAGTTTGGATTTGAAAGCATCAGCCCTGTTCTGACAGAGCAATATCACAGATAGCAGATATAGAAAAAGACTAGTAAAAGAAAGAAGATAGAGAATTTTTATAGTGGTTCGGCTGTTAATGAAGCCTTCATCTACTTTGTAGTTTCACTATAGACTAATTGATGTTACAAGAGATGCTTGAGTATAAAGCTTTGATTATCTTTAGCTAGGTTGAATCCCCAGAGTAGGAATCCACTGGAGGATCACAGTGAATTCCTTTGGAGATTGTTGTGAGGAAGGCAGAGAATGAAGAATAATTCCAACAGAGTTTCAGCAACAAGTCCATAAAGGATCTGGTTTATGTCGCAGGCAAGGATGGTATTTTTATGGATCGGAGAGCTTCTGGGCTAGGCCACTTCATCATCAGCTCGCAGTTAAGTAGGAAACGATCCAGAGAGGGTTTGGCTCGCAAAATGAGATAAGAACATGGGTCACTTGCAACCTATGGTCTCTGGTTCGCTATTGCGAGCCAATGTCTTGACCTCCTTTTGTAGTATTCCTTAGTTAGCTCGTTTGAAGGTTTGAGGAGAGGCATGGGTCACTGATGATCCAAGCACTTAGGATTTTTCTGGAGTTTGGAATTGCATATGTTTCCATAGTCTTTTATCGTAGTCGTTTCGTTTTGATAGTAGTTCACTAGCTGTTTTCACTCAATTGCCGATTGGGTTGTAAGAAGGTTGGTACTTTGGTTTAATCGATCTCGGTTATTGTCTCAGTAATATAGCTTGGCTATCGTTCACTCCTTGCCTTAGCCTTTCTGGTTAGGTTCTAAGCCATCCTTATGTTATGAGATTGTTCTTCTTTTTAGTGGGTCCTGCTGGGTTAAAAACCCAGATAATAGTTTCAAAATCAGAATTTCAACAAAGTTGAGGACAACTCTTCCTTCAAATGCTATGAATGCAACAGATTTGGACACATGAAGAAAGACTGCCCTGAATTAAAGAACGAGCTTCAAGAAAAAGTACAAAAATGAGAAGCCGTCAAAGAAAAACTAGCCAGCATATCAAGTAACATGGGATGATTCATTTTCTAGTGATAGCGATGGAGAACAAGCAAATGTACGCTTCATGGCAAATAATAATGAGGTAGATTCTATTTTATCTGAATTATCATTTCAAGATATGGTAGAAACCGGTTCAAAATTAGATGATAAATATACAGTTTTAAGAAAAACTCATAAAGAATGTATAGGAAAGATAGGCAGATTAGAACTAGAAATTGATATTTTAAAAGATGAAAAAGTAATTTTGGAAAAAAAATTTGAAATTACAAAATTTAAACAATGAATTAAAAAATTCCGAATTTAGTAAAAAAATTACATGAATTTCAAAATGAAAATTCAAAATTAACTAATGAAAAATATATTTTAGTAGAAACTATATATTCTTTTAAAATTAAAATAAAAGAGTTAGAGAACAACAATAATATATTATTGGTGATAAAATTACTTCGGAAACTAAAGTAAAAGAAATGTCCACTAATATTTCAAAATTTAATAAGAGAAAGAAAATTTGTCTCATTTAATAAGTTTTTCAAAACCAGCTTTCGATAAAAATGGTTTGGGTTTCAAGAAATTAAGTCACTCGAATAAACCAGGTTTAACTTAAGTATGCATACACCAATTTTAGAAAATCCGAAAATAGTCAACAAAAATAAAAAATAAAAGGACTATTAGGATTTGGGTACTAAAAACGAATAATAGTTTGATTAAATAGAAACACATTGATAAATTCTTGTCTGAATTTCACAATAATGATAATTTTCATTTTAAATGTTATACCAAACCCTCTTGGTTATGGTTAACTTCGATCTAAACCGTAATATAGGAAGTGGGTAGCAGAACATAGTATTTATTTATTTCTGTAGGTACTCTATATACCAAAGGAAAGATTAATTTCAACAAATTATGATTTAGTTTCTTTTTAGAAAAGATTTAGAAACGAAATAAATTTTGAAATACTACAAAATTTTGTAACCATGAAGACATTTATCAAATTTTATATAACAAAACTTATTAACATTACAAAATCAAAATTTTGAATTTTTTTTTAAAAATAATAATAATATTAATAAAATTTAGATTTCTACGACAACCTGGATTCGAACCCAATGAATTATGTGTCAAGATGTATATACTAGTGGCCTAGACCACTAGGCCACATTGGCAGGCAAGATTGGAAGAAAATCTTATAATATGACCAAAATAACTATGCATTTAAAGTTTTTCAATTGATTTATAAAAACAAAATTTTAAATTTTACAATTTTCAAATCATCAGTCAACTAAATAGTATATCAACCGACTAAAATGAACATGATATATTTTTAGAGTTTCACAATACACATTCAATCGATTATAACCTTCAAACCAGTTGACTAAAAGCTTGTTAGTTGACTGGTACTAGAAATTCAATAGACCAAAAAGGTCATATTTTACACCATGTCTTCTTGGGAAACAAAATTGTGAATAGTTAGGTAAAAATTTAACCTTTTATATAAACCAGTCGACTGGTTACGGTATCCAATCGACTGTTAACCTATTACTAATTTTTTTGAAGAATGAGTAGTGATTCTTATCAAATAACAAGATAATATACAAAACAATACAAATCTACATGACTTAGTATTTGTTCCTATATGCTACGATATTCATTTCACTGATATTTTATAAATTAGAATTGTTATATATATAGTAGGAATGGTTTGGAAAGGGCATCGTATTTTGTTTTGAAAATTATTGTTCGTACAATATTTGTAAGGTTAGTAAACTCAATTTATATTTATATATCAAAATAACTATGAATCTTTAAAAAAAATTGCATTATTGCGTAATAACATTTGTATATTACTTTTTTTTTCTAATTTTCAAAAATCAATTCAAGAGCAGCAAAAATCTGCTAAAAATCCTTCCACCGGTCGATCGGTTGACTTTCAACCGGTGTATTGGTCATCACGATGTTGCTTTTTTAAAAGCCGTTAGATTGTTGAATGAATGAATTAAAACCTTGTAGTATCATTTTGACAACCCGAGACCTACTTCACATTTTTCATTTTAGTGCTTCATAACTTCAAAATTCAAAATCCAAAAACCTATTCTTCTTTTCAAAATCAAAAATGGCATCCTCAAAGAAGAGAGAAGCTTCATCATCCTCCACATCATCTCAAAAAGCTCTTTTAACACCTAAGATCAAGGCTTGGTTGGGGAATGAAGAAGAATCTATGAAAATCTACAAAGAAGCAATGAATTTTCAAAATCTTGGAGGATGACCGTTAAAATTCAATGATTTCTCTACTTTTAATTTACATCTTCTCTTTGAGAATTTGGGATTAATTCACAATTTAGCGAAACAAATTTTGAGCATAATATATATCCTAGATGTATGGTTCTTTTTTATGCTACCTTTAATTCAAACATGGAGAAAGAGAGATTATTCTTTATACTGGTGTAAATGGAGTTGAAATGGAAATAACCGAGCGACTAGTAGGAGAAATTCTAACCATTAGATCCTATGAAGCTTATGTTGATGAATTAGAAATGAATGAAGAAAGAATTCTCTATTAAATCATTAGGTAAAACAAAGGAGATTGGAAGAAAAATGAAAATTTACGTCCCATTGCACGTCTTGTTCTTATATTTGTTCAACACAAAGTAATTTCAAAAACTAGAAGTTTTGATGAAGTATATCATCTTCATCAACGGTGCACCTATGCCATAATAGGTGGACTTGAGGTTAATTGGGCATATATCATTATGTCAAATATGATTAGTGTTATGTCAGGAAGGGCTTGTTCTTATAATCCATATGGAAATTTACTTACTAAATTTTTTAAGCATTATGAAATTGACCTTTGCAAAGAACAAGTCAAGAGTAAAGGTTACAAAATGGTGTTTGATAAAGGGGTATTCTCTAGAATGAATATCATGCCAGTGCTTGAACCTCATATTCCATACAATCCCGGCATCACTCATATTCCATCTAGACCGGATAGAGTTGGGAGTTCAGAGGATACTTCGGATGATTGCATACCTCCATTCGCTGACTCGAATCTAAATTAAAGAATTTCGAAAACCCAAGATGTAATTCTTAGGAATCAACTACAAATAAGGGAGGAAATGACCACTCATAGGAATGAGATAAGAGCCGAAATGGATACATAAAAGAAGGAACTTAGATTCATAAAAAAAGATGTTGGTTTCTTTATGTGGGAGTAGTCAGGCACAAGGTTCATCTGAGATAAATCCTCCACCACCTACTGACTAAAGAGGGATTCCATCATCATCTTATTACTATGTAGTTATCTGTACCAGTTTATTTCTGCATTTTATCTAGTTATGTTTAGATTATCATCACTTTGATCTAAGCTAGTGATTTGACTTTTTGCATTTATGATACTAACATTGTGTGGATCTTTACTATTTTATCATTTTATGCAATGATAGGATATGTTATGTTGTTTGTTCCTTTTTGTTAATGACAATGGGGGGTCTCGTATTTATGGGGAGTATCATATTATGTGATCATTAATTCTATAAGTAGTTGTCATCATCAAAAGGGGGAGGATGTTGGAACCTGAATTTTGATGATCTCAACGATATATATACATGTACTTCAAAATTGCAGATTAAGACAGATGACAACAACTTATGCAAATTGAAAAAAGACTGCAAATTGGAAGAAGACTAGATGACCTTAAGGTATAATCAAGAATATGGACATAAATTCGACAATCAAAAGGGATTTGTGTATAGTTTTTTAACTTTGTCGATCGTATAAAGTCATTAGATTATTATATTGTTAAAATCACTCATACAATCTTGAAATATTTTAAAACTTCGCAAACATCTTCGAAAACCTGTTTTATAATTTTAGGAATTTTTAGGTAAAAAATTACTAAAAGAAAACGAGCAGGAAAATTGGAATCATCTAGCACCAGTGCATCGATAGGTTGACTGGTCCTACAGGTCAACCGGTAGGTACACCGTTGATGGGAATTTTAATTTTTCTTAGGCATTTTGTTTTTGCAATAATTGCATCTCTTTGTTCACATCTTCTCCAGAACTCTGCAACTTTCCATCAGAACTTCTCTGAAACATCAGTCCTATTTAGTTGCAAACCATAAAAAGGGAAGAGATCACAATTTCAAAAAACTACTTTTTATTCTGATTTTTGATCTTTATTATTAACACTTCTCCGATCTTTCAATTCACAAAATACTGTTGCAATCTTTATCTCCATAACCTTGTTCATACAATCCAAAATCATACTGAGTGGTTATAGGAGATACAGTAATACATTTAGCAAAATCAATGTACGAAGACATAGCTATTGTCCGAAACAACTTTTCTTCAAAAAGATAGTTGAAGTCATGCTTGGCTACTCAGGCAATTATAAACCTATTTCTTAGGGTAAAGCAAGGGCGTTGATTAGGAAAATCCTAAGAGAGGCTTAGGGACTGAACATATGAGAGGTGCTTGGAATTAGTATAAAATCTTTGGTGTGCTTATTTACTTATTTACTGCTATGTCATTTTCTATAATACATTGATATTTGTTAAGTAGTTCATTATATTCTTATCTTATCCATATACGACCCCCTATGTAACAACCCGCATATTTTACGATTACATATTTAAACATAATACTGTTATTGAATTAAAGCCCAAAAGGCACTTTTTGTAAATAGTCGAATTAGAACTTGAGACCACTTTCATTGAGTTCAAAACGATGTTTACAACTTGTTTAAGTATAAACATCAATGTGTTTGGAGTTGATTAGGATTTTGATATTTTCATTTGGGCTTTGGGTTGGGTTCTAGCCCATTAACCCAATAAGCTAACCCAAATTCTTCTACCAAATACCCTAACTACTCCCCCCTTCATTCATTCTACTCATAATAATTCCTAACGCTCAAGCTAAATGAAAAATGGGATAAACAAAGAAGATTAGAAATTCCTAAGGCCTAGTTCTGTTAGGAAATTCAAATTCAAGTTCAAAAATCAAGGAGAAGCTTACGTAAGCATGCTCTTCATCTTCTCCATCTCAATTCCTCTTCAATTCTTCATTTTTCCTATAACCTAACTTAGGAAATTCATTGTGTGTGATCATAGATTGAAGGTTCTTGAAGTGAAGTTGAAGAGAGATTAATCTTGCTTTGTTTTAGAGCTTCTCATTCCTTGTTTTTGAGTTTAAAGGCGAGTTCTTGAACTCACACCTATGTCTATAGCTTTCATTGTTGTTAGATACAAATTCCTAACATCTATATCATGTTCAAATGCTTTTGATTTGAATTAGTTTGGTGAATTTTTCAATTTTGGTTTTGAAGTCAAAATTTATGAAAATCTTACTATGGATGTTTGGACATGTTATTTAGGGTGTATCAATGAGCCTATAGGGCTGGATTTTTGCTTGGCATAAATCCCTAGTCTCCATCGCTCGTTCGATCGCTTCGAGTTGATTTGGCCATCAATGGCCTAGGCAAATTTCTACCTAGCTCAGGCAACCAGACGTCTGGTTGAACCTACCAGACGTCTGGTAGTGGATTTTGAGGAAAAAAATACAGAAATGAAAAATAAAATAAAATTCCAGAGCCTAGGGTTCAACGTCTGGTTAAACCCACCAGAAGCGTGGTCCTGTTAAATTTTGTCTATTTGCCTATTTTTGAGTGGATTTTCAATTTTTATCTATCTTTGATGATCTGAATAGCTATTGTCAATCAATACCAACTTTGATGACTTTTTTTTATAGATTTTTGGTGTTTCCATTTGATGGATTTTATATCGATTTCCATGGTTCTGATTCACATTATTGAAATGTGGATTTTTGGTGATAGATTGTTTTTACAATTGTTTCTATGATTTGTCACTTAAAAATACAAAGGTTTCAATACTAGTAGTAAATACTCAAACTCTTTCACAAAAATGATTTCAACATTACTTTTAATACAAAGCTCATTTTTAAAAACTGTTTTCTAATTTTTTAGTATATACAAACCTTTACCATATTCGTATGAGAAATCCAGTTAAACGACTTAGCAAAACAAGTGGCATGAAACGCTTGCGTTTACTTCATCGGTTAATTCTTGGACTTGTTCGATTGAAATTTCATGACAATTTTCGAGTGAAAATCTACAATCTGTTCGTTAATATCTAAGTTAAGCTAGTGATTATGGGACATGAAGCTAAACTCATTTATTTACTAGCTTAGTGTAATTTACACTTCGTTTTGATCCATGATGATCGTTTTGTGATTTAGGCTAGCGATATGCGATGTCTCTTTATCCGTGTGGGGGACTATACCCCATTTTGTGGAGTTTCAGCTCAATTTGGTAGGGTAGCAACCCATGGTCTTTTGACCATTCATAGAGCAATCGGCTCAATGAGTCTGTGCATGGGGCGTACCTTTTTAGGTTCGTTGATGTTCGGCCCAATGAGTCTGTGCATGGGGCATATCTTTTTAGGTGCGTCGATATTCGGCTCAATGAGTCTGTGCATGGGGCATATCTTTTTAGGTGCATCGATGTTCGGCTCAAGAGTCTGTGCATTGGGCGTTTCTTTTCAGGTTCGTCGATGTTCAACTCATTCGTCCTTAAGGGAGGATCGTACCCCGTATTTTTATGGGTTAGCGATCCTTGGGATAACGTCCCTGTGAGAAATGCGGATTACGGATCTTAAGGCTACGATTAACACTAAAGGAGGGTGAATAGTGTTAATAAAGAATTACTAAATCTTTTTCGATTTATGTTAATTTAGACATCAATATATGCAATATACAGACATAGATATGATCACAGAAACAAACACAGTTACAGAAATAAAATAAAGACAGTAAAGGAAGGAACACATCGGATTTTATACTGGTTCGAAGTTACCCTACATCCAGTCCCGCAACACAAGTACGAATTTCCTTTCAAAAGCAATTGTACAATTACACCCTCGGTTTCAAGGCTACGAGGTACACCCTCCAGAATTTTGATCCTCTGGGTAGAGATACTTGATTTCCAGGCCACAAGTTTACCCAATTGATTTACCAAGGCTACAATCACACATTTTCTTTCTTGATTGATTTTTAAGGCTACAATCACACCTTTTCTCGCTAATAGATTATAAAGAAGTCTATAACTCTGAATAACACTGAGAATCTTGTAGAGAGAGTGATAGAGAATCAAACTAGATGTAATCGAGTTCGATTCAATGTTGATTTCGATAGAGTAATGATAAGAATATGTATTAAGAAAAGTGGAAGAAGAAGAGGAGTGAAAAACCAGAAAATCTGATGTTAAATTCGTTGAAACTAACCCCTATTTATAGAAGAACAACAGCCATGTCCATTCGTGAAGAGTTATGGCGAATGGACACTTCTTTTGAAATTTAAATTTTGAACTTCAACTGACACCATGTCGACATGGGGTATATAGGCATGTCGACATCCCAAAGCATTTTTTGATGTTATGATTTTCTTTGAAAATAACCTTTATCTTATATTCAAAACTAATTTAAACATTATAAATATACTTGAATATAGTTAAAATTCATAAATAATATATATAGAATTTAACTCTAATTTTATATTTTAAATCAAAGGATAAATATTTAAAAGTTAAATATTTATATTGAAAGATAGTTTAAAATCAGGAGTAATTTGACTTTGAAATTAAAGATAATTTTGAGGCTAAAATTATTTAAAATCAGGATAGAGGGTTTTGAATCTTTTAAAAGGAAAGTTTTGAAAACATTTTGAAAACAAGATATAATTTTGAAAAATCATTTTGAATAAAAAGTTAGCGGATACAAAACAATGTTCCACTAGATTTTTCGTAGGTTCCATCCTACTTAGGGTTCCATCCCTTTAACAGGCTCGAAGTGGATTCCATTCCATGAATAAATTGGATTTTAAGATGTCAGTGCTTTTCTATGAGTTTTAACAAAATTCCTAATAATAAAATATGCTTAACATTGAAATCTTGAACTCTTGATAATCTTGATACTTATGCGCCTTCTATCTTGATATCTTGAATCTCTATACTGTACAGTCTTCTTTCTTAGTACATGCATGGTTAAACCCTGCATATACATACATACATATATATATATATATATATCTAAACTTATAATGTTAGTATTTATATTTTATAAACTATTCTAAGGTTGTTGTCATCAAAACCATCATTTCATGGACTAACAATCCCTTTTATGATACACGTGTTGGTGAGTTTTCTTGCTCCCATAGTGATAGGCCTCCCCTTTTTATGTTTTCTGGATTTTTAAATATGGATTTTTGGAATTTATGTTTCACCAAGTTTTACGATTTGCATTTATATGTTTTGTTAATATTTAAAGTTCGGTGAATAAGGTAAAGATTGTGATATTCTTTTTGGGTATTTGAGGAGACTCGAAATATTGTATGATTTTCATTGTTATCAAATATATACTTGTCACAACATGATATTATTGTTATCATATATTTTTGTCATATCTCTTATATTATCTCATCTTACATGATAATTATAGCTAGACCAATCTATTTATTATTTTTCTTCTTAAATAATACTCGGGTCAGACCGAGGTGTTTCAGGTGCTTCAACTTGACTTCTTAACATGGATTATCTTCTGACTTTTAGCTAACTGCTTTAGTTTAGTAGTTTTTATCTTTCATGTATACGAGATAGGGACTCTTTGATGTATACTTATTCTTTTGTGTAGTACATGTACTTATACTTTTGGCTTGTAATGGATCTTGTATGGCCACTACTACGGTGTTCATTTCTATGTGTTATATTCATATCTATTTCCGCCTTAGTGATATGACTATCTGTGACTGATTTTGTGTTGCGCTTATTTTATATTGACTCTGAAGGACATTTAGCCACTGTGTAGTATATTTGATTTTGAATTGGATATGTCGAATTTCCTCTTGAAATGAAATGCATGACATACTAACTGACATATGGGTTCTCGCTCGAATCAATTATACAGTTAGTCGCTCCTTAACTGCCTTATTCTTCATACTAATTAATGGCACTACCCAGTAGTGTTCTTGGTTAGTGTGAGTATAGAGGTGGTGCCTCACACCCTAGAACTTTCATTACCCTTGGTTTATCACTAGCTAAATGTCCACATGACATTTTCTTATTTATAATGTTCCTATATATATACATATACATATAGATATATATACATATACATATATACATATACATATATAAATATATATAGAAATCTAGTCCCATCCCTAAAATAAACACAGTGATAAAACATGAACATGTCTTATACCATATCAAACACTTTTTCGATATAAATAGCAATTTAAATCCAAAAACTCTTAAAGAAATTTTTGTTAGAAACCATCATTGGTCATTAACTGGTGTTAATGATGTTAAGGTCCTAATGCTCCTTACCAATTTAAGATGGACATTCCTAGAATGTCATTCCACCATTACCCATCTTCCTTAATTTTCCTTATTGATTCTAATAAATATCCATTATCCATAATAACTGGTCATTAATGCCAAAATTGACAATCTCTAACCAATCCTTGTTAAATCCATTTAAAGCTAATATCAGTTTCAAGATTTTTTTATTATTATGAATATTCAATTTCTTCATAAATACCATAGTAGATTCCTTAATCAACACTTTATCTAATTCAATTTTTTTATTAATTACTGATTTATTGCCCATTAAATCTGGAATTAATGTCCATAAATCCTAGTCCTATAATTACTATGTTGTTTATAATTAATACGAATAATGTTGTTGATTACACTACTAATATATTTCTTATTTTTATTCATTAATCACTAAACTAGAACATTCCTTTTTCATATTTTGTTTTATCAGAGCCATCATTCCAGATAGGGTTACCGTTAAAAAATTCCATAAATTAATCAAGTTATACTTCTGCTTCGTTTGTAACTACAAGGGATTATTTCTTTTTTTCTCTTGAAATAAACAGTGTAAACTACGAAAAAGAATATCCATATCTTAATACACTGCACTTTCATGTATTTAAGGAATTAGGTAATTTACGGAAATTACACATAGCCCGCTTCAAATAAATCAAAATATGAAAATCCACATTCCAAGGGCAACCTAACTTACAACCCAATTATAGATATGGACTACCCTTACAACATTACCAACATTTTATGAATAAATGCTTGAGACTGGATTCAAATTTTCAGATAAGGTTGTACATACCATTCTTATTTTATTTATATCCTGAAACCTTTGACCTTTCTTACCAAGATAGTGATCCTTGTCTACTCTATAAAATACTAGTGTGAACCCATGCTACGCACATGGATATCATCCAACTAAATATGTGTTATGTTAATTTTTTTATAACTTGAATGATTCATGTATGTTGGTACGAAGACCAATGTTGGTATGCACATGGATTTACCTTGTATCCTCAATGGAGTGATAAATTCTTCTACTTTTTCATTATGTTTTACTGATTAAATTAAGACTGATAAGTGATAAGTCGTAGCATGTAATATTGTGATAACCCAACATACTTGGCATATAGTTCATTACTCAGGAAACAAATACATTTTTATATATTATACACGAAAATGCAAATGAAATATTTCATTCTCATATAAATCCCAACAAATAGGGAATGTAGTAGAATGTAGTATAACTAGGGCTGTCAATAAGAACCCGAAAAATCCAAAATCCGTCCGTATCCATATGCGAAATATGAAAAATTATCTGGTATCCGAAAAACGGATACGGTTATCCGATAATTATCTATTCGGTTTTTATCAAGATTATAATTAACTTTTTATGTATTTTAGTACATAAAATGATTGTCGTTTACTATTATATCCCGGTAAAAAAATTAATATGTATATAAAAATCAATTTTTACATCTTAATTTTTTTTCTTAGTGTGTTTATTATTTCTATATATTTAGTACAAAAATGAATTTATAATAAATCAAAATTTTCTATTTATTTGTTTAGATTTATCAGTTGTGAACTGAGCGAAGAATATCCGATAAATATCTGATATCCATCCGCATCCGCGGATATGTATATGTGATATTCAAAAATGATTTCGGATATAGCACTATCCATATCCGAAAGTATCAGTTTACAGACCTAAGTATACCACAACACCAACCACATAATAATAGGATATGCAGTTGAACACAATGTTATACCTATTTGAAAGACCGAGTTAAAGAAAATCAATTTAATGATTTAAGTATATATGTAATATACTCTACGCCATCATATGAAGATTTTTCAAATATATTACATCTTTAATGCACAATTTTGCTGAATTCTTGCCATATTTAATCAAACTAGTGTAAACTCGTGCTTCACACACGAAATTGCACAACATAAGTAGACAAAATTTGCATTGTATATTCCATGGTTGCAGTGTCTGATAAACGCATAGGATGGTGGCACTCGTTGTTATCCTACATGCAATCAAAGATTTTTGTATGTGGATGCAGCGTATATTTCATAGCTTTGAACTGTAGAGAATATTGTTTGTGACCAGAGTTGGTAGCACATACAAAAAGATAGTTTGACGATATACATACCAACTGAAGGCAAGTTAGTTAAAATATTTGGAATGCCTAACTCACTGCATGCACTATTTTTTAAAATTTTTATTTTTACATGCAATGTTTATGCGTCTTTCGGATTGTTGTTTTTTAACCATGAAATTTTGAAACCTTTTATTGTTGTTATAGATATTGAACAGTGCAACACGTTCAATCACTGCTGAGCCGTGTAAAGGTGTTTATCCTTAGGTGGTGGATAAATTCATTAAGCCCCGCTGAACATATGCTATATTTTAACTGTAAACGTATCAATACGCCACCAGTATGTGACATAGGAGCAGTATACAGTTGGTGTAATTTGCATTTAAAAGCTTGGGTGACTCTTTTTTTATGTACAACTTACAGCTGGTAATAAAACATGCAACGTAAGCCTAATTTGATTTGTTTTTTCCCGTTTCTTAAAAGTAAAGTAAAATGAAAAGAAAAAAAGCAGAAGTATGAACTTCTTGGTTAGATAATGAATTCAAAGGTATAATCAGTTGTCAAAGTCTTGTTGTACGAACAGGCTATGAAGACGAACATGTCTATATAAAATAAGAAGAGTTTGATTTGTAAGATAACAGGCATATAGAATCTTCAATTTAGTGATTTAAGTATATCTACTGTAATATACTTTACGCCATCATATGAAGATTTTTCAAATATATTACATCTTTAATGCACAATTTTGCTGAATTCTCGCCATATTTAATCAAACTAGTGTAAACCCGTGCTTCGCACACGGAATTGCATAATATAAGTAGACAAAATTTGCATTATATATTTCATGGTTGCGGTGTCTGATAAACGCATAGTACGGTGGCACTCGTTGTTATCCTACATGCAATCAAAGATTTTCGTATGTGGATGTAGCGTATATTTCATAGCGTTGAACTGTAGAGAATATTGTTTGTAGTCAGAGAATTGGTAGTACATAAAAAAGACAGTTTGACAATATACATACCAACTGAAGGCAAGTTAGTTAAAATATTAGGATACGCCTAACTCACTGCATGCACTATTTTTTTGAATTTTTACTTTTACATGCAATGTTTATGCGTCTTTCGGATTATTGTTTTTTAACCATGAAATTTTGAAACCTTTTATTGTTGTTATAGATATTGAATAGTGCAACACATTCAATCACTACTGAGTTGTGTAAAGATGTTTATCCTAAGGTGGTGGATAAATTCATTGAGCCCTGCTGAGCATATGCTGTATTTTAACTATAAACGTATCAATATGTCACCAGTATGTGACATAGGAGCAGTGTATAGTTGGTGTAATTTGCATTTAAAAGCTTGGGTGACTCTTTTTTTTATGTACAACTTACAACTGGTAATAAAACATGCAACGTGAGCCTAATTTGATTTGTTTTTTCCCATTTCTTAAAAATAGAGTAAAATGAAAAGAAAAAAGCAGAAGTATAAACTGCTCGGTTAGATAATGAATTCAAAAGTATAATCTGTTGTCAAAGTCTTATTATGCGAACAGATTATGAAGACGAACATGTCTATATAAAATAAGAAGAGTTTGATTTGTAAGATAACATGCATATAGAATCTATACTCCTTTTCATGTATTTGCACATCAACAGAGGTACATGACTATTTATAACACCGATAACAGTTAAAATCTAGTTTGGAAAAAGGCAACAGTGGATTAAAAAAAATTGCTGAAGTTTTTCAACAAATTGGTACAATGCATATTTTTTCCTAGCCTATTCTGAACCCTGCACCATTTTCTCCTTTGTGCTGAATATGCTCCAAGAACTGTTCCTATCCAAAGCCGAACTTTAGGTACTAATGTGCGCTCTCATTCAGATTAGGTATCGGTGTGTTCTTTTCTTTTATTACTTCAGTAGCTCTTTCATGTGGTAAATGTCCATCTACTCATCATCACGCTTCTTACATTGTGCCTCTACATGAAATAATAAAGGAACATGGTTAGAAGAAAGAACATGAAATATCATAGAACATAATCACGTAATCTTCAACCAACAACGATTAACAATAAAGAAAAATACATTCACACCATTAGAGCCCAGAACCAGAATCGCCCATATTTTGTATATAATAGCATGTGAAAAGTAACAATCTAGCAACGGTTAAAAAGTTTTTATATAAACTACTCCATTGATAATTTACCTATGTAGCTGTTTTGCTTTTGATTATTTATTTAGAACCTCTTTCAAGTTACAACTTTAGATTTCATTTGAACAATTTAATGGTTCTTTTATTATGAAACATTGTTCTTCCCACGTCATATTCCTAAAAAGACAAAAAAGTACTCAGACTTGTAATAATAGAAATATTAAATTTCAAAATTTCACACAAAATAACTTATATTATACATTAAACTTAAATTGGACGAAGACACATTACATCAGCATACTAATAAACATATTAATTTTAATTTGGGAAAGTAACTTCCTGAATTCAACCCTAAATTAGTGGATTCACAATAGTTGTTCGACAAATTATCAGTAGAGCAATAATTGCATTGCAGCCATGCAAAGAACCACATGCTAAATGCAAGGTATGGTCGAATAAGTAGCATAAAAGTATGAAAGCTCATAGTTTAACCCAATAATGACATCAATAAGTTATTGATAAGTATCTTCAAGTTATGCTATATTAATTTGTATCATTCCTTTAATGGTCTTCTTAAATACATCAAGCCTGCTAATATATTTTTGCATAAGACCCTAAGGATATACTCATGGTATCAAAATGCTATAATTTTTGGATAATATATGAAAAACATGCTATCTGCCTTCTCGTGTTAGAACACTTAATTTGATGAATCGTTTTGAATCCATTATTACTTATTGTTCCTAAAGTGATTGATGATCCTAAAAAAATATTTTTAAATGTTTATTATCCCTTCCATGCATTTGGTTTTTACTTTCAAAGTTGCTAAAACCCAACTGTTACAAGACTCCGCTAAATCATTAGAACTACGGCTATTGCTTGAAAATGATGGAAGCATGCTCCTTTATATGACAATAAAGAAATAATAAGAAAATGGATATGCATGTCACTATTAACATAATAAGATGTTCATAATATGTGCAGAATTTTATGTCAAGATCGTAAAGACATGCATGCATTGGCATATGATAGGCATTGCCTATATATATATATACACAATTATGATCTCCCATCGCCATTTTCGTTAAAATTGAAATAACATAGTTGATCAATATGCTTTGAGATTGCTGACTATTATGAAAATAAGATAACAGCAAGGATTTGCCCTCGTTAACATTAAATTATACAGAATCTAAAATTGCTAAAGTACATAATCCAAGGTTGAACTTGTATAGTTAATGATATTAAAACCAATCAACTTTGCAAAATATTTTATACGATTTCATCTAATTTCATATTGGGTGATGACAAACAACCTTCACAAAAATATTACTCAACAATCCAAATTTGTGCTTAAGAAAGCATGGTATCACCAATAGCCTGAAACTCACACTAACTGAAAACCATAGTCAAGTGAGAGGAAATCAAACCTGTGAGATGATATTAATTACTAATGAAAGCCAAATTGTAAGGTGTGATCGAATAAGTAGCATAAAATTATTAAAGCTGATATATTAACCCAATAATGACATCAATGAGTTATGTTAAACTACTTATGAGAATCTTTAAGTTACATTGTTTAACTTATATTATTTCTTTGATGAACTACTTACGTGCATTAGGACCATTAATATGTTCTTGTATAAGACCCCAAGGATCTATCCATAATATCTAAATGCTATAATTTTTGGATAGTATATGAAAATATGCCATGTACCTTCTCATGCCAGCACACTTAATCTACACAGACAAATCATTCAAAATCCGTTGTTCCATACTGTCCCCAAAAGGATTGATGAACCTGAAAATACTACACATTTCTAAATCGTTTATTATCTCTATTATGCATTAATTTTGATTGTCAAAGTTGGTTAAATCCAAATTGCTGCATAACTCTACTAAACTATTAAAACTCTGGTTATTGCTTGAAAGAAAGGTAGCAAGCCCATTCGTACGATAAAAGAAAAACCATAGAAGATCAGATGTGCATGTCATTATTAACTTAAGATGACCATGATATGTGTAGAATTTAATGTCATTATTGTTTAGTATTATTGTATATACACATATCCATGCACTGACATAGGATATGTGTTGCCTATCTCTGTATATTTATGGGCTCCCATGATTGATTTCATTATAATTAAAATAAAATAGTCAATGAATGTGCTCTCAGATTGCGGACTGTTACAAAAATAATATAATAGCATGGGGTCATCCAAATTAGCATTAAAGTATATATAAACTAAAATAATTGACGTACATTGTTCAAGGTTAAACCTGTATAGTAAATGCACCAAAACTATTCAACTTAACAAAATAGTTAATATAATCTTATTTAATAAGTATTTCATATCTATTGATGTTAAAGAATGTTCACAAAAATACTACTCCCCAATCCAATTTTATACTTGCGAAGGCACATTATTACTAATAGTAAAGCTGGAAACTCACATTGAATGGGAGCATTGTCGACGAGAGGCAAAAAAATATATGTGAGGTTATATTAATTATTAATGAAAACCAAATTGCAATATGTGATCGAATAAGCAGCATTAAAGTATAAAAGCTTGTACTTTAACATAATAACAACATTGATAAGGATCTTCAAGTTACACTGTTTAACTTATATTATTTTTCTATTGATCTACTTATGTACACCAAGTTTGTTAGTATATTTTGTCATAATACCCTAAGGACCCACTCACAGTATCTAAATGCTACAATTTTTGGATAATATGTGAAAAATATGCTATGTACCTTCTTGTGCCAGTACAGTTAATCCGCGTTGACAATTCATTTTGAATCCATTGTTTCTTACTATCCCTAAAATGATTGACGAGCCTGAAAATACTAAAAAAAAAAATTAAACCGCTTATTATCTTTACTATGCACATATCTTAATTTCAAATTCGTTTAAAACCAAATTGCTACAAAACTCCACTAAATCATCAAAACTATGGTTATTGCTTGAAAAGAAAGGAAGCACACTCCGTTATATGGCAAAAGAAGGCTTAGGATATACCTTGCCTATCTATATATAATA
Source organism: Allium cepa (assembly GCA_030765085.1). NCBI lineage: Eukaryota > Viridiplantae > Streptophyta > Magnoliopsida > Asparagales > Amaryllidaceae > Allium > Allium cepa. Next base: position 725,372,930 of record CM060935.1, on the reverse strand, counting down.
ATGGTCTCCCATCACCGTTTTCATTAAAATTGAAACAAAATAGTTAATCAATATGATCTGAGATTGCCGGCTAGTATGAAAATAATATAATAGCAAGTATTTAAGCCCATTAGCATTAAATTATATAGAAACTATAATTTTTAAAGTACATAATTCAAGGTTGTACTCGTATAGTTAATGCATATCAAAACCAATTCGCTTGATTTTATCTAATAAGCATTTCATATTTGATGCTATCAAACAACCTACACAAAAATGCTGCTCCCCAATCCAAATTTGTGCTTGAGAAAGTAACAAGCGAGATGATTAATTGCACATCATGTAGATAGAAGTTGAATTAATTTACAATTTACATGTTGCATTCGAAAATACTCATGGGAAATGCAGGATCAGGAAACATACACAGTTTTAGGAAATGAAAATTCAGTTGAATCCATAAAGATATTCTCAAACTTAAATACCAAATTCATATGAAATACCAACAATCAAAACTTAGGTCATGTTAAACAAAAAAAATTACAACATAAATTAAACACTGATAAAACTGGAATTCACCTACCATCATATTAAGTACTCAAACAAAAATGGAAAAGTATGGCTACTATTTGATCTATTGAAGCTTTAGCTTTGAATCTGCCAATCGTTCACGAAATACAAATAGTTGGTATGGGAATCATCAATCAAAAGGAATTTAAACATTTAACTAATCGTATAAACTCAAAAGCTGACTGAAATGCAATGACTATGGTATTAATATTACTTTAGTAGCTAATTTAGATCAAAATGTGTAGGTTGAGTGGACTATAGAAAATTATATTCTAGTTTTCTATGTCGATATTCATAAAGTTATTTTTCTTAAAGATGATTATGCTCATCTCCTTGATCAAATTAGCAAACTACCATGCTTCAATCTCCAACTCCATTTTTTCATCATGATTTAAACCTTTTGAATCCTCTCAGTACAACTTCATCCTAAAGCTAAATTTTATTTGGTCCAGAAATGAGAAACTAATCACAAAAATAAGAAAACACAGTTTTTAGCTAACAACGGTTAATAAAAGTCTTACCTGGTCTATGAAATAACAATGACTGGTGAAGTAAAGAAAAGTAAGAACAATTGTTCATATGATCTGATAAACAATCTTCACAAAGGAGAAAACACTACAACTTAAAGTTAGCAAAAAGAAAACATCAAAGTAGTCATAATCTAGGCAAGTATTGTTATTCATTAAAAAGAGATTAATGTATGGTCGCTTATGGAATTGCTAGTACACAGTCTGAAAGCTACATTTTTGTTTTATGTTTTTTTCCCTGATAAAACCTCACTGTCAGGTGTAAAATCTTGACTAAATCCTGAACCTGCCAAGTGTTCCTAGCATTGGTTTGATGTCTGATAGCATTATCGGTTGAAATTTGAAAATTTGTTTTCTTCCTTAAATGGAGCGTCATAACATCATTTAGCATTATTGTACAACCAGTAGAATTAATGAAAGCATGGATGAATATGTAAATCCTTGATCGTATATTGAACACTAAATTTTATGAAAATAAAATGTGAACATTAAACTTATTTGAAAAGTGGAATAAACCTAACAAAATTATTCTCTGACTATCCAGCGAATATTGAGTTGGAACTTCAAACTATCTTTATTAGAACGATACACCTAAACAACCATATCTAAAATACTTTTCAAGGAAAAATGTAATCATTTTTAATGATGAACAATGGATCATTAAATTATTGAGATAGTGGAAACTGGACAGTATAAAATACTTTAAAAGAGAAAGAGAATCATTTTAGGAGCAATTAAATCATCTGGAAATTCAAATTCAAGCATGAAGATAAACTGAATGTATCATATAATGCTGCTATGCAGTCTCCAATCAGTACAAAATATAAAAACCCACATTGAATTAAAAAAAGTATATCATATATTAATTACTGTAAGCATGTTCATTTAGCAGCAAAGATTCAACATTCAATTGAAGCCATTTAAAAACATATAGAAATTCAAATTGAATGGTAAAAAGTTATTTAGCTACAACTTGTGGAGATTGAGCATTAACTTTCTTGTCATGTTCTGATCCTTTTGATATTGTCAACAATTGCACCTTTATCGCACCAAATATGAAATCCAAATTTAAAACTAAACAGTAATTCTTCATGGTAGCTATCAAGTGAATGAGTGGAAGTTCACTATGAAAAAAATATCATCAAATCAGAGTGCAGATTATATAAAAAGGTATGGCCAAAAAAGGAAAAAAAACAAACAAAACTGAACAACATAAAGGACATACTTCAAATTTTATTTCTAAAAACCACAGGTTAGACACTTATCATGTTTTTGTCATGTATATTTTTTGAAAACAAATAACAGTCATCGCTTTTGTAGCAGGAACTTCATAGATTTTATTACATGTTTTTGTCATGTATATTTTTTGAAAACAAATAACAGTCATCGCTTTTGTAGCAGGAACTTCATAGATTTTATTACCATCTAAAAAATACAGTTTGACATGGCTTTTGGACAATCCTCTAACGTCAATGTAAATATAGCGTAGTAATAACTGCATATGTTCATATTTGAGCAATATACCCAGTAGTAGCATATCAAAATGAGATGTAGACAAATATAAACCATAACCACAACAATTGGTTAATATCCCAAACATATAGAATGGAATTCAATAGACAGACATACGTTAAGATCAACATAGTTTATCCCAAAATGCAACAGTCATATGCATCCCTTTTAGTCAAAATTTAAAAGCCAAATTATGAAATTTCACGTGGAACCATGTTGAATCTGACATTGCTTGGATACACTAATTCATTGTTTTTATTGCAAAAACTTTAAACACAAAACTGTAGTACACAGATTGTGATGTGGTAAATGTGAATTGCCTCAATAATAGTATGATGAATGTGACCATACATTTAGCACATCCCCAATTAAAGCATGTCTATATTAACATGATCAACAAATATAAACATAAAATTATTAGTTAGTTATTTTTCCATGTCCTTCGATTGTTTCAAAAGGTGAAACCATGAAACTAATGTAACTCCATCAAGAAGAGATGTCAAAACAGGAAAAAAGACCAAATAGGGCATCACAATAAATTATAAATATATCATTGACTTGTTGATTTACAAACACTCGCAAATCACAAAAAATGATTGGACTGTACATTTCATGCACTTTTATTTCACAGAAAAGTATAAAACGAACGTATTTTATCTAAGAACAAAATTCATGAATCAAATTCACTACAGATATGGTTTAAAGCGAAACACTAACATTTGAAAGACCATGCTTTAAAGGATAAAACTCCACATACCACGTTAATGCCATCCAAAGTAGAGAGAATCCAATTAAATGAAACCCTAATTGAATCACAACCTTGGTCGACAAAATTAAATAAGACCCAAAACTACCCATGAGTATACTATCTGGTTTGATCTAACTCCGATCATCCGACTATGGCTGTTCCTGAAGGTGTAAATTTTAAAACAGAATTGAGATGGCAGAAAAGAGAATCAATATTGTACCGGCTAAATTAAATCAGTGGAAGCAGAAGGGAAGATGTGGGTAGCAGTACAAAATCAGATGTGCACTTCACCTTAGGGAATAAATTTTGGTTCGTCGAGATTTGGGTATGGCTGTGATTAGAAAATCAGGGGATAAAGGTTAATTAAGTTAAAGGAAAAAGGATTAAGGTGATAGGGTGAAAACCGTGAAAGGAAGAGAGAATGCATGCAGGAAAGGAGATAAGAGGGAACAACAGCGTTAAACGAAAGGGGATGGCAAAAATCTGTAGGGATCTAACGAATACGAACCGAGGAGATGGGAAGAGAGACGAAGGGGGAAGAGAGACGGAGGGGGAAGCGAACTATATCGCGTGGAGGGGTGAGGAATGGGGGCGGAGAGAACGACAGAGGGAGAGGTACAAAAAGGGGGAAAGGGTGATAGAAGGGATGAAAAAAGAGAATTATAGAAAAAACTGTTCAGTTTCCAAAATTCAAGGGGGCTTGTGTGCTCTTAAAATTGAACTGGATATTCATATTATAGTATAGATAAATTTAGGAACTCACATTACACTAGTACGTGACATATGAAATTCAAACTTGCAAAAAAAATTCCATATCTCAAAAGAAAACTTTTAAGCATACTTTTTCAAAAGAATTTCCAACTTTCCAAAAACAATTCGAGAATTAAATTCTTAAAAATATCTAAACACCATGTTTTATTTTACTCCATATGTCTGTTCAATTTTTATTAAACATTTGAACAAAACCTTCCAAAAATATCAGTACCTAACTTTTTAAAAAAATTCAAAATATTTACCGCTTTATTCTTAACCCTAAATTCAAAAGATTTCTAAAATTTCTTAGTAAAATAATTTCCCTTCTCTAACACTTTTACTTCAAAGACTTACTTCTTTAAAAGTAGGGTCTTTAACTCAAAACATTTAAAAATTCAATTATTAAACCAAATTATCAAAATTTCAAAAAGGGTTGCCTGGTCCCAAAGGAAGCAAAATTATTTCCATTTATTCAAAACTTTCTACATCAAAAATTTATTCTTTTAAAGTTAGTCTTTAGTTCAAAACATTCAAAAACATCTGCTACAACTTTAAACAATCGGAGTAGACAAGGTAAATGCTTATCTTATCAATTTCCTATCTCATCATCATTACTTCTCTCCTATTTTATCTCTAATTAGGTTACTAATTCTATTTCATAAGTTACTAACACTTATCCTATCCAAATCTCCCAATACTACCTACCTAAATTTCTTCTACAACATTTTAATCAAGTTCGTTTTCTATTTTAAAAAGAAGAATTTTAAGGAACTTCCAAATTTATGAAGTATGAAAAACCATCAAGTTCAACTTATGTTCTACTTTTATATTTATTTCAAAAAGAAAAATCTCTTTATCAAAAATCTTTAAATCAAAATTTTTTTAACTCGACTAATTTTTTAATCAAGAATTTCGAAAATGAAAAACCCAACTTTACCAAAAACCTTTTAGTCTGAACTTCTAACTCAACAACTTCGTTTTCAGTTATGATTTTTTAAATTCTCTTACTTTTGCAAAAAACTTTTTAATAAGTCTTGAAAAATTCATTCAAAATATTTCAGCAATGTTTCCAAAGAAAATATTTTTATCAAATTCTAACACATGAGGTTGAGTTTTCAAAAATTGACTTTAATTGTCCTCTCTTTTGTATTTTAGTCTTCTATCATCCCTTACTTCTGAATGTTTACAACTATACTTCCTCGTAGTATTTAATTACTACCTAACATGTTTAATTACTATTTTTATAAATGTTGATTATCTGCAGCAAATTATTATTATTCTATCCGGACAATTTCTAAGGACATTTATTTATTCATCCAACTTTTCCTATTATAAATTCTTTGCCTTTCCACAATTGCCTCAATAATCTTTTTAATAAGTCCATTTATATTCTAATTAAATTATTGTAACCCCATGCTTATTACACACTTACTGCTTTATTATTTTTAAAGTAACATTCTTTTTCATCTACATTCCTGCCATACGACCTTTGTCACACATTCCTTACTCTACTTTTTCAACTTATAGCCACCTCGTCCATCCTTTCAGAGTATGGTTGCAACTACTTCTATAGTCGAAAACTATAGAATAAATTCAAATTAAGTGTGTGTGTGTGTGTAGTAGGGTTTTTGAAAAATGCTTTCAAAAATAAAAAATATGCTACTCATACGTACACCTATCCCCGTTGATCAGGTAACGTAAGCTCTAATACCAATGTAACAATCGTTCTCGAAATAGACCTAATTTCGACCCAATAAGAGCCCGTTGAGCCTTAGACCCATCTCAAGGCGAGTTGTTAAGTTGATAAAATCTGAATAGTAACACTAGTTATCTATCTATATTTTCAGAATCTCACAGCAGTATAGATATAATATAATATCGAAAACAAGTATCCATTTCATAAAGAAAACCATTTCAAATACATAACATGTTAAATATTACAACATGTTTGCATAAAGCCTCTAGTAAAATATTCAAAATAACATAACTCTATGAACTGGGTATAATAAAATAGCATAAACAGATAGATAACTACCATAAGTCTTCATCTCCATCTTCGTCCCTAAAATCAGCATTGTCTCCTCTAACCTATATGTTGTAATGAGGAGTGGATCAGAACAACAAATGTTTGGTGAAATATAAATATCAAGCTTTACCATAATTGTGCTTAGGCCATATTGTTTAAATAAGAAATATGTCTTACATATTTAAAACTAATGTAACAGTCACCCTAAATGGTGGTGGCTACAAATACTAATGACTCAACAATAAACCTAAAGGGCATTCCATTCCATGTCCAAAACTCCAATGCAACTAACATTGATGATGCAAGAGAAAGCACCCTAACCAATAAATACACTTTATTGTAGATTAGGCAAACCTTGTCATTTAATACCCATCCATTTCCAAATTCTAATGCGACCATAGTTAATGATGCGAGAGAGAACCTCCAAACCACTTAATACCTCATTCCTGGGAATTAGAAAAACTCTGGCCATTTTAGACCTAACCTAAGGTGGGTCACCACATGATTCTTCCTAACTGGCATCATAAGAAATCTCATTCGGCCACTTAACACTTCTCCTAAGAAAGAGGCGGACCCTACCATAGCCACTTAATACCTCTAATCCGAAGTGGACCCCTGCTAAAAATTTCTTCTACGTATCAATAGCATAACTTATGAACCATAACCCACTCGTGATGTCCCATATTAGTCTGACTATTCGTAGGCACCGATAACCAGATTGATCAAGCAGACTTACCCTTAGAATTGAGAACTAACCTCACATCCACTAGGGTTATTTATTATAGGTGATATCCCACGTCAGTCCGTAAAGCCACACTGTTCGTAGCAAGAATTAACTAGATGGACTTCTGTGTACCTTTGGACTGACCATACATCCCTATAACTTAGTCGCACTTCATATGTATACAAATTTCATACATACATCACCCTACAAAATTTATAATAAAGGTCATATAAGGTATCCCTTATTGCGCCTTTAATTATAAATTAATTTCCATAATTACCATTAACTACTTACCTAAGAAATAAATGCTATTTGCTACCTTATTAACTATGACCAATGGTTCAATATGCTATAACTATTATGTTATTATTAACCTTAATAATCAATACGTTAATATTATATATACGCATAGGATTCGAATAAAATATATCTAGTCACACGTAAAACATAAATTATTTTAAATGTCAACCTTATACAAGTCCCAAATTTTAACAAAATATATAGCTAACATCCTAAGCCTATAACTAACTTGTATACAAAAAGGAATAATTTCAAACTCATCTCATATATATTAACATAGTAGAATTTACCTTTATATTTCAAGGACAACAAGTCATATAATTTAGATCTTTCATATTCTATTCAACTTTACACAAAGCACCTTTGAAGCGAAAAAAGGGTCCATACATGCTTAATTTACAAAAGAAGGCAGTCCAACTATAATAAAACTCATACTTTGCACACCATTTCTAATTTATTTTCTTTTAGAACCCTTTTTATACTTTAAAATGAATCAAAAGAAATAAAGTGAAATAGATTACGAATTATCCAAATCTCAAGTACATGTCTGATCCTACCATGTTAAAAAAACAATTGAAATTCCAACATATTCCTAGATTTATCTATTTAAGGAAATTTTCAGGGTTTTAGATGTTATGTTTTCATTTACCCAAATTTTCCAAGGCATGTATCAAATCCAAATTGAATACCATCAATTACAAAATTGTGAAAACTTTGATATTTCTACTCACAGAGAATCGTTTGCTTCATAACTGGATTTGATTCCACTACGCCTAATTCTCTACTAGATCTTCCCCATTTTAAATATATAATAATAGATTGTATATATAGATTAGATTTCAGAAATCAAAAGACAGGGAGAAGAAGGATTGAGAAATTAATTTAAATTAGAGATTACAAATTAGAATTACTTTCCAAAATGTTGCTGTTTCTGAAACCCTAAAGGGAGAGATTTTGACAGAGCTTCGCCATCGCTACTGAATTTTGTGAGGAAAAGTGGAGGGTCTGGAGGTCTAGGAGTCTATATAGAGGTAAGAAGGAACTAGAACTGCCAGATCGGGATAATTAAATCCAGGTAATTTAAAATAAGCAAAACCTAGTCGCTAGTAAAATAATCGGTCGACTGCTTGCCAATGGGCAGTCGACCGGTCTTTGTTTTATGATTATGATTTATTTCCCGTTTTAATTTTAGTTGAAATATACCTTAATTACTTAAGCTACCATCTTAACCCAACATTTCCCTAAGTGTTAATTCTTTGCCAAATTTCAAACTTCGTATTTTGAAATTCAAATCCAAATTAAAAAGAAACTTATTTGAAGTAATCTAAATTCGAAAACTTCAAACCTCCATAACTTCTCCATTTGAATTATGATTTCAACCTATTATAAATGAAAATTAATCATAAAATTGCCATATACGCAACGGTACAACTTCCACGACCAAATTCCAATATTTGTAAAATTTCATTTTTAACCTTACTTTAAGTATTAAATTTCTTATTAAATTTTACGGGGTGTTACGTTTATTGTTTGTATACATATGTTAGTAGTACTATATATATATATATGGATGTATGTATGTCACATATATTCCCAACAATAGAATTTTTTTAAAAGGAGTATAGTTCAAATATCAAATCTCTTAAAATTACAAACACACATACACGTGCATACAACAATGTTATTGCGTAGCTGCAATAAAACATGCTGTGACATGAAGTATTAAACATATGTGAAAAATAATTGTTAAATATGTATATGTGTATAAGAAATTTATTTTGATGAAACTAATAATAATTATAACCAATTTTTAAATCCAAACTCACATAAAACATCACGATCTAATTCAAATATCATTACATATTTGTGTATATTCTATATTATTGTAATTGCAATGATTTATGGTTTGAAAAAAGATTAGAAACTCACAACTGAATTTCAATTACTAAATAAAATCATTTGAAAGTGTGTTTGGCAATACTAACACGCATACTGGGGATGGCGAGATTGAATTACCTAAGTAGATCCATTCCTTTATAACACCTTAATCTAAAAATCCTTCACCGGATTCTTAGAATCAAAGTCCAATTTTGCATGGATCGGATGAACCACTGGTTCTAATTTAATTTGATATAATTTTAGAATAGGAGCATAAAATTTTGATCATGGGAGGATAAAGGAGGCTATGGATGAAAAGGAAAGAACAAGAGAATTCAACGAGAAACGAACGAGAAATGAATGAGGTGATTTGTTTTAATGAGAGAATTTTTTTTCGTATCTCTTTAAAACTTCCTCTTTGAGTTATTAATTGACCCTAGATCTAATGTTTAGATGATTCCCCTCCCCCTATGGCCATCCATGCGTTGTCCGTTATGGACAAAAATTCACAAAACCCTTTAAATAATTACTGACATTTAAAGACCGTTCAAATGCATCGACATAGTATATTGATATGTGTGTATACGATAATCATACACACGCCCAAATAATTATTTACAACACTCAAAATATAAAATAAAATTAATAATTGATAAATGTTAATTAATTTATAACATTTTGTAAGATAATAATCGTGTGGTTTTTCAGAGAATTCACAAATGCTGTTGAGTGACTCAGAGATGTGATTTCAGTTAACACTTAATATCGAACAATTCAAATATCGATGTTCATACGTCACCCTAGCTAGTAGTTCGACATTTTAGAAGATAAAATTTTATCTCTTATAGATCTTTCCGGTATAAATCATAATTCGTATTTTTTTAAGCGCTGCCTTTTAGCAATGATTATATACATCAATTCTCTTTGTCAAAACCTATCAAATTAGAACTTATGGAATCTTATTTTGGTCAAAATTCCAATATTGTCCATAATCAAATTGATTGGTTTAAACACAAAGTCCTTGGTTCGGTAAAAACAATCATTATCAACCATACTTCTCTTGCCATGGACTTTAACTTTGAGTTGACTACAGTTGACCGCGATACTATCCTCATCTAATTTAGGAGAAGAATTCTATAACGACCCAGAATTTTGAACAATTTAAATTGAAAATATTTAATTTATTTTAAATATTTGAATGATAGTTTGATTTGAATTTCAAATTATCAGAATGAACTTAGCGATTAAATTATAGAATTTAATCTATTGAAAGTTGAACAAAAATTTAAATCTTCAATTTTAAGCCAATTAAAAATATTTCAAAGGCTTATAAAATTCGTATTGAAAATACTTAAGATAATAGAAGCTTCAGAATTTAATTTGAAACTGCTTTGCTCAGTTTTGAAATTTTATCGTTTGAATCGATATTTAAAAATAGCCGTCCGAGGCACAGTCTCGGAATTCGACGAAACCAGTTCCATTGGGTCCGTAATATTGAATTATTATCGGATTTCAAATTTCGTATTTTTCGGAGTTGTTATGTAAGCACACGACGTGTAAACGCATTGAAATTGAATCGAATTCAATTTAAATTTAAATTTAGTCAAACACAACACGTTCTTCCCTAAAATCACGCCTAGATTTTTGCCTAAAATCACGCCTTCGATCGTGTAGAGATCGTGCAAGCATGAAATTCTGTCTCTTCCCCATTCCCTTTTAAATAATCGCGCAACCATCCTCTTCAGTTTTCAAAAAGCAAATCAAAATAAAAATAATGGCCGCGAGATTCAAAATCAAGTGGATCGAATTCTTTTCTTCCTCTTCAGTAAATAGAGACCCCCCCTCTTCTAAAAACAACAAGAAAAATGGCGATGTTTGTTCGAATAAGGGGTAGGAGCTAGGGCTGCCTCGATTCAAAATCGCGATGGCAATTGGAGTTTCAGGCGAGTGACGCGATCGATTGGGGGGAAGCTTGGGAATTATCGGAGCACGCTGCAGTGGGCGCACGCGTAGGGGGTGCGCAGGCGACGACGGCGCTGTCAAGTCGCAAGGCACTGGGTTGATTTCACACATCGGTAAGGGTGAGGCAGCGGCTGCAGGAGAGTGGGGCAAGGTGCGTTCGATTGGTAGGCTCGCGATTTAGTTGTGACGTCGATCAATGGGAAGCGGCCGCGTGAAGCTAGGGCTTGGGGATTTCGAATGGCAGTGAGGCGTCGCGTGGATCTAGGGCACAGCGATGTTGGTGGTCGCAAGCTAGGTTGTTCAATTTACAGTAAGGTTTTAAGTTGTTTAATTTGAATATTTTAATTCAGCGATAGGTAAAAATATATATACACACACACATAAATATGAAGTGGAAATATATGCGTATGCAGTTTTTAAATTTATATATATATACATGCAGAAAATATATGTATAACTTTTACAGTAAAAGTAGAAAAATTTCTCACTGTCTATTTATTAGCAGAAAATAAAATATATAAAGATTTGATCTTGAATCTATAAAACATTGTTTTATAAGTATATTTATAATTATGTAGTCTGAAAGGGAAGAATAATTTATTTAAGTAAATTTAGTTTTAAATTTAAGTTTAATTAGATAAATTTTTTAAAAGTAATCTGTTTAACAATTGAAAGAAAATTTGTTGGAAATTAAAATTGTTAGAAAAAAATAGAATACCAAATGAAAACGGGTATTCGATTTATTTCGGGTATTAATGAATTTATTTAACTTACTTGTTTAATTTATTTTTAGGAATGATTAAAGAAAATTTAGTTTCAAAGTTTAAATTTAGTTAAACAAATTTATTTAAAAGAAATTGATTTAAAGATATTAATTCAAAGTAATAATTAGTTAAATAAATTTATTAAATGAGAAATTGGTTTAAAACGAAACTATCAGAATTAAACCATTAAAAGCGGAAATTGGTTATTTAATTGGTTCGAATATTTATTAATTTGTATAATATTTATACAAGGTATAAATCAAGAAAAATCAAGCCGAAATTGGAAATGGATTGCAAATAAAAGCAAAGGTGAGAACTTCTCACTCAAAAATTTATAAGTTGGATTTGCAGTTATTTATTGATTGCTATTTGGTTGTGATATTAGATATAGTAGGATATATCTATATATATAGCAATATATATATATTGGCATATGTATATATTGCAGTAGATTGATTTCCCGCATTGTATAGCGGATGAGACCCTATTACGCCGCCTATTAAGCGGATAATATTTTATAAAATCCCATATACCGCGATATTCCACCTCGAAGTGGAATTGGTATTGTGCTAATGTCTGTGGATGCAGGGAAACAGGTTGGAGGGATCCAACTGGATTCCTCACAAATATTTATTTGATTCAAATATTGTGATATTTGATTGTTTATCATATCGATATATGATGTTTGAAAGTCGTGATTGACTATTTGATGTGTTGCATCATCAGATCCAATTTTGAAGTTTAAAAATAACGATTTTGATTTTTAGGGATTTCTAAAGTGATTTTTTGAAAATATACGTTTATAAAATATATTTTTTGAATTAATTCATCTTAAATAAATAAACGTTATAATTTTAATATTATAAGAATTATGATTTTTAAGAAATACAGTTAAAAGTTGATTTTTGAAAATACGGGATTAATGATTTTATAAAATAGTTTAAACTGGAATTTCTGAATTTATTATAAAAAGTTAAAAAAATAGGATTTATGAAATTTGATTATTTTATAAATCAAAATGATGAAATTATAAAGGAGTTGAAAGACGTTTTAAAAGAATAATATAAATTGATCCATATAAAAGATTTATAAAATGGATATTTATAAATTAGAATATTTTGAATTGTAAAACGAGCTTTTATAAGTGTTAGAATGAATTGTGAATAAATTTCATAAATGAATGAAATTTATAGAATTATAACGGTGAAGTTATAAATGGAATTTTATAAACAGTAGGTTTATAAAATTTATAAAGTTACTAAAAGAATAAATTTTGTATAAATAAATGAATCTTATAAGTTATAAGATTTATAAATTTGGTAAGTTTAAAAGAACGTTTTTGTAAACGAATAAATTATAAGTATTTAACTTATAATATGGACTTTCGGTATATGATTGAGTTATAAATCGAATAGATTAATAAAGGAAACTTATAGGAGGAAGTGTTATAAAATAAATAGAAATGGAATTTATAAAGAAATGTTTGGATGTGACGTTTTAAATAGAATTAAAACGATCTAAAGATGTTTAAGATGTATTAACTATCGAAACCATAGATTTCAACATTCATTGTTGAAATAGACGTTTTCGAGAAATAAAAGGAAATAGTAGATTATAACACTGTTGTTATAATAGATGATTTCCGAAAGGAAATGTTTTGTGTAGTATTGGGATTTATATATCTATTTTAATTTCGAATCCCTATACTAGTGATTTTGGGTTGTCATAACGATGTTTTACGCAACATTCGTTTTGGCCCAAATAAATATGTTTAAGAGAATGATTTCCTTAAAGAATGAAATATATACTTAATTTCGATTAGAGTATATTGAATATTTTCCAAGTGTAGAAAATAAAAGAATTTGTGAATTACTTATAAATAAATAAGTATGGAAATGTTTTTCCAATATTAAGTGAATATTTGGAATTTATCTTTTTGAAGATAAATTGAAAATGAATATTAGAAATCGAATGGCAATCGTATGTTCATAGATATTTTGGAAATGTAAATTCAATATGGAATTTATAAATGAAATTTGGAAAATGGGTTTAAAAATAAATATTGATTTATTTTTGAAGTATGGAAATTATATATATATATCTTGTAAAGATATTTTTGGAAAATAAATAATTTGGAAAATTATTTGGAATCTGGTGATGTTGTGCATATCTATTGATAGTTCAATAACCGACTATCATTATTTACCTTTAAATAGGTATTTGTTGTGATTTGCTTGAAATTGAATGCCACACTTATTTTTTTAAAATAAGCGCTCACTATTCGGGTTAACCGGGAAAGGACCTTGGGGTCGTATAACCCATTCCGAATATGTGATACGTCGTTATGAATTGCATTTGAAGATCGGTGTTGAAGACCGGATATTTTCGAAAACGAAAGGGTTTCTTGTTGATTGTCTCTGCACTGGCTGATCCCCGGTATAGAGATCTCCATATGTGATGGAAAATTCGGACGTGATTAGAGATTATCCGGATTGCAAGGACTTCTTTGTAAGTGCCTTCGGTTCTGTTCAATCCCGGAGCAGACTTGTATGGATAGTATGTCTGACATTACAAATTGAGATATAAAGCCGATTTCTTTCAAATATATTTCTGTTGGTGGCGGAGAATTTATTCTCTTAGCTTAGCACCCTTCTCTGAGACGTACGAGCTCAGAGGTTATGTGGTTGAAGGTTATCAGCAATATATTCCCAATTTGGTAATGTGACATGCTGAGTGTTGCTGTGAAATGATCATTGTGTTGATTATTTGTGATAGGATCATTTGTTTGATCGTCTATCTTGGTGATCATTTCTATGATCATTTGTTGACCCAAAGCACAGCTTTTGTATAAAGCGTGTTTTTGTGGACGTGATTTCGTCGAGCCTCACACCCCGGAATGGTCAAAACAGGAAAGATGCAGCAAGGTTATGAGGGGTAGCTCCCTTTAGGGTATGTGCATTTCCTTCTGGAAAAGGGTGGTATCATGGTATGGAGCCCAGATACTTACTCATGTTGAAACACTTTATTTATGATTGTGTGATGATGGTGACGAGCGCTCGGTTAAAGGTCCCAAAGGACCGGGGGATGGCATACTCGTGTCAGTAGTTACCCAGTTAGGGGTAACCCGGCCTTGTGTTGGTAGAGATCCGGTTTGGTTCTCGGGGACGTCCTTCCAGAGGTGTTCTCATGTGGCAATGGGAAGTTCCTTGGTCTGACCATTCGTTGGAAATCCAAAGAAACAATACGAGACTTGTACGGTTTTAGTTGTAGAACCTGCCATCTAATATGGTAGTTATAGTAGGCATAATATAATGGTACCTATGCTGGCTAAGATTTATATTCTACTTTCGAAATGTTTTCTACACCATGCACTAGTAATAATATCAAATGTTTTCTTTTAATGCGTATCAAGCATCTTTGACTAACATAAGAAGAAATCTCCTCCAAGTCTGCGTTTGCATTGTGTGTGTGGCGGGAGGTCTTATGGTAGTCTCATTTTTAAAAGCATTGCGAATTGACTTTAAAAAAAATATTCCTCTATTTTGATTTTAAAGATAAATAAACTGTTTTTGAATTCTCACACCAGTCACATGACTGACTCGGAGTTTATTGTTTTCCTTCCTAAACTCTGGGTGCCCACCAATTTCCACACAGGCAGTCAAGAGTTAAGGTTTATCAGGATATTCTGGAATTCAGGAGTTGCTGGAGGCAAGTTGGATGGCATGGCGTATTTACTAGTATAATATTTCTCTTCCGCTGTTTGCTGTTTGTTTGTTGTTGTACACTCTGATGATATGATGTAATGTAATGTAATGTAATGTAATGTAATGTAATGTAATAACTGATATGGTTCTTTGTTTAAAGATTATTCATTTATCTATTATATGTTGTTCCGCTGCGAATTGTGAGATTCTGATGTTGTTCTGCTATTTTCTTTCTCTATTTTCTATTCTTTCTCTCTTCTTCTACCTCTTTGTTTTTCTCTTTCTTTTTCTTAAAACCCTAAGGGTTCGTATTTCCGTTCATCTTATGTTAATCACTGGAGATTAGTGTCTATTCAAGGAGTACGGATTTGCGGGTCTTTACATTTGGTATCAGAGCTTATGGTTAAGCGACAACCATGGTTCTGTTGGGTTACTCATTAGAGATAGAGTCAGCAGTACTCTAGAATGAGTTTGAGGGTAATAATAGGTATGAGCGCGTATTTGTTAGTGAATATAAAATTATTTTTGAATCGGGTGAATAAGATAATTTTGCCCAAAACTATTTTTGTATAGGAAAGAAATGATTTTCTATGAATTATTATAGTATATGGTTGCATGATTGTTAGGAAGTGATAATATTAAATTATTATCATTAGTATATGGAATTAAATAAGAAATAAATTGTATAGCCAAAGAATTGAGATAAATTCATTTGACAAATGAAATTTATAAATATGAATAAGAAAATATAAGGAAATGAATTCATATATAGATAAAAAAAATTGTGAATATAAGTTGTTATTGAATTTAAAAATGAAAATGGATTGAATTCAAGTAGACTAACTTGATAAATTATTAATTCATCATGGACTAATGAATTGGAATTTGAATTGGTTAAATTAAAGTTTAGTCGTGAGCTAAATTTGAAGGTAAATTTGAATTTGTATAAAAATTCAAGTAAGTAAAAGAAATAAATTGAAAATCCCTATGTATGTAATTAAATAAATTCGAGATGAATTGAATATGGAAATTGAAATTTAAAATGAATTAGTGAATGAAACTAATTTAAAGTAGTAATATAAATTAGTAAATGAAAGTTAATCGATAAAATTCAATATTCAGAATAGAAGATGAATTGAATTCAAATAGAATTGAAATTGTGAATTGAATTGAATTGTAAAATTGAATTCAAATGAAATTGAAATGTAAAATTTAATGAAAATGAATGTGTAACTTCAATAGTGAAGTAAAAATGTATAAGAAGCATATATTGGAAATTTTGTAATGAATTGGCAAAATAGTTTGAATGTTGGAATTGGATATTATGAATAGCAGGATATACAGGTATTATAAAGGGATTGGATTTTGATTTTGAAGATAATTTAAATGGCTCGACAGAAAGGTACGTATTTGAATTTCAGTATGAAATTTGATGATTTTCTTCTCCAGCCACTTGGCTTTCTCTTTTCTTTTTGATTCTGAGGGGCCGTGGTGCCATTTTGTAGTCGTACCGAGCTAGCCGCGCAAAGGAGACGCTGGCGAAATTTTTCAAAAATTTAGGGTGCTAGAAAATTTTGAAATTTTTTGAAAGTTTGAAATTTGAATTTAAATTTAAATTTGAATTTTGAAGTAAACAATGTTGTTTGAAACTTAGAATTGAAGTTGGAAAGCTTGTTGAAATGATAATGAATCTCTAGTAAAAATATTTGTTTTAGTAAGTTGATAAAATTATTTGGATTGTGAAAAATAATAGACGGGATAAGGGCATTCTTCTTAACTTGTAATTTCGGGACGAAATTCTTTTAAGAGGGGAAGATTGTAACGACCCAGAATTTTGAACAATTTAAATTGAAAATATTTAATTTATTTTAAATATTTGAATGATAGTTTGACTTGAATTTCAAATTATCAGAACGAACTTAGCGATTAAATTATAGAATTTAATCTATTGAAAGTTGAATAAAAATTTAAATCTTCAATTTTAAGCCAATTAAAAATATTTCGAAGGCTTATAAAATTCATATTGAAAATACTGAAGATAATAGAAGCTTCAGAATTTAATTTGAAACTGCTTTGCTCAGTTTTGAAATTTTATCGTTTGAATCGATATTTAAAAATAGCCGCCCGAGGCACAGTCTCGGAATTCGACGAAACCAGTTCCATTGGGTCCGTAATATTGAATTATTATCGGATTTCAAATTTCGTATTTTTCGGAGTTGTTATGTGAGCACACGACGTGTAAACGCATTGAAATTGAATCGAATTCAATTTAAATTTAAATTTAGTCAAACACAACACGTTCTTCCCTAAAATCACGCCTAGATTTTTGCCTAAAATCACGCCTTCGATCGTGTAGAGATCGTGCAAGCATGAAATTCTGTCTCCTCCCCATTCCCTTTTAAATAATCGCGCAACCATCCTCTTCAGTTTTCAAAAAGCAAATCAAAATAAAAATAATGGCCGCGAGATTCAAAATCAAGTGGATCGAATTCTTTTCTTCCTCTTCAGTAAATCGAGACCCCCCTCTTCTTAAAACAACGAGAAAAATGGCGATGTTTGTTCGAATAAGGGGTAGGAGCTAGGGCTGCCTCGATTCAAAATCGATGGCAATTGGAGTTTCAGGCGAGTGACGCGATCGATTGGGGGGAAGCTTGGGAATTATCGGAGCACGCTGCAGTGGGCGCACGCGTAGGGGGTGCGCAGGCGACGGCGGCACTGTCAAGTCGCAAGGCACTGGGTTGATTTCACACATCGGCAAGGGTGAGGCAGCGGCTGCAGGAGAGTGGGGCAAGGTGCGTTCGATTTGGAGGCTCGCGATTTAGTTGTGACGTCGATCAGTGGGAAGCGGCCGCGTGAAGCTAGGGCTTGGGGATTTCGAATGGCAGTGAGGCGTCATGTGGATCTAGGGCACGGCGATGTTGGTGGTCGCAAGCTGGGTTGTTCAATTTACAGTAAGGTTTTAAGTTGTTTAATTTGAATATTTTAATTTAGTGATAGGTAAATATATATATATATACACACACACATAAATATGAAGTGGAAATATATGCGTATGCAGTTTTAAAATTTATATATATATACATGCAGAAAATATATGTATAACTTTTACAGTAAAAGTAGAAAAATTTCTCACTGTCTATTTATTAGCAGAAAATAAAATATATAAAGATTTGATCTTGAATCTATAAAACATTGTTTTATAAGTATATTTATAATTATGTAGTCTGAAAGGGAAGACTAATTTATTTAAGTAAATTTAGTTTTAAATTTAAGTTTAATTAGATAAATTTGTTAAAAGTAATCTGTTTAACAATTAAAAGAAAATTTGTTGGAAATTAAAATTGTTAGAAAAAAAATAGAATACCAAACGAAAACGGGTATTCGATTTATTTCGGGTATTAATGAATTTATTTAACTTACTTGTTTAATTTATTTTTAGGAATGATTAAAGAAAATTTAGTTTCAAAGTTTAAATTTTAGTTAAACAAATTTATTTAAAAGAAATTGATTTAAAGATATTAATTCAAAGTAATAATTAGTTAAATAAATTTATTAAAGGAGAAATTGGTTTAAAACGAAACTATCAGAATTAAACCATTAAAAGCGGAAATTGGTTATTTAATTGGTTCGAATATTTATTAATTTGTATAATATTTATACAAGGTATAAATCAAGAAAAATCAAGCCGAAATTGGAAATGGATTGCAAATAAAAGCAAAGGTGAGAACTTCTCACTCAAAAATTTATAAGTTGGATTTGCAGTTATTTATTGATTGCTATTTGGTTGTGATATTAGATATAGTAGGATATATCTATATATATAGCAATATATATATATTGGCATATGTATATATTGCAGTAGATTGATTTCCCGCATTGTATAGCGGATGAGACCCTATTACGCCGCCTATTAAGCGGATAATATTTTATAAAATCCCATATACTGCGATATTCCACCTCGAAGTGGAATTGGTATTGTGCTAATGTCTGTGGATGCAGGGAAACAGGTTGGAGGGATCCAACAGGATTCCTCACAAATATTTATTTGATTCAAATATTGTGATATTTGATTGTTTATCATATCGATATATGATGTTTGAAAGTCGTGATTGACTATTTGATGTGTTGCATCATCAGATCCAATTTTGAAGTTTAAAAATAACGATTTTGATTTTTAGGGATTTCTAAAGTGATTTTTTGAAAATATACGTTTATAAAATATATTTTTTGAATTGATTCATCTTAAATAAATAAACGTTATAATTTTAATATTATAAGAATTATGATTTTTAAGAAATACAGTTAAAAGTTGATTTTTGAAAATACGGGATTAATGATTTTATAAAATAGTTTAAACTGGAATTTCTGAATTTATTATAAAAAGTTAAAAAAATAGGATTTATGAAATTTGATTATTTTATAAATTAAAATGATGAAATTATAAAGGAGTTGAAAGACGTTTTAAAAGAATAATATAAATTGATCCATATAAAAGATTTATAAAATGGATATTTATAAATTAGAATATTTTGAATTGTAAAACGAGCTTTTATAAGTGTTAGAATGAATTGTGAATAAATTTCATAAATGAATGAAATTTATAGAATTATAACGGTGAAGTTATAAATGGAATTTTATAAACAGTAGGTTTATAAAATTTATAAAGTTACTAAAAGAATAAATTTTGGATAAATAAATGAATCTTATAAGTTATAAGATTTATAAATTTGGTAAGTTTAAAAGAACGTTTTTGTAAACGAATAAATTATAAGTATTTAACTTATAATATGGACTTTCGGTATATGATTGAGTTATAAATCGAATAGATTAATAAAGGAAATTTATAGGAGGAAGTGTTATAAAATAAATAGAAATGGAATTTATAAACATTGTTTTATAAATCCGCAACGACTTATTTTGATAAGTAAATTGTTGTAACTTGTTAATGGAGTTATATTCACGTTTTAGATAGTGAATAATCCTTTGAAAACAAATGAGTAGAAATGATAAAAAAATTGGTTAACAAGTATATTCACGTTTTTGAATAGTGAATAATATGTTAAAGAAATGTTTGGATGTGATGTTTTAAATAGAATTAAAACGATCTAAAGATGTTTAAGATGTATTAACTATCGAAACCATAGATTTCAACATTCATTGTTGAAATAGACGTTTTCGAGAAATAAAAGGAAATAGTAGATTATAACACCGTTGTTATAATAGATGATTTCCGAAAGGAAATGTTTTGTGTAGTATTGCGATTTATATATCTATTTTAATTTCGAATCCCTATACTAGTGATTTTGGGTTGTCATAACGATGTTTTACGCAACATTCGTTTTGGCCCAAATAAATATGTTTAAGAGAATGATTTCCTTAAAGAATGAAATATATACTTAATTTCGATTAGAGTATATTGAATATTTTCCAAGTGTAGAAAATAAAAGAATTTGTGAATTACTTATAAATAAATAAGTATGGAAATGTTTTTCCAATATTAAGTGAATATTTGGAATTTATCTTTTTGAAGATAAATTGAAAATGAATATTAGAAATCGAATGGCAATCGTATGTTCATAGATATTTTGGAAATGTAAATTCAATATGGAATTTATAAATGAAATTTGGAAAATGGGTTTAAAAATAAATATTGATTTATTTTTGAAGTATGGAAATTGTATATATATCTTGTAAAGATATTTTTGGAAAATAAATAATTTGGAAAATTATTTGGAATCTGGTGATGTTGTGCATATCTATTGATAGTTCAATAACCGACTATCATTATTTACCTTTAAATAGGTATTTGTTGTGATTTGCTTGAAATTGAATGCCACACTTATTTTTTTAAAATAAGCGCTCACTATTCGGGTTAACCGGGAAAGGACCTTGGGGTCGTATAACCCATTCCGAATATGTGATACATCGTTATGAATTGCATTTGAAGATCGGTGTTGAAGACCGGATATTTTCGAAAACGAAAGGGTTTCTTGTTGATTGTCTCTGCACTGGCTGATCCCCGGTATAGAGATCTCCATATGTGATGGAAAATTCGGACGTGATTAGAGATTATCCGGATTGCAAGGACTTCTTTGTAAGTGCCTTCGGTTCTGTTCAATCCCGGAACAGACTTGTATGGATAGTATGTCTGACATTACAAATTGAGATATAAAGCCGATTTCTTTCAAATATATTTCTGTTGGTGGCGGAGAATTTATTCTCTTTGCTTAACACCCTTCTCTGAGACGTACGAGCTCAGAGGTTATGTAGTTGAAGGTTATCAGCAATATATTCCCAATTTGGTAATGTGACATGCTGAGTGTTGCTGTGAAATGATCATTGTGTTGATTATTTGTGATAGGATCATTTGTTTGATCGTCTATCTTGGTGATCATTTCTATGATCATTTGTTGACCCAAAGCACAGCTTTTGTATAAAGCATGTTTTTGTGGACGTGACTTCGTCGAGCCTCACACCCCGGAATGGTCAAAACAGGAAAGATGCAGCAAGGTTATGAGGGGTAGCTCCCTTTAGGGTATGTGCATTTCCTTCTGGAAAAGGGTGGTATCATGGTATGGAGCCCAGATACTTATTCATGTTGAAACACTTTATTTATGATTGTGTGATGATGGTGACGAGCGCTCGGTTAAAGGTCCCAAAGGACCGGGGGATGGCATACTCGTGTCAGTAGTTACCCAGTTAGGGGTAACCCGGCCTTGTGTTGGCAGAGATCCGGTTTGGTTCTCGGGGACGTCCTTCCAGAGGCGTTCTCATGTGGCAATGGGAGGTTCCTTGGCCTGACCATTCGTTGGAAATCCAAAGAAACAATACGAGACTTGTACGGTTTTAGTTGTAGAACCTGCCATCTAATATGGTAGCTATAGTAGGCATATTATAATGGTACCTATGCTGGCTAAGATTTATATTCTACTTTCGAAATGTTTTCTACACTATGCACTAATAATAATATCAAATGTTTTCTTTTAATGCGTATCAAGCATCTTTGACTAACATAAGAAGAAATCTCCTCCAAGTCTGCGTTTGCATTGTGTGTGTGGCGGGAGGTCTTATGGTAGTCTCATTTTTAAAAGCATTGCGAATTAACTTTAAAAAAAATATTCCTCTATTTTGATTTTAAAGATAAATAAACTGTTTTTGAATTCTCACACCAGTCACATGACTGACTCGGAGTTTATTGTTTTCCTTCCTAAACTCTGGGTGCCCACCAATTTCCACATGGGCAGTCAAGAGTTAAGTTTTATCAGGATATTCTGGAATTCAGGAGTTGCTGGAGGCAAGTTGGATGGCATGGCGTATTTACTAGTATAGTATTTCTCTTCCGCTGTTTGTTGTTTGTTTGTTGTTGTACACTCTGATGATATGATGTAATGTAATGTAATGTAATAACTGATATAGTTCTTTGTTTAAAGATTATTCATTTATCTATTATATGTTGTTCCGCTGCGAATTGTGAGATTCTGATGTTGTTCTGTTATTTTCTTTCTCTATTTTCTATTCTTTCTCTCTTCTTCTACCTCTTTCTTTTTCTTAAAACCCTAAGAGTTCATATTTCCGTTCATCTTAAGTTAATCACTGAAGATTAGTGTCTATTCAAGGAGTACGGATTTGCGGGTCTTTACAAATTCTCTATTAAATAGTGTCTCGCTTCCAGTGTTTTGCTTAGACCTAGCTATAGTCGATCGATGGACATCGTTCCACGAGTTAACTATAGTTAAAGTGGAGTGCTCAACTGAAGTTTCGGTATTCTCAAGTTGAGAGAACTATGTAACATCATTATTCTCTATTCGACCTTAGTTATATTAATCAATAGAAAACTCTCGAGTGAGTCATTTCATGGTTATCCAATAACTATCGGTACATAACCCCTTGATGCCTCCAATATACATGACTAATACACCGTCCAATTTTTGAGAGCGTTACGCTCTCTAGTCTCAATGGATGCATCGATATCCTGTCTCGACACATGTTGACTAAGAATATTTTAAATACCATGTCATTTTAATATGCTAAATTTCTCATGATTACAAATGTTGTAATTACTATAACATAGTAACATATCATTTAAGCATTTTCTATTTAATATTCTTTATACTAATGACTTAATTAATTATATCACAATATAATAAGTATATAATAGAAATAACATACCTTGGACTTTGACAAGCTTGGTTATCGAGCTAGATATATGTAATAGATTACATAATTTCCCTTAGGGCATACACCTAACTCTATCGATCACTCACTTGCTCCTAAGGTCAATTATGGGATCTTATTCTGACTTCTTCGATTGGTTTTCTCACATACTAATTAGGTCAGTTCTTTAGTGAATGTGTATGCTATTTTCTTTTAATTATCTACTCTGTCAATCAACTCTCCGATATGGGTAAACTACCTTTCTCATGTGGAACTATTCGAAGTATGTCTCTCGACTTTTAGTGGGCTCTAGATTCTTCTACAAACTCTATCGCAACATTATTATCATATAATAACGTCATAAGAATCTCAACATTTGGAATCGAAGCTAGCTCAGTTATATATTTGAGCACTTATTTATACTTCTTTTGTTACCAGCGCTTATTCAAGGCGATGTACTTAGACTTTGGTTTAATCAGCCACTACTTGTTGTTTGGAACATTCACAACTTAAAGTTCTTAATTTAAGACTGAACATAAACTTATGATAGACATTTTACACTCGATGCCACTTATGAAGTTCGAGTCTATACACACCTTTATAAGGAGTTTGGTGTATCTAGAATAAATTATCTAGTATTTCATAGATACCTAAGAACACTTTCAATTTTCATACAGTAATCTTAGTTTGGATTTGTTACTTTCTCTATATATTGAATGCATAAGTGAAGTGTGATATTGCAGATAATATAGCATGTATGATGATTTCTAATGTCAATTCATAAGGACTCATCTTACATGCTCCATATTAAACAATTTAATATAATATATGCATGTATCCTTTTAGACATTCCCACCTCCTTTTACACCAATTAAAAAAGATGTCTTTTCAAATCCTACATCGAGAATTAAACAACTTAACACATGGCTGTCAATGGATACCTGAAAATCCAAAATCCGTCCGCATCTGTATTCGAAAAGTGGATAATATCCGATATCCGAAAAAATGAATACGGATGCGGATACGAAGACATCCACATTCGAAAATTATCTATCCAGTCTTTGTCAAGACTATAGTATAAATTACGTGTATTTTAGCATAATGAAAGATATTTATTTATTGTTTTATTAAGTTACTAGTTTATATTATATGCACTTATTGCTTATTTACTGCTCAAAACTATTTATTATCACCATATTTGTTTATATTTAATACTTTTATAATCAATTGGTTGAAAAAAATGTTTGTTAAACTTAAAATATTTATATTTCTTTATTTATCAGTCATTAGTGGATAGGATAATTATTCGATATTCGTCCATATCCGCAGATGCGGATATCCGATACCCGAAAATCATTTCAGATGCAGATGCGGATATGGCACTATCTGCATCCGAAAGTATCCATTGACATGCCTAACTTAATAGGAGTGCATCATTAATAATCATAAGTTTGTTTACTTTAAGAAATATTTTGGTACTTTAACATTCTTTCTTATAGTTGCACGCTTCCTTTTTACTTTGATTGAAATTCAAACTATTTGATTTCTCTATCAAACTACTATCTTAAATCTAATGCTTATCAAATAATACTCCTATATCATCTCTCGGATCATGTCCAATACTCACAAATTCAGTCATTGCTCCCGCAGACTTCGAGACATTTTGGTTGTTATCAACAAAAGGTCTATTCTAAATTATTGTTTAGAATTTCTGTTTGAACATATATGTAGCATAACTCAAAGTCATACAAAGCGATAAATTTTGTTGGTAATTATTCGAATTGACTAAAGCACATTGAATAATGAATCTGCCACGTTAGTTTTGATAATGAAACTTGTGATCTTATTCTTATCAACACGACTTATATTCCAAATGCATTGATCTTCTTCTTAAAGACATTTTTGCGACCGATGGATCATAACCTTTCGGCTACCACTATCGAAATCATATTTTGATAATGTACTTGGAATCAATTCCAGATTTGCGCATCGTGCCACATGGTAGAATCGGTACTCTTAAGGGCTTATTTGAAACCGAGGAAGTTCTTTGCTTGACATTAATAAAAATTTCTCTTTAATATGCGAGATTTATTATTTGACATTCTAACATGTCATGTCTAGTTGGTTCGGTTAATTTCATTCCACCCTTCATTATCAATTTTGTTTTTGGATCACATCAAAATTCATTTTACTACCATTTATTTCTAAATGAAAATATTTTTTCACGAAGTTGGTGTTTCTTGAAACAATAATTATTTCTAAAAGCAATGGAACATGTATCCATAAACTTTTTATGAATTGCCACACACACACACATATAATTCAAAAAACTGATTTGGTTACTAGTTTACGAAACTTACGTTCATAACATAAATTGGTCAATAAATATTGATTGATTTCAAACTCCTTTGGGGAGGTCCGCACAAAATCCCCCACAAATAAGTACTATATGCAGTCTCTCGACCCACACAACCTCTCAACTCCTTGACCTAGGATACATAGTGGTTTCTTATGAACTTTTATCATGTATATGTCGTAAACTTCATCTTGGATGAAACTAAGTTAACCTTATTTACTTACTCGTATGTACAACACCTTTCATAAAGAAGTTAACCCAGCTTCACTCATCACTAATCGCTTTTTGTCCAACAATGTCTAATTACTCCTTATCTATACATGTTACTAAAAAAATTCATAAATAAAAAGATAGACTAATTAAAGTTTCTTATCTTAATCCACTTCTGTCTGGGCCAGCTTATACCAGGTCGGCCTACTGCAGGCGACTCGAGAATCAAAAACAGGTCGGTAAGTCTCCCTAGACTACTATACAGATTGGGCCCTTATTAGCACATCCTCGTCAGGGCACTTCAAGTCACCCTAATGAACCCCAAAGTAACGACAACTGCCAACTCATCAAGTAAAGCACACTACTCGGCCCGACCCTCATCGTTCAGACCCATTTTATAACCATATCGCTCCTAAACAGCTCGTCTACTCAAGCACCTCCCTCAGTCATCCCTCGATCGACGCATCTCTAAATTGCCTCAGGACAGCCTATCACCAATCTGGCTCCGATGCAACCCCCGGAAGCAACCGTACAGCTGATCCTTCGTATTATTCTAAATGGTGGGGCCAGAATGCCTGGCTCGACCGACTTTTTCAGCACTACCCCTGGTAGTTTATCACCTCTTTCCATATCCTTAGGAAAAGGATGGACTGCTTGGCCCACCTCTCCACATCAGCATGCAGGCAAGGCCGTTGAAGAAGTACAACCAAGTATGTCGTCTTTTAACACATAACATATTGTGCAACATGTTGTCATTGTGCATGAATACCACCTTAATAGTAAGATTAGGGCATGTATCTTACGAAGTTACTCCTATTGATGTTGACCTCAGTCGTTGATCCCCTTCACATTGCAAGTTGTCCGTCATCATCCCGTTAATCAGATCTACGATGCAGCGCCTTTTCAATCGGTTTTATGGCATTAAATCAGTCATCCTAGCATCAATTTCAATCACTATACATACCCCATGATGGAAGCTTCAAAAAAGTTGGTCAACACGCGTTGAGGGTCGATTATTCAAAGGTTGGCCACCATTCGCCGAGGGTTGACTATTCAAAGGTTGATCACCATGCACAAAGGGTCGACCATTCAAAAGTTGATTGTCATCCGCAAAGGTCAATTTATTCCAAGGATCCATCGACGACCTACGATCCCACGTCCTCTGCTTAGCATCAAGCAAAAGATACTCACAACAGCTCACCATTTACAGTTCTAAGCTCAACAAGCCCTCAAGTTTAGTAGCATCATTAGTCTTGAGCCTTCCCATTATTTTATTGTATCTCTTGTAATTCCTTGTAACTGTAAGAGAGCCGTAATATAAAAGGAACTCAGAGCGGAGTTATGCAGCTCTAATGAATCACTCTATATTTGGTGTCATTTGCCCATTGAATGCTCATTTTAGGTCTTAAACCAGACAATTATCAAGTGGCATTTGCTTTTAATGGTGAAATTCCGAGGTTGAAAAAATAAATCAACATTCTGGTGCTATAAGGAGGGCCGATGACCGTCTTATGGTTAGTAGGCTCCTGCATTAGCTTTTTTCACACTTGGTATGCTGCATCTAGTATGAACTATGGAAATTGCGAGTGTGGTCCCCGTCGCCCCTCCAGTCACCATATGGGAACCCAATGGTATCAGTTTTGCCTCGTACTGCACCCAGTTACGGTACACGCATACTTATATCTTTATTTTGCTATTGATGTCGGCCAAATTACAACAATCATATATATGTGTGTTGTGTGAGGATCATGCCAACTGGTCAAAAAAGTTTACAATGTCCCAGCTCCAATCAGATGCAAGCTGTGGCAACACATGAGCATAGGAAACGAGCCTCCCATTGCCCGTCAAGCATGCGCTTACGAGACCCTAATCAACCAGCCTCATGCCTAAACCCGAGGGTAGGATGACCACCGTCAGTGATCTTGATCTTTGACTTTCTCCTCTTTGGAAAATCCTTAAGACCTTACGCTCATATCAGTATTCGGAGTAGCCCCCATAGGCTGTTGAGTGAATTCCTCCTCCATCTTCGCCCTCAAATGTTCTCGAGCGCAACTGGATGCCCATCTGCATGTATAAGGACATCCCAGATCAACGACCAACGTTTTTCTTATGCTGGCTTCCAAGCCCATGGCCTTCTGTGAAGAGAACGTTGAAGTCTTTAAAGCCCACATTGTTCGGCACTATTGCCAAGGCTATCCAACGAGAATGAGTTTTCATGTGCCTATTACTTTATTTGGGGACTCTTACCTTTCGTCGCCCAGGACCATACGTGTCATCGCTCCCCTCCTAACTAGTAGGCAATCCACAAGGATGAATTACCAATAATTCATTTTTTATCAGGGAATTCCCAGGCTATCTAATGAGAATGATTTTTCATATGCTCATTACCTTGTTTGGGGACTATGTTCCTCCGCTGCCCAGATGTAACGACCCGTAATTTTTGGTCATTTGATTTTGAAATACTTAATTAATTAAATATTGTTTAAAAAGTTGAATAATTAAAAATTCTGAATATATTGATTGAATTAAAGTTAATAATTGGAATTCAAATATAGTGATTATTTAAATTATTTAAACTAGAGGATTTATATTTGAAGATCGTATCAAATAATAGATTTTTAATTAACTGAATATTTATTCAATAGATTTAATAGCTTTATTTAACTCCTTTTTAGTTAATAAACTACAATAATAAAAAATAATAGTGATTTTTTTTGTAAATTCAAGAGTAGAAATGAAAGTTCAAATAAATAATTAAAAAATCAATTATTATTATATTGATGTATTTTTAATCAATTTTATTTGATTTTTCCATAATTTTTGATTTGAAAAATATTTAAATTATCTGTTGACTTTTTATCATCAAACAGTAGTGTTTTTGTGATTTACAGAATCCAATAACCAATGTATATTATTATTTGGAATTGCGTTCTCCTATTCAGCGCGATCGTATTTTTGTTTCGTCATTTGGAGTCCATACGAGAAAGGGAAAAATCATGCACGTAACGCCGAAAAATTCACTTTATATATATATATATAAAGAAAATATCACTTCTTCCTCTTTTAAGCTGTACTGTTTCACTGAGAACGAAATAAGTAAAGAAAAAAATAAAATATAGATCTATATTCTATAAAAAATTCATATGAATTCAAAACAAATTCAAAAGAAGAAATCTTTGGACTTGTCTTGTTGAGATTTTCAAGATGATATGGATAAGTTGAAGCGTTACCATTGATTAGGGTGCTCGACTTGTTTGAGCAGTATAGTGATGGTCTAGGTGTTTGCGCCAAAATTGGGCACAAATCCCAAATACCGTGAAAGCACCAGTGTATGAACACAAACCAATGATATTTAAGCACAAATCTCAAATCTCAACAAGTATCAAACAATAATTCATAAATAATGAACAAATACACAAGTTTTATAGTGGTTCGGCTATCTCCGGCCTATGTCTACTCCAAAGTTTTATCCTTTTATTGATTATCCTTGATGACTACAGATGATTACAGCAGTAATGATGAAGAATTATGAGTACAATAGTTGTATCAAAGTATAGAAATGGATCCGGCAGAGTATCGACGTTTTTCAGCCAAAAGAAGAAGATCCTTTTTCTGTAGGCTTCTGGGTGCTATTTATAGGCATAGGAGGCTCAGATCTCGCTCAAACTTCGGGAGACTTTTTCTGGCACATGAGTGGGCCCACGCGACCGGCCTCAGGAAATTTGGGCCCACTTTGGGATCGATTCGAACTTCATTCGAATCGATCATAAAATCATCCAATCAAGATGAAATTTGGTGTGGATATTTTTCAACATGTAAGCAAGCTCCTGTAAAAATTTCATTGCATTTGGATCATCGATGTAGGAGATATGATTGATTCGAATATGGGTTGTCCATTGGCTGTCGTCTTCGAATCCATTGCTTCGAATCCACCTTGTTCGACTCGATCCAAAGCACGTGCGCATCGATGACGTGGCGCGAGCTTCCCGGGTTGGTCCACCTTTCTTGCCGTGTTGAATGCTTCTTTTCCTGAATACGCGCTCGTATCCATGTTCCACGCTTCGTCCATATCTATAACTTCGCAACGGTCATGCTCGCATCCATCAGCCCGTGACCCTCTTCGCATCGTTCCCAAGCGTCGTATCGAATCCATGTGCCGATCGATACGAAAGGAACGTGGGGGGGGGGAGGGGGCATCGATACAAAGTGGTCGTGGAGGATGGATACGAACGAGACCTCACCTGATGGATACGAACGAGGTTCTTACCTGATGGATACGATGGAAACCTATGTTGCCATCAAGTCGAAGTCCTTCATCCTGCTTTGCCTTTGATCGATACGAACACTATCGAGTCGACTCCATACCGATCGATACGAACGGTATCGATACGAAGTCCTCGCCTTCCGACCGATATGAAGTGCATCGATTCGAACCATCCCTGTGCCTTGCCTTCGGTCGATGCGAACCTGATGGAGCCGGACTGACCAAAACCTGATGGGTACGAATCCGATGGATTCGAAGTGATCATCATCTCGACCCCCTGATGGGTTCGAACAGCATGCCTTTCCTACCTTGCATCGATCATAACTCCTTCATACGAACTCCGATTAACCTGAAATTTGAAACATAGCCTTTCCTAATTCTTATCATCATCTCCAATCAATTTCGTCCCGATCGAGTTCAACCAAATTTTGACGACATCGATCGCTGCCTTGTTTTCAATCGATCTCCAATCTCGATATCCATCATTCCTTGCCAACCTGTTGATATTCCAGCTTTGACCAAAAAGCGGGATAACATTTGCCCCCCAAAACATGCCTTGTTGTAAGAAGGCGTGTTTTGAATAGTTCCGATTCCAATATCCAAAGTCCATAGCCATATCGCCAGAGAGTGTTATCCTTGACTGCTCCGAGTCGATGTCCAATTCCAAATCCAATAGCCAAAGCCTTAGCCAATCCCGTATCCATCCGAACTCAACAACCGAGTCCTAATTCATCCTTATCCAATAGCCAATAACCGAATCCAGGACCTCTCCGGGTCGATATCCGAATCCATAACCTCTCCGGGCTCTTGCCAAGCGTAATCTACACTTGATGACCTTGGTCCAGTGCCCCTGGACGTTGAGCTAACCTCTCTGGGTTCTTGCCAAGCGCAATCCACACTTGACGACCTTGGTCCAGTGTCCCTGGACGTTGTACAAAGCCATGGCTTAAGTCCTAAGCCGAATCCTGGTCTCTCCGGACCCTTGTTGAGCATAGTCCATACTCAACGACCTGAAAATAATAATTGATAATACAGGGCCTAAGTCCTAGGCCGAATCCTGGTGACTCCGGACCCTTGCCGAGCATAGTCCATACTCGACGACCTGAATGAGTCAATTTACCACATTCGGGCAAAGTGACTCACCCCTTGCCAGGCATAATACATACCCGACGTCCGTTTATCAAAAAACCAGATAAAAATCCAATCAAAATCCAAATCCAGAATCCAATTCAAAACCAGAAAACCAGAAATCTAAACTAGCATCCAAAATCGAAAACAATTTTCGAAAGGAAAATCCAAATCAAAAATGCAAGCAAAATTTTGGAGCTCAATCCGAACTCCAAAACCAAAATCCAAAAAGAAAAGCAGTGTCCAGTCCAAAAGCAAAAGATAAATTTCACAAACCATAGCATCGCAGTTTAACATCATTCAGAGCATGCCTAGGGGCTATCTCCGTCCCCATACATGTGTAAACGACTTGGTTGCTTGCCAGTAGTTCGCTACTTATTTCACATTATCCTGGTCAATGGATGATCAATCGATCATCATTCCTGGGCCTCTCACGATCGTGGCTTGAGGTAGTTGGTGGTTGCTCCTGCTCCACCGTTGCATTCCGAGTTCCGACATATTGCCGTAATTGTCCATTCCTTACATGCTCCTCGATTATATCCTTTAAGTGCCTACAACTGTTGGTGTCATGTCCATCTAAATCATGGAAGAGGCAGTGCCTTTCTGATGTCCTCTCCCGTTCTGATGGTTCCCTCCTAGCCGGCCTTCGATAGGGTAGGCGATTCTGAGTATCCTGGTATATCCGCTCCAGCGTCTCGTTTAATCCTATGTATGTGGAAAACTTTGGATCCTTCCATCGCTTCCTAGCGTTTCCAGAATCATCGTCCAACTTCCTTTTCCCTTTGTCTTTATCCAAACCTTTGCTGGATTGTCCTTCACCCTCAGTTGCATTAACCTTTTTCACCTTTAAATCCATACTCGCATCTTCTTGTCGAAGGAACCTCTCTGCCTCGTGAAAGAATTCCTCAAGATCCTGTGGAGGATCTCGTATCAGAGATACCTTGAAATCCGAATCCTTCCTGACTCCTGATACTGCCACCATTAAAACCATCGATGGATCAGGCCGATCCACCGAAGCAACCGCTGCACTGAACCGAGTTAGAAAAGCTCTAACCGATTCATCCATCCTTTGCTTTACCGATGTCAATGTCATCACATTCTTCGGCCTCTTGACGTGAACTCGAAACTGTCCCAAGAACTTTTCCACCAATTCCCCCGAAGTCGTGATAGATCCTTCTCCCAACTGCCTAAACCACATTGCAGCCAAGTCCGTCAAGTATAAAGGAAAGCATCGTGCCATTACTTCCTGCGATTCCCCCAGCACCTCCATGTGCCTGGTGTACCTCATCAGGTGATCATTTGGGTCTGCCTTACCATCATACACATCCACGCTAGGTAGCTTGAACTTAGGTGGATTCTGATCCATCCTTATTTCCCGAGCGAACGGACTTCTGTTCACCCCTTCCAAGTCTCTGTTGGTCAAACCACCTCGCACAGTTTTTCTAATGATCTCCACTAATCCAGTATTGTCTGTTAGGGGTTGCCCCCATGCCCCCGAGGGAACTCCGACACATACTCTTCATGGGGCTCACTAGCAGCAATGTTAGTCCTGGCCTGTTGAACTCCTTCCAAAGGCCCTTTTGTGTTAGATCCTGTGGGCCTGCCCCTAAGCCCCTGATGATTGCTTTCTGGCTCCGTGTCCTGTCTTCCATTGGGTTCCATAACCCTAGTCCCCTGTCCTGCATCCACAACTGCTGTAGCTGTTCCTAAGTTCTGCGTCCCTACAGCTCTCATCTGTTCAAAGAAAGTCTGCATCATTTCCTGTTGACTTTTCAACAATCTCTCCTGCAATGAATTTGCCATAGCTTCCATCTCATCTCGGGTTATACAGATCGAAGCCTGTCCTTCCCCAGCTTCGGAGGATGCTTGTTGACTTCCTTCCTGTTGGCTCCTCTCAACCCTTTGCCTTCTACTATTTTGCCTTGTCATTGTCCTCAAACCCAAAACTCCTTAAAATCTCCGAATCTGCACTTCAAATCCGATGTAGCGGGTGCTAGTCCTTCTCAGTGAAAGCACCAAAGTGTTTGCGCCAAAATTGGGCACAAACCCCAAATAGCATGAAAGCACCAGTGTATGAACACAAACCAATGATATTCAAGCACAAATCTCAAATCTCAACAAGTATCAAACAATAATTCAGAAGTAATGAACAAATACACAAGTTTTATAGTGGTTCGGCTATCTCCGGCCTACGTCCACTCCAAAATTTTATCCTTTTATTGATTATCCTTGATGACTATAGATGATTACAGCAGTAATGATGAAGAATTATGAGTACAATAGTTGTATCAAAGTATAGAAATGGATCCGGCAGAGTATCGACGTTTTTCAGCCAAAATAAGAAGATCCTTTTTCTATAGGTTTCTGGGTGCTATTTATAGGCGTAGAGGCTCAGATCTTGCTCAAACTTCGGGAGACTTTTTCTGGCACATGAGTGGGCCCACGCGACCGGCCTCAGGAAATTTGGGCCCACTTTGGGATCGATTCGAACGTCATTCGAATCGATCATAAAATCATCCAATCAAGATGAAATTTGGTATGGATATTCTTCAACATGTAAGCAAGCTCCTGTAAAAATTTCATTGCATTTGGATCATCAGTGTAGGAGATACGATCGATTCGAATATGGGTTGTCCATTGGCTGTCGTCTTCGAATCCATTGCTTCGAATCCACCTTGTTCGACTCCATCCAAAGCGCGTGCGCATCGATGACGTGGCGCGAGCTTCCTGGGTTGAATGCTTCTTTTCCTGAAGACGCGCTCGTATCCATGTTCCACGCTTCATCCATATCCATAACTTCACAATGGTCATGCTCGCATCCATCAGCCCGTGACCCTCTTCGCATCGATCCCAAGCGCCGTATCGAATCCATGTGCCGATCGATACGAAAGGAACGTGGAGGGGGGCATCGATACGAAGTGGTCGTGGAGGATGGATACGAACGAGACCTCACCTGATGGATACGAACGAGGTTCTTACCTGATGGATACGAAGGAAACCTATGTTGCCATCGAGTCGAAGTCCTTCATCCTGCTTTGCCTTTGATCGATACGAACACTATCGAGTCGACTCCATACCGATCGATACGAACGGTATCGATACGAAGTCCTCGCCTTCCGACCGATACGAAGTGCATCGATTCGAACCATCCCTGTGCCTTGCCTTAGATAGATGCGAACCTGATGGAGCTAAACTAACCAAAACCTGATGGGTACGAATCCAATGGATTCGAAGTGATCATCATCTCGACCCCCTGATGGGTTCGAACAACATGCCTTTCCTACCTTGCATCGATCATAACTCCTTCATACGAACTCCGATTAACCTAAAATTTGAAACATAGCCTTTCCTAATTCTTATCATCATCTCCAATCAATTTCGTCCCGATCGGAGTTCAACCAAATTTTGACGACATCGATCGCCGCCTTGTTTTCAATCGATCTCCAATCCCGATATCCATCATTCCTTGCCAACCTGTTGATATTCCAACTTTGACCAAAAAGCGGGATAACACTAGGGTTTAGTTTTAGGGCAGATTCGGGCGTTGATGGGGGATATAGGTGTCGTCGATGGATTTGTCAAGTGGAGCCGTGCCTTTTGAAGGGGTCGGTAGAAGGACCGATCACCCGAGGTAGTTTGCGTTATTGTGTACGGACGACTGCAGTAGGTTGTGTCGTGTTATAACATCCCCTATCTAGATGCCCAAAGATAAGCGCTAAAGATGTTGTAGTCATCCATAGTTTTAAATTCCAGTGACTTAATATGGCTATGTTAATGGTATTCATAATATCAGAAGCATTTGAATATGTAACAAAATCACAGATTGCAAAAAACAACATTTTTACTGATTACATTTCAAAACATATGTTTCACATTCAAATTACATAATCCCCTAATCGTTTTCCAGGCTCAGATAAAATTTAATTATTACATAAATTGCCAAGAGCGGCATATGATGATGCCCTCTTGGTTGACCAGAGTACTATATGGACATAACTGTCTTAAATACAACATAGCCGAATAAAGCAAAACAAAACAGCAACTCCTAAATAGCTATTCGTTAGCCTCCTGCTCATTTTTGAAAGCTTTATTCGTCGACCTACTAAAACCTATAAACCTCAAACCTCAGCCTACTCAAATCAATTTTGAGCACCCAAGAGTTTTAGGGGAAAACATAAATTTCAAGTCAGACATAAAGCCTGGTATGAGTAATACTATACATCTCAGTTGTTTCATGTTAAGTAGACCATGCCGCTTAGCAGAACAGATTTCCCCTCACTAACATCCTTTTAAAATATATCTTTTGCAAATCTTTAGCCTACAACTAAAACTGGCTAAAACTGTAAAGCAATATCATATAAACATACATATAAGGTAACAAATGGACCATCTGTCCACACACTATAGTTTTTTTGGCTTACTACTACCTTTGGACGACTCGGGCCTACCAGACAATATAATCAAAATAATCCAATATCTGTTAAATATCTCTTCCTCTGGATGGTCTGTCCTTAACTATCTGTTAAATACTTCTCTTTTGACAGTCTATCCCTAACTTAACATCCCACCTGATCCTAATGATTTTGTGGGCTCACCAATAACCTATTTGTATGCAAACATATATTCCCTTCTGTGTGTAACCATAATTTTAATCTTACCTATGACAAGTCCCTTCATACTGGAATTTTGTACTAAATTAGCTGGGGCTAATAGCTAGTGTATATGATACGACCCTATACCAGTCTCATCTAGTATTCGTATATTTGAGTCATTTTACTTAGGGAAACCTTCCCTTAAATTTTCCTTTAAACCTTTTCTCAAACTGATTTAAAACTTTTAAATCAAACTTAAACAAGAAAAATATATAATCTTCATGCTTTATCAAAATCATCTTGCCATGTTATGTATATACTTTACTTAAACTTTTGTTGATGAAAACATTTAACTTTTGAAAGTACCCCTTTCGAATCCATTGAAAGTATCACTTTCAAAACCATTGAAAGCACCTCTTTTGAAAATAAACAAAATCCTTCTCCTAACCTATGTCGAAAGGCCAAAACCTTCCTTTCGAAACCATTCATAGAAATCTTTCGATACCATTGAAAAACCTTCCTTTCGAAAGCTTTGAAAAACCTTAGACGTCTTTCTTTTCAAAACTTTAAACACTGCCTTTCAAAACCTTTGGAAAACCTCTCCTTTCAAACTTTCAAAATCATTAGGGAACCACCCCATTTGAAACCTTTCTTTAAGCCCTTCGAAAGCATTGGGCGAAACGCCTCTTCGAAGCCATCATTTAAAACCTTTTGAATGCTTTTGGGTTCAATTTAAAACATGTCGAAAACACCTTTCAAAATCAATTAAAACCATTTCCTTCGAAACCGTTTGGGTTATACTCCAACAGAGAAAAAGGGTTATTAAAACCATTTAAGTCGAAAGGTAAGAAAAGCGGCAGCTAAAGGGCTTCGACCTAGTCAAAAGCGTATGTTTAAAAACAAAGGCGCAACCTCCTTAAAACCATTTCTTTAAACCATTTGACCCGGTCGAAAGCCAACCACGTCAAAAGCCAAGCAGGCGCATTTTAAATTTAAAACTAAGCGGTGCTTCAACCCCTTCGATACCTCTGATTTCGACCTTGTACCTTTTGCCTCTTATCCAATTGGCTATGTACCTATAAATTGATACCTGGCACATTAGTTTCGATGGTGATGAAGGCGGAACCACCAAGTGGCAAGCTACACAATCGGAAGTAGGGTGCCGAAAGTGGAAAAACATGTTATTTACATGTAAAACTGATTTTTAACCCTTTTAAATAAACTTTTTAACTAACCTTCCTTATTTGTCTAAATCTTATTGGTTGCAATTTTTTTTCTAAAAGCACTACCAAAATTTCAGAAATAAACGCTTTAATTTATTTACAAAATATCCCTTTTCCTTTTTATAAATATATAAAACATTTAAGTTCCATACCTTAAATAATTTTATATATTAATCAAAAATCAAATTTTATATGTTTTATAACATATATTAATTTTAAACCCAAATAATTAATTATTTAGCCGTAAAAAATTTAAAACCCAATTGACCATTTTTTTCACTAGAAAATTAACATAAAATTCACATTAATTCAGAAAATTATGAAAATTGAAATTCATCTCTAAAATATCATTTCTGATCTAAATCTAAAATCGTAAGGCATTTGAATATCATTTAATTTGGTTTTCTTATCAATACATATCATAAAATCTATATGAACAAGCATAGACCGTAAACAAGCATGTATACGCATTTAATCATTTAAAATCATAGCATAAACTTGCAAAACACTTCGGATTTAACTTAAAACCGATTTTTTTTAAGAAAATGAAATGTTTTCATTATTCACCTTAGCTTTTGGATATGGGATGTGAGATTTGATCTTGATTAAATGATTTGATTCTTCTCTTGAATCCTAGTTTTATCTTTCTCTTGCTCTTGCTAATGGTGACCGGTCTCAAGTTTGATAATTTTAACAAATGAAATAAACGTGCAGTTTAGATTCCAAAGGCTTTAGGGTATAAAAATATCCTTATTCCAACTTTGCCATTTTCTATTTCCTTTGTCTATTTTATTTCATACTATCTCGTTTTGATTTGCACATTAACATGGCACGACTACCCCTAATAATCACAAATCTCAATCCATTAATAAACCTACATTATTTAATTTAATTTAACTAATTAAATTTACTAAAAATGTTAGTAAAAATATAGGGTGTTATAATCTCCCCTCCTTAAAAGAATTCGTCCTCGAAATTACAATAAGGTACACATCAAAACAATCAAAAGTAAAACATACCATCAAAAAAATCAGGATAAGCATCTCTAATCCCACTCTCAGTTCCCCAAGTATAGTCCTTATCAACGTCACTCCACTGGACCTTCACTAATCTGATTGTCTTGTTCCTCAACTTCTTCTCCTCTCTCGTGACTATCTGGACAGACTTCCTAACTATAGTCAAGTCCGGTTTCACTACTAAATCTTCTAACACAATCGGTGTTATATTAGTGTCTGGATCCCTAACACACTTCCTCGGATGAGATACATGGAAAACATCATGGACTCCTACCAAACTACTTGGTAACTCTACTTTATATGCGAGTTTCCCGATCCTTTCTAAGATAGGAAATGGTCCTATGAATCTCGGTGCTAACTTCCCTATCTTCCCGGACCTGATAACACCTTTCATCGGCGATATTTTGATGAAAACATGATCTCCAACAGAAAACTTTAAATCTTTCTGTCTTCTATCCATATTGATCTTCTGCCTAGAATAAGATTCCTTCATTCTCGCCCTTATCAGCTTAATCTTTTCTGCTGCTTCTCTTACCAATTCGAGACCAAGGACCAATCTATCTCCGGTCTATAGCCAACATGCATGGGATTTGCATGGTATTCCATACAAAGCTTTAAACAGTGCCATCCCTATACTAGTCTGATAAGTATCGTTATACGAAAATTCGACTAGGTGTAGATGGTCTTCCCATGATCCCTCGATGGCTAATACACAAGCTCTTAACAAGTCTTCCAAGACCTTGTTAACTCTTTCCATTTGCCCATCTATCTACAAAAGGTAAGCGGTACTCATCTTGAGCTTGGTTCATAAACTTTCCTATAGACTCCTCCAAACTCGCTAGTGAATGAGGAATCTCTGTCACTAACAATGCTACTAGGAATTCTGTGTAGTCTAATCATATTCTTCATAAATAACTTAGCCAATACAGGTGCCATCCTATTTGACTTAAAGGGAATGAAATGGGCACTCTAGGTCAATCTGTCCACTATGACCCATATACTATCATTTCCTATATTAGATCTCGATAACCCATCTATGAAGTCTATAGAAATAGAATCCGACTTTCATACTGAAATATCCAATGGTTGAAGCAACCCACTTGGCTTCTGATGCTCGGCTTTCACCTACTAGTAGTTCAAACACTATTTCACCCATATTCCAACATCTCTCTTCATTCCTTCCCAGAAGAAGCTTCTCTTCATTTCCTAATATATCTGCGTTCCTCCTGGATGAATGATGAACTTCGAACGATGGCTCCAAAACTTCCTTCCTTATGTCTTCCACATTTGGAACAGATAATCTACCCTTCTTTCTTAACCATCCACTTTGGTCAAGACTGAAATCATTCAAGTCATCGCTCTCCGTTCCATTCTTTAATTTCCTTATCATTTCAGCCAACTTTGGATCCTCTTCCTATTTAGAAGCAATCTTCTCAATCAAAACCGATTGGACTTCTAAACAAGATAACATTGCAGATTCTCCATTAGACCCAGCCTCGGATCTCCACTGCACTATGGAAGTCGACAACGCTTCCAAGTCTTTCCATTCTGCTATCATAGCCAACACTACATTTTGATGCTTCTTACTAAGCACATCTATAAACTTGTTGCCTTTCCTTGGTGTGTACTCAATTCCAAAATCATAAGCAACTAAAAACTCTTACCCACTCCGCCGTCTCATGTCAGCTCCTTCTGAGAGCATAAGTACTTCAATGACTTATGATCCATATAAATTTGGAACATCATGCAAATATCACTGTAGCTAAATCCAAGTCATGCGTTGAATATCTAACCTCATGCGGTCTAAGCTGTCTAAAAGCGTAGGTAATCACTTTACCTATCTGCATGAACACAGCTCCTAATCTAGTTCCACATGCATCTGTATAAACTAACAAATCCCAATTACCCTCTAGAACCACTAACACAAGTGCATGGGTCAACAAGTGTATCAAGCTCTGAAACGCTTCCTTACACTTATCGTTCCACACAAACTTTACATCCTTTCGTGTTAGC
Organism: Allium cepa; assembly: GCA_030765085.1. Taxonomy (NCBI): domain Eukaryota; kingdom Viridiplantae; phylum Streptophyta; class Magnoliopsida; order Asparagales; family Amaryllidaceae; genus Allium; species Allium cepa. The sequence goes on along the minus strand of CM060935.1, from coordinate 725,332,530 downwards.
TTGGTCATAGGTGCAGCTATCCTCGAGAAATCCTTAATAAACCTCCTGTAATATCTAGCCAATCCGAGAGGACCCTTTATTTCGGTTATTGTCTCGAGTCTCTTCCAATTATTCACCGCTTCAGTCTTAGTCAGATCTACATACAACTCTTTCTCTGAGACTACATGACCTAGAAATTTCACTTCCTTCTCCAAAAAATGGCACTTCGAAAACTTTGCCTTTAGCTGATGTTACCTCAGCATCTCAAGCACAACTCTAAGATGAACTTCATGCTCCTTCTCATCCTTAGAGTATATCAGAATATCATCTATGAAAACCAACACGAACCTATACAAGTGCTCTTGGAAAATCTAGTTCATCAAATCCACAAAGAATGCCGGCGCATTAGTTAGTCCGAATGACATAATTAAAAGTTTGTACAATCCATACCTGGTCCTAAACGTCGTTAAAGGTATACTATCCTCTGCCACTCTAAGCTGATGAAAACTTGTCGCCAAATCCAATTGAGAGAATACCTTGCTCCACTCAACTGATCAAACAAATCGTCAGTCCTGGGCAACAAATATCGATTCTTTATCGTTCTCTCATTCAACTTACGATGATCGATACATAGCTTTGACGATCCGCCCGGCTTCTTAGTCGATACTGCAGCTACTCCCCAAGGTGAACTACTTGGTTTGAAAAAACTCTCACTTTCTAGATCTACCAACCAAGCCTTCAACTCCCTCATTTTTTTTGGCATCATCCTGCTTGGTAGTCTACTCACTGGTTCTACTTTAGGCACCAAATCCATATGAAAATCAATGGCTCATTTCGGTCGCAATCCAACTACTAGCTCGAAAACATCTGCGAATTCTCTAACCATAAAAACGTGATTCAACTCATCCTCTAACTCCACAATACCCAACAAAGCATTCATATCACAGCTAGCGTTTTTTACGAACCATCCAAACAGTACAATCTGGGTGTCTAAGTGATATTTTTCTATCCTGGAAAAATACCCTGGCATTATACTCACTTAACCAATCCATACCCAAATGATTCTGAACCCTGCAAAGTGAAATATATGCAAATTGCAAACAAAGGTGCAACCTAGCAAGTCAAACTCTAACTGGTCACACTTCATCCCAAGCGTCGCATGCCTTCATATCAGATTTGCAACTTTTAAGGAAGTAACTTAATATGTGAGTTCTCGGTTAAGCTTATTTATCAAATATCGAGATATAAAAAAATGCGATGCACCAATATCAAATAAAACACCAACAGCCATACCATGGATCTGAAGCATACCTCCAAATACTAATTTTCCTTTCTCCTGGGCCGTTCGCTTTGAAGTAACAGGCTTTAATGCAAATACTTGGCCTTTATCTCCTTTAGCTAGCTCTTTGCACTGGTTCTTATAGTGCCCAATTTGTTCATAGTTGAAACATCTAACTCCTTTCTTCTTAGCTCCTACCTGTCCGGCACTCATCTTTACTACTAATAATGAGAATTCCATAAACCAACTTCAACCATGTCTTTTTGGAATACAAAAAATACCCTTCGCTGAAAATCACTTATAATTGCTTTCCATCAAACCCTAAATCTTTCTCAGATCCAACCTCTTACGTCCTTCCTCTCCTCTCTCCACCATGCATTCATTCTAAATCGAATCCTCTCTTCATCCACAACTTCTCCACCATCGATCTCGAGCCGAAATCTTACAACAACTCCTCCACCGCTGAGCTCTAGCCGAAATCTCACATCTACAACTCCTCCATCGTCGAGCTCGAGCCGAAATCCCTTTGTCCACGTTACTTATTTTTTTCCTTCCCAATTTAATAAGCGAAATCGCTCGAAACCGTAGAGGTGGTTTTTGATTGATTTGATATGCTGTAATGGTTTACATGTTTGCACTTATGATTATTCAGTTTAGTAACTATATTATACTATCATGTTTGTGTTAATTATACAGTTATAATTTTTTTTGAAGAGTTAAAGAACCAACAAATAGAACTTAAAAGTAAAGCAAATCAATATGACAGAGAGATACCACCCTATCTCAAAAGCAGGTACGCCTACTTTTGCTTTATTTACAGTTTATCACTACTTCCTATTATAATAATTGTACGTTTAAGTGCATTTTATGTTATTGTTTTTTAATATGAAGCATTCACTATTATTAACCTTTCAATTTTTGCAATTTTATTGCAGTTGAGTATAGCGAACGAGCAGACAAACTGGCTAGCGCTATCAACTTCTTGGTAAGCGACTTCAATGTGTGTTGCATAAATGTGATATACATATTATAAATTTTGATCACCCTCATCTGATTTTCCAGTTTCTTAATAATCCTAGAGCTTTCATACCTTATTTTCCAAGTTGTTTGCCACTGATTATAATAACTTCAGCTATTCATTTTCTTTTTTTAATACTTTATTTTAGTGATTTAAGCTAGGATGGAGTATATATTTAACTTCCATATAACCAATAGTTAATGTATTGTTATTAGGAAGGAAAATTGGGTTTGATTGGTTTTCTAAGAGGCACTTTGATGCAAACCAGAGAGACGAAGTCATAGGTCGGCTCCGACCTAACTTGTTTTTAAGACGAGCACGACCTAAGAAATCACAAGGTGAAGAGTTCCGACCTAACGAGCCTCGATCTAATGAGCTCCGACCTAAGGGGTTACAGGAGGAAGACACACGAGTTAGTAAAGAAAGATTGAGTCGTTTCCGACCTAACTAGAATCTAGGATGTGAAGGCCTAGGTCGGCTCCGATCTAAGGAACCATGTGGGGAAAAGATGCGAGTTAATGTAGAGGAGTTAAGTCGTTTCCGACCTAACGAAGAGGCAACACGAGTTAACGAAGTTTCGGTTTTTGGTCGTTCTGATGTTTTAGGTCGGCAACGACCTAAGGAAGAAGATTTAGGTCGGCCACGACCTAATGATAATGTTGAAGAACGCTCACGACCTATGGAAGGAATGTTAGGTGGTCTACGACCTAAAGAAACATGTGGAAAGAAGCTACGAGCTAACAGACCCTTAGGTCGTATGGAGGAAGCCGCGTTTTTAGGTCGCGTACGACCTAACTCCTTTAGGTCACGGAATGATTTCTGAAGCCGCTCCTTTAGGTCACAAACGACCTAAATCATAAGCCGTTGATGTGCTAGGTCGCAGACAAGTGTGAGCCGTTGGTCTTTAGGTCGTTATGTGTGAAGCGCCTATTGTTTTGTAATCAGTTAGGTCGGCAACGACCTAGTAAAGTCGTAGGTCGTAGAAGGGTTGAGTTACCGTTGTTTTAGGTCGCTGGAAGGGTGCTGTGTGTCTGTTAAGTCGGCAACGACCTAATATAGGTCGTGTGATGGGTTGTTTGTAAGTGTGTGTTGTAATAAGTCGTGCGCGACCTAAGTGTTGTCCGATGTTGAGTTGTGTGTGTGTTGTAAACTCTATAAATAGCAGGGTTGAGTCATTTGTAAAGTAGTTGATATTTGAATAAAATTCTCTTTTGTTAGCTTTGTGCTTTCATACAAATTGGTAGTTGAGTGTGATCTTCTATCTCCTCTTTCGGTTAATCGAGTGCGCTCGATTCAACGATCGTAGAAGCCGATTCACGGTATCTAGTGCGCTAGATCAACGTGCGAAGAATCATAGATCTTCTTTCTCGGCATCGTGCGCGATCAACGAGACAAAGATAGCTAGAATTCGGTATCTTTGGATCAACGGATTTGGGCCTTGCAGTATTCTCAACTCGCCGATTGCTGCTTTCACCGATTGAAGTTTATTTTGATTAATCCGCTGCTTCAGTTTTGGTATCAGAGCCATACTTAGCCAATCATAGCTAAGTTGATTCTTGGAGCCAAGTATTTGGAGTTTATCGTGTTCATCTTGAAGTTGCAACGCGTTTGAAGATTCCGATCCATTCCATTTTGGATCTAGAGTGGAGATTTGTTTGAATTTGATTTGTGTTGAAGTACTTGAGCTTGAGCCGAGCTAAGTTGTGTAGTGGTATAGGCCGAGTCAAGAGAAGTTTAAGGCCGAGCCTTGTGAAGTTGTGTGGAAGCTTGTGAAGCCGTGACTTAAAGATTTTGTTGTTCAATCATGCCGCCTAGAAGAGCTAACCGACATCAAAACGTTGAAGCTTTGTATCGAAGAGAAGAAGCCGATCAAATGGAGCAACGTATGCATGAGAAGATTGATGAAGGCATTGGTAGGTTAGAGAAGCTTATGATTGATATGAATCAAAGTCGAAGAAGAAATTCACCTGAATCCATCCGTGGAGGAAGTAGAGTTTCACAACATTCAGATCGGGAGAGGAGAGAGAGCCAAGATCATCGAAGTGTTGACAATCGAAGTAGGAGGAATGTTGATGATCATGGTAGAAGGGATGTTGGATGTAGAAGTGGTGGTGGTAGAGATGTTGGAGGACGTGAAAGACAACGATGTGCATCAGACTTTGATGAGGAGTTTGATGGTGATAGAGTGAGTGTTCATTTCCGAGATCAAGATCAAGGACAACGTCAGTATCGGGTTATGGATGATGATCGACGTTGGGAAGCGGGAATGAAGATGGAGATTCCGGAATTTAAAGGTGGGATGGTTCCTGAAGAATTTTTAGACTGGTTATCTAATGTAGAGGAAATCTTTGATTTCAAGGAGGTTCCGGAGAATCGAAGGGTGAAGTTAGTTGCTACAAGGCTGAGGGGGAGAGCTTTGGCGTGGTGGCAGCAAACTAAACTTACTCGTGAACGAATGGGGAAGTCAAAGATAGAATCTTGGGAGAAGATGAAGAAATTGATGAGATCTACTTTCTTACCATACAACTATCAATCACTTATGTACCAGAGATTGCAGAATTTAAGGCAGGGGACGAAATCAGTTAATGACTATGCAGATGAATTTTACCAACTCATTGCCAGGAACGATATAATGGAGACAGAAGAATAGCTGACTGCTAGGTTTGTTGGAGGGTTGAGAATGCAGATCCAGGATATGGTTAATATGTTCGATCCCAGATCTGTAGCGGAGGCACATCAAAAGGCGTTAGCTTGGGAAAAGCAAGGAAGGCGTGGAGGTGGTGTGTTTACTAATTCTAACAATCAAGCAAAGGGTGTTGGTGGAAGTTCTAATGTTACTAAAGCTGTTGCCAAACCAGTTGTGAAGGAGGGTGAGAAGGCGAAGGTTGGCAGTGGATTCAAATGTTACAACTGCCAGGAGATGGGTCATAAAAGCAATGAATGTCCGAAGCCGAAGAAGAGAACTATGATAGTTGAAGCTGAGGATGAGGAGGAAGAAGCTGAATGTTCTAATTCACCTTATGTTGAGGAGGAAGAAGAAGTGTCGGGAGACGAAGGTTGTAATCTGATGATGAGGAGGTCTTGTTCGACGCCAAAACAAGAGGAGGAAGATAGTTGGTTGAGGAATAACATATTTCAATCTACTTGCACTATTCTTGGGAAAGTTTGTAAATTTGTCATTGATGCTGGGAGTTGCGATAATATTATCTCTACAGAGGCAGTGAGGAAATTGGAGTTGAAAACGGAGAAGCATCCTAAACCATACAAGTTAGCTTGGTTAAGGAAGGGTGGTGAAGTGAAAGTTGGGAGAAGAGCTTGCGTGAAATTTTCTATTGGGAAGAAATACAAAGATGAAATCTGGTGCGATGTAGTGGACATGGATGTGTGTCATCTGTTGTTGGGCAGGCCATGGCAGTTTGATCGAGCAGTACAACACGATGGTCGGGCCAATAGCTATAGTTTCATGTTCGAAGGTACTAAAATCACTTTGGTTCCCAAGAAGCAACAACAGAAGGAGAGCAAGCTGGAGGAGATTGAGGAATTGAAAACTCTGTTGACTTTGAAGGAGTTTGTTAAGGAGGTTGAAGAGGAGCCTGAAGTATACTTGTTGATTGGGCGTGAGAGCAGTGAAGAGGTTGAAATTGCCGAAGAAGCAAAGCTAGTTTTGAAAGAGTTTGAAGATGTATTTCCAGAAGAGTTGCCAAAGGAGTTACCGCCACTGAGAGACATTCAACATCAAATCGATCTTGTTCTGGGAGCAGTATTACCGCATTGACCACATTATCGAATGAGTCCGAAGGAACATGAAGAGTTGAGAAGGCAGGTGGAAGAGTTGCTTGAACAGGGACGTGTGCAGGAGAGTCCGAGTCCATGTGCTGTGCCAGCTTTATTGGTACCCAAAAAGGACGGGACGTGGAGGATGTGCACTGACAGTCGAGCATTGAACAAGATTACCGTGAGATATAGATTTCCAATGCCGAGGTTGGATGACTTGCTGGATCAGTTGAGTGGGGCAACTATCTTTTCGAAGATTGATTTAAAGAGTGGTTACCACCAGATTCGGATTAGACCTGGAGACGAATGGAAGACAGCGTTCAAGACGAGAGAGGGGTTATACGAATGGTTGGTTATGCCATTTGGTTTATCAAATGCACCTAGTACATTCATGCGGGTGATGAATCAAATCTTTAGACCATTCATTGGGAAGTTCGTGGTAGTTTATTTCGATGATATTCTGATATATAGCAGGAGTATGGAGGAGCATGTTCTACATTTGAGGGAAGTGTTGATTATTCTTCGCGCGGAACAATTTTATGCTGCTACGAAGAAATGTGTGTTCATGGCAAGCAGTGTTTTATTTCTGGGGTATATTGTTTCGGAAGCAGGAATTCAAGTTGACCAGAATAAAGTGGAAGCAGTCAGGAATTGGCCACAACCGAAGGGGACGGTTAAACGAGCTGCTGATTTTGTTGAAGGATTGACGGAATGTCATAGAATCGTTCAAGAACGATTGGAAAAGTCAAATGAGAAGTATAAGCGGGCTGCTGATTTGAAACGACGGAGTGTTGAATTTAAGGAAAGTGATTTGGTTTATGCTGTATTGACGAAGGATCGTTTTTCGGTGGGTGCTTATAACAAGTTGAAAGCTAGAAAAATTGGTCCTGTGGAAGTTGTGAAACGGATTAATGAAAACGCTTATAAGTTGAAGCTGCCGGAGGATGTGTACACTTCTGACGTGTTCAATGTTAAACATCTTGTGCCATATTATGAAGATGAACAATCAGATGTAGGAAAATTTACAAATTCGAGGACGAATTTTTCTCAACCCGGGAAGGATGATGCAAACCAGAGAGACGAAGTCATAGGTCGGCTCCGACCTAACTTGTTTTTAAGACGAGCACGACCTAAGAAATCACAAGGTGAAGAGTTCCGACCTAACGAGCCTCGATCTAATGAGCTCCGACCTAAGGGGTTACAGGAGGAAGACACACGAGTTAGTAAAGAAAGATCGAGTCGTTTCCGACCTAACTAGAATCCAGGATGTGAAGGCCTAGGTCGGCTCCGATCTAAGGAACCATGTGGGGAAAAGATGCGAGTTAATGTAGAGGAGTTAAGTCGTTTCCGACCTAACGAAGAGGCAACACGAGTTAACGAAGTTTCGGTTTTTGGTCGTTCTGATGTTTTAGGTCGGCAACGACCTAAGGAAGAAGACTTAGGTCGGCCACGACCTAATGATAATGTTGAAGAACGCTCACGACCTATGGAAGGAATGTTAGGTGGTCTACGACCTAAAGAAACATGTGGAAAGAAGCTACGAGCTAACAGACCCTTAGGTCGTATGGAGGAAGCCGCGTTTTTAGGTCGCGTACGACCTAACTCCTTTAGGTCACGGAATGATTTCTGAAGCCGCTCCTTTAGGTCGCGAACGACCTAAATCATAAGCCGTTGATGTGCTAGGTCGCAGACAAGTGTGAGCCGTTGGTCTTTAGGTCGTTATGTGTGAAGCGCCTACTGTTTTGTAATCAGTTAGGTCGGCAACGACCTAGTAAAGTCGTAGGTCGTAGGAGGGTTGAGTTACCCTTGTTTTAGGTCGCTGGAAGGGTGCTGTGTGTCTGTTAAGTCGGCAACGACCTAATATAGGCCGTGTGATGGGTTGTTTGTAAGTGTGTGTTGTAATAAGTCGTGCGCGACCTAAGTGTTGTCCGATGTTGAGTTGTGTGTGTGTTGTAAACTCTATAAATAGCAGGGTTGAGTCATTTGTAAAGTAGTTGATATTTGAATAAAATTCTCTTTTGTTAGCTTTGTGCTTTCATACAAATTGGTAGTTGAGTGTGATCTCCTATCTCCTCTTTCGGTTAATCGAGTGCGCTCGATTCAACGATCGTAGAAGCCGATTCACGGTATCTAGTGCGCTAGATCAACGTGCGAAGAATCGTAGATCTTCTTTCTCGGCATCGTGCGCGATCAACGAGACAAAGATAGCTAGAATCCGGTATCTTTGGATCAACGGATTTGGGCCTTGCAGTATTCTCAACTCGCCGATTGCTGCTTTCACCAATTGAAGTTTATTTTGATTAATCCGCTGCGTCACACTTGAAGGTATTTGCGCTGCTTATTAAATGAAACAGTTACTAGGAATGATATAATGTGAAACACTTGCTATGAATCTATTCAGCCCGTGTTAAAAAAAAATAAAGTTTAAATGAGAAAATAGGATTTGAGAAGAAAACCCCAAAAAGTAGAAACTGAAACATGTAGATAATGGGAAACATATAGCAGAGATAGGCTATTAGACTCCAAAAGAAAGTTTGCTGAATTTTCATGAATGCATGAGCAATGTTATATTTCCCTAATAAATGCCTTTTGGAAGGTTTAATTGTATGCAAGAATATTTAGGAGCATTGATCTATCTCCTTATTATTTTGCCAACTTACGTTACTCATACATTTCATTTTCACCATCACTCTTTTATGTATTAGATAGAACATATATGTATTTAAATTTTATGAGCTACTGTCCACGGGTGCGGCGCAGTGGAAAGGAGGCTTGGGTTCTGGTAAAAAGACCTAACTTTGATTCCTACCATGCACTTCCCTATCTTATATAAATTTACCCGGGGGTATGGGTTATGAGGGCTTGGATCAGCGGACGACTTTACTATACTCTCCTCAGGAGTTCATCGGCCTATCGGGTTCTCTAAGGTTTTCAAAAAATAAAAAAAATTATGAGCTGCTTCTTACGTAATGATATAAATGTTTAAGAATTTTTAGTGATTTATATGCTAAATCTGATTGCACATACTTTAGGATATGGAATCTTTTAGCCTTGAAAATTTCCATAATTCATGTGATTATAGTTGAAATAGAGTAATACATTTCAACTTACAACCTATATAAGTTTCAGTTAACCTTTTAGGATCAAAGCAGCCAATGCGTTAATATGTCAATAAATGGTACCCTTTTATATGTTTATGAATATATTCTTTTGCTAATAAATGGTTACATACATCACTTTTATTTATTCACAGATTTGGTAAGCACAAATGAGATTAATGATCAGTGTCTGTTAAATAGGTATTAAATTCAATTTTACATCTTTATATAAGTTCTAATTAAAATGGCAAGATCTATGTCTATTAATGTGTTTACTTTGAGGTAAATGATGTCATTTTAAATGTAATTGACTACAAGCTAAATATGTATTTGTGGCTAATAAATTGAAACACGTATTACCATGATTCTCAATTGACAAATCGGGTGAAAATAAATTAAATATTAATTTGATGATTACAAGTATAGTACGTTTTCCAGAACATAAAATGCGACAAATTTGAGTTTTGAGATTGGTGCTTCGGTAAATTATTAGGACATAAGTTGCCTTTTGACAAAGGGATAATTTTTTAGCCTTAAAAAATTCCATAATTAATGTGATTGTACTAGAAATAAAGTAATACATTTCAAATTACAGTTTCAATTAACTTTTTAGGGCAAGTAGCAACTAATGTGTTTAATATGGCAATAAATGATGCCCTTTTTATACGTATATAAATATATTATTTTGCTAATAAATGGACACATATATTTTCTTTGTTCCCAATTCATTAATTTTGCAAACATAAATGATATGAATGACCTGTGTCTATTAAATGCTATTAATTTCAAATTTACGTCTTTATATAAGTTCCAATTAAAATATTAAGATCAATGTCCATTAATGTGTTTACGATGAGGTAAATGATTCCATTTTAAATGTAAATGATTATAAGCTAAATATATATTATTTGTTGCTAACAAATGGGACCACATCACCATGATACTCAAGTGGTTAATTTGGCAAGTATAAATGAAATATTAATTTTATGATCACAAGTATAACACATCATATCGATTCAAGAAGATAATGCAAAAATACTAGATATTTATCCAATGGGCTATCGTTGATTGTGATTTGAGTTGGATACTTCAGCAAATTACTATGACTAGCTAGTTTTTGATAGTCTTTTGTTAGTTCAAATTTTTGGTCTGACAGAGATAGTATAAGATGAAAGGTGGGGACAAAACTGTGTATGTTTTGATGTATTACCATGGTTTTAATCGCAAGAATTGTTAATGGATGCATTATACACATGATTATTTTTTATTTGAGCAGATGAGACCATGTATATAATTTAGGGGTATGAGGCCCCTTCTGTCATATAAGTTGATATGTGTTGGGTCCCTTCTATTATATAAGTTGATATGTCCTCATCAATGCTAAAATTTTGACATTCTAAGATCGATGTACTCCAGCAAATTACTATGATGTAAGTTACTTTCCAACAATTTTGTTAGTTGAGTTAATCCAATTACATAAACTATTGTCAATAACAAAAGATATTCAAGTTTTGTTTCTATAAAAATTATTCCTACATCTAAAAAGTCTATTTTTGTAGTCCTATCCCACTATCTATGGTTGTCGCAATTGCAAATATTGATTATATATTATAGTATTATTTATGTCCTTTGTACCTAAACTTCTATATGAGAATTTTTGAAAAATACCATTTTTAGTTATGTTTTACTTTTCATATTATAAATTAAGCCGTTGAAGTTAGTAAAAATATAATCACATACGAATTCACTATAACACAAAATTAGCAATCTAAATCAAAATTTCAAATCAATATTTTTGAATTCAAATATAAAAATGATGAATCAAGTGGCTTGCATGGCTTAAAATTCAATGTTCCATGTAAAATGAATTATTGTCAAATTGCTGCATTGTAAACAGTGGAACATACAGTAAAACCAACTAAATTGCATACAAATTATTTTGAACACTACTCTGTTAATGACATTTATGTTTTTTAAATGTTATTTTACTTACATAACTCAACATGTTTTATTGTTGCATTTTAAATAATGTTAAAAACGAGGAACTATAGAATTTCCATCAAATCCAAGGGTGTTTTATATAACTTGAAAAGGCTGGAGTTTTTCATTTCTAAAAAAAAGTTCAAGGGTGAAAACATAATTTACACTATCTATTTTATTGTGCATATTATTTGTTTTATGTATCTTGAAATATTCAAATATTGCCCAAAATTTAATCAGTATGTTTTATGTATCTCAAAATATTGTTCTATTAAGCAAAATTAAACATCATTATTTACATATCTTTACTACTACTAATAATAATACATTACATTATTTTCAACCGCGTCTTTTGGGAATTCCAAAAATATCCATTTACCTACTCGCATTTCATTCCCTCTCACATCTCGCATCTCCAATCTTCAATCGCTGTGTAGAAAAACCTAACCACCCAAACATCAACATCACCATCGTTGATAATCCACTGTGCATGCCAATCATCCATGGTCTCCTGATCACCGACGGTATCAACTACTACAAATTTCATTTATTGCACCGCATCTCGGTTTTCGAAGGAACGAGCAGCATTTGCAATCAACCAAATTTATAGACTAGGATTAACTGACAGTGCTGTGATTCCTCCACTTGATTGATTTATTCTGGTCCGATTCCTCAACAACTACTCCTTAAATACCGAGCTTGGACCAATTTTAGGTATATTTTAATCGTTTGCAATTTTTCTATAATTTATATTCCATTGTAGACCAGTTTTTAAACCTGTTCGAAATAAGCCATATTAATATGTATGCTTTGCTATTTTCAGTCAATAGTCTGTTGTTGATTATCTCATGGAATGTGCGATGCCTAAATTACTATTTACATATCTTTACTACTACTACTAATAATAATAATACATTACATTATTTTCAACCGCGTCTTTTGGGAATTCCAAAAATACCCTTTTACCTACTCGCGTTTCATTCCCTCTCACATCTCGCATATTAATAAACCTGTTCGAAATAAGCCATATTAATATGTATGCTTTGCTATTTTCACTCAATGGTCCGTTGTTGATTATCTCATGGAATGTGCGAAACCTAAATTACTTTGGTGCTTGCTGTTGAACCATTTCCACAATTTCAAGTATGATGCTTGATGTGTTTTCTTTGAATTTGCTGCTCGGTTTAATTAAAACATGTTCATGCCGATGTGATTTTGTTGTATAATTTTTTTTCCAGTTTTTCATAATCAACAAAAAGTAAACTAAGCTCATATTTTCTCAACCACGGTTTGGAAAAAGAGTTAGGTGTCTAATAAGATACCACCGTTTGTTTTTATGATTGTGTTCTATGATTTTTGGTTTGAGACGATTCCCCTTCTTCTACTCCATCTGTTTTGGGGACGATTCTATCTCTCCCACTGTGGGTAGTATTTATATCCTTTGAAAACTGTTATTAATTATTAGTAGAACGAGCGGTTTGAATTAATAAATAGTCGGGAGATTCACTGTAAGAAATGATTTTGATGTTTTATTATCACTACGTTTACAATTAACATCGGTATATTTTACCAAGAGCGATAATATATTAGTTAAATTCTATGTTGGTGACGGATAGCTTGGAAATGGTTTGGTATCAGTTAATTAATAGTGACTATAACAGCCTATCCAACGTAGTTTAGACGTTTACCTTTGGCTCTCTTTTTCTTGTTAATTTATACTCTTTCTTCTACTTTTTTCTGCCATAGGCTCTTTCTTTCTCATATCGTTCATTGAGTTGTTTTTTATCATTCATTTCTCATAGATCATATGTTAATAAGTATTATTGGAGGTAATATACTTCAAAAAATTACTGCTCAATGTACAATTATGTCCTTGCAGTTAAAAAAGAGCCTCGCTAGGTGCTATTTTTAGAAGTTACAAATAAAATAGGTAAAAAAGAAACATGTAACCATGGACTATCCTTCTGCCCTATTTCCTCCCTGTGTATTACTCTCCTACCACTTTTTTCCTGTCTGAATAAAGATAATAGCAACCATCAGATGTTAATCCTATCAAAATTCAAAGCATGTTACTCTACAAAAACAATTCATGCAACTGCATGCCTCTTACTTTATCAAAAGTAAAGAACTTTTCACAAACCAACCGCGCCTTGAGTGGAAGAAAACCTAAATCATTGACATAAAACATATTAAAATCAGTTCAAATTGTCTTATGATTCCGAGCGCATTGCAAATTCAAATCCTTGAATTCCACAAGTATTTTAATGTATATTTATGCAAGATAATAAAAATGCACTTGCATACGCACATAATTACATATACATACATATCAATATTACTATTTTAGTGTACTAGGATGACATTGTTTTGTTAATCAGGAGGTTATAGAAGATTCATTGATAAAATTTTATCTCTAGTTTGTTGGCAAAGTCTTGATATATACAATTGTTTTGCCAAATTTTTGTGCAGGCACAAAATGGAGAGGCAAATAGCTTATACCAATTGGATAGAGCTATGCAAGTAACCTATATGGCATAAATGTTACTTTGTCAATTAACATGCTTAGTGGATAATGCATTTCCTGTTTCTAGGAAGTGATATATGTCATTATAGAAGCACAATTTCACGGTCTTGAAGGAAGATTAAACAAAATTTCTCTTGGCGAAAACTTGCCTTTCGTATCCTTATTATCATTTTCCAAGTCTTCTACCTTGATATATTATTAAGTCACTCTTACAAATATTTTTCCAGTGAACTGCACATAAAACTATATCAAATAATTTTTCATAACCTCGGAAATGCCATTCGATGATCATCTTCTTCCATGTGCGTAAGTAACAAAGTTTGCTAGGTATAATAAATAAAGTATCTGTATAGTTTGCATTAACTAAATATATTTTAGTCATATGTTATATCCACCTACCCACTAGATTATTATTGATATTAATACCATTTCACAATTTACAGATATATGCCAGTGAACTGCACATAAGCATATATGAATAGTCTTGCTGCTCTTTAGTCAATACAACGGTTAAAATGTCTGCTATTGTCAACTCTCGGAAATGCCGTCATACGGTATAAATAATAAATATGTACAACATTGGTCTTCAGTTATACAACTTTCTACGCAAAGCTTGCTATGTGTACCTCAATTCATTTTATATGCAACACGGTTAGTATAAAAATCCAAGCACAAAATTGTATAAGAGTATGCAGTTGTCCAGATAGTAGAAATGTGCAGGAGATCAAATGTAGACAATATTGTGTTTATTTTGATTAAGCTATGTGGTGTGATATGACTTATCATGTACAATGTTCCAGGTATATACAAATCAATTTTCCCTATTATTTCCTTAAAATATGCCAATTTGTTCACAGATTTCATTAGTTGCTATCTCATATTGCATCCATTTATTGTAGTAGAGCTAGAAATGGTAAGTAGAAAATTACCATGATGGGCAGCGTACTAGCCTGAACCCAGTGCAAAATTTTAGAGATCATCAAATATGTTGAAGTTCTTCATGTTGCAACCTACTAAAATGCTATATGGGTATTGATTATTAAATTTTATTATATTTTCAGCATTTTACTTTCTATTTCGGTGAATTTCTGCATGTTTAATGTGTTGTTTTGAGCTATATGCCAAGGCTGGGTGGATGGTTAATGCCGTCTTTGATTGCTTTCTAATGTTGTCTTTTACAAGTTGCTATATGCCAAGGCTGGGTAGAATCTCCTTGACAGTTTTAAATATAAATATATTTGCAGCTTTAGATATAATTTTGGCATGGTGATGAATTCTCTTTTGAATAACCATTTTGAAAGAAAGAATCTATCTACAGTTTTAAATATAAATATAAATTAAATGTATAATGGTAATTACTCTAATTAACAAAATGAAAATAATTGGTTCTACCAATAATCATCTAGAAGGTAATCTTGACGTGGGGATTAAGCATGCTTTCGATAATTTCCAACCTATCTTCTTTGTTGTTCCTCAAAATGATGTTCTATTTTCACCACATGCTTAAATCAATTCTTAATTTGGGTCTGCTTAGACTCTATTTTGAATGATTTTCCATCATCCATTTGTTGTTTCATGTTACCATGCATAGTGATTTTTCCATGTAATGTGTATATTGGTAGAGTGTATTGTGTTTATAACTCCTGCTTGCGGTGAATTATGCATTAGTTACAATAGTTGAGGCATCTCCTGCCTCCTTCATGTGTTTCTATGTGCTTTATGAAATATAGTAAAGGACCGTTAAACACTATTTTCCTTGCAAAAAACTCACATTTCTTTTGAAAAGATTTTTTTCAATAGAAGTAATAGCAATGCTTTCAAAAGGGGTTAAACCACTAGGTCAATACGACTATCAATTATTATGCCAAATTAATGCACAAATTATGACATAATATATCAAAATACCACCCTTGGTCCAAAGTGTTGCAAATAACATTTGACATTTATCTTAAAAAACAACCGGTTCATACTTTTGAGTTCTTTTGTTAACATATGCAACCTGAAAAAGCATCTTATATTCATTATTCAACACCTTTGAAAACTTCTTTCATTTCTCCATGAAGCATTTTAACGAAAATAAGAATTTCCTTGACTCCTCCATTAAAATGCTTAATACATGCAAACTTGGCTATATCTTCCAAATAGGATAATTCACATTGTTAAATTGATGTATATGCATTATGATAAGATATAGGTCCACCTGTGCGTGCATATATACTCGTGAGCATAATGACCTTTCTTGTCACACTTGTAATAGACCACTTCAGACTTTCTCTTCTTTGCTGCTCCGCCTTTCTTAGCACCCTTCTTATGAAAGAACTTCCACTTATGACCTTACCCAACCTGGACCTCCTTCTCCTTCTTTTTCTCCAGACGGGCAAGCAACTCTTCATGTCTTAATGCCACCTCCACTACCACATCATAAGGATCTATGATATGCGATAAGGTAGCCCTTGCCAACTCAGGCTTCAATCCCCTTATGAACTTCTCATTCCTCTTTATCACTGTATCAACAGTGGCATACCCATATCTAGCCAACTCTTCAAACCTACTAGCATACTCCAAAACAGACATCTCTCCTTATTCTAACTTAGCAAACTTTTTGATCAAAATAGAATACGCCATCACCGACATTAACCGCTCCTAGAACCTTCTCCTAAACTTAGTCCATGTCATCTCCTCTTCATTTACTCCATCGGTCACACCATTCCACCAAAATAAAGCTGCTCCCTAAAGCTATCTCTAAGTAAGTATCCTCTTCTACTCATCACAGAGGCCTAAGTCCATAAATATCCTTTCACAGTGTAGCAACCAGTTCTCCACTTCTATAGCATCATCATTTCTAATAAATGGCTTTCCTCCAAGCCCAGCATAGTCTCTACTCAAGTTAGCGTAATGGTTGACAACTGGAGCTTCCTAAACTTTTCCTACAGCATTTCCTCCAACCACTCCAACAACAATTCCAGCTTGCATCATGTTTATAAAAAACTGATATATAGCTCACATATCCACTTGTGGGACTCCAACACCAACATTCTCAGCTTGAGCCTGACCTTGAGTCCTCCTTGTATTAGGTGGGGCATTTCCATTGGAGGTGGTGTTGTCCCCTCCTAGGTAAACTCTGCCTCTTCCAGCGTCCATATCTGTATTCAAGCCTCATGAGATATAGAAAAATAGCTTAAATAGAGATAGTGGAATAGAGATATAGCATATACTTATATATAGAAAATACAAGTACGTTACTATAGCGTTATCCCATACCCCGATCTTACTCTAATTTCTATGGATTATGTTCTCAAAATTTATTTTTAATTAAAATATTTCATAAACCTATGCTCTGATACCAAGTTGTAACATCCCCTATCTAGAGGCCCAAAGCTAAGCATTGTAGATGTTACAGTCATCCATAGTATTAGCTTCCGACGACTAAATACAGCTATGTTAATGGTATCCATAAATCAGTAGCATTTGAATATGAAACAAAATCAGAGATTGCAAAAAACAACATTTTTACTGATTACATTTCAAAACATATGTTTTACATTTGAATTACCTAATCCCCTAATCGTTTCCCAAGTTCAGATAAAATTTAATTATTACATAAATTCACCAAGAGGGACATATGATGATGCCCCCTTGGTTGACCAGAGTACTGTATCGACATAACTGTCATAAATACAACATAGCTGAATAAAGAAAAATAAAATAACAACTCCTAAACAGCTATCCATCAGCCTCCTGCTCATCTCTGAAATCTTTATTCATCAACCTACTAAAACCTTTAAAACCTCAACCCTCAGCCTACTCAAATCAACTTTGAGCACCCGAGAGTTTAAAGGGAAAACATAAACTTCGAGTCAGACATAAAGCCTGATATGGATAATGATATACATCTTGATTATTTTATGTTAAGTGAGATCATGCCCCTTAGCAGAATGGATTTCCCCTCACTAACATCCTTTTAAAACATATGTTTTGCAAATCTTTATCCTATAACCAAAACAGGTTAAAACTGTAAAGCAATATCATGTAAACATACATATCAGGTAACAAATGTACTATCTGCCTACACATTATAGTTTTTTTGGCTTACTAGTAACCTATGGTTGACTCTAGCCTACCAGACAATATAATTAAAATAATCTAACATCTGTTAGCTACCTCTTCCTCTGGATGGTTTAACCTTAACTATCTGTTAAATACTTCTCTTCTGGACGGTCTGTTCCTAACTTAACATCTTCCAGAATCATCTAAACCTATTTTGCGGGCTCACCAATAATCTATTTGTGTACAAGCATATATTCCCTTATGTGTGTAACCATAATTTTAGTTTTACCTATGACAAAGCCCTACACATTGGAATTTTGGACTAAATTAGCTGAGGCTAATAGCTAATGTATATGGCACGAACCTATACCAGTCCCATCTGGTATTCTAATATCTGAGTCATTCTACTTAGGGAAACCTTCTTTTAAATTTTCCTTGAAAACCTTTTCTCAAACTGATTTAAAACCTTTAAATCAAACTTAAACAAGGAAAATATATAATCTTTCTACTTGACTCAAAATCACCTTGCCATGTTGTGCATATACTTTACCCAAACCTTTGTTGATGAAAACATTTAACTTTTTAAAGTACCCCTTTCGAATCCATTGAAAGTACCCATTTCAAAACCATTGAGAGCACCTCTTTCGAAAACAAATAAAACCGTTCTCCTATCCTAGAACGAAAGGCCAAAACCTTTCTTTTGAAACCATTCTTAGAAACCTTTCAAAACCATTGAAAAACCTTCCTTTCGAAAGCTTTAAAACCTTAGACATCTTTCTTTTAAAACCTTTAAACATTGCCTTTCTAAACCTTTGTAAATTCTTTCCTTTCGACCTTTCGAAATCATTGGAGAACCACCCTTTGAAACCTTTTTTTAAACCTCCGAAAGCATTGGGCAAAATGCCCCTTCGAAACTATCATTTAACCTTTCGAAAGCTTTGGGTTCAATTTAAAACATGTGGAAAACACCTTTTGAAACCAATTAAAACCACCTCCTTTGAAACCATTTGGATTATACTTCAATAGAGAAAAAGGGCCATTATAACCATTTAAGTCGAAAGCATATCTTTTGAAAGCATTCCTAAACAAAGAAGTGATGGTGTCAAAACCACCCTTCCGAAAGCGTTGGAGAAGTGGCCAAGTTAAAAAACAAAGCATATTTTCCAAAACCACCGACTTCGAAAGGTAAGAAAAGCGGCAGCTAAAGGGCTTCGACCTAGTCGAAAGCATATATTTAAAAACAAAGGCGCAACCTCCTTAAAACCGTTTAACTCAGTCGGAAGCCAACCAAGTCGAAAGCCAAGCAGGTGCATTTTCAATTTAAAATAATTAGCGCTTTGACCCCTTCGGAAACTCTGATTTCGACCTTGTACCTTCTGCCTCTTATCCAATTCGCTACGTACCTATAAATCGATATCAGGCGCATTGGTTTCGATGGTGATAAAAGCAGAATCATTAAGCCGCAAGCTACCCAATTGGAAGCAGGGTGCCGAAAGTGGCGAAACATGCGATTTACATGTAAAACTGATTTTTAACCTTTTAAGTAAACTTTTTAACTAACCCGTCTTGTTTGTCTAAATCTTATTGGTAGTAAAAATAAATTTCTAAAAGCACTGCCAAAATTTCAGAAATAAACGCTGTAATTTATTTACAAAATACCCCTTCTTCATTTTATAAATATATAAGACATTTAAGTCCCAAACCTTACATAATTTTATATATTCATCAAAACACTTAAGAAAATTCTACAAAAATTATAGAAAATCAAGTTTAATATATTTTCTAACATATATTTTCAGACCCAAATAAGTAATTATTTAGCCGTAAATAATTTAAAACCCAATTAATCATTTTCTTCACTAGAAAATTAACATAAAATCCACATTAATTCATAAAATTATGAAAATCGAAACCCGTCTCTAAAATACCATTTCTGATTTAAATCTAAAATCGGAAGGCATTTGGATATCATTTAGTTTGGTTTTCTTATCAATGTATATATCATAAAATCTATATGAACAAGTATAAACCATAAACAAGCGTGTATACACATTTAATCATTTAAAAATATGGCATAAACTTGCAAAACACTTCGGATTTAACTTAAAATCGAATTTTTTTAAGAAAATGAGATAAAGTCATTATTCGCCTTAGATTTTGGATTTTGGATGTGAGATTTGATCTTTATTAAATGATTTGATTCTTCTCTTGAATCCTAACTTTTATCTTTCTCTTGCTCTTGCTGATAGTGGTCGGCCTCAAATTTGATAATTTTGACAAATGAAATGAACATGTAGTTTAGATTCCTAAGGGTTTAGGGTATAAGAATATCCTTATTCCAACTTTTCCCTTTTCTATTTCCTTTGTCTATTTTATTTCATGCTATCTCATTTTGATTTACACATTAACATGGCATGACTACCCCTATTAATCACAAATCTTAATCCATTTATTAACCTACATTATTTAATTTAATTCAACTAATTAAATTTCATAAATAATGTTACTAAAAATATGTGGTGTTACACGCATTTTTCTTTGGTGGCCGAGTGTGATGATTTGGTGATGGACGAGTGAAGTTCGACGATGCAGTGCTCTAATTGGGATTTGAGGCACGTGGTGGTGGTACGAGGCCATCAAAGTTGGTATGGAATGAAGGAAGACGAGGTAGACTTGTTTCCAGATTAAGCGGCCTTGATTAGGAACAAGGAAGAAAGATTAATTATATTATTATCTGGTATTAGTTAATACTTAAATATAATCGACAATTAAATTGGAATGTTAAAATCATTCACTTATATATTTAAATAACTCTCTCATGTGAGGGTCAATCGAGACATGGATTTTTGTGATGCACTCGTAATAATAGAAGTCACGATGGAACATGTTCAGACAAATTTGAAGACAGTTGGGCTAAAATCGGACATCGTTCGATTTTAGTTCCTAACCGCAAGGCCTCAGTGATGACTAAAATAATTGTGAGTTTAACTCACCTTTTTGGTTAACCCGTAATATTATATAGTTGATAAAAATTGGTGATTGGGTGTTTGGATGATTTACCGTTTTATCAGTTGGTTTAGATTTATTCCCGCCCTTGGAGTGGATAACCCATATTATATAATTATACAATGATTGTGATGCAGGAAACAGGTTGGAGAAATCCAACAGGATTCCTTACCACTATTGATTTTATTTACATATACATGTACTGATATATATGAGTTGTGATGTATGGGGATAGACTGAGGGATCCAATGGGATTCCTTACCATGGTTGATTTTAATTTCAATAATATTCCTGTCATATGAATTATTAGATATTAAACTAGATTGTTGGCTTTATTGATTGTGACATTATTATATGTTCGAAAACTTAAACCCTATAGTGATAGAAAATCAATATTAATATTGATTAAACTTTGGGTAACTATTGGCCTCAAATTAGTATTTAGAAAATACGATAGATTTCCATTTAATTTGAATTTGTTTTTGAGATAGGAAATGGTTTTTCCAAATCTAGGTTTCAGAAATATTTTTCTATAAGATTTAATTTCTATTTTATTTCAACTTTTTTATCTATCTTTTTCTAAGTTATTTATTATACTTAATACTATTTTAAAGTTATTTATTTACTTAACATTATTTTAAAGTAATTTATCAACATTTTAATATTTTGCAAAGTTAATTATTTTAAATAATAAATATGGCTTGAAATTAATAATAAGGATTTATTAATAACGTTTTGAAAATAAATTATTGTTATTTATAATAATGGTAAAGATTAATTAATATTATTTATTTAATAATGTTTTGAAATTAATTATTTTTATTTTAAAGATGTATTGAAGTTAATAATTATTATTTATTTAAAATGTTTATTGTTCTTAAATATTATTATAAAATAGTGGTTTTATAAATGGTTTTAGTTATTTATGAAAAAAAAATTAGAAATGGGTTTGTAGAGTTATAAAAGTAGTTTTATAAATAATTTTATGGACTTATAAAGAGGTCATAAATGATTTGAGGGATGAATAAAAAAGTTTTATAAATGGTTCTAGAGATTTATAAAATAGTTATAAATGGTTTTATAATTTTATAACAGAGTTTATAAATGATTTGGAATTGTATATAAAGGAAATCTTCCTTCATTTTTCGACAATTTACTTCTATCGTTGAGATAAGTATATAGATATTTTCTAAGTATTGAAAATATAGGAATTTGTGAATATATCTCTATAGAAGTAATTTTATGCAAGTAATTTGAAAGTGGTTTTAATAAATGAGAAGATTAATTAAAGAGATTAGTGGTTGCTTATGTGCTTAACCTATGTTAGTTTTCCCTATGAAATTAAATCTCTAATTTGGATGTGTGTTTGTTAATAGTTAAATAACGGGCTATCAAATTTGGACCCATAATGTAACTTTGAAAATATCTAGGAGAAACACGTGAGTTATATAGCACAGTCATCTCCGACGATGTTGTACTGTGCGTATAAATCTCATTTCGTTCTCGTAGGACAAATGATAAGAAAATCCATTCACTAACAGTTAGGAGGTGGTTATTGCTCTTATCCTTGGTCGTTTATTTCTTAAGGAACCAGAGTTGAATTTACTGAAAATTATCGATTGTTGTTTCAAAGAGATATGGACCAGATATGTTACCCAAAAACCACTTCGATCCAACTCAAGCGTTTCAAAGTAAAGACATCTTGGAAATAATGGAATTGAAGACATAGATTTCAGTCGTTTCGTTCAGTCCTAGAATGAACTTGTATGGATGAACGCTGGATTGCATAGTTGTTGGAGGGCAGTGTAGCATTCCAAGTGGGACGTGCTATATAAAAGGTAAAACATAGCCTTAAGCCTCAACGACCGCAAATAGTTAAAACATGGGAGTTGCAGCAGGGTTAAGTAAGTCACTCCCAAGTAAGGTATGATCATCCCTATCTAGAGTCGATATTATCTCTCAATTGTGTGACTCGAGGCCCATTAATGGATAAGTGATCATATTCGGTATTACCAGTCAACTGGTAGGTCGGTTCTGTGTTGGTAATGGATCCTGGTGAGGTCCTTGGTGTTATTTTATCTAGAGATGCACCGCGACGGGCGGTACCCCAATAACCTAGTCATTGTAAGGAATCCATTCTCTAATATAAGCCTTTATGGTTTTAGTTGTATACCTGTTATGATGGAATTTAATTAATATAACAATTTCAGCTATGATTAATGAGTATTTGTATCTTATACATAATATCAGAGAATTTCATATGAAATGGTTTGGTCATCATAAGGTAAAAACCCGTCCGTGTATATCTGCAGTGTAGTCTTACAAGATACTTCTGATTTCATAGGTTTATAAATTTAAAATCCAGTCGGGCATGTTTTCTCTCGTTGGTTTTCCGGACTGACTCGGGTGTTATTTTATCATAATGCTCCGGTCAGACCGAGCATATTACATATTTGATTTGGATGCATTGGAGCTTCATGAGACGAGTTGGAGGCCCATGACGTACCTACATATTTCATTATGTTTCGATGTGTTATCCGTTGGTTGTATTTATCAGCAATTGTATGGACGGGCCATTATAACTGTCCGAGCTGAAATACGTGAGCATACTACGATTGTATATGTATATTACATCCTTTCTCGCGTAAAGATTTGTTGAAAATTATAGATTATTCATTCCGTTGTGAGATTCTGTATTGTGTAGTTTTCTTCTTCCTTTCTTCTTTCTTCTCCATAACTATCCGCCTTTTCGTTTAATTTAAGTGGGCCATGAGTGATTGATTGTCTGCTTAAACTGTATGGAAAAATGGGTCATTGCACCAGGACTACATGAGCCATCACTCCCCTTCCGGTTGGCAGGCTACCTATGTGGATGAATTACCAAGAATTCATTTTCATATCGGGGAATGCATAGGCTATCCAACGAGGATGAGTTCTCATGTACTTATTACCTTTTTGGGGACCATCGCCCTTCACTGCCCAGGACCATGCGAACCGTCGCTTCCCTCCTAGCCGGTAGGCTATCTACGGGGAATAATTGTCGAGAATTCATTTCCTTGTCGGGGAATTCCCAAGCAATCTAAAAAGGATGAGTTTTCATATGTTCATTACCATGTTTACAGACTGCCGTCCTTCGCCGTCTAGGGCCGCATGAGCCATCTTTCCCCTTCCGGATGATAGGATATCCATGAAGATGGATTACCAAGAATTCATTTTCTTGTCAAGGAATACCCAGGAACTCTAACGAGGATTAGTTTTCATATGCTCGTTACCTTGTTTGAAGACCATCAACTTTTTCTGTATAGGACCATGCAAGCTGTCGCTCCCCTTTTGGCACTCTATCCGCGAGGATGAATTATCAAGAATTCATTTCCTTGTTGGGGACAGCCAGGCTATCCAATAAAGTTGAATCACCATTCATTCGTTTCTTTGTTTAGGGATTGCTCCTGGCCCTAGGGGTTTAGGTGAGAAATCTCTCTCATGTGCACTAGGGTGCATTGGTGATTGGGTGTGTGGTTGTAACGCTCCATACACCTCTTCCATAATGTTGTTAATCTTCTAAACATAGTGGTACAATATAGTCTAGACCGTCGTTGTTACCCTAAGTGATGTTAAAGTCCGACATCCATTGTTTGCCTATGTAAAAATAAGGCAAACCAGCATGCGCTTAAAGCACGTCATCCATAGGAACTTTCAAGTCGCTCAGTGCTTAGATTCGGATTGGGACCACCTACCACCAAAGCAATGCGCAAATAAGTTCACGTTTAATAATTTATATTTGCTGAGTTCTTATGAACGATGATACCAACGCAGTCTCACCATTATCACTCCATCATACAAAAAGTGCTCGAGCCAACCATGCATCTCCAGTCGTATCGAGCCCTACAGTCCTTTAAGCAACATGTAACGTGTCATCCTAGAGAACCCTCAAGCCCTACAAGCTCTATTTCAAGTCAAGGCCCATCCGCCTCTATGCACATGATTTCTTATCACCTAGAAGAATCCTTGTGCTCCTACGAGGCGCTGATGCCACCCGCCATTTAATGCTTGGCAAACACTTGGCTCGTTTGAAAAAATAACTTGGCTCTGCCCATCGCATGACAAGCTTGCTACTTAGCATGTTGTAAACAAAGTTTTATTGAAAAAACACCGAAATGCCTCAGCCAGCGCGTCATCCAAGAGAACCTCCAAGTCCCCCTACGCTTAGGTTCGAACAAACTACTACAACTAGTTTCTCAAACATCAAACTTGAGACAAAGGATTTGTTTATTCAATTTAATAGTGTGCGGGGGCACAATGCCTTCCCCATTAGGCTTACCACAGTTTTCAGTCGCTGAATAGTTGAAAAAAATAAAAAGACAGGGAAGAAGCAGCACACCAATAGCTCCTCCGAGGTTGGCCTACCGTTGCCTTTCTCATTGCCCAGAAAGCGCATAGCAAGGGAAATGGTCAAGAACATTTTAAAGAAGGATTTTCTACCACCGTTAATACCTTCTACATCAAATATCACAAGAGGTCACGAAGAGCTCCTAGGAAGCCTTGCGAAGGAGCAGACCAAGACCTCAGCGATGACATCTAAGTCAGAGGCACCAGCCCCTGCTCCTTCAGAAATGGGGTAAAAGTGTCAAAACAAGCCTGAGGTTGAGAAGATATAAGCATCAAAGCAAGGAAGCGCCTAGCCCCAACTGGATCCATAGCTCTAGACTGTCGTTCAATCAACTTCAAAATTTTCGCTGGGGAACCTAAGTCCCAACCAAAGGCATGGTCCATTTCAATTAGTCAAAATCCAAGAGTGACAGTCTGAACTGCCATCGACACACAATTAGGCACCCAAGGAGGTTACCTCCTTTCTAAACCCTGTTAATTTTGAGAAAAAATTCCAAACAAGTTAAGAAAAACGCCAAATGCTCAAAAGCAATGTGAAAGAAGCATGTGAACGCGAATCATTATTTACTAAGAGAAAACCAGGTAGAGTTCAGATCTACCGAAGAAATTATACGGCCAAAGCTCCATAGGTCTGAAGTGGAAGGCAAAGTGGGATATTTATATGCATATCCCTTTAATTGCAGCTGTTGTAATCGATAAGGCAAAAGAAATCTCGACCGTTCAAAAATTACAAGTGAAGCGTCACACCGTGCACGTGGGCTCACCTTTCAGTCGCATCTTGAGAAGCACAACCGTTAGACTAATGATGCAAGGCCATATGGATAGTGCATTAATTGCACTGCAGAACCCTCAATCGATGGAGTCTTCCAGATTTTATAATTTCATGCCCTCTCATGGACATGGGCTTGGGGGAAAAACTTTGCTCAAATTTTTCATAAATAAGAAGGTTGGATAATCGAGGTTTCTTAGCTTAATCTGCTTTAATTTGGACCGGCTTGGGGCTAGACCAGCTTACCGCAAGCTACTTGAGAATCAAAATTAGACCAATAAGTCTCCCTTGACACCATCCATGACGGACCCATATCAACCTGTCCTCTCCATGACACTTTAAGTTGGCTCCCAGGATAATGCACCTCAAAGCAACAACAACAGACAGTTCGTTAGGCAAAGAAAGGCATCTATACTACTTGACCTAACATCCGTCGTCGGACCCTCTCTTATAACTTGTTGGCTCCTTAACAGCTTTAATACTCAAGCAACTCCCTCAAACATTCATCGATTAATGCATCTCTAGATTACCTTGGGCATTGCCTATCGCCAACTCGGCTCCAATGCAGCCCTATGCAAGCAATCATACTTTTGGTCATCTATATCATTCTAAGCGGTGCAGCTAGACCAACCCGGCCAGCTCTTTCAGCACTACCACTGGCAGTTTCCCACCTCTTCCCATATCCTTGGGAAAAGGCTAGACACCTTGTCCACCTTTCGACATCAACGCGCATGCAAGGTCGACAAAGAAATAAAGCCAAGTATGTACTCTTCTAACACAAAGCATGACGTATAACATGCTGCAACTATGCATTAATATTACCTAAAAAATAAGAGAAAGGCATACATCTTACATGGCTTTTCCTGTTAATGTTGACTTCAACCACTGATTCCCTTCACTTTTCCAGTTGTCTTTCAACTTCAAAAAGGTTAGTCGCTACCCGCAATTGGTTGACTATTCAGAGGTTGGTCATGACCCTCCAAAGGTTGACTATTAAAAGGTTAGTTGTTACCCGTAAAGGGTCGACTATTCAAAGGTTGATTGCCACCCACAACGGTCGACTGATTCAAAGGATTCATCAGCCGCTCCTGCATCCTTAGCTCAGCATCAAGTAGCAGATTTTCAATAGCTCACCATTTGCAATCTTAAGCTCAATTGGCCCTTAAGGTTAGTAGCAGCATTAACCTTAGTCCACCATTTTTATCTCATTGTGTCTATTGTAATTCCATGTAAGTTTAAGAGAGCAGCATAATAAGAGGAATTCAATGGACGTAGGCAGCTCTACCGAACCACTTTATATCTGGTGTCATTTACCCATTGAATGCTCGCTTGATCTCTTAAATAGGACGATTAGTGTTAACCCGCCTTTCGTCAAGGCTATGGAGATGCAGATTTAACTAAACAACTTCACGACTATTGAGACAGAAATATGATGGATTCGGTGTAGTGGGATGAAGTTCGCCTGGATGTGTCGCTCGGCATTGAGGTGAGGTATGCCGCTCGGCATTGTGGTGAGGATGTGCCACTCGGCATTGAGGTGAAGTTATGCTGCGACATTGTGGTGAGGATATTCTGCTCGGATTTGAGGTGAGGTTATGCCGCTCGACATTGTGATGAGGCTATGCTGCTCGGCATTATGGTGAGGCTATGCCGCTCGGCATCGCGGCAAGGTTGGGGTCTCTCGGCATTGGTGAGACGGCTCGACATTGGTGAGGTTAGGGTCACTCGGCATTGGTGAGGTCAGAGTCGCTCGCCATTGGTGAGGTCAAGGTCACTCGACGTTGGTAAGACGACTCGACATTGTGGTGAGGTCGGTGTGGCTTAGCATTGTGGTGAGGCTGGTGTGGCTCGGCATTCTGGTGAGATCGATGTTGCTTGGTGGAAGGTCGTTCGGCATGTGACGAATGCGGCTTGGTGGAAGATCGTTCGGCATGGGACGAATGTGGCTCGGTGGAAGGTCGTTCGGCATGGGATGAATGCGGCTCGATGGAAGGCCGTTTGGCATGGAACGAATGTGGTTCGCTGGAAGGTCTTAATGGGCCTATACCGTTCAAAGAGCCCAACAACTTAGGATTCGCCTATAAATACAGCGTGTGGATGTTTAAAAAGGATCTTCTTCTTTCTGTTCTCTTGCTTTCTATTTCTTAAGGCTAATGTTACTCTACCATTTTGTAACTGTAATCGATTCTAACATCAATAAAAAGGAAACTTCTAGAGTGGATGTAGGCCAGAGTTAGCTGAATCATTATAAAATCTGTTGTTCTTTACTGCTTCCATTTTAGTTTTGACTGTTCTTCACATTATTACTCTATACATACACTCTATCTCTAAGCCGTGATTGGTATTTGGTGCTTTCATCTGGATTTGGGTATTAGTGACCAATTTTGGCGCTAGCATTTTGGTGCTTTCACTGAGAAAGCTAGCGCTCGGGGATTTTGGAGCTTGAATTTTGGATTGAAAAGTTTGGGAACTCATATTTTAGAAAGCAATGGCTAGATGACCAATAAGGAAGGAAGCAACAGAAAGGAGCAATCAGGAAGGAAGTCAAGCTACCTCTTCTGGAGCTGGAGAGGATCATGCATCCTTCTACATAACTTGGGATGAGATGTAGGTTATGATGAATTCTATGCTGGAGCAGATGATGAAACGACAAGAGGAGATGATGCAAGCTCTTCTTAGGCAATTTGGACAACCAGGAACTACAGGTGCTCAAGTTCTTGGAACTGGACCAGAGGAACTCAACCAGCAGGTGGATGGAGTGATTCAGCAGGGGAAACTTCCAATCAACAAAAAACTAACAATCTGAATGGACCTAGACTTGGGGCACACCACCAGGTAATGCTGGACCAACCCCTGGAGGGATAACAAGTGATGCCATACAACTCGGCATCAACAGAAACACAGGAGTACGTGACGAAGAATATGTGCCAGAATTCCCGCATGGTGTTGGAGAGCAGCTAGGAAATATGGATAGGGGGAAACCCTTGGTTGGAAACGCTGGATTGGATGACATTGTTAGGCAGACTATTCGTGGAGGTTTGACAAACATGGATTCAGAGGGAGTAAACAAAAGTTCGTTTACCTAGAACATCAGGACAGCTGGGAATCTGCCTGATTTCAAACGGCCCACTCTGGAAGTATACAATGCGAAGACGGATCCCATTGACCACTTGATGAGGTACACAAGGCATATGAAAGTTTTGGGGGCAACATAGGAGGTTATGGCTTGATGTTTTCCTCTGTACTTGACCGATATAGCTGCTATGCAGTTCAGACAGCTGGAGGATAGATCCATTGGAACATGGACAAAACTGGTGGACAAATTCTTAGATCAGTTTCGAGTTCACATAAAAAGGCCAAAGAACGTGATGATGCCGACGTTAGTTAAATAGGGGGCGGATGAATCGCTTAGGACATTCTTAACTCGATTTAATGCAGCAGTTGCTTCGGTGGATCGATCGGATCCATCAATGGTTCTGATGGCTGCGGTATCAGGAGTCAGAGATAATTCAGATTTCAAAGTATCATCGATACTTTGACCCACCGTTGGATCTTGGGGAATTCTTTCATGAAGCTGAGAGATTTCTTCAACAAGAGGATGCATGTTTGGACATGAGGTCAAAGGAAGTAAACATAGTTAAGAATGGAGGACTACCCGACGAAAGCTTAGGTAAGGACAGGGATAAAGGAAAAAGGAAGCGTTGGGGAGAACCAAAGTTCTCCACTAACACAGGACTGAATGCAACATTGGAACGGATATTCTTGGATACTCGAGATCGCCTTCCGTATTGAAGTCCGACGAGGAGGGAGCCCTCGGAACGTGAAAGGGCGTCAGGAAGGCACTGTCTTTTTCATGACCTGGACATGCATGATACTAACAGCTGCCGGCATTTGAAGGACACAATCGAGGATCATGTAAGGAATGGTCAGTTGCGACAATATGTCGGAATTCGGAATGCGGCGGTGGAACAGGAGCAGCCACAGTCAACCTTGAACGACGAGGACACGAGCCCTAAGAATGGTGGCCGGTTGGTCATCAACTAATCTTGATGGTTTGAAATAAGCAACAAACTCTGGGCAATCGGCTAAATCACTTACTCATGTGTGGGATCAGAGATAACCCTCAGGCATGCTCTGAGATGATGGTTCACTGAGATGCCTCGGTTTGTGATATCTGTTTTTTCCCTTTGACTTGGATTTTTTTTTTCTGGTTTGGTTTTGGAGTTTGGTTTGAACTCCCTATTTTTCTCGTTTTTTGGTTTGGATTTTTGATATGGATTTCTGATTTTTTGGTTGGATTTGGATTTCGGATTGGATTTCGATTAGATTTTCCTTTACATTTTGGTTAAAAGGTCGTCGAGGATGGACTATGCTCGGTAAGGGTCCAGTGAGACCAGTTTTCGGCCTAGGACTTAGGCCCTATATTATCAGTTATATTTAAGGTCGTCGAGTATGGACTATGCTCGGTAAGGGTCCGGAGCGATCGGGATTCGGCTTAGGACTTAAGCCAGGCATTATTCGGCGTTCACGGATACTGAACCATGAATACCACGGAATTACTTAACATAGGCTGTTAAGTGTGGATTGTGCTTGGCAAGAACCCGAAGAGGTTAAAAATTTGGATGTTGGTTATGAACAGCTAAGGATTTAGGCATGGACCCGGAACGGTCCTGGATTTGGACATCGACCCAGAGAGGTCATGGACGTGGTTGTTGGTTGTTAGATATGGATGGATTAGAATTCGGTTGTCGACTTCCGATGGATACACATTTGGCAGAATTGGATGTCGACTCAGAGTAGTCGTAGGTTCAGATAAGGATACGACGATGGCATTTGGATAAAATGGATTGGATTATGAATGAAAAGTATGGATGTGGATAACATACGTACTTCGGATATCTGACTTGAGGCTATTCAAAATACATATTCCAATAGCAAGGCATGTTTTGGGGGGCAAATGTTATCCCGCCTTTCAGAAAGACCATGGAGATGCAGATTTAACTAAACAACTTCACGACTATCGAGGCTAAAATATAATAGATTCGGTTTAGAGGGATGAAGTTCGCCTGAATGTGCCGCTCATAATCGTGGTGAGGATGTGCTGCTCGGCATAATGGTAAGGATATGCCGCTCGGCATTGAAGTGAGGTTATGCCGCTCGGTATTGTGATGAGGTTATGCCGCTCGACATTGTGATGAGGCTATGCCGCTCGGCACTGTGGCGAGGCTATGCCGCTTGGCATTGCGGCAAGGTGGGGGTCGTTCGGTATTGGTGAGGTCAGGGTCGCTCGGCATTGGTGAGGTCAGGGTCGCTCGGCATTGGTGAGGTCAGAGTCGCTCGGCATTGGTGAGGTCAGGGTTGCTCGACATTGGTGAGACGGCTCGACATTGTGGTGAGGCCGGTGTGCCTCAGCATTGTGGTGAGGCTGGTGTGGGTCGGCATTGTGGTGAGCCCGGCGTGGCTCGGTGGAAGGTCATTCGTCATGGGACAAATGTGGCTCGGTGGAAGGTCGTTCGGCATGGGACGAATGCGGCTCGGTGGAAGGTCGTTCGGCATGGGACGAATGCAGCTCGATGGAAGGTCATTCGGCATGGGACGAATGTGGTTCGGTGGAAGGTCTTAATGGGCCTATATCGTTCAAAAAGCCTAACAACTCAGGATTCGCCTATAAATACAGCACGTGGAGGTTCAAAAAAAGGATCTTCTTCTTTTTGCTCTCTTGCTTTCTATTTCCTAAGGCTAAGGTTACTCTACCAATTTGTAACTGTAATCGATTCTAACATCAATAAAAAGGAAACTTCCGGAGTGGACGTAGGCCGGAGTTAGCCGAACCACTATAAAATCTGTTGTTCTTTACTGCTTCCATTTTAGTTTTGATTGTTCTTCACATTATTACTCTCTACATACACTCTATCTCTGAGCTATGACTGATATTTGGCACTTTCTTCTGAATTTTGGTGTCAGTGACCAATTTTGGCGCTAACAATTAGCAAGTGACCTTTGCTTTTCATATTGCAATTCCTAGGTTGATAAAAAATATAGTCAAGAATATATCATTATGTGCCATAGAGAGTAGTGATTTTGAGATTGAATCTTATCCGTTTTAGGTACTTTTGGAACCCTTTCCAACGCGCTTGCCTATTTGACCAAATCGAATTGCATTTGCATATTATGTTTTCTAATTCCATATTATATTCTATGAACTTATGATAGACATACTACTTGAGTATGTAATATAGGTGTTCATTTCTGTGATAGCTCATCGATGAATTTTAACAAAGTATATGGATCCATTTTGGTATTATTAGACTCTGAATTGCATACATCTATACATATCTATTTGAAGAATTCACCAACTCTTTTGTCGCTCTCATTAAATATGTGCTTTGCCCTTAATCTTTAGAGATATAATTCATCATGATTCATAACATATGCTTTAATGAATTATTCTTCCAAAATATAGCTTAGTCCATAATCCTAAAAAATTCTTAAATTTTTGGATATTTATGTGTTATGTAGCTAACACAACAAATACCGTTATTCTTATAGTTTATTTCATAAAGAATATTTAAAGTATTGGTAACAAAATAAAATTATATTTATTTTTAGTCAATACTGAAAGCATTGATTATTTAATAAATAATATCTAGCATATTTACAAAAATAATTTTTGGTATCTTGCTACATCCACTATTAAGTATTATATGGCATGCTCCCACTATTTTAGCTATTACTATAATAGTGTATGAAACATGAAGCTTCATCTACTTATTATAAGCTATTTATTTTACCATATCTAGTTTATAGTCGATAGATTTTAATCAAATATCTTAAACTCATAGGAATAACCTTTGTTGAAGACAATTTTTTGTAGTATAACACAATTGGAATAAAAATCAAATTTCTCATTCCATATTAAGTATATTTTAATATTTTATATGATTCTCGTTTTCAATGTTACATTTTAAAGCAAAGGGATTATTCACTCTCTTTATCCCAACCATGCTTAAGTTACATCCACTCTCATACATTCATTTTCCTTTCTAAAAAGGTCAAACCATTTAAAGGAGATCCTTATTATAATCAATCGTATTGAATACAGACTTCACACGACGGTTTAGCTGCTTATTTCCAACGAACTAATTTCATTGCAATTTCATATATTATGAACCGTGACCATTCACCATATAACATTTCTATGTGATTGAATATGGATCAAATATCCGTATCTTTTATTCCTATCAGAATCCGACACTTATAGAAGATAATCCACAGTATCGTACAAATCAAGAATTAAGCGACATGGGCACAAATGTTAAGTGGTTGTATAAATTGGCTTTTGCATGGGTCTTAAAGCAACAATATGCTAAGGGTTTTGAGGTCAGTATATTTATATTCTTTGTCAATCTTTAATTTATATATCTTAATTGATTAATATTTTATCAATTTTATTAGCTTCATAAATTTATCAATCTAGATTATTTTAACTTTATATAATAAATATTCTTGCAATATTAGAAAGGAAAAATGTTACCATTTCACTTTTATAATAAGGCTCCTTCTAATTTTTTTATGTTTCTCAAAACCCATGGAAAAAATGTAGAAATCTTTCTATTTCTCTAATTGGCATTAGGACTCGCCTGTCTTAAAATACCGACCTTGAGTTTGCTCAACAAATCATAGACCTGCAAGCGATGCATAACACTTTATCGATTGTATCATATATGACTCCTAACTCGTAGTCTTGTCTTAATCTCAATCTTGACCCTGAGTTTGCTCAACAAATCGAAAGAGATTAGTCTCTCATACGCACCACTTCATGACTGCCTAAGTATTGATGTATGTACCTTGAGTTTGTCGAACAAATACACGCATGTTCCATACCACATTTATCAATATACTAATAATACTTCTCATAACATCTCTGGCTTGAGTTTGCCCAACAAATAGAGGGCATGCGAGTAATTTACCCACCTATAAATGGTAGTGAGCAACTTTTATATTATAGATTCATAATATTTTATGTAACGACCCAGAATTTTATTAAATTAAAAATTGAATATTTAATTAATTTTAAATATTTATAAGTGAATTTTTAAGTCAAATAAATTTTTATTTGATTTATTGGATTTAATTGGATAATTAAATCGATAATTTAATATGTTAAATTATGAAAATAATTGAAAATATAGTTAAAAATGATTGTAAATAATTTGGAAAATTTTATTTAATCATACTGGAGTTATAGAAATATTTTAGAACTTTTAAAATCGAATTAAAAGTTAATTTGTGAAAATTGAATATTTTAATGTTTAATAATTGACTGTAAAATAGCCAATTTTTGAACAGTCTCAGAATTGAACGAAACCAGTTTCATTGGATCCGTAATAGTTAGTTATTACTGGATTTCAATTTTCGTGTCAATCGGAGTTATCGTTTGATCGTGGCAGCTCGAAACGCATCGATTTATTTTTAATTTAAATTTGACGAGTCAAAATAGCCATTTTTCAAAAAGTCTCGGAATTCGACGAAACCAGTTTCATCGGATCCGTAATGTGATATTATTGTAAGGTTTCAAATTTCAAGTCAATTGGATTTACCGTTTGTCCGGTACAAATTAAAACGCCTAGAAATCGATTTAAATCGGTTTAATTCAAATTGAACGTTTTCAGCCATAACTCGCACATACTTCCGAATTAGCTTCCGAAACCTGTTCCATTGTGTCCGGAACGCGGGATAAACCCTAGGTACGCTGGTTACGGCGTCTAAATCGGAGTTCGGAATTTCCGGGATGAATAGTGTCGCTCGTTCCTTATAAATAGACCCACCTCTTCATAATTTGCTAAAATATTCACTAAAACCCTAATTCCTTCATGTAGCCGCCACCCTATAAACCGAAGGCCAGAATTTTCCCTCCTTCCTCCCTCAATTACTTCCAATCCCTTCATCGATTCAATGAAGCTTCAACATGAGAATTGTAGAGGGTCTCGAGCACTACAGATCTATACGGGGTTGATGGGGTATGGCGCATCGTAGGGGGAGTATTTTGGCTGCGTTCATGCTCGTGTTCGCACGCGTTTCGAGGTCGTATAGGCGACCGAGCTTCGAGCAAACGTGGCCGTGGGTAGCTTTGGGTGGGGCGCACGTAGTGGCGTCGTCAGATCGTGGTAGAAGCGAGCGTGGTTGTTGCGTGATTTAGGGTTTTGCCGTGATCTTGGGTTTCATTACGTTCGTGTTTGCCTGGAGATCCTTGCGCGCGTGAAGATTGATGGATGGAGCGGCCCTGATTCTCTTGCTTGCAATGAACGGTGATGATTGAAGATTGGTTTAAATAAAAGGAAAATTAATTGTATTTAATTATGTATTAACTTCAATAATTCATAACTTTTTCATACGAGGTCGAAAAAATGCAAACTCAGTTGCGTTGGAATCGTATGGACGAGCACTACGCGATGGAGTTGGTTTGGAGTCGTTTGGAGTTAGTGAGAATTTCGGGTAAAATTAAACGCGCGTTTAATTTTATTCGAAATAAAAGCTTAAACGGAAATTAAAACCAAGGTGAGAATTTCTCACTCAATCGAATCAGTTTCGATTTTATTTTAAATAGTTAGATTTAAAATATTTGAATGCATGTTTGAATGATGACTGTAAATTATTGATTGTTAAAATAGACATTATGCGCCGTTAGTAAGCGGATGTTATTTATAAAAACATATACCGCGAATATTTCATAAACAGTGAAATTGGTATTATATATAATATCAATATATATATATATTGGCATATGTATATATTGCAGTTGTTGATTTCCCGCATTTTTTGTTTAGCGGATGAGACCCTATTACGCCGTTATTAAGCGGATAATATTTAATAAGAACATGTACCGCGATAATTTCGTACTGGAGCGAAATTGGTATTGTGCTAATGTTTTTGGATGCAGGAAAACAGGTTGGAGGGATCCAACTGGATTCCTCAACAGTTTTTATTTGATTATGGATATTTTGATATTCGTTGATTATCATATACGATATATGATGGATCGTTGTGGTCGTGATTGACTATTTGATGTGTAGCATCATTGGACCCAGATTTTGGGATTTTAAAATGTTTTTAAAGTGATTTTTGAAAATATACTATATTTTTGGAATTGATCCATTATAAATAAATAACGTTATAATTTTTAAAGTTATAAAAATTATAGTTTTTGTGAAATATAGTTAAAAGCTGATTTTTGAGAAATATGAATTAATGACCTTATAAAATAGTTAAATTGGATTTTTGAATATATTATAAAAGTTAAAAATAGGATTTATAAAATTTGATTATTTTATAAATCAAGATGGTGGAATTATAAAGGAATTTAAAGACGTTTTAAAAGAATAATATAAATTAATTTATCTTAAGAGATTTATGAATGGATATTTATAAATTGAATTATGGACATTTAAAACGATTTTTTATAAGTGTTTGAATGTAGTGAAAATGAATTTCCTAAATGAATGAAATTTATGAAATTATAAACTGTGAAGTTATAAATGAGATTTTATAAGCAATAGGTTTATAAAATTTATAAAGTTATCGAAAGAATGAATTTTGGATAAATAAACAATCTTATAAGTTAAGATTAATAAATTGGGAAGTTAAAGGAACGATTTTGTAAAATAATCGTTTTATAAGTAGTTAACTTATAATTTGAACTTTTAGTCTATAATTGAATTATAAACTGAATAGGTAAATAAAAGGATTTATAAAAAAGGAAGTTTTTATAAATAAATAGAAAAGGAATTTATAAACGTTGTTTTATAAATTCGCAAATGACTTATTTTGACAAGTTAATTGTTATAACTTAGAAATGGAGTTATATTCACATTTTTTTATAGTGAATAATCCTTTGAATTAAAATGAATAAAAGGATGAGATTTGTTAACGAAGTTTATTCACATTTTTGAATAGTGAATAACACGTTAAAGGAATTGTTTTGAATGTGATGTTTTAAATAGAATTAAAACAATCTAACGATGTTTTTAAACATGTTGAGATTCGAAACCATAGATTTCAACATTTATTGTTGAAATAGATGTTTCGAGAAATGAAAGGAGATGATGTACTATAACACTGTTGTTATAGTAAATGATTTCCGAAAGGAAATGTTTTTGTATAGTATTGGGATTTATATATCTATTTTAATTTCGAATCCATATACTAGTGATTTTGGGTTGTCGTAACGATGTTTTACGCAACATTCGTTTTGGCCCAAATAAATATGTTTAAGAGAATGATTTCCTTAAAGAATGAATTATATACTTAATTCGATTTAAGTATATTGAATATTTTCAAAGGTTGAAAATAAAAAGATTTGTCGATTACTTATTTTTAATAAGTATGGAAATGTTTTCCAATATGAAGTGAATAATTAGAATTTATCTTTTTGGAGGATAAATTGAAATGAATTATTGAAATCGTATATGCACGAATATTTTGAAATATAAATTCATTATGGAATTTATATGTGAAAAGTGAAATTGGTTAAAAATAAATATTGATTTATTTTTGAAGTGTTGAAACTATATATCTAGTAAAGATATTTTGGAAAATAAATAATTTGGAAAATTATTTGGAATCTGGTGATGTATGCATATCCATTGATAGTTCAATAACCGACTATCAATATTTCCCTTTGAATGGGTATTTGATGTGAATATGATTGAATTTGAATGCACACTTATTTTTGAATAAGCGCTCACTATTCGGGTTAACCGGGAAAGGACCATGGGGTCGTATAACCCATTCCGAATATGTGATACGTCGTTGTGAATTGCATTTGAAGATCGGTGTTGAAGACCGGTATTTGCGAGAGCGATAGGATGACCTATCGATTGTCTCTGCACTGGGTCGCACCTGGTATAGAGATTCCATATGTGATGGTGAATCCGATCAGGATTGTGAATATCCGGATTGCAAGGACTTCTTTGTAAGTGCCTTCGGTTTTGTTCGATCCCGGAACAGACTTGTATGGATTGTATGCCTGACATTACAATTTGAGATATAAAGCCGATTTCTTTCAAATATATTTCTGTTGGTGGCGGAGAATTTATTCTTTGCTTAACACCCTTCTTTGAGACGTACGAGCTCAAAGGTTATATAGTTGAAGTTATCAGCGATATATCCCATTTTGGTAATGTGACATGCTGAGTGATGCTGAAATGATCATT
This sequence comes from Allium cepa, assembly GCA_030765085.1. Taxonomy (NCBI): domain Eukaryota; kingdom Viridiplantae; phylum Streptophyta; class Magnoliopsida; order Asparagales; family Amaryllidaceae; genus Allium; species Allium cepa. The sequence continues at coordinate 725,294,458 of CM060935.1, read as the reverse complement.
GTGTTGATTATTTGTGATAGGATCATTTATTTGATCGTCTATCTTAGTGATCATTGTGTTGATCATTTATTGACCCAAAGCATGGCTTTTGTATAAAGTATGTTTTTGTGGACGTGACTTCGTCGAGCCTCACATCCCGGAAATGGTCAAAACAGGAAAGATGCGGCAAGGTTATTAGGGGTTGCTGTAGCTCCCCTTAGGGTATGTGCATTTCCTTCTGGAAAGGGGTGGTATCATGGTATGGAGCCCAGATACTTACTCATGTTGAAAACACTCTATTTATTATGGTGTGATGTTGGATATCGAGCGCTCGGTTGAAAAGGTCCTAAAGGACCGGGGAATGGCGTGCTCGTGTCAGTAGTTACCCAGTTAAGGGGTAACCCGGCCTTGTGTTGGCAGAGTTCCGGTTTGGTTCTCGGGGATGTCTTTCCAGAGGCATTCTCAGTGGCAATGGGAAGTTCCTTGGCCTGACCATTTGTTGGAAATCCAAAGAAACAATACGAAACTTGTACGGTATTAGTTGTAGAACCTGCCATTTAATATGGTAGCTATTAGTAGGCATAATATAATGGTACCTATGCTGGCTAAGATTTATATTCTACTTTCGAAATGAATTTTTCCTACACTATGCACTAATAATAATATCAAATGCTCTTTTTAAATGCGTATCAAGCATGTTTGACTATCATAAGGAGAAATCTTCTCCAAGTCTGCGTTTGCATTGTGTGTGTGGCAGGAGGTCTTATGGTAGTCTCATTTTTAAAAAAAAAACATTGCGAATTGAATTAAAAATATTCCTCTATTTTGATTTTAAAGATAAATAAACTGTTTTGAGTTCTCACACCAGTCACATGACTGACTTGGAGTTTATTGTTTTCCTTCCTAAACTCTGGGTGCCCACCAATTTCCACACGGGCAGTTAAGAGTTAGGTTTATCAGGATATTCTGGATATTCTGGAGTTGCTGGAGGCAAGCTGGATGGCATGGCGTATTACTAGTTTATATAGTATTTCTTTTCCGCTGCACTGTTTATTGTTGTATGTTGTTGTACACTCTGATGATATGATATGATGTAATGAAATATAATGTGATGTAATAACTGATATAGTTCTTTATTTAAAGATTATTCATTTATTATTATATGTTGTTCCGCTGCGAATTGTGAGATTCTGATGTGATTCTGTTGTTCTGTTTTCTTTCTGTTTTCTTCCATTTTAAAATATTCTACCTTCTTTTCTCTCTTCTCTCTTTTTTTCTATCTTCCTCTCCCTTTATTTTCTGTTGTCTTCTTCTACTTCTCTCTTTTTCTTTTCTTAAAATTCTTTTTAAAACCCATAACTTCTCGGTTTTCGGCCTTCGATATTCGGCAGTCGATAAAGTGAGTGTCGATGTTGAATTTTCGAAAGTCGAAAATTTTAGAATGTTACATTTGGTATCAGAGCTCTGATGGTTAAGCGACAACCATGGTTCTGTTGGGTATAATTCATTAGAGATAGAGTCAGCAGTACTCTAGAATGAGTTTGAGTGTAATAATAGCTATGAGAGCGTATTTATTAGTGAATATAAAAATTGTTTTATATTGTGATGATTGGTTTATTGAGTGGCATATGAACCTTCCTCAGCACGGTATGTACAACTTTGCCGAAGGGGTTTCTAAACACTTGAATAGAACAATTCGGCACAATATTGATTTTAAATTGGGTAAATGGAATAATTTTGCCTTGATTATATTTTTATATGTAAAGGAATAATTTTTCAGAATTATTAAAGTGTATGTAAGTTGATTGTTAGGTTGTTTGAATAATCTAAATAAAAGAATAATTGTATAAGCAAAAGAATTATAAGTATGAATTATAATTAAAGTGGATTACAATTGTGAAATAAACTTATATATATAAGAAGTGAAACTATATAGAATATGAGTTGTAAATAAAAGTGAATTTAAAGTTAAATGGAATATAACTTAAGAGATATTGAATTAAGTTGATTTTGGTATCGAAGTAAATAATCAAGTGGATTAAATGAATATGAACTTGAGTTATGTAATAGAATTCAACTTTGTAATTGAATTGAATGAATGGATTGAATGTTAAAACAATTGAATGTAATTTAAGTTGATAAGGAATAATTAACGAAAGTGTTAATTCATTAAAATCTAATTTTATTAGAAGTTGAATAAAATTGAATGAAAATCAATTTAAAGCAAAAAAATTTGGTTGTAATTAATATATATTGGTTGTTATATGATTGTTGATTAATTGTATATAATTCATTAAGTAGTTAATGAAATTGGAAGCTAAAGTGATTGAATTCAAATTGAAAGTAAATGAATTTGAATAGAATTGAATGTGGATTGGATTTAAATTAGTAAATGATAACTAATTGAATTGAGAATGAATGATTGACAAAATCCAATGTTAATAAATCAAATGTGATTTAAAGTGAAAACCAATTCATTAAATATTAATGAGAATATGAATGAATGTTTATTGGATATGAATGTTAATTGGTTGAATATATATTGCTATTGAATGCATTTGCTATATTATGTAGTTGTTATGTTGCTATATGTTGTATATTGAGATTATTGTATATGTGCATGTTCTCATGTTGTTTGTTAAGTGTTTAGTAGGTGCGGATCGCGTTGCTTCGCATTTGGAGCTCGCTTTAGCGCTATATTAGCCGTATATGCTTGCTAATAAAATATAAGGTACATATCTCGGATTAAATATCGTACTTTTACACTTTTTTCCCTGCGGGATGCCTCATTACTTGATGAGATGTATATTTGTGATATATATACTGTCATTTTTTTTTTCGGATCGAGCCGCGCAAAGGAGACTATGGCGAATTTTTCCGAAAATTTAAGGCGTTAGAAAAATTTGAGAAAATTTGGGAAAATTTTGAAACTTTAAACCTTGTTTTAGAGTTGAAAGTTAAATGATATAATTGTTTTTGAAAGGATAACTAAATATGATTTGGAAAACTTAGTAAAGTATTGTAAGGAATTTAATTATGAATTTTGGAAAGTTAATAGATTTTGTAACCTTTCTTACTTATAATTTCGAGGACGAAATTCTTTTAAGGGGGAAAGATTGTAACGACCCAGAATTTTATTAAATTAAAAATTGAATATTTAATTAATTTTAAATATTTATAAGTGAATTTTTAAGTCAAATAAATTTTTATTTGATTTATTGGATTTAATTGGATAATTAAATCGATAATTTAATATGTTAAATTATGAAAATAATTGAAAATATAGTTAAAAATGATTGTAAATAATTTGGAAAATTTTATTTAATCATACTGGAGTTATAGAAATATTTTAGAACTTTTAAAATCGAATTAAAAGTTAATTTGTGAAAATTGAATATTTTAATGTTTAATAATTGACTGTAAAATAGCCAATTTTTGAACAGTCTCAGAATTGAACGAAACCAGTTTCATTGGATCCGTAATAGTTAGTTATTACTGGATTTCAATTTTCGTGTCAATCGGAGTTATCGTTTGATCGTGGCAGCTCGAAACGCATCGATTTATTTTTAATTTAAATTTGACGAGTCAAAATAGCCATTTTTCAAAAAGTCTCGGAATTCGACGAAACCAGTTTCATCGGATCCGTAATGTGATATTATTGTAAGGTTTCAAATTTCAAGTCAATTGGATTTACCGTTTGTCCGGTACAAATTAAAACGCCTAGAAATCGATTTAAATCGGTTTAATTCAAATTGAACGTTTTCAGCCATAACTCGCACATACTTCCGAATTAGCTTCCGAAACCTGTTCCATTGTGTCCGGAACGCGGGATAAACCCTAGGTACGCTGGTTACGGCGTCTAAATCGGAGTTCGGAATTTCCGGGATGAATAGTGTCGCTCGTTCCTTATAAATAGACCCACCTCTTCATAATTTGCTAAAATATTCACTAAAACCCTAATTCCTTCATGTAGCCGCCACCCTATAAACCGAAGGCCAGAATTTTCCCTCCTTCCTCCCTCAATTACTTCCAATCCCTTCATCGATTCAATGAAGCTTCAACATGAGAATTGTAGAGGGTCTCGAGCACTACAGATCTATACGGGGTTGATGGGGTATGGCGCATCGTAGGGGGAGTATTTTGGCTGCGTTCATGCTCGTGTTCGCACGCGTTTCGAGGTCGTATAGGCGACCGAGCTTCGAGCAAACGTGGCCGTGGGTAGCTTTGGGTGGGGCGCACGTAGTGGCGTCGTCAGATCGTGGTAGAAGCGAGCGTGGTTGTTGCGTGATTTAGGGTTTTGCCGTGATCTTGGGTTTCATTACGTTCGTGTTTGCCTGGAGATCCTTGCGCGCGTGAAGATTGATGGATGGAGCGGCCCTGATTCTCTTGCTTGCAATGAACGGTGATGATTGAAGATTGGTTTAAATAAAAGGAAAATTAATTGTATTTAATTATGTATTAACTTCAATAATTCATAACTTTTTCATACGAGGTCGAAAAAATGCAAACTCAGTTGCGTTGGAATCGTATGGACGAGCACTACGCGATGGAGTTGGTTTGGAGTCGTTTGGAGTTAGTGAGAATTTCGGGTAAAATTAAACGCGCGTTTAATTTTATTCGAAATAAAAGCTTAAACGGAAATTAAAACCAAGGTGAGAATTTCTCACTCAATCGAATCAGTTTCGATTTTATTTTAAATAGTTAGATTTAAAATATTTGAATGCATGTTTGAATGATGACTGTAAATTATTGATTGTTAAAATAGACATTATGCGCCGTTAGTAAGCGGATGTTATTTATAAAAACATATACCGCGAATATTTCATAAACAGTGAAATTGGTATTATATATAATATCAATATATATATATATTGGCATATGTATATATTGCAGTTGTTGATTTCCCGCATTTTTTGTTTAGCGGATGAGACCCTATTACGCCGTTATTAAGCGGATAATATTTAATAAGAACATGTACCGCGATAATTTCGTACTGGAGCGAAATTGGTATTGTGCTAATGTTTTTGGATGCAGGAAAACAGGTTGGAGGGATCCAACTGGATTCCTCAACAGTTTTTATTTGATTATGGATATTTTGATATTCGTTGATTATCATATACGATATATGATGGATCGTTGTGGTCGTGATTGACTATTTGATGTGTAGCATCATTGGACCCAGATTTTGGGATTTTAAAATGTTTTTAAAGTGATTTTTGAAAATATACTATATTTTTGGAATTGATCCATTATAAATAAATAACGTTATAATTTTTAAAGTTATAAAAATTATAGTTTTTGTGAAATATAGTTAAAAGCTGATTTTTGAGAAATATGAATTAATGACCTTATAAAATAGTTAAATTGGATTTTTGAATATATTATAAAAGTTAAAAATAGGATTTATAAAATTTGATTATTTTATAAATCAAGATGGTGGAATTATAAAGGAATTTAAAGACGTTTTAAAAGAATAATATAAATTAATTTATCTTAAGAGATTTATGAATGGATATTTATAAATTGAATTATGGACATTTAAAACGATTTTTTATAAGTGTTTGAATGTAGTGAAAATGAATTTCCTAAATGAATGAAATTTATGAAATTATAAACTGTGAAGTTATAAATGAGATTTTATAAGCAATAGGTTTATAAAATTTATAAAGTTATCGAAAGAATGAATTTTGGATAAATAAACAATCTTATAAGTTAAGATTAATAAATTGGGAAGTTAAAGGAACGATTTTGTAAAATAATCGTTTTATAAGTAGTTAACTTATAATTTGAACTTTTAGTCTATAATTGAATTATAAACTGAATAGGTAAATAAAAGGATTTATAAAAAAGGAAGTTTTTATAAATAAATAGAAAAGGAATTTATAAACGTTGTTTTATAAATTCGCAAATGACTTATTTTGACAAGTTAATTGTTATAACTTAGAAATGGAGTTATATTCACATTTTTTTATAGTGAATAATCCTTTGAATTAAAATGAATAAAAGGATGAGATTTGTTAACGAAGTTTATTCACATTTTTGAATAGTGAATAACACGTTAAAGGAATTGTTTTGAATGTGATGTTTTAAATAGAATTAAAACAATCTAACGATGTTTTTAAACATGTTGAGATTCGAAACCATAGATTTCAACATTTATTGTTGAAATAGATGTTTCGAGAAATGAAAGGAGATGATGTACTATAACACTGTTGTTATAGTAAATGATTTCCGAAAGGAAATGTTTTTGTATAGTATTGGGATTTATATATCTATTTTAATTTCGAATCCATATACTAGTGATTTTGGGTTGTCGTAACGATGTTTTACGCAACATTCGTTTTGGCCCAAATAAATATGTTTAAGAGAATGATTTCCTTAAAGAATGAATTATATACTTAATTCGATTTAAGTATATTGAATATTTTCAAAGGTTGAAAATAAAAAGATTTGTCGATTACTTATTTTTAATAAGTATGGAAATGTTTTCCAATATGAAGTGAATAATTAGAATTTATCTTTTTGGAGGATAAATTGAAATGAATTATTGAAATCGTATATGCACGAATATTTTGAAATATAAATTCATTATGGAATTTATATGTGAAAAGTGAAATTGGTTAAAAATAAATATTGATTTATTTTTGAAGTGTTGAAACTATATATCTAGTAAAGATATTTTGGAAAATAAATAATTTGGAAAATTATTTGGAATCTGGTGATGTATGCATATCCATTGATAGTTCAATAACCGACTATCAATATTTCCCTTTGAATGGGTATTTGATGTGAATATGATTGAATTTGAATGCACACTTATTTTTGAATAAGCGCTCACTATTCGGGTTAACCGGGAAAGGACCATGGGGTCGTATAACCCATTCCGAATATGTGATACGTCGTTGTGAATTGCATTTGAAGATCGGTGTTGAAGACCGGTATTTGCGAGAGCGATAGGATGACCTATCGATTGTCTCTGCACTGGGTCGCACCTGGTATAGAGATTCCATATGTGATGGTGAATCCGATCAGGATTGTGAATATCCGGATTGCAAGGACTTCTTTGTAAGTGCCTTCGGTTTTGTTCGATCCCGGAACAGACTTGTATGGATTGTATGCCTGACATTACAATTTGAGATATAAAGCCGATTTCTTTCAAATATATTTCTGTTGGTGGCGGAGAATTTATTCTTTGCTTAACACCCTTCTTTGAGACGTACGAGCTCAAAGGTTATATAGTTGAAGTTATCAGCGATATATCCCATTTTGGTAATGTGACATGCTGAGTGATGCTGAAATGATCATTGTGTTGATTATTTGTGATAGGATCATTTATTTGATCGTCTATCTTAGTGATCATTGTGTTGATCATTTATTGACCCAAAGCATGGCTTTTGTATAAAGTATGTTTTTGTGGACGTGACTTCGTCGAGCCTCACATCCCGGAAATGGTCAAAACAGGAAAGATGCGGCAAGGTTATTAGGGGTTGCTGTAGCTCCCCTTAGGGTATGTGCATTTCCTTCTGGAAAGGGGTGGTATCATGGTATGGAGCCCAGATACTTACTCATGTTGAAAACACTCTATTTATTATGGTGTGATGTTGGATATCGAGCGCTCGGTTGAAAAGGTCCTAAAGGACCGGGGAATGGCGTGCTCGTGTCAGTAGTTACCCAGTTAAGGGGTAACCCGGCCTTGTGTTGGCAGAGTTCCGGTTTGGTTCTCGGGGATGTCTTTCCAGAGGCATTCTCAGTGGCAATGGGAAGTTCCTTGGCCTGACCATTTGTTGGAAATCCAAAGAAACAATACGAAACTTGTACGGTATTAGTTGTAGAACCTGCCATTTAATATGGTAGCTATTAGTAGGCATAATATAATGGTACCTATGCTGGCTAAGATTTATATTCTACTTTCGAAATGAATTTTTCCTACACTATGCACTAATAATAATATCAAATGCTCTTTTTAAATGCGTATCAAGCATGTTTGACTATCATAAGGAGAAATCTTCTCCAAGTCTGCGTTTGCATTGTGTGTGTGGCAGGAGGTCTTATGGTAGTCTCATTTTTAAAAAAAAAACATTGCGAATTGAATTAAAAATATTCCTCTATTTTGATTTTAAAGATAAATAAACTGTTTTGAGTTCTCACACCAGTCACATGACTGACTTGGAGTTTATTGTTTTCCTTCCTAAACTCTGGGTGCCCACCAATTTCCACACGGGCAGTTAAGAGTTAGGTTTATCAGGATATTCTGGATATTCTGGAGTTGCTGGAGGCAAGCTGGATGGCATGGCGTATTACTAGTTTATATAGTATTTCTTTTCCGCTGCACTGTTTATTGTTGTATGTTGTTGTACACTCTGATGATATGATATGATGTAATGAAATATAATGTGATGTAATAACTGATATAGTTCTTTATTTAAAGATTATTCATTTATTATTATATGTTGTTCCGCTGCGAATTGTGAGATTCTGATGTGATTCTGTTGTTCTGTTTTCTTTCTGTTTTCTTCCATTTTAAAATATTCTACCTTCTTTTCTCTCTTCTCTCTTTTTTTCTATCTTCCTCTCCCTTTATTTTCTGTTGTCTTCTTCTACTTCTCTCTTTTTCTTTTCTTAAAATTCTTTTTAAAACCCATAACTTCTCGGTTTTCGGCCTTCGATATTCGGCAGTCGATAAAGTGAGTGTCGATGTTGAATTTTCGAAAGTCGAAAATTTTAGAATGTTACATTTTATATATTTATTTAAGTGAAATTGATTTAGATAATAATGTATTCCTTAAATTGCGCTTGGGTTTATTTCCAATTCCACGTAATTTTATACACATATAGTTATATAAGTAGTGACTTATTTATAACTTTTATAATTTAATTTTCTAATATAATATATATATATATGTGTGTGTGTGTGTGAGTGTGTGTCTTATTAGTCAAATCATATTAATTTATTTTATATATAATTTCTAAAAATTTATATACCATTTAAGATAACAATCAACTATAACATTTACAGCTTGTTTATATGTACATACCAAAATATGTATACATTTTAATTAATTAACTTTTAATTAATTTTATTTTATAAAAAATTAATAAAATATTTCGAAATTTTGAAATTTTAATTTAACTCATCGTAAGCAATTTTTTAGATATACAACAATTATAGTTATACACATATATCAATATATTTGTTTTAATTAATTAACTTTTAAGTAACAATTTTATTTTATTTAGCTAATCACATTAATTAAATTTTAAATTTCCAAATTTCATAATTAATTATTTCATTTCTCAGAACAATTTTGAAAATTTTGAATGCGTTTGATAACATTTATAAAATTTAACTTTTATATTTAAATTTAACTTCTAAATTTTAAATATAGTTTTACATTTTCAAAAAAATGAAAAACGACCCAAGGTCAAAATTAATTTAGGCCGTTATATTGAGGTAACCCTTGGGCTTAATTTATCTTTTGGGTCAAGCCATTAGCCAAATAAGACGTAGTACTTGTTACCCAAACCCAGCCTCAACACTACTGAGACATCCCACACCCCTTAATTTACCCAAAAAGGGCACACCAAAGAATGTGGTGCATTATAGGTATAGCTAAAGCATCACCGACACTAAGATTTATAAGACAAATAAATAAAAACAGAGTAAACATTTAAATAATAAATTGTAACAACCCGTATATTTTACGATTAATATTTAAATGTTATATTTAAATATATCATCATTAGTTGGATTAAATTCCGAAATGTGACTTTTTGTCAACAGTCGAATCCGGACTCGAGACCACTTTTATTGAGTTCAAAATCACGTTTACAACTTGTTTAAGTATAAATATTGGTATGTTTGGAATTGATTAGGATTTTGGTATTTTCATTTGGGCTTTGGATTGTGTTCTAGCCCACTAACCCAACAAGATAGCCCAAACCTTCTACCAAATACCTCCCACTCCACTCCTCTTCATTCATTCCATTTCTAATTTCCTAATACACTCAAGCCCTAGGAAAAATGGTGGGAAGAGGAAACTAAATTCCTAAGTCCTAGTTCTCTTAGGAAATTCAAATTCAAGTTCTAAAATCAAGGAGAAGCTTAGGTAAGCATCCTCTTCTTCTTCTTCATCTCAATCCCTCTTCAATTCTTGATTTTTCCTATAACCTAACTTGGGAGAAACTTTGTATTTCATAATAGATTGAAGATTCTAGAGGTGTAGTGAAGAGGAATTGGTCAAAGCTCGTTTTAGAGCTTCTCATTTCTTGTTTTTGGGTTTAAGGTGAGTTCTTGAACTCACATCTATGTCTATAGCTTTCATTGTTGTTAGGCATGAATTCCTAACATCTATTTCATGTTCAATTGCTTTTGATTTGAACTGGTTTGGTGAATTTTCCAATTTTGGTTTGAAGTCAAAATATACGAAAATCCTACTATGGATGTTTGGACATGTTATTTGTGGTGTATCGAAGAGCCTAAAAGGCCGGGTTGTCGCTTGGCATAAATCCTTAGCCTTCATCGCTCGTTTGATCGCTTTTGAGTTGATTTGTCCATCAATGGCCTATGCAAATTTCTACCCAGCCCAGGCAACCAGACGTTTAGTTGAAATTTCTAGATGTCGGGTAGGGGCTTTTGAGAAAAAAAATAAGTAATCAAAATGAATATAAATTCCCAGTGCCCAGGACCAGATGTTTGCTTAAACCCAACTGGACATTTGGAAGGCTTCAGGAAATAAAAAGAAAAAGGAGAAAAAAATTATAAATTTCTAAACCTAGGGTTAGACGTCTGGTTCAACCTACCAGATGTCCGGTTCTGTTATTTTTTGCCTATTTGCCTGGATTTCCAATTTTTATCGATCTTTGACAATCCGAATAGTTATTTTCAATAAATATTGACTTTGATTATTTGTTTTCTGGATTTTTGGTGTTTCCATTTGATGGATTTGATATCAATTTTCATGGCTTTAATTCACATCGTCGAAAGTGGATTTTTGGTGGTAGATTGTTTTTACAATCGTTCCTAAGATTTGTCACTTTAAAATACAAAAGTTTCTATACCAGTAGCAAATACTCTAACTCTTTCACAAATATGATTTCAACATTACATTTAATACAAAGCTCATTTTTAAAACCGTTTTCCAAACTATTAGTATATACAAACCTTTACCTCATTCGTATGAGAAATCTAATTAAACGACTTAGCAAAACAAGTGGCATGAAACGCTTGCATTTACTTCATCAGTTAATTCTTGGACTTATTCGATCGAAATCTTATGACAACTTTCGAGTGGAAATCTACAATTTGTTCGTAAATATTTAAGTTAAACTAGTGGTTATGGGACATAAAGCTAAACTCATTTTGTGACGATCGCGATTTTTCAACGTTCGAAAACCGACATCAATACGTCCACTGTATCAACTGCCAAGCAATCGAATGCCGGAAAACCGTTCCGTTAGGGTTAAAGAAGAAGAAGGTAGAAGAAGAGAGAAAGAAAAAGAAAACAACAGGAACAATAACAGAATCTCACAATCGCAGCGGAACAACATATAATAGATAAATGAATAATCTTTAAACAAAGAACTATATCAGTTTTTACATTTCATCATATTACATTACATTACATCATCAGAGTGTACAACAACAAACAGCGGAAAAGAAATACTATATACTAGTGAATACGCCATGCCATCCAGCTTGCCTCCAGCAACTCCTAAATTCCAGAATATCCAGATAAACCTGACACTTGACTGCCCGTGTGGAAATTGGTGGGCACCCAGAGTTTAGGAAGGAAAACAATAAACTCCGAGTCAGTCATGTGACTGGTGTGAGAACTTAAAACAGTTTATCTTTAAAACAAAGAACATGATAATTTTAAAATAGATTCGCAATGCTTTTTAGAAAATGAGACTACCATAAGGCCTCCCGCACACATACACAATGCAAACGCAGAATCGGAGGAGATTTCTCCTTATGATAGTCAAAGATGCTTGATACGCATTAAAAGAAACATTTGATATTATTACTAGTGCATAGTGTAGGAAAAATTATTTCGAAAGTAAAGATATAAATCTTAGCCAACATACGACCATTATCGTATGCTTACTATAGCTACCATGTTCAATAGCAGGTTACCGCCACATTCCATGGCAGGTTATACAACTAAAACCGTACAAGATCGTATCGTTTCTTTGGATTTCCAACAAATGGTCAGGCCAAGGAACTTCCCATTGCCATAAAGGTACGCCTCTGGAAAGACGACCCGAGAACCAAACCGGATCTCTGCAAACACAAGGCCGGGTTACCCCTAACTGGGTAACTACTGACACGAATATGTCATCCCCCGATCGTAACCGATCTATCCGAGGATCCTCGATTTCCAACAACCACAAAGAAATAAATTTGCAGCAACAACATAGGTTAAGTATCTGGGCTCCATACCATGATACCACCTCTATCCAGAAGGAATGACATACACTAAAGGGGCGCTACCCACTAATAACCTTGCTGCATCCTTCCTGTTTTGACCATTCTCGGGGTGTGAGGTCCGACGAAGTCTCGTCCACAAAGCCACGCTTTATACAAAAGCTGTGCTTTGGGTCAACAAATGATCAAAGTATTGATCACCAAGATAAATGATCAAACAAATGATCATATCACAAATGATCAAACAATGATCATCCCACAGCAACACTCATCATGCCACACTACCAAATTGGGAGTATATCACTAATAACCTTCAACTACCTAACCTCTGAGCTCGTACGTCTCAGAGAAGGGTGTTAAGCTAAGAGAATAAATTCTCCGCCACCAACAGAAATATATTTGAAAGAAATCAGCTTTATATCTCAATTTATAATGTCAGACATACAATCCATACAAGTCTGTTCCGGGCTCGAACAAAACCAAAGGCACTTACAAAGAAGTCCTTGCATTTCGGATAATTTCTAATCACGTCCGGATTTCCCGTCACTAAGGGTGATAAAACCTCTATATCGGGGATCAGCCGATGCAGAGTAACTCAACGGTAATCCGTCCGTTTTCAAAAATATCTAGTCTTCAACACCGGTCATCGAATGCAATCCATTACGACGTATCACATATTCGGAATGGGTTATACGACCCCAAGGTCCTTTCCCGGCTAACCCGAATAGTGAGCGCTTATTCAAAAATAAGCGTGGCATTCAAATTCAAGCAATCACAACAAATACCTATTTAAAGGTAAATATTGATAGTCGGTTATTTAACTATCAATAGGCGTGTTCAACATCACCAAATTCCAAATAATTTCCCAAATTATTTACTTTCCAAAATATCTTTACAAGATATATATATTTTCCACACTTCAACATTTGAAAACAATTTTCAAATCACTTTTCACATTTACCACCTTTGAAAATAAATTTCAAATCATTCCCCTATACGAGATTACTTTCATTTCAACATGGTTCATTTAAACCAATTAAATAAATCCTTAACGATTTACTTTATATTTACGTTCCAAATCCGTAAATTTATTTCCCACACTTCGAAAAATAAATCAACGTTTATTTTTAAACAAATTCCCCTTTCTTTTATAAATTCCATAGTGAATTTACAATTCCAAAATATCTTTGAATATACGATTTTTAAATCGATTTCTAGTATTCATTTTCAATTTATCTTTAAAAGATAAAATCTCAAAATATTCACTTCATATTGGGAAACATTTCCATACTTATTTAATAATAAATAATTCACAAATTCATTTATTTTCAACACTTGGAAAATATTCAATATACTTAAATCGAAATTAAGTATATATTTCATTCTTTAAGAAATCATTCTCTTAAACACATTTGTTTGGGCCAAAATGAATGTTGCGTAAAACATCGTTACGACAACCCAAATCACTAGTATAGGGATTCGAAATTTAAATAGATATATAAATCCCAATACTATATAAAACATTTCCTTTCGGAAACCATTTACTATAACAACAGTGTTATAGTCCATCATTTCCTTCTATTTCTCGAAAACGTCAATTTCAACAATAAATGTTGAAATCTATGGTTTCGATTCATAATATATTTTAAAACATCTTTAAATTGTTTTAATTCTATTTAAAACATTACTTTCCAAAATAAATCCATTTTATTTAATAATATATTCATGGTCCAAAATCGTGAATATACTTCCTTAACTAATTTCAACTTTCAATTTATCAAATTCCATGGATTTTGAATTTATAAACAATGTCTATAAATTCTATTTCTATTTATAAGCTTTGATTTATAAATCTCCTTTATCAATCCAATTTAATTTATATAACTCAATTACATACCAAAAGTCCATATTATAAGTTAAATGCTTATAATCCATTTATTTACAAAATCGTTCTTTTAAAACTTCACAAATTATAAATCTTATTACTTGTAAGATTTCATTTATAACCTTATTTTCGACATTAATAGAACTCCTTTTAAAATTCTATTATTTCGATTTATAAAATATATATTTTATAAATCTCAACTATAAACCATTTTTGCTTCATCAAAGATTTCAATTTAAATGCAAAAATCCGATTTATAAGTTAATTCTTTAAAATCTTTTGTCTTACAACATCTATTCATTTTATAACTTCACAATTCATAAATCTATAAATTTTCATTCACTTATGAATCCATTTATACTTCATTTTTTACACTTATAAAAACTCGTTTTATAATTCCAATATTTTTAATTTTAAAATATCAAATTTATACATCTTTCATATAACCCGTTTTAAAATAATTCAAAAATCCCAATTTAACTATTTTATAAATTTATTAACTACTTATCTCAAAAATCACCTTTTGGTTATATTTCACAAAAATCTTAATTTTTATAAAATAAGAATTTATAGCATTTTAATTATTTAAAATGAATCAATTCAAAAATTTAATAAAATGTATACTTTCAAAAATCACTTTAAAAATTCTTTTAAAAACCAAAATCATTATTTTAAAACTTCAAAAATGAATCCAATGATGCAACATCACCAAATAGTCAATCACCACATCCAAATATCATATATCGATATGATAATCAACAAATATCAAAATATCTGTAAATAAATCAATACAGTTGAGGAATCCAGTTGGATCCCTCCAGCCTGTTTCCCTGCATCCAAAGATGTTAGCACAATACCAATTCCGTTCCAGTATGGAATTATCGCGGTATATGGGATTTATAAAATATTATCCGCTTAGTAGGCGGCGCAATAGGGTCTCATCCGCTATATAATGCGGGAAATCAACTCCAAGTACATAAATAATACCAATTTCACTGTACTGTGAAATATTCGTGGTATATGTTTTTAATAAATAACATCCGCTTACTAACGGCGCATAATGTCTATTTTAACAATCAATAAATAATAATTTATCATCCATGCATACAATCAACAATTTTAAATCTAACTATTTAAAATTATAAATCGAAACTATTCGATTGAGTGAGAAGTTCTCACCTTGGTTTTAATTCCGTTTTCAGCTTTTATTTCGAATAAAATTAAACAGACGTTTAATTTTACGTGAAATTTTCGCTAACTCCAAACGACTCCAATCCAATTCCATCGCGTAGTGCTCGACAAAACGGTTCCAACGCAACTGGTTTCGTGCGTTTTCGACCTCGTATGACAAAGATATTGCGTTACAAAAATTACACAATTTTTTAATATAATTTATTTACATTTTCTTTTTAAATTTATAACCTAAATTAGATCAGAGCCGTGTGTTATGCTTTGGGAAAATCGTGGCCGCAGGTTCAAGCTTCTCCTCCAACGCGTTTCTCCAGTAACCGAAACCCAAACTTGCTCGTTCGAAAGCAAGCAACGTGACCACCCACGCTTGTCGAAACTCCATCACAACCGCACCATTCGAAAGCCCGTCGCAAACACCACCTTCACCACCAATATAGTTGAACTCGACTGCACCTACTCCCTCGATTTTTGTGCGCAAGCGTATGACTTTGGGGTCGTTTTCCCGTTGATCCACGCTCCATAAACGATCATAACCGTTGAACTTCAAGAACTCAGAGTGCTCTACAACTTTCATTTAGAAAGTTTCTTGGATTGCTTCACGGATTTGAAGAAAAGAGAGGGAGAAGAAAACGAAATATCGGCCATTGATGATAAGGGGGCGGCGGCCTGCAGATGAAACCCTAGGGTTTCTAATATTTTGCAAAAATGAATTAGTTAGGGGCTTATATAGAAAAATACGCGACACTATTCATCCTGGATTTTCCGAACTCCAAACGAAGCGTGCCGGTTGGCGTTCCTAAGGTTTACCCCGCGTTCCGAACACAATGGAACGTATTTCGAGAGCTAATTCGATCATCTGTGCGAGTTATGGCAATAAACGTTCAATTTAAATTTAAATCGATTAATCAAATTTCTGTGTTTTCACATATTAAATTATCGATTTAATTATCCAATTAAATCTAATTATTCGAAATAAAATTATTCAACTTATAAATTCCACTTATTAATAATTAAAATTAATTAAATATTCAAATTTTAATTAATAGAAATTCTGGTTCGTTACAGACTTCCCCCCTTAAAAGAATTTCGTCCTCGAAATTACCAAGTAAGAAAAAGTTACAGAATCTATTAACTTTCCAAAACAAACCATTCAATTTAGAGTTTTCAAATCTCTTAAGTGTTTAACTTTCTAAAAATTCCTAGTTAAACTTCTTACAATATCTTTACTAAGTTTCCAAATCCAAACTTAGTTTTAAATTTTTTTTCAATTTTCTCAAAAATATTCTAACGCCTTAAATTTTCGGAAAAATTCGCCATAGTCTCCTTTGCGCGGCTCGAACCGAAAAAAAATGACAGTATATATATCACAAATATACATCTCATCAAGTGATGAGGCATCCCGCAGGGAAAAAAGTATAAAAGTACGGTATGTAATCCGAGATATGTACCTTATTTATTATTAGCGAGCGTATACGGCGAATATAGCGCGAAAGCGAGCTCCAAATGCGAAGCAATGCGCAATCCGCACCTACTAAACACTCGACAAGAACATGAGAACATGCATATATGAAAATAACATCAATATACATCATATAACAACAACTATATATGTCAATATGGCAAATGCAACCAATCAACAATTGCAACCACCAAAATCAATATAAATTCACTTCTCATTAACATTTAATGAATGGGTTTTCCAATTGATTCATTAACATTGAAATTTTACTAACATTCATTCATTCGATTTCAGTTAGTTTACATTCACTAATTTATTCACATTAATTCGCCTTCAATCCAAATCAAATCCAATTCTATCCAAATTTATTTACTTTCAATTTGAATTCAATTACATAGCTTTTGATTTTGCTAATTTACTTTCATTAACACTTAATGAATTATATACAATCAACTAACATTCGCATGACAACCAATGTATATTCAACATAACCAAATTATTTAATTTGCATTCAATTTGGTCCAACACTCTTAATTCCAATTGGTTGATATTTAATTGACTTTCATTCAATTTATTCAATTTCCAATAACATTAGCTTTTAATGAATTAACACTTACATTCATTGTTTCATGCTAATTATTTACATTCAGTTGATTAATATTTCATTCATTCATCAATTCAATTGTTAATTCTTTTAACAATATAAAGTTGAATTTCATTTATATAACTCAAGTTCAAATTCTTAATGACTTCACTTCATTAATTCACTTATTAATTTACTTCGACACCAAAATCAACTCCATTCAACTTTACTTAAGCTATATTCTCTTTCAAACATCATTTCAAATCCAAATCAATTTATTTAACTTATTCAACAACCAAACAATCAATTATATACTTTAATAATTCTGAAAAATTATTCTTTTATGTAAAAAATATAATCAAGGTTAAATTATTTCATTTACCCAATTTAAAACAATACTGTGTCGAATTGTTCTATTCAAGTGTTTAGAAACCCCTTCGATACAGTTGCGCAGACTGGGCCATCGAAGGTTCATATGCCACTCAACAAACCAATCATCACAATATAAAATTATTTAATATTCACTAACAAATACGCTCTCATATCTATTATTACACTCAACTCATTCTAGAGCACTACTGACTCCATCTTTAATGAGAAATACCCAACAGAGCCATGGTTGTCGCTTAACCATATGCTCTGATACCAAATGTAAAGGCCCGAAAATCCGTACTCCTTTGAGCTGGCAACATTCCACAAATTCCAGCCAAAGAGGAACAAACTTACGAGCCTTTAGGGTTAAAGTAGAAGAAAAAGTAGAAGAAGAGAGAAAGAAAAAGAAAACAACAGGAACAGTAACAGAATCTCACAATCGCAGCGGAACAACATATAATAGATAAATGAATAATCTTTAAACAAAGAACTATATCATTTTTTACATTTCATCATATTACATTACATTACATCATCAGAGTGTAGAACAACAAACAGCGGAAAAGAAATACTATATACTAGTGAATACGCCATGCCATCCAGCTTGCCTCCAGCAACTCCTAAATTCCAGAATATCCAGATAAACCTGACTCTTGACTGCCCGTGTGGAAATTGGTGGGCACCCAGAGTTTAGGAAGGAAAACAATAAACTCCGAGCCAGTCATGTGACTGGTGTGAGAACTTAAAACAGATTATCTTTAAAACAAAGAACATGATAATTTTAAAATAGATTCGCAATGCTTTTTAGAAAATGAGACTACCATAAGGCCTCCCACACACACACACAATGCAAACGCAGAATCGGAGGAGATTTCTCCTTATGATAGTCAAAGATGCTTGATACGCAATTAAAGAAACATTTGATATTATTACTAGTGCATAGTGTAGGAAAAATTATTTCGAAAGTAAAGATATAAATCTTAGCCAACATACGACCATTATCGTATGCTTACTATAGCTACCATGTTCAATAACAGGTTACCGCCACATTCCATGGCAGGTTATACAACTAAAACCGTACAAGATCGTATTGTTTCTTTGGATTTCCAACAAATGGTTAGGCCAAGGAACTTCCCATTGCCACATAGGTACGCCTCTGGAAAGACGACCCGAGAACCAAACCGGATCTCTGCAAACACAAGGCCGGGTTACCCCTAACTGGGTAACTACTGACACGAATATGTCATCCCCCGATCGTAACCGATCTATCAGAGGATCCTCGATTTTCAACAACCACAAAGCAAGAAATTTGCAGCAACAACATAGGTTAAGTATCTGGGCTCTATACCATGATACCACCTCTATCCAGAAGGAATGACATACACTAAAGGGGCGCTACCCCCTAATAACCTTGCTGCATCTTTCCTGTTTTGACCATTTCAGGGTGTGAGGTCCGACGAAGTCTCATCCACAAAGCCACGCTTTATACAAAAGCTGTGCTTTGGGTCAACAAATGATCAAAGTAATGATCACCAAGATAAATGATCAAACAAATGATCATATCACAAATGATCAAACAATGATCATCCCACAACAACACTCAACAAGCCACACTACCAAACTGGGAGTATATCACTAATAACCTTCAACTACATAACCTCTGAGCTCGTACGTCTCAGAGAAGGGTGTTAAGCTAAGAGAATAAATTCTCCGCCACCAACAGAAATATATTTGAAAGAAATCAGCTTTATATCTCAATTTGTAATATCAGACATACAATCCATATAAGTCTGTTCCGGGCTTGAACAGAACCGAAGACACTTACAAAGAAGTCCTTGCATTCCGGATAATTTCTAATCACGTTTGGATTTCCCATCACTAAGGGTGATAAAACCTCTATATCGGAGATCAGCCGATGCAGAGTAACTCAACGGTAATCCGTCCGTTTTAAAAAATATCCGGTCTTCAACACCGGTCATCGAATGTAATCCATTACGACGTATCACATATTCGGAATGGGTTATACGACCCCAACGTCCTTTTCCGGCTAACCCGAATAGTGAGCGCTTATTCAAAAATAAGCGTGGCATTCAAATTCAAGCAATCACAACAAATACCTATTTAAAGGTAAATATTGATAGTCGGTTATTTAACTATCAATAGGCGTGTTCAACATCATCAAATTCCAAATAATTTCCCAAATTATTTACTTTCCAAAATATCTTTACAAGATATATATATTTTCCACACTTCAACATTTGAAAACAATTTTCAAATCACTTTTCACATTTTCCACCTTTGAAAACAAATTTCAAATCATTCCCCTATACGAGATTACTTTCATTTCAACATGGTTCATTTAAACCAATTAAATAAATCCTTAACGATTTACTTTATATTTACGTTCCAAATCCGTAAATTTATTTCCCACACTTCGAAAAATAAATCAACGTTTATTTTTAAACAAATTCCCCTTTCTTTTATAAATTCCATAGTGAATTTACAATTCCAAAATATCTATGAATATACGATTTTTAAATCGATTTCTAATATTCATTTTCAATTTATCTTTAAAAGATAAAATCTCAAAATATTCACTTCATATTGGGAAACATTTCCATACTTATTTAATAATAAGTAATTCACAAATTCATTTATTTTCAATACTTGGAAAATATTCAATATACTTAAATCGAAATTAAGTATATATTTCATTCTTTAAGAAATCATTCTCTTAAACACATTTGTTTGGGCCAAAATGAATGTTGCGTAAAACATCGTTACGACAACCCAAATCACTAGTATAGGGATTCGAAATTTAAATAGATATATATATCCCAATACTATATAAAACATTTCCTTTCGGAAACCATTTACTATAACAACAGTGTTATAGTCCATCATTTCCTTCTATTTCTCGAAAACGTCAATTTCAACAATAAATGTTGAAATCTATAGTTTCGATTTATAATATATTTTAAAACATCTTTAAATTGTTTTAATTCTATTTAAAACATTACTTTCCAAAATAAATCCATTTTATTTAATAATATATTCACGGTCCAAAATCATGAATATACTTCCTCAACCAATTTCAACTTTCAATCTATCAAATTCCATGGATTTCGAATTTATAAACAATGTCTATAAATTCTATTTCTATTTATAAGCTTTGATTTATAAATCTCCTTTATTAATCCAATTTAATTTATATAACTCAATTATATACCAAAAGTCCATATTATAAGTTAAATGCTTATAATCCATTTATTTACAAAATCGTTATTTTAAAACTTCACAAATTATAAATCTTATTACTTATAAGATTTCATTTATAACCCTATTTTCGACATTAATAGAACTCCTTTTAAAATTCTATTATTTCGATTTATAAAATATATATTTTATAAATCTCAACTATAAACCATTTTTGCTTCATCAAAGATTTCAATTTAAATGCAAAAATCCAATTTATAAGTTAATTCCTTAAAATCTTTTGTCTTACAACATCTATTCATTTTATAACTTCACAATTCATAAATCTATAAATTTTCATTCACTTCTGAATCCATTTATACTTCATTTTTTACACTTATAAAAACTCGTTTTATAATTCCAATATTTTTAATTTTAAAATATCAAATTTATACATCTTTCATATAACCCGTTTTAAAATAATTCAAAAATCCCAATTTAACTATTTTATAAATTTATTAACTAATTATCTCAAAAATCACCTTTTGGCTATATTTCACAAAAATCTTAATTTTTATAAAATAAGAATTTATAGCGTTTTAATTATTTAAAATGACAATTCAAAAATTTAATAAAACGTATACTTTCAAAAACCACTTTAAAAATTCTTTTAAAAACCAAAATCATTATTTTAAAACTTCAAAAATGAATCCAATGATGCAACAACACCAAATAGTCAATCACGACATCCAAATATCATATATCGATATGATAATCAACAAATATCAAAATATCTGTAAATAAATCAATACAGTTGAGGAATCCAGTTGGATCCCTCCAACCTGTTTCCCTGCATCCAAAGATGTTAGCACAATACCAATTCCGTTCCAGTACGGAATTATCGCGGTATATGGGATTTATAAAATATTATCCGCTTAATAGGCGGCGCAATAGGGTCTCATCCGCTATATAATGCGGGAAATCAACTCCAAGTACATAAATAATACCAATTTCACTGTACTGTGAAATATTCGCGGTATATGTTTTTAATAAATAACATCCGCTTACTAACGGCGCATAATGTCTGTTTTAACAATCAATAGATAATAATTTATCATCCATGCATATAATCAACAATTTTAAATCTAACTATTTAAAATTATAAATCGAAACTATTCGATTGAGCGAGAAGGTCTCACCTTGGTTTTAATTCCGTTTTCAGTATTTATTTCGAATAAAATTAAACGGACGTTTAATTTTATCTGAAATTTTCGCTAGCTCCAAACGACTCCAATCCAATTCCATCACGTAGTGCTCGACAAAACGGTTCCAACGCAACTGGTTTCATGCGTTTTCGACCTCGTATGACAAAGATATTGCGTTACAAAGATTACACAATTTTTTAATATAATTTATTTACATTTTCTTTCTAAATTTATAACCTAAATTAGATCAGAGCTGAGCATTATGCTTTGGGAAAATCGTGGCCGCAGGTTCAAGCTTCTCCTCCAACGCGTTTCTCCAGTAACTGAAACCCAAACTTGCTCGTTCGAAAGCAAGCAACGCGACCACCCACGCTTGTCGAAACTCCATCACAACGGCACCATTCGAAAGCCCGTCGCAAACCCCACCTTCACCACCAATATAGTTGAACTCGGCTGCATCTACTCCCTCGATTTTCGTGCGCAAGCGTATGACTTTGGGGTTGTTTTCCCGTTGATCCACCGCTCCATAAACGATCATAACCGTTGAACTTCAAGAACTCAGAGTGCTCTACAACTTTCATTTAGAAAGTTTCTTGGATTGCTTCACGGATTTGAAGAAAAGAGAGGGAGAAGTAAACGAAATATCGGCCATTGATGATAAGGGGGTGGCGGCCTGCAGATGAAACCCTAGGGTTTCTAATATTTTGCAAAAATGAATTAGTTAGGGGCTTATATAGAAAAATACGCGACACTATTCATCCCGAATTTTCCGAACTCCAAACGAAGCGTGCCGGTTGGCGTTCCTAAGGTTTACCCCGCGTTCCGAACACAATGGAACGTGTTTCGGGAGCTAATTCGATCATCTATGCGAGTTATGGCAATAAACGTTCAATTTAAATTTAAATCGATTAATCAAATTTCTGTGTTTTCACATATTAAATTATCGATTTAATTATCCAATTAAATCTAATTATTCGAAATAAAATTATTCGACTTATAAATTCCACTTATTAATAATTAAAATTAATTAAATATTCAAATTTTAATTAATAGAAATTCTGGGTCATTACACATTTATTTACTAGTTTGTTGTAATTTACACTTCTTTTTGATCAATGATGATCATTTTGTGGTTTAGACTAGCGATATGCTATGTCTCTTTGTCCACAAAAGGGGACTATACCCTATTAGGAGGAGCTTCGACTCATAGTATGCAAAGGGGGATAATACCCTGTTAGGAGGTGCTTTAGCTCATAGTCCGTAAAGGGGAACTATACCCTGTTAGGAGGAGCTTCGGCTCACTTTATAGGATAGCGTCCCGTTTATGGTACACATGTTGGTAAGTATTCATGCTCCCATTTATGATAAGTCTCTCCCCTTTTTATGATTTCTGGATTTCTAATTGACGATTTATGGAATTTATGTTTCAATTTTTTTTGCGATTTGCATTGATATCTTTTGTCAATATTTGAGGTTTGGAGAATAAGCTAAAGAATATGATATCTTTTCTGGGTGTTTGAGGAGATTAGAGATATTGTATAATTTTCATTGTTATCAAATATATATACTTGTCACAACATGGTATTATTTTTATATAAATTTTTGTTATATCTCTTATCCTATCTCATCTTACATGATAATTATAGCTAGATTGATCCGTTTATTATTTTTCTTCTTAAATAATACTCGGATCAGACCGAGGTGTTTTAGGTGCTTCCACTTGACTTCTTAGTAGGGACTAGCTTTTGATTTTTGGCTAACTACTTTAGCTTAGTATTTTTTGCTTTTATACATCCATGATAGAGACTCTGTGATGTATACTTATTCTTTTGTGATGTTATGAATCTTGTATGACCACTACTTTGATGTACACTTCTATGTGTTATGTTCATATCTGATTCTGCCTTAGTGATATGTATATCTATGAATGATTTATGTTATGCTTATTTTATATTGGTTTCCAAAGGCCACTTAGCCACTGCGTAGTAGATTTGAGTTTGGATTAAATATGTCGAATTTCCTCTTGAAATGAAATGCATAACATATTATCTGACATATCGGTTCTCGTTCAAATCAATTATACAGTTGGTCGCTCCTTAACAACATTATTCTTCATACTAATTGATGGCATTACCTAGTAGTATCCTTGGTTAGTGTGAGTAAGAGGTGGGGCTTCACAGCTTGCCAAACTTCGGAACAATGTAGAATAATCTAGCAAGGATCATTGTCCTAAGTCTCCCTTAGGAATCGTGTCTTAGGATTTAATTTGAGTCTTAAAACTCGTTCTATCCTATTTTCTTTTATGATGCCGTGTTTTATCAATGAATTTTGTTTGATATTCATTTTGAGAATAACCTTTTTCCTCTTCTTTATTTCTTTCTTAAAGAAGAGAAATGGTTAAACCTTGCCGTTCTAGCGCCGGTTAATCCAGTGCTACTCCTCAAGATGGCGTATTCTTGTTTTCTCGACAGCTTTTGAATCTTGTAAAGAATGTCCAAGCTGCCGGATCCATTCCTAAGCCTACTCATCCAAAATCTAGGTCTGAACACTTCTGCAGTGATTATACCAATTTGGGTGGAAGGCCCCATTCAAGGGTTCCAAAAGGAACATAGAAGTTCAAGCCTGGCTTAGAACATGCTACTGCATCTTTTCTGGCATGAATCTTGTAGGCCTACATCGAGTCTAAGTGGCTTCTAGCATGCTCCAGGAGACAGCGTTGGATTGGTATGAGCTTTTGACTTCAGAAATTGTTGAAGCAGATCTTACTTGAGAGCAATTTCGGAAAATGTTCGAGTTGAAGTTTGTGCCGGAAGCTGCAAAAGCAACTTTAGCTCGATGCTTTATTGACCTTGTTCAAGGTGAATCTTATGTGACAAAATATGTTGCATCTTTAGAATCCTTCTCTAAATATGGGGTCGAGTATATCAGTTCCCCATTGAAGAAAAATCAGAGGTTTATCAATGGTTCAAATAAGAATATCAAAAAGGCTTTACTTCTGAGACTAGAAGTTCCTTTCGATCAGCTTGTAGATATCTCTCTTCGACTTGGAGAGGTTGATAAAGAAAGTGATGGTGATGTTGGGGACGCCAAATTGACTTAAATAATAACGAGAAGAGACATACTGATAATAAGTTCAAACCTAATCCTAAAAAGAAAGGAAAGCAAGCAACTTCGATAGCAAAGATACCTACCCCTAATCATGGAGAATGCTACAATTGTGGATCTAAGGATCACTATGCAAATAAGTGTCCGAATCCCCTTACTTGTCGCTATTGAAAAAGTTTGGGTCATCTTAAATCTTCATGTCCCAAACTTCGATGCAACAAAAGAGGGAAAGCTGAATGTTGTGCAAGCCCCTGTTAACACTTCTATCTTGGTCAAGGTATTTCTCATTCTGTCCTTGATGGCACTATTATGTTTTGTGATCATCCTATTCGAATTGTTTTTGATACGGGTGCATCTTACTCTTTTATATCAAAGAACTTAATGATACCTTGTCTTTAAATGTTATGGGCTTGATGACTTCATTAAGAATTGCGAATCCGGTTGGTGGATCCGCAACACTCAGTTTATTTTGTAAGGATGTTGAAATTATTCTATGTTATTATGCTTTTCGTGCCGATTTGCATGTTATGCGTTACTAAGGTTTCAGAATGATTTTGGGAATGGATTGGCTTAATCATTATGAAGCTGCACATCCAATGTCCTGAGAGGACTATCCATCTTCGACATCCCTAATATGTTAAGCAGATTTCTACTTTACTTGAAGATTCAGATTACAAATTGGTGGCATCCTTATATTCTCTAAATCCACATGACGACAATAATGATGATGATGAAGATGTCGTTTCCCTTATTCATGTTGTTCGTGAATTTACCGATATAGAGCCCATTTTAGGATTAACCCCTAAGCGAGCAATTGAGTTTAGAATTAATCTAATCCCTAGAGCTCTACCTATCACTCGTCCTCCTTATCGTATACCCAATAAGGAAAATGAGGTGATGCGCAAACAATTATTCGAATTGGAAGCAAAGCAGTTTATTCGATCCAGTTCCTCTCCTTAGGGAGCTTCAGCTATCTTTGTGAAGAAATCCAATAGTACACTTAGGCTTTGTATTGACTACCGCAAGCTTAATAACCTTGCCATCAAGAATAAATATCCCTTACCTCGGATTGATGAACTATTCGATCAACTTTGCAGTGCTAGAGTCTTTTCAAAGTTAGACTTAGCAACCGGTTTTCATCATCTTTGAATTGCAGAGGATATTATTCCTTTGACATCGTTCTGTACTCGTTATGGATCTTATGAATGGCTTGTTATGCCATTTTGTTTAACAAATGCTCCAGCTTATTTCATTGACCTTATGAATCGAGTTTTCAAAGACTTCCTCGATCGATTTGTTTTCATCTTTATAGATAATATTCCTGTTTATTCTAAAATCGAGGAAGAGCATGAAAAACATCTTCGAATTGTGTTGGAAACCCTTAGGAGAAATCAATAGAAAGCAAAATTTTCTAAGTGCCACTTTTGGCAATCCCAAATGAAATTTTTAGGACATATTATTTCTGAATTTGGAATTTCCATGGATCCTTCAAAGATTGAGGCGATTCAACCAGAGAGCATGATGCAAATTCGTAAATTTCTTGGATTGGCGGGCTATTACCGTTGGTTCATAAAAGACTTTTCTAAAATTTCCATACCTCTTACTAGCTTGATAAAGAAGGAAATTAAGTACATTTGGTCAGACAAATGTGAAGCTGCTTTTCAGTAATTAAAAGAACTCGTTTCCGATGCTCACATTCTTTTGATTCCCAAAGGGAACCAAAACTTAATTGTTTTTACGAATGCTAGTCATGTTGGTTTGGGAGCCGTTCTCATGCAAAGGGAACATGTTACCGCTTATGCTTCTAGGCAATTAGGCCTCCCGAAACTAGATATACCACTCATGATTTAGAGCTCGCGACCCTTGTTTTCGCTCTTAACATTTGGCGCCATTATCTTTGGGAGAGAAATTTGTTCTCTCCACCAATCATAAATCTTTGAAGTATTTTTTCTCAAAAGAAACTTAATTTGCGTCGACACGTTAGCTAGAATTCCTTGCATCTTATGATCATGATATTCTTTTTACTCCCCGAAAGGGAAATTGTGTTGCCGATGCTTTTAGTCGTAAGCAACAAACGGTTGTTTCCATGATGATATCCGAATGGAATGATCTCGAGACTTTGTCCACTTGTGAGATTCAAGATCATGAATCCGATTCATGTTTATCCCTTGTTTTATGTTGCCATGACGCTCATCCATCTCTTTTAGACTGTATCCTTGAAGCTCAAAAGCATGATCTTGAATTGGCTCATCTTAGCCAAAGTTGTATGGATAAAAATAAAATTGATGGTCTGAAAGACTTTGAAATCGATGCTCGTGGAGGCATTCGAAAATTTGGTAGACTTACTGTGACGACCCGTCTTTCAATATCCAGAAAGACGTATCATCAATAAGAAAAGAAAGAGATAGAAATAGAAAGATAGAAAGAAAAGAAACAAC
Source organism: Allium cepa (assembly GCA_030765085.1). Taxonomy (NCBI): domain Eukaryota; kingdom Viridiplantae; phylum Streptophyta; class Magnoliopsida; order Asparagales; family Amaryllidaceae; genus Allium; species Allium cepa. The sequence continues at coordinate 725,266,622 of CM060935.1, read as the reverse complement.
AATAATCAGAATCTCACAGCGGAAATGAACAAAATATAATATTACACATATCCCTTACATAAGTTTACATATCAGTGTACACAAAATAATATTACTCCATTACATCTGACATTCATAAGAGTTTTCCCAACCATACAACTCAAAACACAACATCAAAATGCCACTACGGCAAATATAGATAGATAGTACATCTGGACTCCAGCTCCAGCTTCCAAAATATATGCTAATCCAAACCTAAATCACTTGGCTACTCATAAAAATTTGAGTACCCAAGAGTTTATGAAAAAAAAATAAACTCCGGGTCAGACATGGGTCTGGTGTGAGTAAATCAGTTAAAGTTGTTTAACTTTAAAATCATTTTGAAACAAAGGTATCACGTAAGACTTCCCACAAATAAATATAGGTAAGTTTTTACCTTACGCTAACCAAAACGTTTGATAGGAAATCCAGTGATATTATAATAGGGTCTAGGGTTTTAAGTAAACTAGAAAATAACCGAAATTGTTAAATTTATTAAATTCCAGCATACATAGGTATACAATCAAATCCGAGGGCGCTTATTGGATAATGGGTTTCCATCAATGGCAGGGTTACTGGGGTACCGCCCGTTACAGTACGGGGCCTAGATCACCGTACCGAGGACCACTCCCAATCCCCTACAACACAAGGTCGGACCCATCCCTTACTGGACAGCTCCGAACAAGACAACCCCGTAGTTGTGGCCAACAACTGCCCACACAGCCGAATAAATAAGGGACTTCTAAACAGGGGTAAATCTCACTCTCAAATGGGGGCTACCCACGAAGCCTTGCTGCATCTCCCCTGTTTTAGCCATTCCCGGTTGATGAGGCTTGAGGTTATGATTACCTTTAGAGAACACATCTCTTAGAATGCTCATCGTCCACCTGACGATGTTCTAGAAGCATTCAATCCATACAAGTTCGTTCCGGGTTCGAACGAAACCGAAGGCATTATTTCATTACACTCATTTTGGAATCACCCTCAGAGTTAACGACAATAACCCTTGCACTCTAAAACTCCATCTCGATCTTCGCTTGAGATGTCACGACCTAACGTTTAACTTGGATCGATGTGGTTTTCGGAAAATCAAATTTGATTCCCGATCCCGGTCTCATCGAAATCCAAACGTGTCTTAAATGCCAAGTTGTTTAAAGATTTAAACAATTTAATTCAGATTTAAACATAGCATCACACAGCATGATCCACAGATAATAACCAATATCTATCACAGATATACAATATCTCATCGCAGAATATATCTCAATTATCATTCAACAGATATCAACCATATTCAGACATCAATTCAAACAATCATCCATAAGCAAGCACATCTCTAATTCATATTATAATAAATTTAATTAATTAAAATTAAATTAATTACTTCAGAATTAATCACATTACCTTGCTCAACCAATCATTAATTAATTAAACACAATCATTTAATTAATTAATCACTTCTCAATTATCTTCATTATCAATTAATTAATCTTTAATTAATTAATAATCCTTTAATTAATTAATAATCCTTTAATTGTTTATTAATCACCCTAATTAATCATTATTAAAACTTGATTAAAAATTAATCATTCCTTAATTGATTATTAATTAATCCTTAATTTACAATTAATTAATCTTAATTAATTACTTAATTAATTACAAATTAATTTATCTTGATTACTTAATTAATTATAATTAATTATCTTAATTACTTAATTTATTATAATTAATTAACCTTAATCATTTAATTAATTAAGTCTTAATCATATATTAATTACTATTAATTATAATTTAATTAATGTTTAATTACTTAATTAATTAACCCAAATCATTTAATTATTTAATTTTTAATCACCAATTGATTAATCACTAATCATTTGATTAATTAGTTACTAATCACTTATTAAATAATATTTAATTAATTAATTATTAATTATAATTTAATTTAATTTCTTAATCATCCATTAATCCATAATTAATTAATTAAACCTAATTAGATTAATTAATCAAAAATTGTTAATTAATTTAACCTTAATTACTTTATTAATTAAAGTAAACTTTAACCATAAAACTTAATTAAATCTCAAAACAAAACAATTTCATTAATTACTAAAAAATTATTACATTTTAAAAACATTTCTAATTTGTTTAATAACTTAATTACATTTTAAAAGTCATGTTAAATGAATATAAAACCACCTTAACTTAATAATCATAATAAAAAAGTACTTCCAACTAAAATGTTAAACATTTTACAAAGTAGCTCAAATAAAATTTTAAATTTTCAAACTTAAAACAAATTTTGAAGATTCTTTTAAAACATAACTAACTAGTTCCAGGTTCGAACGACCCAAGATCGATCACTTGAACCTAACTTCACCTTCCCTTAACAATTCCTCTTTAGATTAAGTAAAGACTCAAATTTACTACTGGAAAGAAACAACACTTCCCTACCCTTTCCTTGGCACGAACAACGACATCGACCCGGTCCCTGACTCGAGCAAAACCCCACACTGCTCGATTCCAACTTCGAGTCACTACAATCCCCCCAACCTTACTGACACGTAACAGTCACGTGCACGTGCACGCCTCGCCGACGACGTCGCCTCCATCCATGACACCATGCGCAGACCTCACTTCGATCACCCACACAACTTCGGCCCTCAAACCACACTTACACAAACTCGAATGAAAAATGGGTTGCTCGAACCCAAACCCAAACTGCAGTCACCAGGAAAAACCCCATCATCCACGGCGAGCCGACCACCGATCGCCTCCAAACTTCGGCCATACACTCGCACAACCCAAACACACCTCCACCCCAAGCCGGTCGCAACTCGGTCATCTCTATGCTTCACAAAATCGAACTCCTCAACTCGAAAGAAACACAGAGCACAAACCCTAAAAATCAAAATTCTAAATTCTGTGTTGCATGATAAATTCAACCATTATTTTTCTAGTGTTAAACAAGATTTAACACAGCTTCGATTCAAATTTCAAAGCCTATAAACAACCCAGTCACATGAATTTGTCAAAAGCCCCAATTTCAGTATTTCCCAAAATTCATCTTCAACTTTAAGTTAAATATTCTGATTTCTATCTTAAAATTCATATTATGCATTGTAGATTTAGGATATAAATTTGATTCATTAAAATTCGAAGATGATTTATATGATATAAATATTTGTTTTTACTGCATATCTTACTTTCTGCAGATTTTAACTGTTTCATTTGCATATTTATTTTTAACACTTAATTCATATTGAATCAAACTTCCACATTTGAAGATATCAACTCAGCATTACCTTACTGTATTTAAATTTGAAGTTTTGTTCAGAAATTTACTCTGAACTTGAATTTACAGAGGAGTTTCAATTGCCCTTTAAACATGTACAACAAATTTAAACCTGTAAACAGATATTTTTCAAAATAGAAAACATGCAAGCATTTCAGAGCTAACATTCACATGCAACATATTTTTTTTATACTTAAATTTTGATTTAAAATCTACTCACCTGATTTTTGCTAAGCAGAGTCAAAGGATTTAAATCCTGGGAAAATAACTGTAGATCCTAAAACTGAGATTGCTTGATGATGTTGCTTTGATTGCTTCTCAAATCTTGAATTTGATCAGAGCTTGATACTGAGGATCTTGAATTTTCTTTACACTTATTTTATTTTCAGGAACCTTGATTATTTGCAGATTTCTTTACTGTAATTTGTTGCAGATTTTTGCTTTAAAAAGAGGCTTGAATGTTTGATTAATTTTGGTTGAAAGAGTAGAAATTTACGAGGTTTATATTTGAAGATGAAGGAGTGTTTTCTTTTTTTTCTTGCTTTAGAAACTTTAGAATGAGAAAAGTTAAATTAAGCATAAGGAATAGCTTTTTATTTGAAATTTTGTTTTTACAAAAATTTAAAGAAAATAAATTTAAATTATGACACTTGTCACTATACCTAGATAATTCTTTAACACATGTTTATTAATATGGTTTAAATGTTAACAAGTGTTATTTTCATGCAAAAAAAGAATTTTAAATGTTTTTCTTAATTGACTTTTCTTATTTTAAATCCATTTTTAATTCATATAAAATCAATTCTACTTAAAGAAATAAATATGAATCAAATTTTATATCCTAAATAAAATCATTGAAATACTCTTTTAAACTCAAAGTATAACTTAGAATATAAATTAACCTATTTTGAATCTTTTAATTTAACAATTCAATTTCAAATTATATTTTAAAATCCAATTCAAAAATCAAATTTGATATGAATAAAAAATTTAACACATTCATTATCCTTATGTATAAATTAATTTTAATTAGAATCAATGTACATTTACAATTCATTTATTGTTATTGAATAAAATAAGAAATTTGTCAATTTAAATTAATTCATTACCAAGATTATCATATTTAAATTGGGTTTGAAATTCCGGAATATCACATTCCTCCCCCCTTAAAAGAATTTCGTCCCCAAAATTTAAACAAAAGATAATCCAAAAATTATCATTTTAATTCAACAATCCAAGCATACATAACATCCATATATAAGCAACCATCAAACAAAACATCCAAACAACCATACATCCAATACAAACACCACTAGCTATCCGGACACATATCCGGATAAGCCTTCCCAAAGCTATCCTGAGTCTCCCAGGTACAATCTCTGGGATCCTCACTCCATTGGACTTTAACGAGCTTCACTATCCTATTTCTGAGTTGCCTCTCGTCTTGATCAACAATTCGAACAGGATGTCTGACAACTGATAAGTCCGGCTCAACCTCTAAGTCTTCCTGCACAGCTGGCTCCACAATAAGAGATGGATCGTGCACATATTTCCGCAGATGAGATACGTGGAAAACATTGTGAATTCCAGCCATCCGGACTGACAATTCAATTCTGTATGCTACAGTACCAATCCTCTCGAGTACTCGGAACGGACCAATGTATCTCGGAGCGAGTTTCTCTGTCTTTCCGAATCTTACAGCTCCTTTAATAGGGGAACTTTGACAAAGACTAAATCACCAATCTCGAACTCCAATTGTCTTCGTCTTTTATCAGCATATTTCTTTTGTCGATCCTAAGCAGCTCTCATCCTCTTCTTGATAAGCTCGACTTTAGCAGATGCTTCACGGATCAGATCTGGTCCAAGCACAATATGGTCTTTCGACTCTATCCAACAAGCTGGGGATCTACACAGTCTTCCATACAATGCTTCATAAGGAGCCATCTTGATACTTGCTTGGTAACTGTTATTATAAGAGAACTCCACTAGATGTAGATGGTCCTCCCATGATCCACCAAAATCTAATACACAGGCTCTCAGCATATCTTCTAGAATTCGATTAAGCCTCTCCATTTGCCCATCTGTTTGGGGGTGATATGCTGTACTCAATCTCAAACTAGTCCCCAAATCCGATTGCAATGCCTCCCAGAATTTGCTGGTGAAGATAGGATCTCGACCACTTACAATACTGACTGGAACGCCATGCAATCTCACTACCTCTTTCAAGAAAATTTCCGCCAGAGAAGCTGCAGTACGGGTTGCCTTAACTGGTATAAAATGGGCGCTTTTGGTAAGACGATCCACAATTACCCATACTCCTTCATTCCCCTTCTTTGTTCTAGGCAATCCGTCGATGAAGTCCATCGAAATCATCTCCCATTTCCACGTCGGGATCTCCAAAGGTTGTAACAAACCGGCTGGCTTCTGCTGATCTCCTTTAACTTGCTGGAAGATAGCACAATTATTAACGAATCTGGCTACATCTCTCTTCATACCTGGCCACCAAAAAACTCTCTTCATATCCTTATACATCTTTGAGATTCCTGGAAGGATATTTAATCTGGAGCGATAGCATTCTGATAAGACTTCTTGTTTCAACCTATCCACACTCGGCACACATAGACGACCATTAATCCTCAAAGTTCCTTGATCGTCAATTTCAAAATCAGGATAATGTACCTCTTTGGTTCCTTGAATAATTTTACTTAAAGTTTTATCCTTTATTTGCATGCTTATGATTCTTTCCTAGAGAGACGGAACAACTTCCAAAAGAGATAAAACTGCATTCCTGCTAAGAGCGTCTACCACAACATTCGCCTTTCCCGGAGTATACAGAATATCCAAATCATATGATGCCAAGAACTCGACCCATCGCTGCTGTCTTATATAAAGTTCTTTTTGAGAGAAAAGATATTTCAACGGTTTGTGATCCGTGATTAACTCAAACTTTTCTCCTAAAAGATAATGCCTCCATATCTTTAGAGCAAAAACAATAGCAAATAGCTCAAGATCATGCGTAGCATAGTTCCTCTCATGTGGCTTCAATTGCCGACTCGCATACGCAATAACCCTACCATTCTGCATAAGCACAACTCCCAAGTCCGAGGCTGCTTCCATTCCAGAATAGTCTCAACTTTAGCTGGATCTACAGAGATTCCCTCACCAGAAACATTGTGGCCCAAAAATTTTACTTCAGATTTCCAAAAATGACACTTAGAAAATTTCGCCTTCAGAACATGCCTTCTTAGAGTTTCCAAAACTATTCTCAAGTGCTGCTTGTGCTCTTCTTCCGATTTAGAATAAACCAAAATATCATCGATGAATACCAAAACAAACTTATTCAGAACATCTCTAAAGACCCGGTTCATGAGATCTACAAAATAAGCAGGAGCGTTGGTTAACCCAAAAGGCATAACCAACCACTCATAGAAACAATTAGGTCCCCTAAATGCAGTTAAGGGGATACTGTCTTCAGCTACCCTTAATTGATGGAAACCTGATGCTAGATCTAATTGAGAAAAGACTGATGCACCATGAAGATGGTCGAAGAGATCATCAATGCGAGGAAGAGGATACTTATTCCGAATGGTCACCTTGTTCAATTCACGGTAGTCTTCACAGAACCTTAGCGACCCATCCGACTTGGTGACAAAAACTGCAGCAGAGCCCCAACAGGAAAAACTTGGTCTAATCAAACCCTTCTCCAACAAATCTTGAGTTTGCTTCACTAATTCCTCCCTCTCTCTTGGAGCCATTCTCCTACTAGGTTGAATTACAGGTACTGCTCCAGGAACCAAATCTATACGAAACTCTATTTCTCGGTGCGGTGGCAAACACTTAACTTCCTCAAATACGTCGGAGAAATCCTGGACTACTTCAATATCTACAACCTCCTCTTGAGAAGTCTCCACTCCATGTAAAAGACTACTCAAGTGAATTCCAGAGTTATCACACATTACTCTGGCAATCCTACTCCGATCAGTTTCCAACGAAACTGTTCTTTCATCACAATTTAAAATAGCTTTATATTTGTCAAGCCAATCCATTCCCAATATAAGGTCGAAACCTTTAAAATCCAACACATAAGGATCATAGGAAAAACTATGAGATAGATTGGAGATTCTCAAATCTTTACAGATCTTATCCAATTTGGTTGCTCCTCCTATAGGATTTGATACACAAATGGGATTGTCTACGATACTAGGGGTAAGTAAGAAATTCTCTACAGTTCCCAGGGAAATAAAACTTAAAGAAGCACCCGAATCAAATAAGACTTTAATATATTTTCCATTAAAAAGTAAGGTACCTTCTAAAACTCCCTTGCCTTTCGACGAGTTTGATGGTGAGCCTTCCAAAGCAAATACTTTGTTCTGTTGAACCTTATGAAGGAGCGGGCAGTCTTTAATCATGTGTCCCGGTTGGTGCAGTTAAAGCAAAGAGACTTCTGAACTAAGGCTGACCCTGGTCCACTATACTGTTGTCGCTGTTGCTGTTGCTGTTGCTGAGGCTCTCTTCTAGGACACTTGTTTGCCAGATGACCTTCTTGTTGACAAATATAACACTTTCGGGGTCCATTATTGTTTCCAGACTTCTTGTTGTTTTGTTTCTTCCAGTTAGGATTGAATTTCCTTTTATTAAGATTGGAAGAATTTCCTCCAGATGCAGCAACTCGCGCCTCAGATCTTTTATTCATCAAGTCTTCATATCTCAGCGCCATGTGAATAAGTTCCACAAAAGACCCTTTCAAATGTGCAGTCATCCTCTCATGATACTCAGGCCTCAACCCTTGGACAAACATCTTGTTCTTCTTAAGAGAGGTGTCAATAAGTCCTGGACCGTAGCAAGATAACTCGTTGAATTTAGTCTCGTATTCAGCTATAGACATATTTCCTTGTTTCAGATTCAGAAAGTCTTGATAAAGCCGAGTTCTTCCTGCAGCAGGCATAAAATTTTCCTCAAACATCTCCTTAAATTCTTCCCAAGACATACCATCTTCCGAGATATTAGCAGTCACTGAATTCCACCATACTGCGACACCACCTTGTAATTGGCACGCAACCATTATTCTCTTCTGCTCATCTAATAACCTCATGCTCTTAAAAATCTTCTCACACGAGCGAAGCCATGCTTGAACTTCTATTATAGTTTCCGATCCTTGAAATGGTTTTCCTCCAAGATGAACAAAGTCCTTGCATAATGCGGCAAAACTGACTGGAGACGTAACTGGATTAACAGTCTCATTATTAGTCTGCTCTCTTCTATTACCAGTTGATGCACTTCCAACAACTCTTCCCCTTCGGCCTCTTGAACTCATATTGGCTACCTGAACAGGTAATCCAACCAATTTAGATAGGGATATAATTATATAAGAAAATTACAAATACGCACTCTCAAGATAGATACTACTCCAGAGCCTATGTGTTTCTCAACCTATGCTCTGATACCAACTGTGACGACCCATCTTTCAATATCCAGAAAGACGTATGATCAATAAGAAAAGAAAGAGATAGAAATAGAAAGATAGAAAGAAAAGAAACAACAATAATCAGAATCTCACAGCGGAAATGAACAAAATATAATATTACACATATCCCTTACATAAGTTTACATATCAGAGTACACAAAATAATATTACTCCATTACATCTGACATTCATAAGAGTTTTCCCAACTATACAACTCAAAACACAACATCAAAATGCCACTACGGCAAATATAGGTAGATAGTACGTCTGGACTCCAGCTCCAGCTTCCAAAACATATGCTAATCCAGACCTAAATCACTTGGATACTCATAAAAATTTGAGTACCCAAGAGTTTATGAAAAACAAAATAAACTCCGGGTCAGACATGGGTCCGGTGTGAGTAAATCAGTTAAAGTTGTTTAACTTTAAAATCATTTTGAAACAAAGGTATCACGTAAGACTTCCCATAAATAAATATGGGTAAGTTTTTACCTTACGCTAACCAAAACATTTGATAGGAAATCCAGTGATATTATAATAGGGTCTAGGGTTTTCAAGTAAACTAGAAAATAGCCGAAATTGTTACATTTATTAAATTCCAGCATACATAGGTATACAATCAAATTCGAGGGCGCTTATTGGATAATGGGTTTCCATCAATGGCAGGGCTACCGGGGTACCGCCCGTTACTGTTATTTTATTTGCTATTATATTTTATCTGCTACGAATGTGAGAGTCTGAGTTTGAGTTTTCTGTTTCTTCTTCTTTTCTCTAACTATCTGGAATTTTCGGGATCGAAAATTTCGGGTCGTTACATTTGGTATCATTACTGTTCCAAATATTTGTGATCTTTGTAAAGACATTTTAGAATATTCTCGTCGTTCTAAATTTAACATTCATCCCGATAGTAGTAAAATGTATACAGACATGAAAAGAATTTATTATTGGGATGGAATGAAATCTGATATTCCTGACTTTATTAAACGTTGCATGACTTGCCAACTTGTAAATGCCAAGCATCAAAGGGCTGATGGGTTATTGCAACCTTTGGACATTCCCGTTTGGAAGTGGGATCAAGTTTCCATGGACTTCATTGACGGTCTGTCCTATTCTCATTCGGGTCATGACAGTTTATGGGTGATTGTAGATAGACTTACAAAATCTGCCCATTTTATTCCCATTCAGTTTAACCGGATTGTACCTCTTTTGGCTAAACTCTATGTTAAAGAAATTGTTAAATTGCACGGAGTTCCTACTTCTACCCTTATTGATCGTGATCCATTATTTACTTTGTGTATGTGTCCTTGTTTTTGGTGGAAGTTGGAAAGATCATATTTCTCTTGTTGATTTTTTTATAATAATAGCTTCCAATCTAATATTGGTATGGTACCTTTCGAGGCACTCTACGGAAGGCCATGCCGATCTCCTTTGTGTTGGGTTGAAACTGGTGAGAAGCTGGTTTTAGGTCCAGATTTTATTCATGATGTCGCAGAAAAGATTGACCTTATTCGTCATAGGATGAAAGAAGCTCAAAATAGACCAAAATTCTACATCGATAACTGAAGAAGGAATTTGGAATTTTCTGTAGGAGATTTGTATTCATTTGTGTTTCACCTGTAAAGGGTGTTGTGTGTTTCAGTCGATCAGGAAAGTTAGCACCTCGATATATTGGCCCATTTTCCATCACTAAACACATTGGTTCCATGACTTATTTTCTTTCATTACCGGCTCAATTTTCCACCATTCACGTCGTATTTCACGTCTCTCAACAACAAAAATGCCTTAGAGATTCCGACTCTATTCTTGAGCCAAGTGCTATTGAAGAAATTGAGGTTTCACCTAATTTGATCTATGAGCAACATCCTATTCGTATCATTGCTATGGAGGTTAAATGCCTTCGAAATAAAGATGTTCCGCTTGTGAAAGTTCAATGGTCCTAAAATCCTAAGAATTGTTCTTAGGAATCTAGAGAATTCATCGAGCGAACACATTCAGATTACTCTCTCATGCTCCTTAAGGTGAACTTCTAATTTCAATTTTTTTCTTTTGTGTTATTGTACCTTAAAGTGGTTGTTACTCTTTATTTTCTTCTTAAATATTGTGAGGATGCAATTTTTTTTAAGGAGTGGAGTCTGTAACAAACCGCATATTTTATGATTAAATGTTTAAATGTTATATTTAAATATAACATCGTTAGTTGGATTAAATTTTGAAATGTAAATTTTTGTAAACAGTTGAATCCGGACTCGGGACCACTTTCATTGAGTTCAAAACAACGTTTACAACTTTTTTAAGTATAAACATTATATGTTTGGGGTTGATTAGGATTTTGGTATTTTTATTTGGGCTTTGGGTTGTGCTCTAGCCCACTAACCCAACAAGATAATCCAAACCATCTACCACAAACCTCCCACTCCACTTCTCTTCATTCATTTCATTTCTAATTTCCTAATATGCTCAAGCCCTAGGAAAAATGGTGGGAAGAGAAAATTAAATTCCTAAGCCCTAGTTCTCTTAGGAAATTCAAATTCAAATTCTAAAATCAAGGAGAATCTTAGGTAAGCATCCTCTTCATCTTCTCCATCTCAATCCCTCTTCAATTCTTGATTTTTCCTATATTCTAACTTAGGAACTTTTTGGCATTTGATAATAGATTGAAGATTTTAGAGACGTAGTGAAGGGGAATTGGTCTGAGCTTGTTTAGAGCTTCTCATTTCTTGTTTTTGAATTTAAAGGTGAGTTTGAACTCACATCTATGTCTATAGCTTTCATTGTCGTTAGGTATGAATTCCTAATAACTATTTCATGTTCAATTGCTTTTGATTTGAATTGGTCTGGTGAATTTTCCAATTTTGGTTTTGAAGTCAAAATTTATGAAAATCCTACTATGGATGTTTGGACATGTTATTTGTGGTGTATCAAAAAGCCTATAGGGCTGGGTTGTCGCTTGGCATAAATCCCTAGCCTCTATCGCTTGTTCGATCGCTTCCTAGTTGATTTGGCCATCAATGGCCTAGGCAAATTTCTGCCTATCCCAGGCAATCAGACGTCTGGATGAAATTTCCAAATGTTTGATAGGGGCTTCTGAGAAAAAAATAAATAATCGAAACAAAAATAAATTTGTAGAGCCCAGGACCAGACGTTTGATTAAACCCAACAGATATCTGGAAGCCTTCAGGAAATAAAAGGAAAAAGGAGAAAAAAATTATAAATTTCAAGAACCCAGGGTCAGACATCTGGTTAAACCTACCAGATGTCTGGTTCTGTTATTTTTTGCCTATTTGTTCGGATTTTCAATTTTTATCGATTTTTACCGATCCGAATGTTATTGTCAATCAACGCCGACTTTGATGATTTCTTTTTTGGTGTTTCCATTTGTTTGATTTGATATCAATTTTCATGGTTGTAATTCATTTCGCCGAATGTAGATTTTTGGTGGTAGATTGTTTTTACAATCATTTTTATGATTTGTCACTTTAAAAAACAAATGTTTCTATACGAGGAGTAAAAACTCTAACTCTTTCACAAAAATGATTTCAACATTACTTTTTATATAAAGCTCGTTTTAAAACCATTTTCCAATCTATTAGTATATACAAGCATTTACCTCGTTCGTATGAAAAATCCAATTAAACGACTTAGCAAAATAAGTGATATGAAACGCTTGCGTTTACTTCATAAGTTAATTCTTGGAATTTTTCGATTGAAATCTTGTGTCAATTTTCGAGTGGAAATCTACAATTATTTGTAAATAATTAAGTTAAGCTAGTGGTTATGGGACATGAAGCTAAACTCATTTATTTACTAGCTTGGTGTAATTTACACTTCTTTTTTTATCAATGATGATCATTTAGTGGTTTAGACTAGCGATATGTGATGTCTCTTTGTCCACAAAGGGGGACAATACCCTATTAGGAGGAGCTTCGGCTCATTGTCCGCAAAGGGGGACTATACCCTGTTAGGAGGAGCTGCGCCTCGTTTTATGGGATAGCGTCCGGTTTATGATACAATATTGGTGAGTTTTCATGCTCCCATTTATGATAGGTCTCCCCCCTTTTGTGATTTTTGGATTTTTAATTGATGATTCCTGGAATTTATGTTTCAACAATTTCTGTGATTGGCATTGATATGTTTTGTCAATATTTGAGATTTGGGGAATAAGCTAAAGCATATGATATCCTATTTGGTCTTTAAGGAGATTTGAGATATTTTATAATTTTCATTGTTATCGAATATATATATGTGACAACCCAGAATTTCCGATCCCGAAAACTCTAGATAGTTTATGGAAAAAGAAGAAAAGAGAGAGAAGAAAAGAAAAGAATAGAAATACCAACATCTCACATTCGCAGCGGGCAAAATATAATATCAAATAAAATAACAGTTTACCAAGAAGAACTGTATTAGTACATTTACACTTTTTTTTATATATCAGATTTACGACATTTACACAACACCGGACAGTTTAAAACAACATGTCCTAGTTATACAATAACATATCACAGTGGGAAACTCTCCATACGTTCCTGCCTTCCAGTTCGCTTCCTGAGCTCCAGAACGTCCTTACCTGAAAATCTGTAATACTTGGTCTGACCCGAGCTTACATCAAAGTAACACCCGGGTCAGACTAGAAACCAGCGTGAGTAAACCCATCTAACATGGAATATAAAAGCATACAACTTATACAACCCAGGGTAACTTATATCAAATACAAAATTTACAAATTGTTATGGACATTCTTATTTCACTCACAAAATTATAAGTACCAAAACTTAGATTAAATAGGTCAACTCATTTAAATCATTCCATTCCAGCTTATTGATTTCACATATCAATTTATAAAGAATCGAAGTGGTTTCGGGTATTTACTAATACCCGACTCCAGTCTCTTCGAATTCAATGCCATCTTAACCCATGTTATTCAAGTGAAAACAATTCACTTTTAAATACAAGAAGTCACTTTCAGATAGCAATCCATCATTGATAGATAACCACATTATCACTGTTCGAGACAGCATTTCATATCATAGACATTTCAAACTAGAAATATCAATCAATCATTCCTAAACAAGATTAATTAGTCACCCCATTCCTTTTAGTTACCTTTAATCTTGCTTACTTAACAAATATTTAATTACAAACTTAAAATTACTCATCCCTTAATTATCCTTTCTAATTACATTCAGTAATTATTCTTAAATTAATTTACCACAAATTAATTAATCTTCACCCTTTCACATTATCACATTCATCCTTAATTAATATGTAATTAATTACCCTTAATTAATTACATTACTTAATTATTTTCAAATGACTTAATTAATCAATGCTTAAATCAATTACACCCAGTAATTAATTATTAATTATTTTCACAAAGTAATTATCCTTCATAATAATTATACAAGCAGTTAACCCCAAAACTCTTCCATACTTCAATAAGTTACATTCAATATTTACTCATCTTGATTACTTCTCTAAGTAATTATTCATCATTGATTACTTATCAACCCATCCAATGATTATTCTAAATTAATTAAACTTGATTAATAATTTAAACTAATCTAATTAATTAATTAATTACAATGAGTAATTAATACCTTTAATTACCTTCATAAAGTAATCATACTTAACCAAATACCATAAATGATTATCTAAATTAATTAATCCAATTAATTATCAAAATTAATTACATTAATTAATTAATAAATAATCCCAAGTTAATGACCTTCATTAACTTATCATCAATTCTTTAATTACCTATATTAAGTAATTAACTTAAATTAATTAACATTAATTACAAATTTAATTCATCTTAATTACTTAACTTAACCTTAATTAATTTATTCAAAACCCTTAATTAATTAAATAATTTAATTAATCATCTTATTTAAATTACCTTACTAATTTAAAAGAATCAAAATTCATTAAATTCTTTGATTTGCTTTAAAATAAAAACATTTCTTATTAATGATTAAATTATCATTAACAAAGCAATTTAAAACAATTTACTTTAAATTTGTTTCAAATTTCATTTTAAATTTTAGATTTAAGATGAAGTCAATCTTAACTTCAACAAGGTTTTTAAAATATTTAAAACCCTTTAAAACTTATGCTAGGAATTACTTATTTTATAAAAGATGTTTAAAAGGAATTTAAATCCAAATCCATTTAGAATATAAATCATATTTAAAATATGTTTCAACATCCAAAGTTGTTTAAACATTTAAAATTTTAAAAAAACTTCCTTTATTACAAAATCTTATACAGATTTAAATTTTAACTTCCTATTAAACTCAGATTTAAAACTCACTTCCCTTTTAAACCTTCATTTTTATATTCAAATTACTTAAACAATTAAGGTTGTTAAAAACAATTTAAATTTTAAAACTTCATTTTTATTTTTGAACTGAGGTTCAAAATAAAACTTAATCAGACTTAAGTTTAGGTTTAAACTTATTTAAACCTTTACATTTTTGAAACCCAGTTTTACACTTTAAAGACAAATCAGGTTTTATACCTGTAACCCAACATACAACCCGAGCGCTAGATAAAATTCTTCGAGTCGTAAACCAGACAACTTCGAGTCTGACACTTGAATTACCCGAGAGTCACTCGAGACCAACAATACTGCAACCCCAAAAAAAACTTCATCAGACAATTCACTACACCGTGCACATGCACGGTGGTCTTGACCACCTCCGGTCACCACCACTGCCTTGAGCAAGTCGCTGACCATCCTCTGATCCAAAATCGCCCATCAGAACCTCACACACATCACGAGAACAAAATCGAACGCCCCTAATCAAATACCTGGCAGCAACAGGCACACTCCACCCCCAAAACCTGAAAAACTCCTCATCCTCTCTCCTCCGGCCATCGGAGACGTGGGAACTCCGTCCATCTCTTCTTCAACACCCAAACTATCTCCTCCTTGAATCTCATAGCACTCGATTGCTCAAAGAAACAAGGCCGATCAAAATTCCAGCGCTCACCAAAACTAGGTTTTAAAAAACTTATTCGATCGCCGCCGCCACCACCGTGATCTGACATCGCTGCAACCATTTTTCCCAAGGTCACCGATTCCCCCACCATCACCAGAAACAACTTCGACCTCCCTGACCTTCGAGAGCATCGGCAAACCCCCAAAAACGAATTTTCAATGAAAACAAAACTACTCTATAAATCCACCATTAAAATTTGTGATTTATTTTTACAAAATCAAAATTTTGTATAAGCATTCAGTTTTTAATCCTGAATTAATGAATTCAAGAGTTTGAATTTACCCAAAAACTTAAATTTCTCTGCTTATTTTGGTTTCCTGTACGATACCCAATTTATTTTGACTCAAACAAATTTTAAATTTTGATTTAAGATCAAACATGCAATTTTTGTTTATAACACAAATTCTAATAGTATCTAGATCCAGAGTTAAGAATTGTAAATCAAAGCTTGAGTTTCTTTTTTTTCTCTCTTAAAAACTGGTAACAGAGAATGTTACAGACATTCACATACATGCGTATCCAAAATGCACAGAAATTTCATCAAATAACATTCACACAAAACATACTTATTTCAGGGGAAAAACATGCAACAGATTCATACTTGAATTTTTTTTTAAAATTAGCGAAGTTACTCACTGATATGATGAGCAGAGAAGCTAAAGCAAATCTTGAACAGAACTTTGAAACCTGGGAGCTCTAAAACTGAAATTGCTTTCATTCTTTATAAACTGGAGAGTTTGCCTTTAAAATCTGAAATGCTAGCTTTGAAAACTTTGATTTTTTTTTTTTGCTTCAGATCTACTTGCATGCATTCTTGAAAGTGGTACAGATTTGAAGAACAAATGGTTGCAGACTTTAGTTGTTTACAGAGCTTGAGTAATAAATGTTTATAGATTAAAGAATCATTTCAGATTAGTTTGAATTTGGTTTCAGGTCTGAGAATAATTGATTTACAGGGTTGTAGGGTTTTTCTTTTATTGACTGAAAAGATGAAGAACAAAAGAATGGAGAGAAATTGAATCTGAAAATCTCAGTTTTGCATATAATTTTTTTTCCAACATGTGTTATTTAATTAAATTTTGTTTTAGATTTAAGGTAAATTTGCCACTTGTTAACTTATGTGCTACATAATTTACAAATGTCGAAACCATGCCCCCATATGTATACAAGTGTTTAAACTTAAATTATTTAAGTTCATATATTTTTATGTAATACATCTCAATGTATTTAATGTTTGTCTTTTATAAACAAGCCTTTAAAATTTTAATATATATATATAAATGTGAATTTATGTAAATATTCGTTTATAAATAACTTATGTTTGAACCAAATTAATTTAAACCAAAATATATTTAAGATATACTCCCTTTTTAAATTTCAAATGCAAATTCAATTCTTTAAATTCAATTAAAAATCCAATTCAAGATCAATTCAAAACATATTCATATATTTAAAAAAGCCTTAATTTAATTTGAAATTAATAATCCCTATTTTTTTTTGCTTAACTCTATTTATCTAAAAATAACACATAAATATTATTGGTTTGAAATTAACAATTTTGCCAATTTAAATAATTTACTTATATAAACAATCATTATTATTTATTTTTAAAAGAATAATTTGTCAAATTTAAGTGATTATATTAAGATACGATCAAATAAATATTTATACAAACATAAATATTTACGATTAGAGTCGTTTGTTAAATCTACAATTCAGTATTTCTATTAATTAACCCAATTATTATCAATTATAGATGCCCAGAAATCCGGGTTATCACAATATACTTGTCACAACATGGTATTATTGTTATCATATATTTTTGTCATATCTCTTATCCTATCTCATCTTACATGATAATTATAGCTAGACTGATCCGTTTATTATTTTTCTTCTTACATAATACTCGGGTCGGACCAAGGTGTTTCAGGTGCTTCCACTTGACTTCTTAGCATGGACTAGCTTTTGACTTTTGGCTAGCTACTTTAACTTAATAGTTTTTACTTTTATACATTCGAGATAGAGACTTTGTGATGTATACTTATTCTTTTGTGATGTTATGGATCTTGTATGACCACTACATTGATGTAAACTTCAACGTGTTATATTCATATTTAATTCCGCCATAGTGGTATGTATATCTGTGACTGATTTATGTTATGCTTATTTTATATTTGTTTCCGAATGTCACGTAGCCACCGTGTAGTAGATTTGAGTTATTAGATATGTCGTATATCCTACTGAAATGAAGTGCATGACATACTATCTGACATATCGGTTCTCGCTCAAATCAATTATACAGTTGTTCGCTCCTCAACAACCTTATTCTTCGTACTAATTGACGACATTACCCAATAGTGTCCTTGATTAGTGTGAGTATAGAGGTGGGACGTCACATAACTAGACATTTAAAATTAAACTTCATTTCAAAACAAAATATGTCTTAAAAATCTGATATACATGTCTCATGAAAAAAACAATCTCCGTCACATCATCAGAGTACATAAACAATAAAAATCACCCCTCTCATAAAGTACCAGTACATCGAAAGTCAAAAGAAAAGAAAACCGAAAAGAAGAAGAATCCATAAAGAACTCCGGGAATATATCTCCAATAAATCTGAATCTTCTGTCCTCGACTCTGCTGGCCTATTGGGGGAAAAGGGAGAAACAGAGGACCGAGTTAGACTATAAATCTAGTGAGTGAAAGTAATTACTAGCATTTCTAAGCAAGATAAAGATAATAGACTGAGTAATAGTTCTAGCTTGAAAAGAAAATACAGAAAAGATAAATTCGGATAAAATACTGTTTCAAATTTTGTTTGACTGTTTGCTTTGATTGAAATGATTGTTTGCACTTGTCTTAAACTGCTGTGATTAGACTAAAACCCTAATCCTATCTTAACAGTTAACTTGATTAGGCTGAAATCCTAATTCTATCCTTTGATCGGCCTGTTCTATCATTATTGTGCCACTGTGAGCTAGTCCAAACCTGTTGGTCCTATAGCAAAAGATACCTCTTTAGCACTTGGAACACAGTAGCGAATTATTTACCCTAATTGATGTCGCACGCTCGGTCAACGCCGGTACACACTAACCGTCGCCCTCTATTGTGACCTCTTATTTACCCTAATCAGCATAAACGTTCGTAGCCTCACCTAACTGTTGTGAGACCATAAATTCTAGTATGAAAGGGAATGTTGCCCAATCTCACCTAAGTGTTGTGAGACCATTAATCATAGTCTGAAAGGGAATTCTATGGTACTGGTCCTAACAAACAAATTCTAGTTTGTACCCCTTGACCAAATTTCCAGATTTGAGCTTCTATCTATTGGCCACTTATGTACCCAAATTAGCATAAGCGTGTCCCAACCTCACCTAATTATTGTGAGACCATCAGTTCCTGATTAAAAGTGAATGCTGCTAGTACGGGCCCTTCTTCTATGTTTGCTTATTAATTTATTCCAAGATCTAAGTTTTAAAATAAGCCTTTTTTGTTATCTCTGCTATATTTGCTTACTAACCGGATCTAAGTTTTAAAATAAACCTTTTCTGTTCTTTATGCTTAATAATAACCTATGTTATAATTGTTACTATTCTATTCTATCTTTTTAGTTATAACCAATAGTTATAAACATGCATGCAATTGTCTCGAATTTTCCTATTTCAGTCTTTTTTATGCTCTTTCTTATTTTACATCTAATTTCTGTAAATTCGGTGTTTATTTCTATTTAATCCATATTAGCGAATTCTCCTCTTTTTAATATTCTTATATTTTATTCACGTAGAAAAGGAATAAAAAGAAAATAACATTTACAGGATAAATTCTAACGTAAACAGATGTAAATAAATACAAATAACTGTAAATAACTGAGTAAAATAGCTGAATAAAAATAGCCAAATAAATTAGACTGAAAATAACTTTAAAAACTAACTGTAAATAACTTATATAAAAATTGTCTCAAAATTGCAGAAAATCTACAACTATTGAAAACCCTATTATTTTAAATTACGTAAAAATCTAAAATTATTACAAAACACCCACCTCTAGTCCTTAGCTCTATTCCTTGGGCATCCCGGATCCGCTTCTAGGGCGTAGATTGTTTTTATTTAAAAGATCTGCTTCTAATAAAAAAATTCTTTTTAGGGTCTGGCCTCAGGCAATGAACCCAATTGGAAGATAATCTGAATGAGAAAAGTAGCTAGGCCTAGGGACTTATTTATAGTGTAGCTTAAGGATCTCAAGCCATTGGATTTGAAGATTAAATCTAGTGCAACCATGTCATAGGCTCGCTAGGAACCGTTGGATGGAAGCACGAACGCACAAGATTTGAAAAAAAAAAATCAATATATGACGTTATGCTTCAACCTGGAGGTTTTCACGTCCAAATACAAAGGCGAGTCAACTTGCATGTCGACCTATAGGTCAACCTATAGCCTTGGGGGTGGACCCTAGGGTCGACCTGACTCTTTGTATATATTTTTTCTCTAGTTTTAGTTCAATTCTTCTTTCTCTCTTATCTTCTTTATATTAACTCGAATTTTGACAAATTATATATGAAAATTGATCAAAAAATCGCCACAGATGCAATAGTGCAACTCCTGTAGCTCGATTCTGATAATTTCACAAACTTATTTTGTTATTTAATTAATTCATTAATTAATAATTATTGCTTAAATTTTGGATTGTTACATTCTTCCCTCCTTAAAGGATTTCGTCCCCGAGATCTCTAAGGATAAAAGTATGAAATAAATATTTTCATCAAAATTCTACAACCACATACAACCATCATCCATTACATCCATTGTCCTTAAGCTTTTAATGCAACTTATGTGAGATGAAATAGTGTAGTGTCAATGTCCCTAACTAATGCAAAAGATTAGGCAGTCTACTGATTCAGTCGACCTCCTTTTTATGCGTTCATGTTTGTGCTATATCCAAATGAATGCAAATTCCCTAATGACAACTGATAATTCTATATGCATTCTACAATCATCATCCAAATGCAACAATCATATGATAATCATCCATTTATGGCAACTATGGAAATAATAAAACTGCAAATGCGCACACATCCATATGCATATGCTTTAGTGACCGAGTTAGGCCGATCCCTAAGAGATTATAGTGCTTAGTGTATATGCATCCATCATATGTAACATATTCAAGTAACATGTTTACATCCAGTCCTACCATCCATCGGTTAAATCCTAAGAACTACCCTCCCAAAGGATACTAAAGGAAAGAACCTATTCAAAAATAAAGATGGAAATAGAAAATTCAAGACATACCATCAAAAAGATGCGGATAAGAGGTACATATGTTCTCCTCGGCTTCCCACGTAGCATCCTCAATACTATCTCCCCACTGCACCTTAACCAAAGGTACTTCCTTATTCCTAAGCTTCTTAATATCCCGTCCAACGATTGCGACGAATCGATGCTTCTCTCTCCACTTCAACTTCTTTAAGTTGGCTAGGTTCCATTACCTCTGCTGAATCATTTAAGCATTTTCACAAGTGCGAAACATGAATAACATCATGAACTCCCATGAGCCTCTCCGTTAGCTTTATCCGATACGCTATCTTCTCTACGCTTTCCACAATGGGGAACATTCCTACTAATCTGGGAGCAAGTTTCCCATTTGATCCAAACCTCACCACCTTTCTTAGTAGAGACACCCTTAATGAAAACCAAATCTCTTATCTCAAACTCAATATCCCTTCTTCGCTTATCTACATAGGATTTCTGCCTATCTTGGGCCGTCTTCATTCTCCTTCCAATCAAATCAATCTTTTTCAAAGTCTCTCTAACCATGTCGGGACCTAGTTGCAATCTCTCTGTGGACTCCAACCAATACGAAGGCGACATGCACGGCTTCCCACAAAGAGCTTCAAAAGGAGCCACCCCAATGCTAGTCTAAAAAATATTATTATACCCAAACTCCATTAAAGGAAGATTCTCCTTCCAAGTTCCTCTAAAATCAAGAATGCATATCCTCAACAAATCTCCATGAACTCTATTAACTCTCTCTGTTTGGCCATCCGTCTAGGGGTTGTAAGCCGTACTCAATCTGATCTATGTTCTTAAAGCCTCTTGCAAGCTTCACCAAAACTTGCTAGTAAAGATAAGGTCTCTATCGCTCACTGTACTAGAGGGAACTCCATGAAGTCGGACTATCTCACAAACATATAAGGATGCCAAATAAGGTGCCGTCCACTTATCTTGACCAGAATGAAGTGGGCGCTCTTAGTCAAACGATCTACAATCATTCAAATACTAGTATTCCCCTTCCTAGATAGGGGTAAACCATCTATGAAGTCCATCAAAACACTATCCCACTTCCATTTGGGCACATACAATGGTTAAAGCAATCCACCGGGGTTCTGTTGCTCCGCCTTAACTCTTTGGAACACAAGACACTTAGCCACAAACTCTGCTACATCCTTCTTCATGCCGCTCCAATAAAATACTATCTTCATGTCCCTATACATCTTATCACCACCCAGATGAATAGTCATTCGAGAATGGTGTGCTTCTTTTAGAACTTCTCTCGTCAAATCACTAGTGCTTGGGACACAAAGTCTTCCATCTCTCCTTAGACACCCTTTACTATCAATGGAATAACGTTGGAGATGTCAGAGACATCTCTTCTGCTAATCCTCTCTAGAATATCCATAAGCCATGAATCCTCTCGTTGCCTTGAGCCAATTTGATCTACGAGGGTAGGCTTTGTTATCCCGCCTTTTGGCAAGGCCACGATACCAAGAACTTGATTAGATATCAAGGACAGTTCGTCCAGAAGATTGGTTATACATAGGTTCATTATGGATACTGGTAAATTTTTCCCTAGTCTAGATCGAGCTAAAATTGATATGATACGAAAAGCAAAGATATGAAAGTCAAATTTCCAAATTTCAAGTCAATCGGAGTTCGTATGCTCAAGATATTGATCGCTCAAGGTTAAGAAATCCAACTCTATTCATATCCATCCAATTTTGTATCCATTCCCAAAAAGAGATTCAGTTCATATCCATCGCCTACTAACTTCCTTCGTATCCATCAAAATGAAGCTACTTCGTATCCGTAATGTTAACAACACTTCATATCCATCAACAAATGTCCATTTCATATAAGTCTCCCTCCATCCATCCCGTATCGATCTCCCACCATCGATACAAACAACAACAAACACCGATCGATATGAAGAAAGCAACATGAAGCATTGATACAAAGGCGTCCCTCAACCATCGATACAAAGTAGCATGCAAGCATCGATACAAACAAAGCCAAGCGTGACCGATACGAAATAGTATCGATACAAAGACGATAATGTCATACAAATCCAAACTTGTATCGATCATAACTTGAGATTTACAAGTCCAAATGCCACCAAATTTTCATAGGAGCTTGCCTACAACGTCAAGAATGTACCGGATAAATTTCATCCAAAAAAGATAAATTCTTGATCAATACGAATTCCATTCGCATCGCTCTCAGATCAAGTCAAAACCACCTGAACCCGGTCCCGTGGGACCACCCACGTGAGAGAAGAGGTCCTTCGAGATCTGGGCGAGGTATTTGCTGCCAATGCCTATAAATAGCAACCCTGGACCTATAGAAAATAGACTTTTGGCCTCTCTACACTGATACTCTACAAAAATTGCTATTGTATTTCGATTGTACTGTTGTAATCTATTTGTAACTAGCAAATTATAATCAATAAACATCAATCATTTCATAGTGGATGTAGGCCATACGCCAAACCACTCTAAATTCATGTGTTTCAGCATTTTTTCTTATCTATTAATTGGTGTATTTGTTAGATATGCCTCATTTTATATTTATTTTATCTCTTCAAACATATCCAAAGAGTGTTGTACCCAATTTTGGTGCAAACAGGCTTAACCTCAAGTGCTGTGAATAATCCAGGGGTAATGTCCGTAGAGGGCTTAAAAACAAAGGTGGAAATAAATTTTAGGCTTTTCCACTCCACAAACATTGGACTAAGGGTTGCTCTCTTCACGCTTAACGCATCCGCAACCACATTCCCTTTACAAGGGATGTAGGCTATCTCAAAGTCATATGATGCCAAAAACTCCATCCAATGCTGCTGCCTCAAGTTTAAATCCTTTTATGAGAACATGTACTTCATGATTTATGGTCAGTGAAAAGCTCGAACCTATCTCCTAGCAAGTAATGTCTCCAAGACTTGACCGCGAAAATAGTAGCAGCTAACTCCAAATCATGGATGGGGTAGTTCTTCTCATGAGTTCTCAACTATCTACTTCCATAGCATACTAACCTCCCCTCCTGCATCAATACTGCTCCAAGACCCGTTCTACATGCCACATTGTATACTGTAAAAGGATTAACTCCGTTGGGTAAAACTAACACTCGTGCATTAGTAAGGGTCCTCTTCAGCATCGTGAAGAAATCCTCACAATCTACGTCCCACAAAAATGCCGTATTCTTCTTAGTGAGGCGAGTAAACGGTGCTGAAATCTTAGCATAATCTCTGATAAACTTCCTATAATAACCAGCCAAAACTAGGAGGCTTCTAACTTTGGTAGCATTCTTGGGGGCCTTCCAAACTTGTACTGCCACTATCTTCATGGGATCCACAGCTAAATCCTCTTTTGAGACTACGTGCCCCAAGAAACGCACCTCCTCATGCCAAAAGCTGCACTTCGAGAATTTTGCTTTCAACTGCTGAACACGAAGTGTACGAAGAACCTCCTCAAGATGAATAGCGTGCTCCTCCAAACTCTTGGAAAACACTAGAATGTCATCCACAAACACTACAATGAACTTATTTAGGACATCTCGGAAAACACGGCTCATCAAATCTACAAAATTGGCTGGGCATTGGTTAGCCCAAACGGCATAATCAGCCACTCAAAGAATCCATCGGGTGTCTTAAATGCTGTCTTATCGATGCTATTGTCAGCGATCCTAAGATGATGAAATCTAGTAGCTAAATCAAGCCGAGAAAATGCCGAAGATCCAACCAACCGATCAAAAAGATCGTCTATCCTAGGAAGTGGGTAACAATTCTTCTTTATGAGCTTATTCAACTCTCTATAGTCTACGCAAAGTCAAAGGGAACCATCCACCTTCATAGCAAAGACAACTGGTGCTCCGTACTCAGATATGCTCCTCCGATGAAGCCTTTCTACAATAGTTCACCAATCTGCGTACTTAACTCCTTTATCTCCCTAGGAGCCATATGTCTCACAGGAAATACCACTAGCTTAGCATTGTCATTCAGGTAGATCCTGAAGTCGGTATCTCTCTTAGGGAGTAGTCCCCTAACCTCTTCAAAAATGCCTAGGAAATCTCTAATGATTGGAGCAGAATCTAACTTTCCTAGTGATGAATCAAGGGAATAAAAAAAGATCAACATGACCGACCACTGTGGGTCGCAAGAAACTTCGAGAGTCCTTCCACTACATGTCCCTAGTCTGATGACTCTCCTCTCGCAGTCTAATATCTCTCTATAAGTGGATAACCAGTCCATCCCCAAAATCATCCCATATCCCAAAAATCCCGATACATAGGCGTCACAGTCAAATTCTACGTATGGTATAAAAATTTTCAAACCCCTACAAATCATGGATAAATGTGCCAATCCTCTTACGGGGTTTGAAACAACTATATGGTCTACTACTAGAGAAATATCTAAGTGCAAACAATAAACCAAGGAACTAGAAATGAAAGAATGTGATGCTCCAGAGTCAAAAAGAGTTCGAATAGGAAAATTTGAAATAAAATCAAACCTTCTACAGAGACTTTCTTACCTCGATCCGATCCACTAGAAGGTGCTGCATCCAAAGCCTGTAATTGCGCTTGTTCTCTGCCTCGCCCTCTGAGGATAAGCTCTACTAAGGTGCCCAGACTGCCCATAATTGTAACACCTCCCCTTCATGTCCTTCTTACAGTCTTTTGTCAAATGCCCAACCATTCCACATTTTTCACATTTTTTGCCCTTCTTGATCTACTTTTGTGGTCCTCATCCTTTCTTCTTATCCTTATCCCTCTTATTCTTCCACCACTGCTTCTTAGAGTTTTCTGATTCAGGAACATCCTTAACCTCTTCTTCCTTAGCAACATCTGACAAGAGAGCAATCTCCACAAGTAACTCATACGTCGCTCCATAGGTACATGTGTCAATGCCAACCCTTGGAGGGGCTGGTTCAAACCCTTAGAAAACTTGATGTCCTTCTTATGCAGTATATTAATAGGCTCCATTTCGAACCGCGATAGCTCATTAAATTGATTCATATACTTCTTTACTGAAAGACTCCCTTGCTTCAAACAAATGAACTTCTCTAATTGCTTGCTTTCCTCAACTTGCGACAAGAACTTCCTCTCAAACCTTTCTCAAAATCCAAACTAACTAATGTCTCTACCTTCCATCTCTACGATCTCCCACCTGCAAGAAGCTTCTCCCTTCAGCGGCCAAGCTGCAATCTGAACTCTCTGGTAGTCCTCCAATCATAACAGCCCAAATATCCACTCCGTATTCCTTAATCAAGCTCGTGCCTCTACGAAATCCTCCATGCTAGAAAACATCTTGCCTCCTAGACTAGCGAAGTCCTTGCATAGTTTAGAAAAACTGGCTAGTGCAGGTGAATTAATGGGATCTCCACCTGCTGGTACTGCATTGGGCATTTGCCCTTGCACCTTTGGTGCCGTAGCTTGGTGGTATCTACTGAACCAGGTAATGGCTTTGTAATGACCCAGAATTTCTTTCATTTGAAATTCAGATATTTAATTGATTTTAAATATCAACAAGTAAAATTTATTAGTCGAATAATTTATTTTTCGAATATCTGGATTTAATTAGACAATTAAATCGATAATTTAATATTTGAAATTCCAAAATAATTGAAAATTGGGTTTAATGTGAAGGAATATGATTTATAAAGTTATAATAAATCATATTGGAGTTAGAGTGATGTTATAGAACTTTTAAAATTGAATTAAAAGTTGATTTGTGAAAATTGAATATTTTAATATTTAATCGACTCGTTAAAATAGTCATTTTTCAAACAGTCTCAGATTTCGATGAAACTAGTTTCATTGGATCCGTAATATTATATTATTGTAAGGTTTCAAATTTCGTGTCAATCGGATTTACCGTTTGTCCGGGGCAAGCCAAAATGCATAGAAATTAGTATAATCGGTTTAATTTAAATTTGATCGTTTATTTCCATAACTCGCACAGATGATCGAATTGGCTCCCAAAACCTATTCCATTGTGTCTAGAACGTGGGATAAACCCTAGAAACGTCAGTCACTGCGCGAGATTTGGAGTTCGCAAATTTCAGATGAACAGTAATTTGTGAATTTTTCTATATAAGGACCTAGTTATTTCCATTTGCAAAGAAATTCAACCCTAACCTTAATTTTAGCTTAAGCCGCCGGCCTAGCTATCAATGGCCGAAATGTTCTTGCTTTTCCCTCAATTTTTCTCCCCATCCACGCTATAATTTGAGGAACTCTCAACTAGAAAACTGTAGAGCTCGTCGAGATCTACGTTTCCAACGGTCAAGATCGCATTCGGAGCCATGGATCGACAGTAAAAGACCCGCGTTCGGCTGTAATTCGCATGCGTTTTTATGCATAGGGGAGAGGCAGAGCTTGACGTGGTGGCGGCTGAAGGTGGCTCTCGAGTGGGGCTTCGTGGTGGAGGTGTTTGATCGTAGTCTCGTGCGTTGTGGTGGCCGTGGTTTCAAACCCTGAAGGGCGGCTATGGGTTGATGCTTGCGTTTTTCACCTGGGAGGATGTACGTGAGGGAGAAGAGAAAGGGGGGGGGGGGGAGGGACGGCCTGATGTTGAGCTAGGAAAAGGAACGGCCTGGATTGAAGGTTGTTAAAATTTAAAAAAAGAAAATGTAAATCATTTTATATTATAAATTGTACGATGTTTAAAATATCATAACATTGTCATACGAGGTCAGAATTTGACGAAACGAATTGCGTTGCAATCGTTTTATCGAGCACTACGCGATGGAGCGTCATTTGGAGCTAGTGAAAATTTCGGGTAAAATTAAATGCACATTTAATTTTATTTGAAATAAAACGCTACAACTGTTATCGGAAACTCAAGGTGAGAACTTCTCACTCAATCGAATTGTTTCGATTTAAATTTTAAATAGTTAGATTTAAAATTGCTTGATTGTGTGATTGGATGATAAATTGTTATCTGTTGTATTGAAATAGACCCTATACGCCGTATATTAAGCGGATGCTATTTATTAAAAACATATACCGTGATAATTCCAACTTGTACGGAATTGGTGTTATATATGTACTTGGAGTTGATTTTCCCGCATTATATAGCGGATGAGACCCTATTGCGCCGCATAATAGCGGATAGTATTTTATAAATCCCATATACCGCGATATTTCACCTCGAAGTGGAATTGGTATTGTGCTAACATCTGTGGGTGCAGGGAAACAGGTTGGAGGGATCCTACTGGATTCCTCAAATGATTGAATTGGTTTCAATGTTGTGTGTTGATCTATTTATAATCTGCGTGATTATCTTTGTGATTGAAATCGTTAAAGGCTAAAATTTAGCCGAATATATTTTTGGTATCGTTAGATGCCGAAAGTAAATATAAATTGGATTTTTGAAAATTTAAGTTGAGAATTCATAATAAAATTTAATTTTGAAATTGATTCATTTTAAATGAATAAACGTTGTAATTTTAATGTTATAAAATTTATGATTTTTGAGAAATATAGTTAAAATGTGATTTTTGAAATATGGAGTTAATGAATTTTATAAAATAGTTTAAATTGGGATTTTTGAATTATTATAAATGATTTATATAAAAGATTTATAAAATTGATATTTATAAATTAAAATATTGGAATTATAAAACGAGTTTTTATAAGTGTTTAAATGAAGTATAAATGGATTTCATAAGTGGATGAAATCTATAGATTTATAAATTGTGAAGTTATAAAACGAATAAATTTTTGTAAAATAAAAGATTTATAAGAAATTAACTTATAAATTGGATTTTGGCGTGTAAATGGAATATGGATAGAATTTATTAATAAAGTGATTTTATAAGTTGAAGTTGTTATAAAGTATAAATGGAATTTATAAACGTTGTTTTATAAATTCGAAATCGACTTATTTTAATAAGTTTAATTATTATAGCTTATTAAAGGAGATATATCCACGATTTTAGGACAGTGGATAATCCTTTAAATAAAATATATATAGAAGTTGAATTTGGTAAATGAAGTATATTCACGATTTTGGACGGTGAGTAATATATTAAAGAAATATTTTAGGAAAGTGATATTTTAAATAGAATTAAACGATTTAAAGATGTCTTAAATTATATTAAGTGTCGAAACCATAGATTTCAACATTCATTATTGAAATAGACGTTTTCGAGAAGAAAAAAGGAAATGGTGGACTATAACACTGTTGTTATAGTAAATGATTTCCGAAAGGAATTTTTTTGTATAGTATTAGGGTTTATATATCTATCTTAATTTCAAATCCCTATACTAGTGATTTTGGGTTATCGTAACGATGTTTTACGCAACATTCATTTTGACTCAAATAAATGTGTTTAAGAGAATGTTTTCCTTAAAGAATAAATTATATACTTAATTGTAATTTAAGTATATTGAATATTTTCCAAGTGTTGAAAATAGACAGATTTGTGAATTACTTATTATTAAATAAGTATGGAAATGTTTTCCGATATGAAGTGAATGTTTTGAGATTTTATCTTTTAAAGATAAATTGAAAATGAATATTAGAAATCGATTTGGAAATCGTATATTCATAGATATTTTGGAAAGGTAAATTCACTATGGAATTAATAAAAGAAAGGGAAATTCGTTTAAAAATAAACATTGATTTATTTTGAAGTGTGGAAATAAATTTATGGATTTGGAACGTAAATTTAATAAATCGGTAAGGATTTATTTGATTGGTTTAAATGAATCATTTTAAAATGGAAGTTGTAAAGGTGAAAAATAATTTGGAATTTTTTTTCAAATGGTTGAAGTGTGGAAAATATTTCTTATAAAGATATTTTTGAAAATAAATAATTTGGGAAATTATTTGAAATCGGGTTATGTTGTGAATATTGATTGATAGTTAAATAACCGACTATCAATATTGACCCTTAAATGGCTATTTGTTGTGAATTGGTTGAAATTGAATGCTACACTTATTTTTAAATTATTGCGCTCATTATTCGGATTACCCATTCCGAATAGTGATACGACGTAATGGATAGCATTGAAGACCGGTGTTGAAGACCGGGTATTTGTGAAACGATAGGATGATCTATCGATTGTCTCTGCACCGTTAGCTACGGTATGGAGATTTCCTTTGTGATGGGAATATCGATCGGGATTGTGAATACCTGGATTGCAAGGGCTTCTTTTGAAGTGCCTTCGGTTCTGTTCGAACCTGGAACAGAATTGTATGGTTACGTGTCTGACATTTCATTTTGAGATATAAAGCAGATTTCTTTCAAATACGTTTCTGTTGGTGGCGGAGAATTTATTCTCTTAGCTTAACACCCTTCTCTGAGACGTACGAGCTCAGAGGTTTTGTAGTTGAAGGTCATCAGCGATATATTTCCAATTTGGTAATGTGGCATGCTGAGTGTTGCTGTGTGATGATTATTTATCGATCATTTGTTGGTCAAAGCGTGGCTTTGTGAAAAAGCGTAGCTTTATGGACGAGACTTCGTCGGACCTCACACCCGAATAATGGTCGAAATAGGAATATGCGGCAAGGTTATGAGGGTCGCTCCCTTTAGGGTATGTCATTTCCTTCTGGAAAAGGGTGGTGTCAGGTATGGAGCCCTGATGCTTAACCTATGTGGTTGCTCCAATCTCATTTTCTGTATGGTTGTTGCTTAGTGATAGAGGGCCCTCGGATAAAGGTCCCAAAGGACCGGGGAGTGGCATACTCGAGAAGTAGTTACCTAGTTACAAAGGTAACCCGGCCTTGTGTTGGCAGAGATCCGGTTAGGTTCTCGGGACGTCCCGCCAGAGGCGATCCCATGTGGCAGTAGGAAGTTCCTTAGCCTGACCATTTGTTGAAAATCCAAAGAAACAATACGAGACTTGTACGGTTTTAGTTGTATAACCTGCCATGGAATGTGGCAGTAACCTGCTATTGAACATGGTAGCTATAGTAGGCATACGATAATGGTCGTATGTTGGCTAAGATTTATATTCTACTTTCGAAATGTTTTCATCACTATGCACTAATAATAATATCAAAAATGATTTGTTTTGCGTAGTAAGCATCTTTGACTATCATAAGGAGAAATCTCCTCCAATTATGCGTTTGCATTATGTGTGTGCGGGGAGGCCTTATGGTAGTTTCATTTTCCAAAAGCATTGCGAATATTTTTCCACTTCCCTTGTTGTTGTTGTTGTTTTAAAAGTTAAATAACTGTTTTGAGTTCTCACACCACTCCCATGATTGACCTGGAGTTTATTGTTCTCTCCCTAAACTCTGGGTGCCCATAATTTTCCACACGTGCAGTCTAGAGACAGGTTATCAGGTCATTCTGGATTTAGGAGTGCTTTGGAGCTCAAGTAGCGAGCTGGATGGCGAGACGTATTACTTGTATATGATATTATCTTTCCGCTGTAAATTTACTTGTAGGGACATGTTTGTATAACTGTCCATTGTTTTGTTGTGTTGTATATTGTTGTTGTACACTCCGATGATAATGGAATGTAATGTATCAAGTGAGATAGTTCTTTGTTTTAAATATTATTCATTTATCTATTATATGTTGTTCCGCTGCGACTGTGAAATTCTGATATTGTTTCTGTTGTTCTTCTTCTGTTCTATTTTCTTCTTCTTCTACCTTTTTCTTATTCTTAAACCCTAAGAATTTGGTTTTCCGGCATTCAATTGCTCGGCAGTTGATACCGTGGATGTATTAATGTCGATTTTCGAAAGTTGAAGAATCGGGTCCTTACAGGCTTGGACACCCTCCAGAAGATTTGGGGCATTCGCCATTCTATGCAAAGAAAAGAAAATTTAGGCTTGAAAGAACCGAAAGAAGGTTGAACTGGACTTTGAAGGGATTTTTTATAAAAACTCTTTTGTACTTGAAAACTATTTCTATAATAAGAGTTTCTTTCTGAGAATACTTTTAAAGACAGGTTACTTTTGAAAAATATTTTATTTTTAAAACAAGTTTTTAGAAATCCTGTAACCTTAGGCTCTGATACCAAGTGAAACACCCCATACCCCTAATATACCTAAAAAGGGCACACCAAAGAATGTGGTGCATTATAGGTATAGCTAAAGCAACATCAAGACTAAGATTCATAAGTCAAATAAATAAAAACAGCGGAAATATTTAAATAATAACTAGTCATTTATTTCAATTTAAAACATTATATGTCTTAAAAACTTAGTACACATGTCTCGTGAAAAAATACAATCTCAGTCACATCATCAGAGTACATAAATATTAAAAATCTATAAAGAACTCCGGGAATGTATCTCTAAGAAATTCGAATCTGTGGTCCTCGACTCTACTGGCCTATTGGGGGAAAAGGTGAAAATAGAGGTGTGGGTCAGACTATAAGTTTAGTGAGTGAAAGTAATTACTAGAGTTTCTAAGCAAGATAAAGAAAATAAACAAAGCAATAGTTCTAGCATGGAAGGAAAATATAGAAAAGATAAAATTCGGATAAAATATTGTTTTTGATTCTGTTCGACTATTTTCTTTGATTGTTTGATTGAATTAATTGTTTTCACTTGTCTTAAATTGCTGTGATTAGGCTAAAACCCTAATCCTATCTTAACTATTATCTTGATTAGGCTAAAATCCTAATTCTACCCTTTGATCGGCTTGTTATGTCTCTATTGTGCCACTGTGAGTTGGTCCAATCCTGTTGGCCCCACAGCAAAAGACACCTGTTTACTACTTGGAACGCAGTAGCGAATTATTTACCCTAATCGATGCCGCACACTCGATCATCGCCGGTGCACACTAATTGTCGCCCCCTATTGTGACCTCTTATTTGCCCTAATCAGCATAAGCGTTCCTAGCCTCACCTACATGCTTTGAGGCCATCAGTCCTAGTCTGAAAAGGGATGCATCCCAGCCTCACCTAAGTGTTGTGAGACTAAAGGGAATGCTGTCAGCGCTGGTCCTAACAAACAAATTCTAGTTTGCGCCCCTTGCCCACATCCCCAGATTTGAGCTTCTATCTGTTGGCCACTTATGTACCCTAATTTGCATAAGCATGTCCCAACCTCACCTAACTATTATGAGACCATTAGTTTCTAAATGAAAGGGAACGCTATTGGTACGGGCCATTCTTCTATGTTTGCTTATTAACTTAATTCAAGATCTAAGTTTTAAAATAAGATCTTCTCTTATCTCAAGTTTTGAAATAATCATTTTCTGTTCTTTCTGCTTAATTTTAACCTATGTTATAATTGTTACTCTTCTATTCTATCTTTTTAGTTATAACCACTAGTTATAAGCATGCTTACAAATGTCTCAAATTTGTCTATTTCAGTCTATCTTATTTTTATTACAGTTTTTTATTATTTTATATCCAATTTTTGTAAATTTAGTGTTTATTTCTGTTTAATCCATATTAGAGAAATATCCTTTTTTAATATTCTTATATTTTATTGGCGTAGAAAAGGAATAAAAAGAAATAAACATTTACGGCATAAGTTCTAATGTAAGATAGATGTAAATAAATACAAATAACTGTAATAACTTAATAAAATAGATGAATAAAATAGACTGAAAAGAACATTAAAAACTAACTGTAAATAACTTGTATAAAAACAGTCTCAAAATTTCAAAAAAACTACAACTATCGAGAACCCTATTATTTTATATTTAAAAATCTAAAATAATTACAATAAACTCACTTGTGGTCCTTATCCCTATTCCTTGGCCTTCTTGGATCCACTTCTAGGGCATAGAATATTTTTATTAAAAAGATCTCCTCCTAAGAAAAAAAATTCTTTTTAGGAATCGGCCTCAGTAGTGAACCCAGTTGGTAGAAAACATGAATGAGAAAAATAGCTGAGTCTAGGGTCTTATTTATAGTGTAGCTCGGGTCCTTGGATTTGAAGATTAAATTTGGTGCAAGCACGTCATAGGCTCGCTAGGAACCGTTGGATGGAAGCATGAACGCACAGGATTTGAAGAAAAATCAAAATATAACGTTACGCTTCGACCTGGATGTTTTCATGTCCAAGTATAGAGGCAGGTAGACTTGCATGTCGACCTATGGCCTTGGGGGTCGACCCTAGGGTCAACTTGGCCTAGGCATGGGTCGACTTGACCCTATGTATATTTTTTTCGTTTTAGTTCAATTTTTGTTTCTCTCCTATCTTCTTCGTATTAACTTGGATTTTGAAAAATTATATACAAACATGGATCAGAAAATCGCCACGGACGCAATGGTGAAACTCTCGTAGCTCGATTTTGACAATTTCGCATACTCATTTATTATTTAATTAATTTGTTAATTAATTACTATAGCTCAAATTTTAGGTCGTTACAACTACCTTTCTAGGCACTCTACTAAATGAGTGTTTTAATCAGTTAGCCCTAGTAATGTTAGTATAGACTACATAAACTATTAGGCTCTGGTACCATTTGAAGGAACCGAGCTAGTTGGAAATGGGTGAACTATGTAGATTTCAAAAATAAATAAATCTATTTAGGTCATAGAGAGCATATATACAAAGTATATAGGTCACTAGATCCAATCTAGTTGTTTTAATAAAACCATATTTTATTGAAATTTTCTTATTTAAAGTTAATTAAAATAATGTTAATTAATTGTAACATTTGATTAAGTATGAATACAACTAATGTATACGCAAACACACATACACATATGGTTTTCATGGATATGAAATATATACAGTGAATATGATTGTGTGTGCATGTATGTTAATTTCACATACATGTATTGCCATTTTATTTGAATATATACATACATACATATACATAAGTAGTAAAGAAAATAAATCTATGTAACTGAAGTAGAAAATGTTTGGTAAGAATGAGGAAATGGAAAGGACTTTCAACCTTCCCTTTTTACACGAACCTAATTTGATCCAAATTTTATCTCGATGACAAATTTAATCCATGGTTATCTATAATTAAAATGTTTTGGAATTAAATATCATATTTGAAACATCATGTAAATATATAAATCAATATAAGTTTTGAAAAATATCGTAATTAAAATTGTTCCAACTTTTATAATTTTTTATTCATGTTAATGTGCAAATTCGGTATTTCGCCACATATGTTCCCAACAACAGATAAATTTTAAAAGGAGAATAGTTATGTTCAAACAGTAAATATTATAAAATTATACACACACACACAAAAAATACCATAAATACACATACGTACAACATTATTGTCTAATTGTAATAAAATTAACCATGACATGTAGTATTAAACAAACGTGATAAAATATTTATTAAAAATGTACATGTATATAAGTAAATATATTTTAATGAAACTAATCATAATTAAAACCAATTTTTAAATTCAAACCTACATAAAAAGTTGTGATCTAATTCAATATGTATATATACACACACACATATACATACGTGTATATTTTGTACTTTTTTAATTGCAACGATTTACAATTTGAAATAGATCAGAAACCCACAATTAAATTCATTTACTAAGTAAAATCATTTGAAAGTGTGTTTGAGAATACTAATATAAATACAAGTGGTGGTGACACGCGTAAAAGAAGATATGAAGAATTAACTTAGTAGATACATCCTTTCGTCACATCTTGATCTGAAAAATCATCACCAGGTTTCTAGAATCATCATCCAATTTTGCAAGGATTGGATGAACCATTGGTTTTGATTTAATTTTGGGTAATAAGAGCACAAAATTTTGGCCATGGATGAATGAGAAGGAAAGAAAAAGAGAATTTAGGGAGAAATGAATGAGAGGATTTCTTTTAATAAGAGAGTAAAAATCTTTCATATTTTCTCTTTAGAACTTCATCTTTCAATTCTCAACGAACTCCATATCTAGAAAATTCCTATAACGACCCTGAAATTTTGAATATTTGAAATTGAATTATTTAATTGATTTTAAATATTTGAAAGTTATTTTGACTTGAATTTCAATTTTTAACTAAAAATTTGGCAAATAAATTATTGAATTTAATTATAGAAATTTGGGTAAAATTTTGAATCTTCAATTCTAAGCTTGTTAAAAATAATTTGACGGCTTAGAAAATTTATATTAATAATACTGAAGATAATGGAAGCTTCAGAATTGGATTTGGAAATGTTTTACTCAGTTTTGAATTTATATTGTTTAAGTCGATATTTAAAAATAGCCTTCCGAGGTACAGTCTCAGATTTCGACGAAAGCAATTCCATTGGATCCGTAATATTGTATTATTATCGGATTTCAATTTTCGTAAAGTTTGGAGTGATCATTTGGCCGTACGATAAGCAAACGCACTAAAATTTCTATCAAAATTCAATTTAATAACTGGTTCGAAAAGCGATCTTCTCCATATGATCGAATTTGTACTCAGAACCTTTCCCATTGCGTTCGGAACAGGGGTTTAACCTTATAAACGTCCGGCGGCATACCTCGATTGGAGATCGAGATTTTGAGTTGCAAAATTTAACGATTTAAATTTAAATTTAAATTTAAAAAAATATAAATAATATATATATATATATATATATATATGTGTATTTAATATAATACTAATTCCCAGGGCAAACTACACGTTTCACCATTTATAACACTTGGCATCTTTCCTTCTACACGCGTCCTCTAAAAAGAATGATGTTGAATGGCTCGTTCAAAATAAGAAGAAAAGGAAAAAAAAAACGAAACCATTTTTGTTCACATTTCAACACGATAACTTCAAAACCATGGCCGAAAGAACAAAAAAGTGATCCCCTCTTCAACTCAAATAAAAATCGAAACCCTTTCCCCCCTCAGTTTTCGTTCACGAATTCAAATCTTCAAGTTTTGAAACCAATTCGAAAAAAAAGACGAGATCGATGGTCGAACGCGCGCGCGTTCTGAAGGTCACGTCGATGGGGGAGAGGCTTGGAGGCTGGTTCGTGTTCGAATCCTGAGGCGAGGTAGCGACCACAAGAGAGGAGCACGAGTGCGCGTTCGACGATGGCGTGGGTGACACCTTGGATCGAAACGAGAAGGATGGGATGTGGAGCTAGGGTTTGGGTATCGTGAATTCGTGAGTGGCTAGCAAATTCTTGAAGGCTCATGGTGGATTGTGGCGACATACTTGAATGCGAAGAATGGAGCGATTAATGGTGCCACGCGTGACTGCTACATTCGAGGTGATGATGTCGCGATGTTTTCGAGCGCAGTGATGGAAAGGTGAGATTTTCCAGTAAGGTATTTTGATATTGTTTCAATTTAATTATATATATATATATACACATTTTACATAAATGAATAAGGGCAGAAAAATTTATATATGTATCTTACAGGAAGCAGAAAAAATAGTTAAAGTAAATTCTGATTTTGATTTGATAAAAATATATCGTTTTTGAAAAAAAGAAACTTTAATTTATATAAATAAATTTTGAAAATAAAAAGGAAAGTTATGTAGAATTAGTTCTTGAAATCTAGAGGTTATTTTTGGCTTCACATTGAATATTAATTATGCATGTACACATTGGAAAATAATTTATTAAGGGAAATTTAGTTTTAAAATTTAGTTTTTAGTTAAATAAATTTATTTAAAAGAAATTGGTTTGAAATAAAATCATTGGATGATTAAAATTACCAAACGAAAATTGATTATTTGATTGTTTGAATATTAATAAATTGTAAAATTGTTTATACAAGGTCTAATTCTGTGAAGAAAACAAATCAGGAATAGAAATGGGTTGCATGCATAAGAAAAGGTGAGATCTTCTCACTCAATCAGTTTTTTTTCGGATTTAATTTTAATGGTTAAATTTTAAATGGTTGATTTGTGTGCTTGAATGATAAATTATTATCAGTTATATTGAATTAGACTATATGCGCCGCATAATAGCGGATGATATTATATTAAACCCATATACCGCGATATTCCACCTCGAAGTGGAATTGGTATTATATATGTATTTGGAGTGATTGATTTTCCGCATTATATACCGGATAAGACCCTATGCGCCACATAATAGCGGATGATAATACGATATTCCACCTCGAAGTGGAATTGGTATTTAATTATTGTGCTAACATCTATGGATGTAGGAAAACAGGTTGGAGGGATCCAACTATGTTCCTAAAAAACATTTGAATTTGTCTCAATGTTATGTGTTGATTATTTATAATCTGTGTCTGATTATTTGTGATTGAAACCGTTGAAGGCTATAATTTAGTAGTATATATTTTTGGTATCGTACAATACCAAAAATAAATAAAAATTGGATTTTGAAATTTGGGTAGAAAAGTTATAATAAATTCAATTCAAAAGAATTGGGTGAATTTAAAAGAAGAAATTTAAATAGATAAAGTTTTATTTTGAAAACTTATTGAATAAATTCCAAAATATGAAAAAAGTTAATAAGTGGATTTCGAGTAATATTGTTTAATAGTTGAAGAATTTATTTAAAATACGGATTTTAAATGTTTGAAAGAGATAAAGGAATTTATTTCAAAAGGAAATAAAATTAGAAATTTAATTTGGATTTTAATTTGGGGTTGAAATAAATTTTAGAAATTGATTTGGGATTTAATTTGGAGTTAAAATAAATTTTAGGAATCGATTTGGAAATTTGATTTGGTGTTCTGGAAATAAATTGGGAAATCGATTTGAAATTTATTTGGTGTTTTAAAATAAATCTTTAGGAAATTGATTTGGAAAATCTGATTCGGTATTGGAAAATAAAATTAGAAATCAATTTGAAATTTGATTTGGTGCTTGAAAGTGAATGTTTGGAAAACGATTTGAAAATCGTATATCAGTGGATATTTGAAAATTTAAATTCACAATGAAAATTTGTAAAGGGAAGAGGAATTTGTTTTAAAAATAAATATCGGCTTATTTTTAAAAGTGTGAAAAGAAATCTACGGATTTGGAATGTAAAATTTAAAATAAATCGGGGAAGGTTTATTAATTGACATAAATGGACCATTTTTTAATGGAAAGAGAATTCTTCCCTGGAAAGCTGAGTTTATTTTTAAAGTAGCTTTTGTAGTATAAATTAAAAGTTTCTAGAAATTGGTTTGAAAGAATATTGCTGGAGAAATTAGTTTTGAAAATTGTTTTAAATCTTTGAAGTAAAAGATTTATTTAATTAATTACGAAGAGATTATTTTGAACATTAAATTGATATTGGATTTAGAAAATAGTTATTTAAATATTTATACTCTATCTACTAATTTTATTTTAAAACTAGATTGGACTTGAAGTTTTTATATAAGATATTGATATAAAATTTCATAACTAATATTTTAAATAGAGTGTTCCAAAATAGTTTTATGTTTCCATATATATGTTTTTGGATAAGTAATTTAAATTATTTTAAAGTACTCGAACCTGTAGATTTTCAATGGAAATGAATAAATATCTGTAAATATATTTCGCGTAAGGAAAATGATTTGAAATTTGTTTTCAAAGGATTACAATGTGGAAATTGATTTAACATTTGTCTTCAACAGGTTAAAATATGAAAATATATCTTGCGAAGATATGTTGAGAATAAATAATTAGGGAAAATTGTTTGAAAATTGGTGATTGTTGTGAAATATTGATTGATAGTTAAATAACCGACTATCAATATTGGCCTTTAATTGGCATTTGAATTTCGATGCGACTGGGGGTCGGATTTCAAATGGTTATTCGAAAACCACATCGAACCTTTGTGATTGTAATAGATCTTTTGTTTAAAAGATCAAAGTGGAAATTGTTGTGATTTGTTTAAAAACTGAATGGACACTTATTTTAAACAATAAGTGCTCATTATTCGGATTAGCCGAGAGTGGACCTTGTGTAATAAAACCCATTCCGAATAATCATACGACGAAATGGGATTGCATTTGAAGATGGTGTTGAAGACCGGGTATTTTTGAAAGCGAAAGGATTACCTATCGAATGTCTCTGCACCGGGTTGCTCCGGCATAGAGATTTTATCACCCTTTGTGATGGGGATTCCGGACGTGATTAGTGAATATCCAGATTGCAAGAGCTTCTTTGAAGTGCCTTCGATTCCGTTCGATCCCGGAACGGACTTGTATGGATGTGTATCTGACGTTACACTTTGAGATGTAAAGCTGGTTTCTATCAGATACATTTCTGTTGGTGGCGGATAATTTATTCTCTTAGCTTAACACCCTTCTTTGAGACGTACGAGCTCAGAGGTTATGTAGTTGATGGTTACTAGTGGTACATTCCCAAATTAGTAATGTGGAATACGAAGTGCTGCTGATCATTTGTTGATCGAAGCATAGCTTTGTAGACGAGACTTCATCAGACCTCACAACCTGGAATGGTCAAAACAGGAAGGATGCTACAAGGTTATTTGGGGGTTGTACCCCTGAGGGTATGTCATTTCCTTCTGGAAAAGGGTAGTATCATGGTATGGAGCCTAGATATTTTACCTATGTTGATGCTGCAAATTTATTATACTTTATGGTTGTTGCTTTGTGGTTGAGGATCCTTGGATAAAGGTCGCAAACGACCGGGGGATGACATACTCGTGTAGTAGTTACCTAGTTACAGAGGTAATCCGGCCTTGTGTTGGTAGAGATCCAGTTGGCTTCTCGGAGCGTCCCTCCAGAGGCCAAAACAAATCTTCGATATTCTTAGGGGAGTAATTACAAATATTTTTAACAAGCTTAGAATTGAAGATTCAAAATTTAATTATAGAAATTTGGGTAAATTTTGAATCTTCAATTCTAAGCTTGTTAAAAATAATTTGATGGCTTAGAAAATTTATATTGATAATACTAAAGATAACGAAAGCTTCAGAATTGGATTTGGAAAGATTTTATTCAGTTTTGAATTTATACTGTTTAAGTCGATACTTAAAAATAGCCTTCCGAGGCACAGTCTCAGATTTCGACGAAACCAGTTCCATTGGATCCGTAATATTGTATTATTATCGGATTTCAATTTTCGTAAAGTTTAGAGTGATCATTTGGCCGTACGATAAGCAAACACACTAAAATTTCTATCAAAATTCAATTCAATAATTGGTTTGAAAAGCTATCTTCTCCATACGATCGAATTTGGACTCGGAACCTTTTCCATTACGTTCGGAATAGGGGTTTTAACCTTATAAATGCCTGGCGGCATGCCTCAATTGGAGATCGATTTTTGAGTTGCAAAATTTAACGATTTAAATTTTAATTTGAATTTAAAAAAATATAAATAATACAGATAAATAGGCATAAGGAAGAAGTTGCAAAAAAATTTATTCTCAGGGACAACAAGTTTTCTTTTTAGTCTGAAGGACACTTTTTTGTGTAAACTGAAA
Source organism: Allium cepa (assembly GCA_030765085.1). Lineage (NCBI taxonomy): Eukaryota > Viridiplantae > Streptophyta > Magnoliopsida > Asparagales > Amaryllidaceae > Allium > Allium cepa. Next base: position 725,225,329 of record CM060935.1, on the reverse strand, counting down.
ATGATAGTTACAACTATCATTCTGTGAATTACACTAAAAAGTGTCCTTCAGCATAAAAAACAAACTTCTTGTCCCTGAAACTAAATTTTTCTCTAACTTTTTCCTTGAGCCTAAAAACCCCTAAATAATATATATTTGTGTATTTAATATAATACTAATTCCCAGGGCAAACTACACGTTTCATCATTTATAACACTTGGCATCTTTCCTCCTACACGCATCCTTCAAAAAAAATGATGCAGAATGGCTCGTTCAAAATAAGAAGAAAAGAAGAAGAAGAAAAAAACGAAACCATTTTTGTTCACATTTCAACACGTAACTTCAAAACCATGGCGGAAAGAACAATTAAGAGATCCCCTCTTGAACTCAAATAAAAATCAAAACCCTTTCCCCCCTCAGTTTCCGTTAACGAATTCAAATCTTTAAGTTCTGAAACCAATTCGGAAAAAAAGACAAGATCGATGGCCGAACGCGTGCACGCGCTAGAGGTTGCGTCGATGGGGGAGGGGCTCGGAGGCAGGTTCGCGTTCGAATCCAGAGGCGAGGCAACGACTGCAAGAGAGGAGCATGAGCGCGCGTTCGACGATGGCATGGGCGGCACCTTGGATCGGCGTGAGAAGGATGGGATGTCGAGCAAGGGTTTGGGTATCGCGAATTCGCGAGTGGCCAGCAAATTCTTGAAGGCTCATGATGGATTGAGGCAACATACTTGAATGCGAAGAGTGGAGCGATTGATGGTGGCACGCACGACTGCTTCATTCGAGGTGATGATGTCGCGATGTTTTCGAGCGCAGTGATGGGAAGGTGAGATTTTCCAGTAAGGTATTTTGATATTGTTTAAATTTAATTATTTATATATATATACATACATTTTACATAAATGAATAAGGGCAGAAAAAAATTATATATGTATCTAATAGGAAGCAGAAAAATAGTTAAAGTAAATTCTGATTTTAATTTAATAAAAATATATGGTTTTTGAAAAACAGAAAATTTAATTTATATAAATAAATTTTGAAAATAAAAAGGAAAGTTATGTAGAATTAGCTCTTGAAATCTAGAGATTATTTTTGGCTTCACATTGAATAATAATTATGCATGTACACACTGGAAAATAATTTATTAAGAGAAATTTAGTTTTAAAATTTAATTTTTAGTTAAAAAAATTTAATTAAAAGAAATTGGTTTGAAATAAAATCATCGGATGATTAAAATAACCAAACGAAAATTGATTATTTGATTATTTGAATATTAATAAATTGTAAAATTGTTTATACAAGGTCTAATTCTGTGAAGAAAACAAATCGAGGATAGAAATGGGTTGCATGCATAAGCAAAGGTGAGATCTTCTCACTCAATCAGTTTTTTTCTGATTTAATTTTAATGGTTAAATTTTAAATGGTTGATTTGTGTGCTTGAATGATAAATTATTATCGGTTATATTGAATTAGACCATATGCGCCGCATAATAGCAGATGATATTATATTAAACCCATATACCGCGATATTCTACCTCGAAGTGGAATTGGTATTATATATGTATTTGGAGTGATTGATTTCCCGCATTATATAGCGGATGCGACCCTATGTGCCGCATAATAGCGGATGATATTTTGTAAATCCCATATACCGTGATATTCCACCTCGAAGAGGAATTGGTATTTAATTGTTGTGCTAATATCTGTGGATGTAGGGAAACAGGTTGGAGGGATCCAACTTGGTTCCTCAAAAACATTTGAATTTGTCTCAATGTTATGTGTAGATTATTTATAATCTGTGTGTGATTATTTATTATTGAAACAGTTGAAGGCTATAATTTAGCCGAATATATTTTTGGCATTGCAGGATACCAGAAATAAATAAAAATCGGTTTTTGAAATTTAGGTAGAAAATTTATAATAAATTCAATTCAAAAGAATTGGGTGAATTCAAAAGAAGAAATTTAAATAGATAAAGTTTGATTTTGAAAACTTATTGAATAAATTCCAAAACATGGGAAAAGTTTAATAAAAGGATTTCGAGTAATATCGTTTAATAGTTGAAGAATTTATTTAAAATACGGATTTTAAACATTTGAAAGAGATAAAGGAATTTATTTCAAAGGGAAATTAATTTAGATATTTAATTTAGATTTTAATTTAGAGTTGAAATAAATTTTAGAAATCGATTTGGGATTTAATTTAGAGTTAAAATAAATTTTAGGAATCGATTTGGAAATTGGATTTGGTGTTTTGGAAATAAATTGGGAAATCGATTTGGTGTTTTAAAATAAATCTTTGGGAAATCGATTTGGAAAATCTAATTCGGTATTGGAAAATAAAATTAGAAATCAATTTGAAATTTGATTTGGTGTTTGAAAGTGAATGTTTGGAAAACGATTTGAAAATCGTATATCAGTGGATATTTGAAAATTTAAATTCGCAACGAAAATTTGTAAAGGGAAGGGGAATTTGTTTTAAAAATAAATATTGGTTTATTTTTAAAAGTGTGAAAAGAAATCTGTGGATTTGGAATGTAAAATTTAAAATAAATTGAGGAAGGTTTATTAATTGACATAAATGAACCATTTTGTAATGGAAAGAGAATTCTTCCCTGGAAAGCAGAGTATATTTTTAAAGTAGCTTTTGTAATATAAGTTAAAAGTTTCTAGAAATTGGTTTGAAAAAATATTGCTTGAGAAATTGGTTTTGAATTTTTTTTGAATCTTTAAAGTAAAAGATTTATTTAATTAATTATAGAAGGGATTATTTTAAAGACTAAATTGATATTGGATTTAGAAAATAGTTATTTAAATATTTATACTCTATCTACTAATTTTATTTTAAAACTAGTTTGGACTTGAAGTTTTTATATAAGATATTGATATAAAATTTCATAACTAATATTTTAAATAGAGTGTTCCAAAATAGTTTTATGTTTCCAAATATATGTTTTTGGATAAGTAATTTAAATTATTTTAAAGTACTTGAACCCGACATACTTTCAGTGGAAATGAATAAATATCTGGAAATATATTTCGCGTAAGGAAAATGACTTGAAATTTGTTTTCAAAGGATTAAAATATAGAAATTGATTTAACATTTGTCTTCAAAAGGTTAAAATATGAAAATATATCTTGCAAAGATATGTTGAGAATAAATAATTGGGTAAAATTATTTGAAAATTGGTGATTATTATGAATTCTTGATGGATAGTTAAATAACTGACTATCAATATTGGCCGTTAATTGGCATTTGAATTTCGATGCGACCGAGGGTCGGATTCCAAATGGATATTCGAAAACCACATCGAGCCTTTGTGATTGTAATAGATCTTTTGTTTGAAAGATCAAAGTGGAAAGTGTTGTGATTTGTTTGAAAACTGAATGAACACTTATTTTTAAAAATAAGCGCTCATTATTCGGATTAGCTGGGAGAGGACCTTGTGTCATAAAACCCATTCTGAATAATGATATGACGAAATGGGATTGCATTTGAAGATGGTGTTGAAGACCGGGTATTTTCGAAAGAGAAAGGATTACTTGTCGAATGTCTCTGCACCGGGTTGCTCCGGTATAGAGATTTTATCACCCTTTGTGATGGGATTCCGGACGTGATCAGTGAATATCCGGATTGCAAGGGCTTCTTTGAAGTGCCTTCGTTCTGTTCGATCCCAAAACAGACTTGTATGGAAGTGTGTCTGACGTTACACTTTGAGATGTAAGGCTGGTTTCTATGAAATACATTTCTGTTGGTGGCAGAGAATTTATTCTCTTAGCTTAACACCCTTTTCTGACACGTACGAGCTTGGAGGTTATGTAGTTGATGGTTACTAGTGATACATTTTCAAATTGTAATGTGGAATACAAAGTGTTGCTGATCATTTGTTGATCGAAGCATGGCTTTGTGAAAAGCATTACTTTGTGGATGAGACTTCGTCCGACCTCACAACTCGGAATGGTAAAAATAGGAAGGATGCAGCAAGGTTATTTGGGAGTAGCGCCCCCTGAGGGTATGTCATTTTCTTCTGGAAAAGGGCAGTATCATGGTATGGAGCCCAGATATTTCACCTACGTTGATGCTGCAAATTTATTATACTTTGTGGTTGTTGCTTTGTGGTTGAGGATCCTCGGATAAAGGTCGTAAACGACTGGCGGATGACATACTCATGTAGTAGTTACCTAGTTATAGAGGTAACCCTGCCTTGTGTTGGCAGAGATCCGGCTAGGTTCTCGGGGCGTCCCTCTAGGGACGTCCCTCCATGTGGTCGGAAGTTCCTTAGCCTGACCATTTGTTGGAAATCCAATCACCAATACGCACCTTGTACGGTTTTAGTTGTAGAACCTGTCATTTAACATGGTAGCTATAGTAGACATACTATAATGGTACATATGCTGGCTAAGATTAATATTATACTTGCAAATGTTTTCCACTATGCACTAATGATAATATTAAAAAGTATTTGTGTATCAAGCATGTTTGACTATCATAAGGAGAAATCTCCTTCAATTGTGCGCTTGCATCGTGTGTGTGTGGGGATGCCTTATGGTAGTTTCATTTTCCAAAAGCATAGCGGATTTATTTTCCTTTTATTTGTGAAAATAACTATTTTTAATATATCACACCAGTCCCATGGCTGACCTGGAGTTTATTGTTCCCTTTCTAAACTCTGGGTGCCTAAAATTTTCCACACGGGCAGCCTAGAGTCAGGTCATCAGTTATTCGGGAGCGAAGTCAAGAAGTTGCTATGGAAATCAGGAGTTGAAGCTGGATGGCAAGACGTATCACTTATACTATATAGTGTCCGCTGCATTGGGATTGCTGCAAGTTCAGTTTTTATATGGATTGGATGTTGTAAATGCTTAGTGTTGAATGGTGTCGTTGTAAACTCTGATAATGTATTGTATAAACCAATATAGTGCTTTTGTTTTAAAGATATTCATTTATCTATTATATGTTGTTCCGCTGTGAAATGTGAGATTCAATTATTGTTTCTGTTTCTTCTTCTACCTTCTTCTTCTTTTTCCCTAACGATTCGGTTCTCCGACATTCGATTGTGCGGCATTTGATGTAGTGGACGTATTGATGTCGACTTTCGAAAGTCGAAAAATTGGGTCGTTACAATTCCTCAGCTCTTATGGCTATTCATGTGTAGCCTATTTATGGGGAATAATTCACAAAATCCATTAAATAAATATCGATATTTAAAGCCCATTCAAATGCGTTGATATCGTATATGATATGTGTCTATATGACTATTATACGCGGTTCCAAATAATTGTTTACAAAACCCAAAAACATTAAATAAAAATAACAATTAATATTTCTTAAATATTAATTAATTTAATCTTTTTATAACACTTTACAAACGAATTAAATCAAGTGGTTTTTCGTAAAATTCATAAATGCGGCTGTATGACTTAGAGGTGTGAACGCAGTCAATTACAAATATTGTAAATTCGAATATTAATGTTCACACGTCATCATTGCCAGTGGTATGGCATTAGCAGAATCATCGCTTACCAATCTTTCTGACAAAATCATATTTCATAATTTATTAAGTAGCATCTTTCTGCAATGATCATTTACACTAATTCTCTTCGTTAAAACTATGTAACATTAAAGCTTATGAAACTGGGATTTGGTCAAAATTCCTATATCATCTGTATTCAACTTAAATAGTCCAAACACAGATTCCTTGGTTCAATAATAAAAATTATTATAAGCCATACTGCTCTGGCCAAAGACTTTGACTTTGCATACTACAGTTGACCGTGGTACTAAGTGATGGAACCGAGCCAGTCGAAAGCTGGTGAAATAGGCATATTCAAAAAAGTTCCTATTTTGGATCTATTGAGCATATTAAGTATAAATGGGGTTTTAGATCCAATCTAAAATATTTTAAATAAGATCTTTATTTATTAAAAAAGGAGTTACATAAATTTAAAGTTTATGATATATTACATATACTCTTATATGTATTTATGCATAACTGGTACTTGTTTAATTTAGTTTTGAGAAGGAAACATAACCCCTCTCTCTCTTAACATATTTAGTTAATGAGGGGAGATGCAATTTGATTTGGAAAGAGAATCTTTTCATTTTTCTCCCTTTAGTTAAACTGATTATTAAATGGAATAACGAACAAAAATTTTCTTAGAATAGATTGTAAGTATATCCAAACATACTCCAGTTTAAAATGTGTAAGTGCAACATGGGAAAAAGTGTACATAGTTAATATATACGTATATAGATGTTGGAATTTGCATTATAATGTATACATTGTCCATTTACATGTGCAACGGTTGTCACAAAAACAATTTAAACTTGTTGAAATGTTTATATATACATATATCAAAATTAAATTATGTATTAAATGAAATGAATAATTTAGTATTTGAATATTTAAATAGATTTGAAATAGAAGGTCCAAATGAACAGGTGGTGGTGCACTTAAGTGGCAATTAAGGAGATGCAAAGATGGAAATCTTTTAGCCTTCTTTTGACATTTCCTTAGCTTGTTTTCAAAACATTTTAAAATTATATATATATATGTATGTATATATATATATATGTGTGTGTGTATATATATCAAAAGTAATTTATACATTAAATGAAATAAATCATTTAAACTATTTGAACATATCCAACTAATTCAATAAAATAAATTTAAAATTAAAATCCAAAACATCTAATTTTGCTAGGTAAATAATTCTGAGTATCAAATTGAAAACAACACAATAGTTAAAGATATTTACAATATGAAAACTTAATATATATACATATATGTGTGTGTGTGTGTGTGTGTATGTATGTAGTATGTATGTATGTATGTATGTCTCTGTGTGTATGTATGTACACATAATTTCGTAACATAAAAGTAGTCTAAACAATGTCATCATTACTTTAAAAGCATAAACTATTTAAAATTACGTTGTATGTGAAATATACATATAGTAATAAAGTTATCAATGTTATATATATATATATATATATAACAGTTTGGCCTCAATTAACAGCAACACTCCAACAACAATATTTATAACACATAAAAGATCCAAATATACATTTATGTATGCAGATTCAAATGGTTATCACATATAAAATCATTGTAAAATGTGAGAGATAGAATCTACACTAAAAAGATGTGATGTATAATTAAAATTGAGATTAGATAATTACCGTAAGAAGTAGCCAAAGAAACACATCTTGAATGAAGATGTCTCCTTAGATCTCCAAGATCCACACTCAATCCTTGCAAGAGATGGATAAACACTTATGTTTCATTGTTATTTTTTGATATTTGAATTTGATTTGGAGACGATAAAACTTTAGTGATCTTTTATTAGCTATGGAAGATTATAAGGAGAGAAAAGAAAAGTAAATGAATAAAAGATAAAATTGTCTACAGGAATTGAGTTAGTGGATTTGTTTTAATTGAAATAATGAAATCTTTCACATTTTTTAATTAAAAATTCACCAATTAATTCTCTTAATTATCACTCTGCACTCCTCTCTATTCCATGGTACAACTGAAATTACATATCATCAAATGACATAACATTTCCATAAATTACCTCATGCAATTATTTTTTATTTAAACCCGTTCAAAATTACATCGATATCGTATATCAATGCATGCAAATATAACTTTTATAAATGCATTCAAATAATTACAAACATCTTTCAAATTTCAACCAAATTAAGTAAAAATTAATATTTCTTAAATATTAATTAATTCAATTAATTTACAATAAAATTAATAAATCATGTGGTCTTTCAGAGAATTCATCGTTATGGTAATGTGGCACAAAGGTGAAAATTCAGTCGGCTATTAATATTGAACAATTCTATTAATGTTCACACGTCACCTTAGCTAGTGGTGTGATGTTTTGGTTGAATTTATCACTTACATATCTTTTGGAAAAATCCATTTTTATTTATTACAAGCTGTACTCGGTAATAATGATTATTTATACCGATTCTCCTTATCAAAACTATATCACATTAGAACTTATGGAATTTGGTCTTGGTCAAAACTCCAACATCGTCCACATTCAGCTTCGTAATTGTAAACATAAAATCTTTATCTTAACAATGATAATTATTATTAACTATACTGCTTTGGCCAGAGACTTTTATTTTGAGTTGGCTACAGTTGACTATGATACTAACCACATATAACCAAGGAGACAAATTCTCTATTGAATAGTATTTCACTTCTAACGCTTCAACACTGACTCATCTATAGTCGTTCGATGGACTATATGCCACGATTTAATAATAATCAAAGTGGAGTGTCCACCACGGTATTCTCAAGTCAGGTAAATCGTGTAATATCATCACTTTGAGATTGTCTGTTTGACTTTAGTTATATTAACCAACAGAGAACCCTTGAGTGAGTCATTCCATAATTATCCAATAACTATTAGTATGTAACACCTGGTGCCCTTAATAGCTATAATAAATACACTACCTAATATTTACTCTAGTCTCAATGGATAATCGATATCCTTTTTGGAAACACCTTGACTAGGAATATTTAAAATAATATATTATTTTCATCGTGTAAAATTCTTATGATTACAACACTTAGTAATTACTATGGCATTACATATTATTTAAGGATTTTCCATCTGTATACTTTAAATTAATTACTTAATTACTTATATCACTATATAATAAGTATATGATAGAATTAAAACACCTTTATTTTGAGCAAGATTGGTCATAGAGTTAGATATATGTAACAAATCACATAATTGCCCCTAGAGCATAGCCCTAACTCTATCATTAACATTATATAATCGAGCATCTGAATTCTGTAGTACCCCCGAAATTTAGTGGAAAATTTAATAAGAAAATTAAATTTAAATGTAGCAAGGGCTAAAATGAAATCTTCATAAACATCCGAATTTGGCTACGAAACTTGCACCTTTGCATTCGAAGTGATTTTCTTGATGATTTTCTTATATAACACATTGAAATTAGAGTTAGTATGGAGAAGTTACGGACCGTTGAAAATTTGAAAACTGAACAAATTAAATGACAAAACTTACCTAAATCAAACATGGTCAGCGATCGACCACTAGGTTCAAGTTGTCGGCTGATCCCTGTAAAAGGTCGACCGTTGATGTGTAAATTTAGGATATGGAGCGTGGATTTGGATGGGACGATTTAAGCAATTATTTTTCTTCAATACCAAATAATTGATGTGCATTCAGGATGAAACTAAAGATTTCCTAGGGTAAATCTAATGCTCCAAATTATCTCTAAACCTTATAGACAAACACCTAAGCTAACCCTAATTTCATTAGAAAAATTTGCTGCATTCTAAAACTCTGCCAAAATATCTCCTCTCCCTTAAAAAACTTCTTTCAAAATAAACTAAAAAAAAGTAAGAGAGAACTAGTAAATCGATCTTAAAAATCACAGATAGAAGACGAGCGATCCTAATTATTCAGGCTTAGGTAATGCAGCCGAGATTACGGGTATGAACATTCAGATTTGGTTCCATCGATATATTTAGGAATGAGGACAAGCCAAGCTTAATTCCACTAAGAGAGAGCGACATGTGCAGTTCTTGCCCACCCACCTGTTGTAGATTTTGCTAAGTTATGTAAGGATTTCTCTAGCCTTGAAGAAAAGCCATATATAGGGACCGAGTCATATGTAGGATTTCAAATTTCGTGTCAATCGGACTTACAGTTTGGTCGTGCGAAACTGAAACGCGTAGAAATTTATTTAATTAAATTTAATTACAATAATTCGATTCGAAAATCTATCTTCCAAATACGATGGATTTGGCTCTTGATATATATATTCCATTATGTTCAGAATAGGGGTAAAATATTATAAACGTCCGACGACACGTTTCGTTTGGAGTCCAAAAATAAATATGGCTTTGTGAAATATACTTAAATATTATTTTTGAAGTTATATAAGTTATAATAATGATTTGCAAATTATTAAAATATTAAGTTTATTTAAATGGAATCAAAATATGATTTTTGAAATATAGGGTTAACTACTTTGTAAAATAAGTTAAAATGAGAATTTTTAGTTTATTATAAATGGTTTATGTATAAGATATATAAAATCGATATTTTATAGATAAAAGTAATGGAATTGTAAACAAGTTTTATAAGTGTTAAAATGAAGTTATAAATGGAATATTATAAGTAAATATGATTTATGTGTTGAGGGAGCTATAAAAAGAATGAATTTGTAATAAGAGATTTATAAGTAAATTAGCTTATAATTGGATTTTGGCATATCAGTGAAATATAAATGGAATTGGTTAATAAAGGAAGTTTAGGAATGGAAGTATTTATAAAATAGAAATGTGAATTATAAACATTGTTTTATAAATGTGAAATCAATTTAATTTGATAAGTTAAATATGAAAGTTTATTAAAGGAATTATATTCACGATTTTGGATAGTGAATAATCCTTCAAATTAATTGTGTAGAAGTAATGAATTTGGTAAAGAGATTATATTCACGATTTTGGACAATGAATAATCCTTTAAATTAAATAAATATTTGGAAAGTGATATTTTAAAATGGAGTTTGAATGGTTTGAAAATAAAGTAAACTGTGAATTCACTTATTATTAAAACAAGTATATGGAAATGTTTTCCAAATATTGAAATGGTTTTGAAATTATATCTTTTTTAAAGATAATTTGAAGTGAATATTTGGAAGGTGATTTAATTAATGAAAGATTAATTAAAAGATCTCAGTGACTAACTATGTGCTAGATTCTGTTTGTTGCTTTGATAGTTAAATAACCGACTATCAAATTTGGCCATTTTAGTTTCTCGACTTGATGTAGAAACTAATTAGTCGTATATATAGTACGTAACTGACTTTATAGGATTGATTATCATTTGTGTTGAGAATGTTGATTCATGTAGGGCAGAGTGATTACTCCAATCTATCGAGCTTCCTTCTTGGCCGAAGGATAACAAGTTGAAAGTTGGAGACGTGATAAGTCTATGAGACTTAGTTTCCGTGTGAGGTTGAGAAACGCTTTTGCGTTGTTGGTGCGAAGAGACTGAGGCAGATTTATCTGAAAATCACTTCAGACCAACATATATGCGACGACTGTGTAGGGTGGTCGATGATATTGATATTTAGTATTTTCATAGTGAAGAATTGCTTGTTGATCATTTGGGGTTAAAATACCAATATATATATATATATATATATATATATATATATATATCTAGTAGCAGTAGTCTCTTCATTATGAAATATGCATTGGAAGGGCTATCGCTACTAATCCATTAGGATGTGGTAGGAGAGCTCGGTTTGTCATGTTCTTGGAAACATGTATGGACGACTATCTAACATTGTATTTTTAAGATTACGTACATTGGTTTTTACAAACATACATCAGTGGTGGTAGAGAAGGCAACTTCTCTTAGCTTAACATCTTCCTTGAGACATACGAGCTCAAGGGTTGTATTTTTGTGGAAGGAAATTGGCATTCAAGGATGATGTGATATGTGAAAGATAATCGTTAGCTCAGGCCTTATCAACCAGAAATGACCAAAACATGGTTAGATAAAGTAGGGATAAGTGGGTCATTCCCATCAGGGTATGATCATTCCTTTTGGATATATTTCTTCCCGCTATGACATTTGTAACGACCTGATAAATTTATGATATTTTTATAAATTTAATTTATATGTTTGCTAATTTAATCCAGTATAAAATTAAAGTCTTAGGATTTAAAAGGATGAATGTAGGAGTTAGATAGTAACTGTAATTACAGGTAGAGATTTAAAAGGTTATATGACATAGATTTGAAAATAACTGAAAGTTGTGTTGTAGTTATAAGTCTTAATTTGTTGGTTTAATGGTATTAATGTAACAATAACTGAATTGGATTACATACACACAAACATTTGAAAATTTTATTAGGTGGACTAAATTGGTTAAAGTTCATAAGTTGTGCATTTCAATTTAGTAGAAATTCTAAACGATAAACGAAGATTTAAATAAACGCTAAATTAAAACTATGTAAAATGGTGACTTAAGGCCTAGTTATAGGAATTGGAATATAATCCAAAATTTAATTAATGATAGTAACGTAGTATTAGCTAATAAATAGATTTCAATGCAGTAACCAAATGAAAGGAATAGGAATGAATATATATATTGAATAGGAATGAATATATATATTGGTTTGAAATGAAATAAAAATGTGTCACATTTAGATGGAGTAAAATTTAAGAAACCTATAAATGTGGAATCAGTAAACATTTGTAAAAAAATATTGCCTAGAATAAAATTCATTTAATATAAGAATTCAAAGGTGGAAGATTTACATTTGGATTGAAAGGTATAATTAATTGAATTGGTGATTTGGGAATTTAATCCAAGGGTTACTCTAAAAATAAATACGGATAAAAAGAGGTTAAACTAAGGAGGGGCATTACTTGATTTTAAGGCTTATTTAATACGTTAATAGGCAAGACTCCGCATTCATACATTTATACAAAGCTAAATAGAAGCACAAGTGTGATATAATGTAAATAGATGGATATCAACCTTTATTTATATGTTAATGGGATTTAATTTCTATTGTATAAAAACCACAATTTAATGAAGATTGAAATAGCTAATTCATACGTTAGTTGATTTAGCTGGAATATGAAGATATTTAATGGAATAGTGAAATCAAATGGGAATGGGTTTCCATTGTTCATTTGAATTCACATTCATCATAAAAACTTATTTGAAAACCAAAGGAATAATAAAGGAATCAAGACTTAATTAGTAATTTGGATTTAAGACATGGCAATTTGGATTTATTGCAACATTTAATACCATAGAATTTAGTAAAGCTTATTCAAATTTTAGTTGACCATTTGTGATATAACTTTTTGAAAACAAGACTTTATTTATGAATTGAGTATTTGATTCAACGAATGGTAATTACTTCATTTAAAAATGGAATTTAACGTAAATTTGTACGTTATTAAAGTTAAATGAAAGCTGTAAACATTTGACTTAGAGAACAATTGAGTGAAATCTTAACTAATGTAAACTTCATCATATTGACATCCATAACTGTGAATCATAGGAAGAAGGTAAATAAATGAACTTAACCAAACTATTTATGTTGAATATTGAAAATTTGAATAAATAAATAGTTAAGAAAATTAAGGGAATGAGAATAAAAATTTATTTATAATTTGGAATTTTAATTACGGTGAAAAGGGTTAACTGCAATTAAAAGTAAGTTGAGATGGAAATCAAGTTATTTATTTAATTTGGTTTAAGATGAGAGTGTATAAGTATAAGATTAGGTAATTTGTGAGAATAAATTTATAATTCCCAATTAATAAGAAAGTGCAGGAATTAAAATTGCAAATTTATATACCTATAAATTTTTATTCACATCCAAGCTTGTTAAATTTATTGGGATTAATTGAACTATCTAAGTAATGAAATTTGGCCAATAATAGGAGTTGAAACATAAAAATTGATTTTTTATGATTTATTTAATTGATTTAATAATATTAAAAATAGCCATTTTTGTCACGGACTCGGATTTCGACGAAACCAGTTTCATCGGATCCGTAACAGTGAATTATAATAATGTTTCAAGTTTCGTAGCGATCGGACTTGTCGTTTGATCGTACGGACTCGAAACGCCTTGAAATTTACGCATTTTGAAATCAATGTGAAATTTTTGTTTTTTTGGCATAACTTCTTCATACGATCGAATTTGGTCGCGAAACTTTTTCCATTGCGTTCAGAATATTTTAAAACACCTATTTTGATATATAGTTTTAACAAATCCGACTCCGGAGGCATAGCGGGCTTTTTGGACCATGGTTTGTCACGCACGTTCGCGTATCCAGTCTAGCTACCCTACCTCTAGCCTATCTATAAATATACATCTATAAACCCTAGCTCCTTTCTTTTTCATTTGCTGTACGTTCATTTCTTCACTCTTTTCTCTTCCCCAAATGCATACATCTCAGATCCAATTCCAGATCTATCCACAGTTCAAAATCAAAAGTCAAAACTCAAAAATTTCAGAAAATTCCAGAAAAAATATATGTTGAAGTATTCGATACGCGTAATATACTGGTCAAATTTGTTTTTCAATTGGAGCTGTCGTTCATCCAGAATAAATTCAAACAGCCCCAAAACCGTTCATCATCGTCGCGCAAAACTTCGTCGGATCGGAAAACGGTTTCTGGGTTTTGGAGAGGGAACCGAGGGGATCGCATCTATGTAGTTTGTTTCGAGTTTCAACGGTTGGATTGGCGGGAATTTTTGATTTGGGTTTCGAAAATTTGGGGGCGGCTGGGTGTTTCGTGCGCACGCTGCTGGAGAGGGGAGTGATGACGTGGAATGTATGTTGAGGTGAAGTTTTGTGTTCCATTTGTTTTATTTTCTTTTTTTGATTCAATCGCAATTTTTGACATAACTCTCGCATACGAACTCCGTTTCACGCGCGGTTTTTTTTGTTAGGATCGTATTAAAATTTCGGACGCTTTGACGCTGGTTTGGACAAATTCTGAGACGGGCGAATTTTTGGGTTTAAATCGGGTTTAAATTCGATTTAAATTCAAAAGGTGAGTGTTTTAACCCACTCACAATTACTAGAAGCTTTTATGTTTGTTAAATAAATTTTAGAAATGAATAGAAATTTATTTATGGGTATTTGGCATGTTTATTTCATTCATATCTGTTGAATTGCCTTTTTATTGAATTTAACTGTTAATTTAATTGATTTATTGCGTGTTAATTAGCTGTTAGAAATTTTTGTTGCATATGAATTGCTAGTTAACAGTTGTATTAATTATTACTGAATAAACTGTTAGATTAATAGTTGATAGATTTAATTTGAATAAACTGCCAGTTATCCCCTGTTATATATGATCATATATATATATATATATATATATTGTTATTGATTGATATTGGTTGATGGTTGCGATTTGATGATGGATGTTGTTGATGGATGGATGTTTATTGCATATCATTAAATTGAAAATTATCATGCATATTTCATTTTTCGGGATTGTGGTTTGAAATGATATATAACCGCAAATTTTTATTTTTAAATTGCGGATTGAAATGATAAATATCCGTATCACTTGACCATAGGATAGAAAATTATATACAGGCACCGCGGTCTATATATAACTATTTTAATGTGATTTCTATGGTTTGGATTGAATACGGTCTATAAATCTTAAATTTATATTGTATAAATATTTTATTCCATATTTATATACCTATGAAGTTGGAATTTTGAAATTTAAAAGGTGGATAAATTTCTTTATTGAAATGGAAGAAATTTAGAAAATGGAGTTGGTAAATTTATATCCTATGTTTAAATGTAAAGTTGGAAATTTTAAGATATGATATTTGAAATTGGATTTCCCAAAATAAATAGAAATGGATATTCTAGTAAAAATTTGAATTGAAAAATTTATATATATATTTTACTAGAAATTGAAGTTTTATTAATTATGGATTTTATGTGAATGGTCAAGATTAATTAATAGAATATTGATTTTGAAAGGATAAAAATCCAACTTTAGTTGAAATATTAATGCTCAAAAATGGATATAAATATATATAAAATTGAAATGTTTTTGGGACTTGAGGTAATATTTTGGATTTTGGTTTAACTTTAAAAGAAGAAATATTTGGAAAGCCGTGTAATTTATTTCTTTATAAAGCAACAGTAAAGTTAAACCTTTTTAATTCGCATACCGTTGAATATCCAAACCATTTGAGTTTAAAAGTTATGGTTTGAAATTATGGATTTCCAAAAATATTAAGCTTTGAAAATATTCGATTTTCAGATATTATGAAGCTAAAGCCTTTTAATTTTTGGAAAGGAATTATATTTGGAATAAGTGGTAAAATAGGGTTTTGGGTTTTGGAATGATATCATAATATTATGGTTTTGAAATGGATTATATTCTGGTTTTAAAGTATAAACAATTTTTAAATGACCGCGGTGTTATAATAACGATTGGTTGGCAAAGAGACCGGGATCGGATATGGACATACTCTCTGTCGATACCGAAAACCACTTTGACTAACCGTGTACGCGGTGGAGTTCCCAGAATGAAGTAGGTGGTGGCGACGTTTCCTGTAAGGTAAATACGTGGACCCAACTTCCGTGAGTTGGCATAAGGTGGCTAAAACAGGAGCGATTCTCAGGCCAATGAGGTCATTCCTCTGATCGGACGCTCCTCTTCGATATTATACTCTGACTTGGATTGATTCAGTGGCCACTTCTATATTTTGATTTTTGGGGGAGTTAGTTCGAGGTGGGCGGCAGCTGCGCGCTGCGCGTTACCATCAGCCTGGATAGCAATTGGTATATCTACCCTGGCATTGCCTAGTTGTGCCGTGTCACCTACCCTATCGCGCCTTGTACGAGTTTGGTTTTCTCCCGTAGCCCGTGTGGTATCCTCTAGTGGCTTCCCGATCAGGAGGGACTATGATATTGGATGGACTACTGGGACTATTACGTGTTAAGGGCTATATGGGTAACCCCTTAACGCTATTAAAAAGTAAGTTTATTTTATAAATAGACACTATTATTATAGCGCAATATACTACATAGTAAATAGTTTAACGGATCCTTAGGAGATGTAAATCCCGAACATCTCTTGAGTTACTGCACTCATATTTATTTCTGTTTATTTAACTCACATAAGATATTCTAGTCTGACTCGAGTGTTTTTATCTTTTCAAATTCGCTCGGGTCAGTCCGAGCGTTTCAGGATAGCAGATTTTAGCTTTGGAGGACGAAGACGAAGAATCAGTATTATTCTATATATAGTATTGCACCACACTCTTTTTATTCCGCTGCATTGTTGTATTGGTATGTGTAACTCTGATGTTCATTGTATAAGTGAAATAACTGTTTTGTAAACTGTTTTGAACTGTATATTTATTATTATATTTTATCCTTCCGCTGTGAGATTCTATTTTGTTTTATTCCTTCTCTGTTTTTCTTATTTACCCCATAACAATCCGCCCTTGCGTATGCTTTGAATTGGCACGTGTGTCGTTTTAAAGTGTGCGAAAAGGCGGGATGTTACAACATTCGAGATGTAATTATCGTGGATGTATGCTACGAAGGCCCTCGGAAAGGTCAGTAACGACCAATGAATGACATATTCGGTACTATCTAATTGCAGAGATAGGCCGGTCTTATGTTGGTAGAGGGTAAATGTTCCATGCATCGGGACATCCAGCTAGAGGTGTACCCATCGGACGATAGTTCCTTCACCTGGTTATTTGTATGGAAATCCAAACTATGCTACGTGCCTGCCATTTTGTTTGTATTACCCACTTTGGGCAATATGTTGGAATTTAATCAATGTAATAATTTCGGCCATTTTAATATTATTTGTATAATAGACACTATTATAATATAATAGGATTTGATATGAAGGTATTGGTTATCATTAGGTAAAAACATGTCCGTGTTTATGTATACGCGTGTCTTACGAGATACTTTTGTTTTGAATTTTTTTTGTGGAAATTTAATAAATTCAGTTGAGCGTGTTTTATCACGTTGGTTTACCAGATTGATCTGGGTGTTCTTTCCTTTCAATGCTTGGATCAGACCGAGTATATTTTCAGGTTTAGAGTTGGTGCTTTGAAGCTTCAACAGGAGAGTTAGAAGATCGTATTCCCGTGTATGTTTATTTTTTCGCTGCTTTGTTATTTAAATTATCAATAATTGTAAGGACGAGTTATTATAACTGTCCAGGCTGATGATTAGTGATTGACTGTTGAAGATGTACGTATTCGATATTACAGTTTCTATTTTGTAAAGATATTGATATGATATTATATGTTTTCCGCTGCGATGTGAGATTCTGTATTGTTCTATTTAGTTTTATCCTATCTCTTTCTTCTCTTCTCTTCTTCTCTCTTATTTTCTTTCCCTTGACTTTCCGTCATTATGTGATTTTTGGGTCAGACATGTGTGGTTTATTGTCGATTCAAAAGGTACGGATTTGTAGGTCGTCACACGTGCTATCAAAGCTTAGGTTTAGTATATTCCTAGGCTTTGATGTGTACTCAGTATAGATAGGTTTAGTAGCACCCTAGATTTAGTGTAATATATATATATAAGTGTGTATTTGTTAGTGATTATAAATTTTTTATATTGTGTTGATATATCAGTTGAGTGGCTTATGAATTCTGGTCGATGCATAAGACACCATGTTATCAATAGCGGTTTCTAAACACTTGAACAAGGAATATCGACATGGTATTGTCTTTAAATGGGGTAAACAAAATAATTTTACATTCATTGTATTTTATATATAAATGAAACAATTTTTCAAAAATTGTTAAAGTGTATGTAAATTGATTGTTTGGTTGTTTGAAAATGTAAATGTATATAAGTTAACAAAATCTGTTTGACTAATCTAAATAAAAACAACAATTGTAAAAGAATAATTTTATAAGAAAGCGAGTTATAAAGCATGGAATTATAGTAAATATGATTTACAATTATGGAATAATCTTATATATAACAAATGAAATTACATGAGTATATTTATAAATGCGAGTTATAAATAAAAATGGATTCAAACTAAGAATTTGGAATTTGAATCCCGTTGATTTTGACAGTTGTTTTTCAAAGTTTTAAGAGATCATACTATTATAAATATAAATAAGATAAGTAAATTTGGAATAAATCTTACATGAGTGAAGTAAAATAGTGAAATTATATAAGTATAAATTTATAAATATGGTTTATAAATATAACAAGGGGTTGTAAAAGAATATAAAGCACTGAGTTCACTACCGTTGTTGGGAAATAATAAGGGGATGACTGCAGCATCATCAGTATCATTTTCGAGTTTCTATGTATTGGATTTGCTACCATTAGTAAATTGAAAATTTAAGTTTTGTTTTGATAAAAAAATTTGAATTTAAAATCCAAGTTGAATTTGTCAAATATAAGTAAAATGAGTTTGGACTTATAATATAAAATTAAAAAAATTAACTTTAGTAAAGTTAAATAAATGTGAGTAACATAATAAAATACATGGTTTGAAGTTTAACTTTGGGAAAGTCTAATAAATTGAATTGGATTTGAACTGGATTAGATAAGTTATTGAAATGGAAATTAAACTTAAGAGGTAAGTGATTATATAATATGAATTTGAAAGTTTAAATAACTAAGTTGTATAACTTATATATTTAGTGATAACAAGTTAAAACAAGAGTTTTTGAACTTGTAATTAGAAAATTTTAAAATTGGAATATGAAATTAGAATTTAACTTCGATAAAGTTAAATAAATTGGAGTTAGTGAATTGAATTAAGTATATTGACGAATTAAATAAAAAAGAACATAAACCTAAGTTGTAAAGTGAATGTATAACCATGAATTGAAATTATAAAATGTGAATGGAAGCAAACTTAAGTAAATGTTCATGGAATTATAAATAAATAAGTTGTATAACTTATAAAAAGAGAAAATGTAAGTAAAACCAAAAATTAAAATGGTTAAACAATTTGGTTAAGCAAAACAAAATCTGAATTTGAATAGTGATATGAAATTTGACTTAAGTAAAAGTTAAATAAAATGACTTTAGAAATGAAATCTAAGTTAAGTTAAAAGGAAATGATCTTTGATAATGAAATTTAACTCAAGTAAAGAAAAAGAAATGAGCTAATGAAATGAGTTAAATAAAATAGAATTTGAATTAAATTAGAAGTGAACTTAAGTTGTATAGTGAAAGCAAATGTAAGTGAGAATGAAATAAAATTTAACTTAAGTGATGTTGAATGAAGTTGAAATTGATATTAACAACGGATTAATAAAGTAAGTTAAAAAGGTGAAGCGATGAATATGAACTTGAGTTAAATAATGAAATTCAACTTTAATTGTAAAATGAATTAGCAATTGAATTAATGAATGAATTGAATTGAGATAATGAAATAAATAACATATGGATTGAATGTTAACCAATCGAATGTAAATAAATTGATATGGAATAATGGATGTAAGTGTTTATTCATCAAAAGCTAATGAAATTGGAAATTGGATAATTGAATGAAAGTCAATTTTATATCAACCAATTGAAATTAAAAGTGCTAAACCAAAGTGAATGTAAACGAAGTAAATATGAATGTTTGAGTGTAAATTAAATAAATATGGGTATGGTGGATATACATTGATTATTACTTGGATGCTAGTTGATTGAATAGAAATTCATTAAATGTTACTGAAATTGGAAGCTAAATAATTGAATTCAAATTGGAAGTAAAGTGAATCTAAATGGAATTTAATTTGATTTAAATTAGAAGCAAACTAACTTTAATGTAAATAGTGAATGTAAACTAATTGAATATGAATAAATGAATGTTAGTAAAATCCAATGTTAATGGAACAAATGTGAATAAATTGAAAACCAATTCAATGAATATTAATGAGAAATGAATGTATATTGATTTTTGGATTGATTGGATAGATATTGGTTTGTTGGATGTTAGTTGGATGATAGTTGTTTGATGGTTGAATTTGCTGCTTTTGATTGCATTTGCTATATTGGCATACATAGTTGCTGTATTGGTATATGTTGTATATTGATATTACTTTCCATCTATACAAGTACTTATTATTTGTTGAGCATTTAGAGGTGCGGATGGCGTATGCTTCACATTTGGAGCTCACTTTTGCACTATATTAGCCTTATATGCTCGCTAATAATATATAAAATACATATCTCGGATTACATATCGTACTTTCATATTTTTCCCCTTGCCTCATCCTCGAAGTTGAGATGTATATTTGTGGTATTATATATATTATGATTTTTTTTTTCCGATTGAATCACACAAAGGAGGCCATGGAGAATTTTTTGAAAATTGAAGGCGTTATAAATTTTTTGTGAAAAATTTTTGATTGCTAAATTTTTTGGTTTTTAGTTAAAAGTTAAATGATATTAGTTGTTTTTGAAAAGATAACCACAAATGGATTTGAAAACTTAGAAAAGTTTTTATAAGAAGTTTAACTAATGGATTTTGGAAAACAACAAAACTTAAATGAATTTGGCAATATGGTTTGAACTAATTATTTTGAAAAGTTAACTGATTTTGTGGCTTTTTCTTACTTGGCAATTTCGAGGACGAAATTCTTTTAAGTATGGGAGAATGTAATGACCCTGATTTTAGCCATTTGAAATTGGGATATTTAATTGATTTTAAATATTCAAAAGTAAATTTTATAAGTTAAATAGTTTATATTTCAAATATCTCGATTTATTTAGATAATTAAATTGTTAATTTAATATTTGAAATTGCAGAAATAGTTAGATTTTAAATTTAATGTGAATGAAAATGATTTATAAAGTTGATTTAAATTCTATTTAAATTAGAATGGAGTTGGGGAACTTTTAAAATTAAATTAAAGGTTAATTTATAGAAATTGGAAATTTAATATTAAATTAACGTGTAAAAATAGTTATTTTTGACACTGTCTTAGATTTCGACGAAGCCAGTTTCATTGGATCCGTAATAATGAGTTATTGTAGGATTTCAAATTTCGTGTCAATCAGACTTATGGTTTGGTCGTGCGAAGTTGAAACGCGTAGACTTTTATTTATGTAAATTAAATTTAATTAATCCGATTCGAAAACCTATCTTTCAAATACGATGGAATTAGCTTCTGATATATATTCCATCTTGTTCAAAATAGGGGTAAAATATTATAAACTCCTGGTGGCACTATTCGTTTGGAGTTCAGGATTATTTTGAGTGAATAGTGTTTGAAAACGTTACCTATATAAGGACATTCTTTTGCCAAACCCTATAAACTAAGGTCAGAGCCGCCACTAATTGTTCAAACGGTCAGAAATGCACGAAACTTCTCCTCCTAACATCTCGAAATCCATCATTAATTAGCCGAAACTCTTAACTACAAACTTGTAGAGCTAGGTAAGATCTTCACATCCATATGGTCATGATCATCATTGGAGCTTCTTGGTGGCCTATATATAGCCATGAAGCAGTAGAGTTCTTGCACGCTTTTCTAGGTCATGGTGCGATTGAGTTCTACTTGGTCAAGGGCATTGGTGGAGTTCGCATAGGCGCATCATCTGGCATCGTATGATTGATCTCCAACGCGACATAGAAGGAGCGACACGAGTTGATTCGAATGTGCCTATGCGTTGTTTTTGCATTCGTTCATGCCTGGGAGTCTTCGAACGTGTAAGAGGAAGAAAGGAAAAAATTACGACCTAGATCTGGGGGCTTAGGGATGAACTGCCATGATTGAATAGGTTTATTAAATAAATAAAAAGAATATGTAAATAAATTTATATTGTAATTTATGTAATCTTCTAAAATTCTTATCCTTGTCATATGAGGTCCGCTTCACATGAAACAAGTTGTGTTGGGTTCATATTCGTGAACACTACACGATGGAGCTGGATTGGATTGATTTGGAGCAGTTAGGAATTTTGAGTAAAATTAAGCATTTGTTTAATTTTATTCGAAATAAAACGCTACAATGGCTATTCAAACCGTTAATTCAAACCATACAAATTTCAATTTAAATAAATTTATATTCAACAATTGGTTTTTAAATTCAAGGTTTCCATTAAATTGATTTAATTTCTCATTTATTAATGTTAGGTACAAAAGGTTTCTTTCAAAAATGAAATTCAATTTAAATTCAATTAATTCAAGATATCTCATTAAGTTGATTTAATTTCAATTTATTAACTTTTAAAACAAAATTTTTATTTTATTAATCACATCTATTATTCAATTAACTTATTATTCTATTTATCTCTATTAACAATTTATAACTAAAATCTAAGTGTATTCATAACCACTCAAATTTTATTTATAAAATTATTAATCATCATTTTACATTGTAAATTATTCAATTACAATTTCAACTTCTGAATGATTTAGGTAAGTTATACTGGAATGAAATTGAATATTTTACAAATAAAGATTTCTAATTCAATTATTCAAGTTTAAATATCCATTCAAAATTTTGGCTTTATTTTATAATTAGAATCATCCTTTAAGAAAATTAAGGAATTAAATTTTTGATTACCTTCAAACAATTTGGATATATATATATATATAATACTGTAGATATCAAATCAAATTTAAAACCATATATCAAGATATTTTATAAATCAAATCATACTTTAGGAATCCAAATCAATTGAATTTTTCAAAGCAAAACTATAACAAAGCTACAGAATGGTCTCTCCACTCCGAAACCCAAAAATAAATGTCGATGATGTGGCCATCATCACCGAAATTATTTTCCAGCGACAAAAGAGAAGAGCTCTAATTTAATCATTTTAAAATTCTTCGAAAACCATTTCTATTCAAAAATATTTTAAATAATATACATTTTAAACTTTAAAACCATAGCACGAAATTGTCGGAAATTAAATTCTCACATTCTAATTTAAATTCACTTCAAATTCCAAATCAAATTATAACTAAGTTTTATAAATTCATTTATTTATATTATGCAATAGTCAATGGTTTACAAAACAATAAATGAAAATCAAATATTATCATTTCTAACAACAAATTCATTAACAATTTAATTGCAGAAAACATATATTTATATATAATATAATCATACAAAACTATTTTGTTTACCAAATTTGAAAACAACATCGTGTCAATTTGTTCTGTTCAAGTGTTTTGGAAATCCTATCGATAGCGTTCATCAGACGAATCGATCGAAAACCCAAATCAACATCAACAACTCAAACAACATAATATATATTAAAACATTTTAAATATTAATTTACAAATACACTTCCTCGTTCGACGATTCAAGCATGGATTTCAAAGAAAGAGTATAGAGATTCAAATTTGATGGACTCAAATCAAAGAGAATATTAAATTCGAAGATAGGCTCGAAACAAAGATATGATGGTTAAATCACAAAATAGGAAGATGGATAAGTTTATATAGATCGTGGGCAACCTTAACCGGGTCGACCGTGACTTCAAGAATAAGATCAATGCAGAATTCCGAGGCAAATCGACATTTGATCTCAAGAAATAGAATTCAGGCATAGCAGGAGATAGATAACATCGTAAACCGAGGATACAGAAATCTCCTGTAAATTGATGTCTATTGTAAAGGAGTTTCAACCCTTTACAGATCATTCGAAGATTGGCGAGACCACCGATTCATTATAAAGATCATTCGAAGTGGAGTTATGAGATATTCTGGAATTAAAAGAAGATGAATAGTGAGGGACACGAATGGATTTTGAAACCGCAGGGAATGTTCCAGATTCAAAGGAATCGAGTCAAAAGGAAGAGATTCAAACTCGAATGAGAGTTATTCTGTAATACATTTAACCTATATGCTAAGTTTTGCCTAGAGCTACCAAAGCTCTGATACCAAATGTAACGACCTGCTATTTTCAACCATTCGCATCCAAACATGCCGGAATTGAATTGCTTAAAATACTAGATTGTAAGTTTATATTTGGCAAAACTCAACATATACAGTAAATAAATAATCACAGAATCACAGACACAGAGTAATATACAATATGCAGTGGAAACAAAATGAATAGTAGTTCATGAAGGTACTATATATATATAACAGAATTAAATAAGTTACAACAGAAGTCTCGAATACAATAGTCAAATACAAGAATCAGAATATATCACTAGAATCAATTGAATATCTGAAAGCTGGATAGATATCGGGATCTCTAAGCGAAGCTTCAACTCCAAAGGTGAGTCTCGAATACTGGTACACTCAGTCTGACCCGAGCG
Organism: Allium cepa; assembly: GCA_030765085.1. Lineage (NCBI taxonomy): Eukaryota > Viridiplantae > Streptophyta > Magnoliopsida > Asparagales > Amaryllidaceae > Allium > Allium cepa. The sequence goes on along the minus strand of CM060935.1, from coordinate 725,200,546 downwards.
TAAAGCAAAACACAAAACACTCGAGTTAGGATTAACATTCTTATATTAATAAATCCAACTCAAGTGAAATAACAACTGAAATACAAGTAACTCAAAGGATGTATGGGATAACCATCCTCTAAGGATCCGTTAAACTATCTACTGTGTAGTAGTGTACGCTATGTAGATAATGCCTATCAGTAATATAAAGTATCAAAATAGAGTTAAGGCGTTACCATTATCCCCCTTAACATATTTTATATAAGCATCATAGTCTATACAGCACTGTAAACTCCACCGTAAACTATTGGGATATCAGGGAGTACTCCATAGGTATAACACAAAACAAATCGTAGTGGTCGCGTATAGGGATACGAGTATGACAAGACAAATGAGGCAATACCCAAGGTAATGGAACTACCGTTTGCCTGATCCGGACTAGTGAGAACTCATCGCCGTAACGATCGCAACACCACGAAAAAACACTCCCAATTCAAGGGCGCGCACCAATCAATAACAAGTAATGAGTAGTTTACGAAGAAGTGTGTTCGCTCGAGGTGGCTAACCCCATTTGGCCTGGCACGGCTCCTGTTTTAGTCATTTTCAATTTGACATAAGTGTCAAGGCTATCCATTATCGTTCTCTTTCTTCAGTCATCACGTACGTCATTCCAACCATTTCATTCTGGATCATACTTCGCATATAGTTATTAAAGTGGTTTTCGGTTTAGACAGTAAGTATGTCCCTAACCGATTCCGGTCTCTTTAATAACTTTCATAATTATTACACCAATTGGTCGTTTAATATATTTCAAAACCAAATCAAATTCAATTTCAATTAGAATTTGTAAACCAACATTTCATTTATCTTTCTAAAACCATTTCCATAATTTACGTTTCATAACTTCCAAATTTACCATTTCAAAACTCTATAATTCAATTTCAATTTTTATTTAAAACACTTCAAATATTGATTTAAATTTGTATATAAGTTTCATTCCGTAATCATGTAAATTAATTTAATTTAACATTCAAATCAATTTAAATTCATTGATCGATTTCATTCAATATTCGTTAAATTAATTTATCATTCAAAACAATTTCTATTTAATTTCCAATTCATTAAATCAATTACTTAAGTTCAACTCCATTATATCAAAACTTATAAATTGAATTAAATTAAATTCGTCAAATCAAATTCTTTAAATTACAAGTTTTACATTAATTTCAATAAATCACATTTTATTTCTTGTTAAAAAAATCCAATTTCGCTTGTTTATTTACTTAGTTACAATTTCAAAACTCAATTAATAAAGAAACTCAATTTCACTTATGCAAGAAGTTCAATTTCACTGATTAAAGAATTCAATCTTATTTAATTATTAAATAAATCAATCTTATTTAATTATTAAATAATTTCAGAACTTAATTATTAATTTACTTAAATTTAAACAACATTCTTTCATCAAACACTTTGTTAATCATAATACTTTGGATATCAAAATTTAGAAATCATAATGCTTGGAATCATACTACTTCCCACTTAACTGTTTAAATATAAATAATAGCATATATAATAAAATAGTTTATAATTTAAAATAGTTTATATAAAATAGTTATAATTTAAAATAGTTTATATTAAAAATAATTTATATTAAAATAGTCTATATGAAATAAATTATAAAGTAACATATATAAATAGTTTTAAATATAATTTAAAATACCTTATATAATAAAATAGCTTTCACAAATTTCATAAATCGATTCAAATCAACTCCATTTCCAAATTTCAAATTTTATCAAATTCCAAATCATCAATTTAATTTATTTCAGTTTCTAAATAAACCATTTCAAATTATATCGATTTCAATTACATATTTTTAACCACAAAATAAACCATTTCAATTTCAATACTTTCAAAGCTTAAAATATTCATACATTTCAAAACAAAAATTGATAATTCCATATATATATATATATATCAAATTCACTACATAGCTTAAAATCAAGAATTTTACTATATAAAAAAATAATCATTTATATAATATTAAACCATATATTTCTTTCCAAAACCATAGAAATCATTTTCAAAATATTTATACATAGACCAACGGTGTCTGTATATAATTTTTTATCCTATGGTCAAGTGATACGGATATTTATCATTTCAATCCATAATTTAAATATATACGGGTATATATATATATATATATATATATATATCATTTCAACCCGTAAATCTCAAATTCATTTCAAATGAAAATCGCTTGGGTTAATCATTTCAATCCATAATGATTTTCTTCTATTCTACCGTTCGTTCGGGTATGTATCATTTCAACCCATAATGATTCTATACTAATAGGGAATTTACAAAGTGATAACAGATATGATAATAATATAACAGGCATATATCATCAACATAAATAACAGATAATGGTGTCAGATATCATAGGTGAACTGATACAAGTAATAGCATATATATATAACAATGTAGATAACTAACAGCAGCATATTTCAATTGACATTTCAATTACAATCAAGTATAATAGATATAAGAACGTTAATATGAGTGATGACTCACCTTTCGAGGCTAGAGATAGACTATAAAGTTGAGTTACGAATCCAAAGCAAAGCTAGATTGAACGCGAATTTGACAAGCAAAGATGACAATAGAAATTGACGAAATCGAATCAGAACTAGATAGATGAAAATAATTAGTATAAGTAAATTGATATAGGTATAACATATAAAATTGTAGGTATATTCAAAAATCATATTCTAATTTCAACATTTATTATTAATAATATATATATATATATTTCAAAACTCATTGTTTACTCTAAACACAAATATTAAGGTCAACCATATAAATATATAAAATAAATTAACATATATATTTCTATAACTTTATATACTTATAATATAAAAACTATAGCAACATATATATTACCAAAGTCAAAACACATACTTTACTGGAAAATTTATAGAAAGCTGAACACTATAATACATACATACATATATATATATAGAACAACATCCGACTCTTGACTATAAAGAAAAATATGAACATAGAATGCAAAGCCTATATGCTATATGCATTAGCTGAAATATACTAGCATTATACTCAACACGTATAATATTTCATCCCAAATCTAGTGCACAGTAATATATAAGTACATGAATGAACAAATAGCTAGACTGGTGTGTATATATATAATGTAAGCACTTTACATAACACCAAACTAACATATATATGAACATCAATAGGTTATATATGGAAATATATTTCACTTATACAAATGTATATATCAGCAGATTTTAAAATATGACTCAATTAATTTTTTTATCAAATATAAATCGCTACAAATATATATATATATATATATATATATATATATATTTATATATACACGTACGCCGTACATAAACAAGAAAAGCTGAGCAAACCATACTATATATTATACACGTATAAATAACGTTTTTTTTGAAACTGTTATATAAAATAAATAGAATATATAATTTTATAAATCAGTAGATCGACTATATAAAGAAATATAGTAAACGAAATATACGGTTTAAAAAAAACAGAAAAAATGAAAGCTTGATGTAGAATAAAGTTTTATAACATGAGTAAACTTTATATAGGTAACAAATATGCAAGACTTTGAAAATATATGTGTAGTTCCCCTTTGAACACAACAACAGACATATCCACCACAAAAATATAACCTGGCGTTTCCCTTTTTAAAATATCAATAGTTTATCTTTATAAATCTTAAACAAATATATATGTACGAACACCCATACTCAAATGTACTTGCTTGGAAATCTTATAAAATATATGTATCCCTTCATATATATATTCAATCTTAAAAGACTTTGTTTACATTTGTAAAATACGTTTATTTTATAATATACTGTAATAACATATGCAAAAACAAACAGACTACAAATGAGGTAATCTATCATAAAATAGACTAACTCATATAACTTTATATATTATCGAAACCCATATATGTGTGTGTATATACATATGTATCCAAAACCAAACTCATGCATGAAGACAATTATATACTTACATATAAAGAATAAAAGAAGAGAGACATAATGTGCTTCGAGTTGCTGTGAAGGACAAGCCGAGAAGAGGTGATAACAGGCTACCCTATTGAAGCCACGCGTGGAGGAATGAAAAATATTATGGCCTGGGCGTTGAGAAGGAATGGGCGAGACCATTGACTTAGGCTCGAGCGTGCTAGCTGCTGGTTGGAGGAACAAGCAATATGAAGGTCTGGGTGAGAAATTGTCGGCGAGATGAGGCATGGATGGCTTCACGACTAGGTACAAGGCGATGCAAAAAATATAGACGAGAAGATGAGTAGGCTAGGAAAAAAATGATGAACAGTATATACGTGCTTTACATCTTATATTTTCCTTTCTCAGAATAAAGGAAATAAGCACCGAAAGGACACAAGCAATACAAATATTGAACCAATGGAAATGTTAAAAGTCAATTCTTGAATTTAGAGAGAAATTAATGCAAGTGGTTGTCTGGTTTACGGTGGATAAGTGAATGGTCAAGAAAACCAAAAGACTCAAATTTCGAAACCGATACGCTAGGCGGTACGCAAAGGGCAACGTACACCGGACTTCGAATTTGACAATCGAATATACCGTAGAGATCAGTACGATGAGACGATCAAAACGGTATACGGATATCAGTGGTATGATTGAATTATAAAAATTCGAATTTTCTACTAGCGGAAAATGCAGCAAAAACGCAGAAAAATAAGATCGATGGAGCTAAAAAAGTCTGAATTTGGAAAAATGAAAAATGACGTCTTGCTCAGAAGATGATTTAGAATTTTTCTGTGTAAAAATATTCAGGTTTCGAAAACATTTTATTTTCATCAATTCCTAACTGATTAAATTGAAATAAAATTACACACGAAATAAACTTTCATATTTTCGGATGAAAATTTACCCGCTGCTATGTTTAACTAGACGCATTTCAAATATTAAATTTTTATTTCAAAATTTTATTATTTAAAATTTCACAAAAATTTCAATTAAATATACTAATAAAACAAATAAAATTATTAAAAATTTACGGGTCGTTACACACTCTTTCTGTCTCGCTTATATTTTTATATAAGTGAGAATAAATTTATTTTATGCTGTTTGATGATTGATTGGATGTTATGCAATAGTAGTTAGCAGTTGGATATATTCCTGCCTATTAGAGCATATGAGACCCTATACGTTCATGTATATGAGCGGATGACCCTTTGTATGCACGTCTGCCTCGAAGCAGACATTGTACATATTTTCTCATATGTATATTTGTTGTAGGTGACAGGTTGGAGGGATCCAACAGGATTACTAACTATGGTCGATATTTATTTACCATATTGTTATATATGTTGTAATATGTGATGTTCGATGTGACGGATGCCATGATCGCTATTATTGATGTGAATCCCCTTATTTAACCTTTTGTAGAATTGGGTCATATTTTGGAATTTGGAAATATAAAAATAACGATTTCAAAATGATTTTTGAAAATATACATGTTTTATTAATTTTCTAATGATTAAAGAAATGAATTTATTCTAAAAAGATAAAATGTTATAATTTTTATATTATAAAAATTATGGCTTTATGAAATATACTTAAATATGATTTTTGAAGTTATATAAGTTTTAAAAATGATTTGTAAATTGTTAAAAAAAGATGTTTATTTAAATGGAATCAAAATATGATTTTTGAAATATGGAGTTAACTATTTTGTAAACTAAGTTAAAATGCGAATTTTGAATTTATTATAAATGGTTTATGTATAAGATTTATAAAATTGATATTTTATAAATAAAAGTAATTGAATTATAAACGAGTTTTATAAGTGTTAAAACGAAGTCATAAATGTAATATTATAAGTGAATAAGATTTATGAGTGGTGGGAGTTATAAAAAGATTGAATTTGTAATAAGAGATTTATAAGTAAATTAGCTTATAATTGGATATTGACGTATAAATGAATATAAATGGAATTGGTTAATAAAGGAATCTTAGGAATGGAAGTTTTTATAAAATAGAAACGTGAATTATAAACGTTGTTTTATAAATGTGAAATCAATTTAATTTGATAAGTTAAATATGAAAGTTTATTAAAGGAATTATATTCACGATTTTGGATAGTGAATAATCCTTAAAATTAATTGTGTAGAAGTAATGAATTTGGTAAAGGGATTATATTCACGATTTTGGACAGTGAATAATCCTTTAAATGCTTGAGAAGTGATATTTTAAAATGGAGTTCGAATGGTTTGAAAATGAAGTAAATTATGAATTACTTATTATTAAAATATGCATATGGAAATGTTTTCCAAATATTGAAATGGCTTTGAAATTATATCTTTTTTAAAGATAATTTGAAGTGAATATTTGAAAGGCGATTTAATTAATAAAATATTAATTAGAAGGTCTTAGTGACTACCTATGTGCTAAATTCTGTTTGTTGTTTTGATAGTTAAATAATCGACTATCAAATTTGGCCATTTTAGTTTCTCGACTTGATGTAGAAACTAATTAGTCGTATACTTAGTACGCAACTGACTTTGTAGGATTGATTATCATTTGTGTTGAGAATGTTGATTCGTGTAGTGCGAAGTGATTACTCCAATCTATCGAGCTTCCTTCTTGGCCGAAGGATAACAAGTTGGAAGCTGGAGATGTGATAAGTATATGAGACTTAGTTTCTGTATGAGGTTGAGAAACGCTTTTGCATTGTTGGTGCGAAGAGACCGGGATCAAATTTATCTGAAAACCACTTCGGGCCAACATATACGCGACGATTGTGCAGATTGGTCGATGATATTGATATTTAGGATTTTCTTTATGAAGGATTGCTTGTTGATCATTTGGGGTTAAAATCCCAATATATATCTAGTTGCAGTAGTCTCTTCGTTATTAAATATCCATTGCAAGGGCTGTCGCTATTAATCCGTTAGGGTATGGTAGGAGAGTACCTTCGGTTTGTCTTGTTCCTTGAAACTTGTATGGACGACTATCTGACATTGTATTTTTAAGATTACGTACATTGGTTTTTACAAACTTACACCAGTGGTGGTAGAGAAGGCAACTTCTCTTAGTTTAACACCTTCCTTGTGACATACGAGCTCAAGGATTGTATTTTTGTGGAAGGAAATTACTAGTCAACGGAAATGGCAATGTGGCATTCAAGGATGATGTGATATGTGAAAGGTAATCATTAGCTCAGGCCTCATCAACCAGAAATGACCAAAACATGGTTAGATGAAGTAGGGCTAAGTAGGTCATTCCCATCAGGATATGATCATTCTTTTTGGATATATTTCTTCCCGCTATGACGTTCGAGATGTAATTATCGTGGATGTATGCTATGAGGGCCCTCAAAAAGGTCAGTAACGACCAGGGGATGACATATTCGGTGCTATCTAGTTACAGAGATAGGACGGTCTTGTGTTGGTAGAGGATAAATGTTCCGTGCCTTGGGACATCCATTAGAGATGTACCCATCGAAAGATAGTCCCTTCACCTAATTATTTGTATGGAAATTTAAACTCTACTACGTGCCAGCCATTTTATTTGTATTACCCACTTTTGGTTTTATGTCGGAATTTAATCAACGTAACAATTTCAGCTATTTTAATATTATTTGTATAATAGACACTATTATAGTATAATAGGATTTGAAATGAAGGTTTTGGTTACTATAAGGTAAAAACATGTCTGTGCTTATGTGTAGGCATGTCTTATAAGATACTTTTGTTTGGAAAAGAAAAGTTTTGGTAATTTAATAAATTCAATTGAGTGTGTTTTCTCACGTTGGTTTACCAGACTGATCCATGTGTTCTTCCCTTTCAATGCTTGGATCAGACCGAGTATATTTTCAAGTTTAGAGTTGGTGCTTTAAAGCTTCAACAGGAGAGCTGGAAGATCGTATTCCAATATGTGTATATTTTTCTGCTGTTTTGTTATTTAAATTATCAATAATTGTAAGGATGGGTTATTATAACTGTCTAGGCTGATGTATAGTGATTGTTTGTTGAACTCTGATGAATGTATGTGTACGATATTACAGTTTCTGTTTTGTAAAGATAATTGATATGATACTATATGTTTTCCACCGCGATGTGAAATTTTGTATTGTTCTGTTTGGTTTTCTCTTCTCTCTTTCTTCTTTTCTCTTCTTCTCTCTTATTTTCTTTCTCTTGACTTTCTGTCATTCCGTGCTTTTTGGGTCAGACATGTGTATTTTATTGTCGATTCAAAGGGTATGGATTTTTGGGTCGTCACACGTGGTATCAGAGCTTAGGTTTAATATATTCCTAGGCTTTGATGTGTACATAGTATAGATAAGTTTAGTAGCACCCTTGATTGAGTTTGAGTGTATTATATATATAAGTGCATATTTGTTAGTGATTATAAATGTTTTATATTATGTTGATGTATCAGTTGAGTGGCTTATGAAATCTGGTTGATGCGTGAGACACCACATTATCAATCGCGGTTTCTAAACACTGAACAGGGAACATCGACATGGTATTGTCTTTAAATGGGGTAAACGAAATAATTTGACCTCCATTATATTTTATATATAAAGGAAACAACTTTTCAAAAATTGTTAAAGTGTATATAAATTGATGGTTTGGTTGTTTGAAAATGTAAATATATATAAGTTAATAAAAAGCTGTTTGAATAATCTAAATAAAAACAACAATTGTAAAATAATAAATTTTATAAGCGTGTGAATTTTAAAGTATGGAATTATAATAACTATCATTTACAATTATGAAGTAATCTTATAAATAAATAATGAAACTACATGAGTATATTTATAAATGTGAGTTATAAATAAAAATGGATTTAAACTAAGAATATGGAAATTTGAATCCCGTTGATTTTGACAGTTGTTTTTCAAAGTTTAAAGAGTTTATACTATTATAAATCTAAATAAGATAAGCAAGTTTGGAATGAATCTTACATAAGTGAAGTAAAATAGTGAAATTATATAAGTATAAATTTATAAATGTGGTTTATAAATATAAAAAGGGATTTTAAAAGAATATAAAGCACTGAGTTCACTACCGTTGTTGGAAAATAATAAGGGCGATGACTGGAGCATCATCAGTATCATTTTTGTGTTTCTGTGTGATGGATTTGCTACCATTTGTAAATTGAAAATTTAAGTTTTGTTTTGATAAAAAAATTTGAATTTAAATCCAAGTTGAATTTGACAAATATAAGTAAAATGAATCTGGACTTATAATATCAAATAAAAAAATTTAACTTTAGTAAAGTTAAATAAATGTGAGTAACATGATGAAATATATGATTGGAAGTTGAAATAAAGTTGAAATTGAAATTAACTTTAGTAAATTTAACTTAAGTGATGTTGAATGAAGTTGAAATTGATATTAACAACGGATTAATAAAGTAAGTTGAAAAGTTAAAGTGATGAATATGAACTTGAGTTAAATAATGAAATTCAACTTTAGTTGTAAAATGAATGAATTGAATTGAACTAATGAAATAAATAAAATATGGATTGAATGTTAATCAATCAAATGTAAAAAAACTGATATGTAATAATGGTTGTAAGTATTAGTTCATTAAAAGCTAATGAAATTGGAAATTGGATAATTTAATGAAAGTCAATTTTATATCAACCAATTGAAATTAAAAGTGTTAAACCTAAGTGAATGTAAACGAAGTAAATATGAATGTTTGAGTGTAAATTAAATAAATATGGGTATGGTGGATATACATTGGTTATTAGTTGGATGCTAGTTGATTGAATAGAAATTCATTAAATGTGATTGATATTGGAAGCTAAATAATTGAATTCAAATTGGAAGTAAAGTGAATCTAAATAGAATTGAATTTTATTTAAATTAGAAGCAAACTAACTTGAATGTAAATTAGTGAATGCAAACTAATTGAATATGAATAAATGAATGTTAGTAAAATCCAATGTTAATGAAACAAATGTGAATAAATTGAAAACCAATTCAATGAATATTAATGAGAAATGAATGTATATTGATTTGTGGATTGATTGAATAGATATTGTTTTGTTGTATATTAGTTGGATGATAGTTAGTTGTTGAATTTGTTGCTTTTGATTACATTTTCTATATTGGCATATATAGTTGTCATATTGTATATGTTGTATATTGATATTACTTTCCATATATACAAGTACTCATTATTTGTTGAGCGTGTAGTAGGTGTAGATGACGTATGCTTCACATTTGGAGCTCACTTTTGCGCTATATTAGTTGTATATGCTCGCTAATAATGTATAAAATACATATCTTGGATTACATATCGTACTTTTATATTTTTCTCCTTCGGGATGCCTCATCCTCGAAGATGAGATGTATATTTGTGGTATTATATATATTATGATTTTTTTCGATTGAATCACGCAAAGGAGGCTATGGGGATTTTTTTTTTGAAAATTGAAGGCGTTGGAATTTTTTTGCGAAAAATTGAGAAAAATTTTTGATTGCTAAATTTTTTGGTTTTTGTGTTAAACGATATTAGTTAGTTTTGAAAAGATAACTATAAATGGATTTGAAAACTTAGAATTTTTTTTATAGGAAGTTTAATTAATGGATTTTGGAAAACAACAAAACTTAAACTAATTTGGCAATATGGTTTGAACTGATTATTTTGAAAAGTTAATGGATTTTGTGGCTTTTTCTTACTTGGTAATTTCGAGAATGAAATTCTTTTAAGTAAGGGAGAATGTAATGATCTAGAATTTCAGTCATTTGAAATTGGGATATTTAATTAATTTTAAATATTCAAAAGTAAATTTATAGGTTAAATAACTTACATTTCAAAAATACCGATTTATTTGGATAATTAAATTGTTAATTTAATATTTGAAATTGCAGAAAAAGTTGGATTTTGAATTTAATGTGAATGAAAATGATTTATAAAGTTGATTTGAATTCTATTTGAATTAGAATGGAGTTGGGGAACTTTTAAAATTAAATTAAATGTTAATTTATAGAAATTGGAAATTTAATATTAAATTAACGTGTAAAAATAGTCATTTTTGGCACTTTCTTAGATTTCGATGAAGCCAGTTTCACTGGATCCGTAATAGCGAGTTGTTGTAGGATTTCAAATTTCATGTTAATCAGACTTACGGTTTGGTCGTGCGAAGCTGAAACGCGTAGAATTTGATTTAAGTAAATTAAATTAAATTAATTCGATTCGAAAATCTATCTTCCAAATACGTGGGAATTAGCTCCCGATATATATTCTATTGTATTCGGAATAGGGGTAAAATATTATAAACTCCTGGTGGCATGCTATGTTTGGAGTTCGAAATTATTTTGAGTGAATAGTGTTTTAAAATGTTGCCTATATAAGGACATTCTTTTGCCAAACCCTATAAACTAAGGTCAGAGCCGCCACCAATTGTTCGAACGGTCAGAAATGTACGAAACTTCTCCTCCTAATATCTCGAAATCCATCAACAATTAGCCGAAACTCTCAACTATAAACTTGTAGAGCTTGGTGAGATCTTCACATCCATATGGTCGTGATCATCATCGGAGCTTCGTTGTAACATCTCACCTTTTTGTATGCTTTAAATCGATGATAAACCACACATGTTGGACTCAAACCATACAGGAGGGCGGGGTTATTGTTGGGATGAATAAGAAAAAGCAAGGAAAGAATAAAAACAAAACAAAACCTTGCAGCGGAATGACAAAAAATAATTATCAAATAACAGTTCATGAAGCTGTTTTACAAAAACATTTGATTATACTTATACAACACAGAATCGGAGTAACACATACCAAAGAATAATAAATAACAATGCAGCGGAACAATGTGATGTAGTGGAACAATATAGTAAATAATAGTAATAAAATTTTCGTCTTCGTCCTCCAGAAGTAAGGTCTTCAAACCCTAAAATGCTCAGGCTGACCCGAGCGAATTGAAAGGACAAAACAATCGAGTCAGAACTAAAAGATCTTATGTAAGTTAAATTAACGGTAAATATTATGAGTGGAACAACGTCAAAGATGTTTATGGGATTTGACATCTCCTATCCACTGTCAAACGTGAGTGTAGTAACTTAAGAAATGCTCGGGATTCACATCTCGTAAGGATCCGTTAAACTATTTACTATGTAGTAATATTTCGCTATTATAATAATGTCTAAAGTAAAATAAACTTACTTTTAAATTGCGTTAAGTCTTTACATTTTCCACCTTAACACGTAATAGTCCCAGTAGTCCATCCAGTATCATAGTCCCTCCTGATCGGGAAACCACCAGAGGATACTCCACGGGCTATGGGTGAAAACTAAACTCGTACAAAGCGCGCTAAGGTAGGTAACACGACACAATTAGGCAATGCCAGAGTAGATATACCAATTACGCTTCCGGACCGGTGGTAACGCATAGCAGCTACCACCGCCCACCTCGAGCCACACCCCCAATGTAACGACCCAGAGTTTGACCACTTTAAAATATACTATTTAGAGTGATTTTAAATATTAAATATAAAAGGTTTTATGATTCAAACAATATTAGATAGGGTTTGAAAAGAGAAGTATACACAAAAATAGTAACATTTGCCTATAACGACAAAAGTGACAAAATGCTGGTTTCAGAAAAGTATGTTTCAATGGTTAAATAAATTATCTTAATTAATTTATGAGTGTTTATATTTTTAAATAGCATTATACAAATTTATTTTCAAATTTGGTTTACATAAATAAATAGTTTAACTAAAACGTCAACGGATTTGTTTGATTATGTTCAGCAAGATAGGGGGTTCTCGCTTTGTAAACAGTGACGATGCTTAGACTCTTACCCCTACACGTCCTTAGTGTGAAAGGGTTGGTTGATAGTCGAGAGGCTTGCCGTAAAAGCAATTCCGAGGTATCACGTGTGGTCATCTCCATGTTGAAAAGCAGGAGTACCCCCGTGTTGAAAAGCAGAAGGGTAGCGGGATGGTTGAAAAGCCTACCGAGGCGGGTGCAGGAGTTGCCCGTTCGTCACATTTGGTATCAGATCTTTTTGTTAAGCGAACACCGAAGCCTAGGGGTACATCTCATCAGAGACAGGATTAGTAATATCCTAGGATGAGTAACTCAATAGAAATAGGGTTAGTAACACCCTAGAATGAGTTATGAGAGTGCTATATATATGTGAGTGCGTAATTGTTAATTTTATAAAAATGGTTTTGTTTTAAATGGTAAATGAAATAATTTTACCTAGGATTATATTTTGAATCTAAAGTATATATTTGGAAAAGTTGTATAGTTAGAAACCTAGATCAATGAAATTTAAATATGAACATCTTGTGATTAGAATTTCACGATTTGACTGTAAGATGTTTCATAAAGACAATCGATAAGTAAGAAATCTGATAAGTTAATTAAGATCTTTAATACTTATTCCAAAATAATAAATTAAGAAATGATAATGTTAAGTTACTATCATAAATTAATCAATTGCTTAATTTAAAAGTTAAAGTACAAATATCTTGTGAATTAAGTTTCACGATTTGACTATAAGGTGTTTGATAATAAGATTGGTTTAAGGAATGGACATATAAGACAAAAATGTATTTAATTAATAGAAAATGATTGTGAAAAAGGAAAATATAAAAGGAATGAAGGTTTAAAATTCAAGTAATTTAAAAAAATTGTGGTAATTTAAATAAAGTTAATTAACATAATATAAATTTATAAAATTAATTTATAAAATAGATTTTATAAAGTAATCTCTAAAGGATTTTGAAAATGTTATTATTTCAAATAAAAATAGGTATTTTATGATACATAATTCGATTTACTCGAAAATAAACTAAAAATGGGCAAGAGATGTGTTCGGATGGTAAGCACTTCACTTAAGTATTACTCTTCTTGTTAAGTGAGACGACCCGACTTCCTATCTTCAGGAAATCGCATCATCAATGAAGAAATAAAGGGATAGAAGAAGAAAAGAAAGAGAAAGAAGAACACAAAAACAACAGGTAACTCGCAGCGGAACGAATGAAATATAATATATCACATAAAATATTACATAGTATCATATTACATCAGAGTAAACAACTTATACAACACATATTAGACATTTATAAATATCTGTCTAACCATACAACTCAAGATACACAAGATACAGATATCAAACAACACAGCGGAACCATAATATATCTACACGTGGAAGCCTCCTGCTCCATAACTCCTCCAGAATTCGTTAAGAAAACCTGAATCACTTGACTACTCATACATGATATGAGTACCCAAGAGTTTATTAAAACAGAAAATAAACACTCGGGTCAGACAGGGGTCTGGTGTGAGTAAACGGTTTAAAATTGTTTAACTTTAGAAAAACCTTTGAAAAGAAAAGGTATCACGTAAGACTTCCCACACATAAACATGGAAAAGTTTTTACCTTACGCTAACCAAAACATTTGATAGGAAATCCAGTGATATTATAATAGTGTCTAGGGTTTTCAAGTAAATAAGAAATAGCCGAAATTGTTACATTCATTAAATTCCAGCTACTAGCCACAAAAGTGGGTAATACAAACAAAACCGTAGGGTCTCGTAGGAAGAATGGGTTTCCATCAATGGCAGGGCTACTGGGGTACCGCCTGTCACAGTACGTGGCCTAGATCAACGCACCGAGGAGTACACCCGCTCCCCTGCAACACAAGGCCAGAACCATCCCTTACTGGACAGTCCCGAACAAGACCACCCCGTAGTTGGCGCGACCAACAACACACTAAGCCGAAATAGAAAGGGACCTCTAGATAGGGTAAATCTCGCTCTCAAGTGGGAGCTACCCATGAAGCCTTGCTGCACCTCCCCTGTTTTAGCCATTCCCGGATTGATGAGGCTTGAGGCTACGATTACCTTTATAGAACACATCTATCTTAGAATGCTCATCGTCCACCTGACGATGTTCTGAAAGCATTCAATCCATACAAGTTCGTTCCGGGTTCGAACGAAACCGAAGGCACTATCTCGTTGCACTCATATTGGAATCACCCTCAGAGTCAACGACCATAGACCTTGCACTCTAAATCACCATCTCGAACCTATAAGCACTATTCCGTCAACTCATTACGGAATCACCCACAGAGTTATACTGACGTATAGTCCTTACACCTCGAGTCTTCACTTGCTCCACTTGGATTCACGACCTAACGTTTAATTGGAATCGATATGGTTTTCGGATCCCAAATATGGTAACCCGATCCCGGTCTCACCGAAACCAAATGCCATTTTAATGTCCAAGTTGTACTTAAGGGTTTAACAATTTAAACTCATATTCAAGGTGATATAACAGATAGATGAATAACATTATCACAATAGATAATTCACATCAAACATTCATCTCCACAAAGCGGCATATCACATATCATAGATATCCAAATCATCCAGCATCAACCAATATCAATCACCCAATATCAATCACTCAATAATGATCATCCAATATCAATCAATCAACCAATATTAACCAATCAACCAAGCAGAATTGATTAACTCTTAATCAATTTGATTACCTAAAATCCTCCTTCATTTATTTATTCCAAATAAATTAATCATCTCTAATGATCTTCCCAAATTAATCTTCCTTGATTAATTATACTTTAATTACATTCAAGTAATCATCCTTAACCATATTCAGTAATTAACCTTTAATTACTATCATTAATTACAATAATTAGTGATCCTTTATTCTACTTCCATTAATTAATTAACTGTGATTAATTGCATTAAACCTCAATTAATTACAATTAATTAATCACACTTAAATTAAATCACTTATATTAATCAACCTTGATTAATATTATTTATTAACTAATGAACTTATTAATTAATAATTCCTTAATTAATTAAACAATTAATTTGTAATTAGTCATCTCATTAATTCATAAACAGTAATTAACAATTTATAATTACTTATCTTAATTAATTAAATTCTTAATTAATTATATTAAACCCTTTGATTAATTAATCTAATTAATTAATCTTTAATTACTTCATTAAGTAATTATTAAACACAATTAAATTAATAAGTAAATCCTTAATTAATTACTTTATTAATTAATTACATTTTTATTAATTACAATTAGTAATTAATCCTAAATTAAACACATTCATTAATTAATTAATCACATTAATTAATTAATCACATTAATTAATTAACTAAAATAATTAAGTAATTAACTCTTAATTACTTAACAAGTAATTATCTCTAATTACTTCATTAATAAGTCTTGATTACTCCATAAATTAATTACTTAACAAATAATTAATTCTATCGTTAAACAATCCTTAATTCTTTAATTAATTAATTACTCCATAATTAATTAACTTTAAAAAACAATTCAATTAATCAATTTCTTAATTGATAACATTAAGTGATCATTCATTAATCACTTCCATTAAATTACTCCCATGAGTAATTCTCCATTAATTACTTCCATTCTTAATTATATTCAAACATTAACCATTGATTACTTCATTAAGTAATCACACTTAATTAATCCATTATTAAGTGATATTAAAATTAAATAAACAATTAACTAATTAATTAAAATTAATTAAACAATTTATTAATTAACTTCTAATATTAAAGAAAATCTTTTAATAAATTAAGAAAACCATAAATCTTAATCAAACTTAACTTATTAACAAATCATATTAAATAAGTATTCTTAAGTTACTTATCCAAATAATTTAACCTTATTTATTTCCATAAATAAATTATTTGAATTATTTAAATCTTATTAATTCAAAGACAAATTATTAAACTAGGTTTATAAAATCATAAAAATAGTCTTACTTGGAGATAAAGCATTTATAAATCATTTCCAAATTTAAAACACTTAAAATTATCAAGTTTTTAAACTAATTTATTTTTAATATAAATTGAAAATTTGTTATTAAAACATTACTTCAAACTTTAGCTTAAAACTTTGATTTAATAATTAAATTCAAATTTCTCTTTTAAATTTGAATTTTAAAACTTAATTAAGATAATTATTTTCAAACAAACAACTTAAAACATTTTTAAATTTGAAATATAAATTCAAATTTCACTTTTGAATGTTTAATTTACTTCCTCTTTAAAACAACAAGTTTAAATTTAGTTCTCATTATAAACTTGTTTATAACTTAATGCTTGATTCTTAAATTATTCAACTCGAGTTTATTATGCAACCTAGTATTACACCTAACTACCAGATCAGCAACTAAAAACCCGAGGCAACAAATGAATCCACCCGAGACTACACCGAAGCAAACCCAAACCCCATTATCATCGAGTCGCCCCCGAAACACACACGAGAACTTACCCGAGCAAATCTCGTCTTCCCCAACAAAACTTTCCCCAGTGCACATACCCAAACACGGTGCACGATGCACAACACCTCCGGCCATTGACGATTTGCGCGACGACCAACTACGATCACAAAATCACACGTGAGCCCAAAAACCTACCCAGATCGAAGAATAAGCAAGCGAAACAAATTTCGATCGTTCGAACCAAAAACTGCAGAAACAACTCGAACCCAAAATCCAACGCCAACGACCATTCTCGCCGCCGTTGAACTCCGCCAGACCCACCATCGAATCCCACATCCATGAACTTCATCTTCACTAAAAATGAACGAACTCGAATCAACATCCTCGACGCACTGCCACAACATTCAAGCCAAAACAAACTATAATCTTAAACCCTAGTTTCTTCAATTACGATCAAATTACTCATTGGAAAAATTCAAAAGTATTTTTCCCTTAATCTATAACATACATGCAAGCTTCGATCCAAGTATCAACTCAAATTAATATGTATACAATCCGTAGTTCATAAAAATCCCCAAAGCATTCAAACCAAAAATTCAACTTAATTACTCAATTAAAAATTATGATACAAACTCTAAAAATCATAACTTTCCTATTGTAATTCAATTATACGTTCAAAACTAGAATTTGAAATCATAAATTTTTTCCCAAATTTTGATTTTCACTGTAAATTTGAAAAATATGAATAACTAATTCATTTAAAACCCTATAACTATTTTTAGATGATAAATCACTTGATTACAAACAACTTTCATTTACAAATCACAGTCCAATTTGTATTCAAAATCAAGTTATTGAGATTATTGAAGGACTTGAACTGTTTTTAATTAACACAGTATCCATTTTAAATTTTACAGGCAATTCAATATTTTAATTCAACATGCATTCCAATTTAAATAAAATTTTCATATAACATCATGATATCATCATAAAATCAAGATGAAATCAAAAATCAAACTGTTTTAAAAAATAGTTTACTCACCTGATTATATGCAGAGCAGATTTTTTTTCTTTTTCCAGGCTCTTGAATCTTAGATTTTGAAAAAGCTTTTAATTGCTGTTGTAAAATCCATCTGCATGCTTTTAAATTGAAGTTGAACTTGATTCCATTTGAAATGCAGGTTGATGAGAACTTCAATTTGCAGATTGTATTTGCAGATGTACATCACATTGAAATGCAGGTTTTAGAACTTTGAAATGCAGTTGCTCTTGATTGCAGTTTTCCTTGATGTTGCAAATTGATCTTAAACTTTCTTTTGATTTTTTTTTGCAGATTCGATTTCAATTTCAGATAGCATTTTGTTTTCAGGTTTTTGAATTAATTTTCTGGTTTCCATTAGAATTAAGAAAAGAAACAAAGAATGAAAGTGTTTGAAAAAAAACAAGTTTTCTTCTTTTACATTTATTAAAAATTAAAATGAAATGTTGCCACATGTCTTTAAGCATTTACATTTGTCATTTATTTAATTTGCATGATTAACAAGTGTTATAAAGATATGTTTACATGTTTACACATGTCTTTAAATATTTTTAATTAAATTTTTACCATTTAATTTAAATGTAATATAAACTTACATAATTTAATTCTCTTAATATATATAATTTTACATATGTATACATAAATTTATTTTTAAAAGGAATTATTCTAAAACTAATTATAATATAAATATATCTTTATACATGTAATTTAAAAATCTAAAACATTTATACTTATACATTTATAACCATTTTAAATTGAAGCATTTAAAAAAAACAAAACAAACTTTGGTTAAATCCCTTTTTAAACTATCTTATTTAAAATAACAATTATCTTATATTTTAAAACAAACAATTATCTTATAATTGAAAACAATTTGACAAATCTAAATTAACTTTTGAAAATATAAATTAAAACAAAGCATAAAATTATAATTTCATACATATACAAATTATCCATAGATTAAATTAAATTTAAAACAATATCAAATTATAACATATACAAACATATATATTACAATTTGAAAATTCAATCTTTATTTAATACAAAAGATATTCTATTCACAATATATATCAAATATATATATTATAAACAGAATAAAATTTTATTAGCTTTGGAAAAATAAATCTTATCCATATCAAATTGTTAGAAAGATATTGATCACAATTATCAGATTAAATATTTAATAACTTTTAAAAAGATTAAATTCACCAATTTAAATTAAGATTATAAAGAAAAAATCATCAAATCAATTTAATTATTAATGCAGATTATTAAATTGTTATTGCCGAAAATTCCGGGTCGTTACATTAAGAGGATATATGATACTATTGGTAGTATCCAGTTCCTTGGATTGTTTTGAAGTTACTCGATCAATATAATTTTCTTAAGTTAATGAAATAAAATGAACCACTGATTAATAATCTTTATAAAAGTGTTTAAAGTAAAGATAAATTTGGAATCGCCAATTGCTAAAATAAAGCGGAATTTTCGACGATTTTGGACAGTCGTAAAAGTGCTTAAAGTAAAGATAAATTTGGAATCGCTAATTGCTAAAATAAAGCAGGATTTTCAAATATACTCAGCAAAAAAAAAATTAAAGCTTCCTCTGTTCTTCATTGATTAGGTGAGCAAACCCCTTCTTTTTGATCCTAAACTTGAATATCTTGATTTCTGTGCTTACTACTGGAAGTTTTTCATGATAACTGGTTATTCAGTTGTTAAGTATGACTACATGTATATATATACATGAGAATGACTGGGCATGACAGTGTTTTGATCCTCTGTTAGAAAAACAGGCATGATCATCTAATACAAATTCATCTCTCCTCTATTAATTTCTCATAGACTTAGGATTTTCAAACAACTTATCCTTGTTAAACTTAAAATAAGATAAAAAAATTTAAGTATGATTTTTTCCTACATTATCTGAAAATATCAAGAAATACAGCAGCAAGCTAAATAACATGATAAACCAAATGTTAAGATTACTTGATTCATGTTTATAACTTGAATTGATTTGGGAAAATACGATTTTTAAAACAAAAATCATAATTTTTAGTTGAAGATTTTGTGTGAAATTCTGGGTTAACCAGAAATTGGGTTTTGAGGGGATTCTGGTGGTCAACATAAAATTACTTATCCCTAAATTTTAAACCAAATTCTTCTTATAATCTAAAAAATTTCATTTATTCTAGAAATTTTCTAATTAATTCACAATCTAATTCCATAATTTAATTTCAAAATTAAATTAATTGCCAAATTAAACTTGGTAAATTTTCAGGAATGTTACAGATTCCCCCCTTAAAAAAAAATTTCGTCCCCGAAATTTGCTAAGGAGAAGAGAAAGAATAGATGATAGATAAAGAAATGATTGATCAGATCAGATCGAATCGAAATATTCATTCTGCATTTGGCTTCCCAAAGCAGAATATCAACAAATATAAGAACCAACTCATTCAATTACGAAATAATTGGGTAATTTGATCTACGAAGTATACAGGGGTATTGGTTAGTTCGAAGGAATAACTAACCATTCGTAAAATATATCGAAACCCAATGAAACAGACAGAAATAGATTCGACTACGATCTCAGATTCAAGATTTTAACTTATTTACGATTTGTTGAGAATCGCGTCAAACTCAAAGCTAAGGAATTTATGGAATATTTTGACAAAAGATAAACCATTGTGAAATACTTTGAGTAAATGAAATAAGATAAGGATAATTTATAAATCTGATTTATAAAAGAAAAAAAGATTTAAGAGCTAAGAGTAAGGATTTAAAAACGGGTGGTTTTAAAATTTGTTTTTCAAAGCTAGAAAATTAACGATAGTACTAAAATAAGTTTTATAACTTATGAATTTGAGATAATAGTAAATTACAACAAAGTCTAAATTTTTTAGACAGACAGATTCAAGTAAAACCAATTTGAAATTTGGGATTTGTATATACTCTTAGGATGTAGAGGTATATCGTACAAATGTAGATTTAAGTCATAAACTATTAAGTAAAATAATGACTCCTCAAAACGGTAATTATAACCTGGAAAATGTTTTATTAATGAATTCTAGCATTAATTAAGAATTTGGACCTATATCTTTAAAAGTGATTGATTTACATAAGTTATAAGATGTAATAAACTTAAGTAATAGATTTATAAAATGGTTCATAAATAATATTAGTGTTAAAAGATTGTGGGAAGACTTTTTTATAAAGATAAATTATCTTTTGAGTGAAAAATAGTTTCTTTGGAATATATCCCTTTAATAAAAATATTTAAAAATAAGTAATTAAAGGGATTATATAAAAAAACACCTTTATAAAGTGTTTGAGCTTAGGATAAAAGTTTATGAAAGTTTTGAGGGTTAATAAATACATATGTTATATGTAGATCATCTCATCGCATAATTTTGATCTAAGATTCGAGTTCGGAACGTTGAGGTGTTTACACTGATCCAGAAAAGAATATCACTCGATTCTTGACGATGAACATTGATGAGGATGTTTGGTTAGCTACTTTAGTTTTCTATCATAGTTGATCACTATGCAAGGAAAGCAAAGGTTTCTGAAGAAAAATCCTGATTAAAGTCCACACTAGAGGATCGGGGGATCGATACTAGTTCGGAAATGAAGTTGTGTATTTGAATAGGAGATCGAATAAGATATTTCATGCGGATGATCTGTGTATATTATATGGAATTAAGTTTAAAGATAAATGTTTTAGGTAAACTTTTGTTTGGGTAATTTCGAGGACGAAATTCTTTTAAGTGGGGGATAATGTAACGATTCAGAATTTGACCACTTCAAAATATACTATTTAGAGTGATTTTAAATATTAAATATAAAAGGTTTTATGATTCAAATAATATTAGATAGGATTTGGAAAGAGAAGTGTACACAAAAATAGTAACATTTGCCTATAACGACAAAAGTGACAAAATGTTGATTTCAGAAAAGTATGTTTCAATGGTTAAATAAATTATCTTAATCAATTTATTAGTGTTTATATTTTTAAATAGCATTATACAAATTTATTTTTAAATTTGGTTTACATAAATAAATAGTTTAACTCAAACGTCAAAATGTGACCGTAAAACATTTTGTCGAAAAACGACGTTTTGTTGATTATAAGTTGTCGCAACGTCGTCGCACCTTTATTTTCTTATATAGGAAAATATATTCAAATAAGGTAAGTATTAATTAATTCACTAAATATGTTTGCTTTTACTAAATAAGATTAGAAAACTTCTGAAAGTCATTAGTAAAAGTAAGTAAGAGTTAACAAAAGTAAGAAAAAGTAAACATCAAATCACATCAAATCAAAGCCAACATAATTATGATATTCTTTACTTAATCTTTAAGTGACTAAGTCATAAAGTAAGGATGTGAAAGACTATGTTAAGTATTGAAAATATAGAGTTTGCTTTTGGTTGAAGTAAGGTTGGTTTGGTAATTTGGTAAGAGGTTATTTTGGTAAATTTACCACTTCTTTCTTTTTCTATAAATACCCACCTCCTTCTTCACTTTCATTCACATTTTTTTCTTCTTTTTTTCTCTAGCTTCTTCATCTTCTTCCTCTTCTCTTTAATGGCTTTCAAGCCATAGAAAAAATTAGAAATATATAATGTCAAAATATTGTCAAAATATTCAAAAGAAATCAATGTTCATTCTCTTCAAATCAAACTCATTTTTCTCCACATTTTACCTCTTCTTCTCTCGGCGATAACTTCTTCAAAACCTAACCAAAATGCAAAATTATTTTTATCACATCATATATTTTTCCAGTGGCTACAACATTTATGTTGACCACTTTATCCCATTCTAAAGTTAACTATGTCAAAATTGCACTTCTTTCTAGTGCATTTTCTGGCTCAGTATTTAAGCCAGAGAATAGGTCATTTTCTTTTGATCATAACTTAATCATAACAGATCCGAATGATAAAATTCTTTTTTTCAAACCACATAAAATTCCAGTGGCTACAATTTTAATGTTTTTCACTTTTTCCATTATCGAGGTTTACTATACCTGAAACTCAATTCTTTGAAGTACATTTTCGGGCTTTATTTTTATGAATCCAAGAATAGCTCTTTTCTTTTGACCATATCTTCTTCAAAATTAATCAAAGTCAAGTGATTCTTTTTTTAAATTCAAGAGAAAATAATTTTCAATAATTTTTAAGTTAACAAGTTTTTCAAATCTTGAGAGTAAGAGAGTCAAAAACAAGAGAGAAGATGACCTATTTTTCGGGTCTAATTTTGAGAATTCAAGTTCAAAGCTCTACCGCTTCTTCTCTATATTCTCGGCCAACCTCCATCTCAAGCCTCGGACAAGCTATTTGAAAGGAGAGGGTGTTGTTTGCTAGTGTTTAAAGGAGTAGGAATTAATTAGTGAAGTGTTGGTTGATTAGAATGTTGGTAGGAAGTTAATCGCTTTGGTTTATGGTGAGAAACTCTAATTAGCATCACTATTTATAAATATACATGTTTGATGATGTGTTATGATTGCTATGAATGTTTATATATGTTTTGATCATCAAGTATTGATTTTTTGATGTGATTGTTAAATTATTTTAGCAAGTCATGTTAATACATGTCAATAAGCACAAAGGAAATTATTTTCGTTTTGAAAATGAAATGGTGTATATGGAATGCTTAAACCTTTTGAAATAGTTTTAAAATGAGTTAGAAATGTTTCATAAACATTTAAATATGTTTAAAGAAATAAAGGAATAAAATAAAATTTTGTAGCAAAGTGACCAAAGTTTAAAATTGATATTTTAAATGTTTTAAAAATATGAAATAAATCCTAAAAATCTTTTAAAACGTATTAAAAGAGATTTAAGTTGAAAATTTGGATTTCTAAATGATATAAAATTAGTTTTGAAGAATATAGCTTCTAAAACGCTATTTGCAACACTTTTCGCAAGGCTTTTCGCAGCAATTTGAAATAACTTTTGAAATGCAGTTTTAAACTAAACAATTCTTTCCTACATAATTTTAAATGATTTTAGAAGAATAATCAAGTTATTTAAAGATGATTTGGGAGTTTTAATAAGAGTTCGAATAAATTGTTAAGATGAATTGTTTATACCACTTAAACAATAAGTGAAGAAGATTGAATATAATAACAAACTGAGTAATGCGGAAACAACTAATACATTTGTCCCTTCTGTGAGATCTGGAAAGATAAAACAAGGTGTTTAACTAAGGTTAGGAATGGAGCAACCAGTGCCCTGAACTTACCAAGCCTATATTTTCTCTTCTTAGGCGAGGGGTGGAACATATCGAAAGGAAAGCCCTGATGCTCTAAACGATCATAATTAAGTTTTTCTAAGATAAAAGAAAAGAAATAAATTCTATGAATTTATTATAAATGGTCTAGATATAAGATTTATGAAATTTATATTTTATAAATAAAAGTAACGGAGTTATAAAAGTGTTTTATAAATATTAGAAATGGAATTGTAATCAAATTTATATACGGGTTTACAATTGAAATTTAGAAAAGAATTTATAATGGATTTTATAAATAATCGGATTTGAAAGGAATGAATTTGTAAATAAGAGTTTTATAAGTAATTAAATTATAATTGGATTTTGACTGATAAGTGAGATATAAATGGAATCTGTTAGTAAAGAAATTTTATATATGGAAGTTTATAAAATATAAATGGAATTTATAAACACCGTTTTTTAAATCTGAAATCAATTTAGTTTGATAAGTTAAATGAGAAAGTTTATTAAAGGAATTATATTCGTGATTTTGGACAGTGAATAATCCTTTAAATTAAATGGATGTTTTGGAAAGTGAAATTATAAAAAGGGAACATTTTCCCTAAGTTAAAAGTTAAGAAGAAAAATCTTTGATTTAGATTTAATGAATGATTTGGAAAGGTTTTACTAAGTAAAAGAGAAAATGATTTGGAATTATTCTAGGATTTAAGAAAAGTTTAATAAATCAAATGATAAATGAGGCTTAATGATTCCATATACTCTTTACAAGAAAATGGAATAAATTGAAAAGAATATATATAAGAAAGATATTTGATTAGATAAAAGATGAAGTAATTAATTGACGATTGATATCATATATGAACTTAACATATTTTTAAAGCGATGATTGGCTTTGAAGGAATCGGAGTTGGATGATTCCTATCCGAAAACCACTTCGAACCAATGTATACGTTCGAAAGTGAAGACATGTTGAAGATGATGATAATTGAAGACCGTGGATCTTCATAGCGTGAGGACTGCTTGTTGATTTGCTTGGGGTTGCACCCATTATAGAGTTATATGTAGCAGTGGTCTCCTCGTTGTGGAGATTTTCGGATATCAAGGACTACTTGCTAGTAGTGGTAGTAGGAGAGTGCCTTCGGTTTGTCCTGATCTTAGACAACTTGTATGGACGTTTGTCTGACATTGCATTTCTAAAGATTACGTACATTGGTTTTTATAGACGTACATTAGTGGTGGCGGAGAAGGCAACTTCTCTTAGCATAACACCCTCCTTGAGACATACGAGCTAAAGGGTTGTTGTAACAACCCGGTATTTCGCGTCTATTTTTAATCGACATTAAATGATTAATATTATTGCAAATTTCCATTTGAAGTTTTTGAATTTTGAATTTTTAAATTATTTTATAAATTGTTAAAAGAAATTTTGGGCTTTATAATTTAAATAGTGGTCCATATTTTATTGGGCCGTGATTATTTGCTAAGGCTTATAACCGGTTTCTTTTCCCCGTTCTTTCATTTTTCATTCGAACCCTAAAACCTAGCTCACGAAGAAAATAGAATGGGGGCGGTCTCGTGTTCGTTCCGCTGCTCCAAATTAGGGCTTCGATGTCGCTCGTCTTTGTGAGTTCGTCGTCGCCTCGTCCAGGTGAGTAATTATACTTACTCACATCTAATTCATTCCTTTTAAAGTGCTTCTGCAATTCGACGTTGATTCGATGTTGTCTTATCTTGGCCATTTGTATTCGTTCGATGATGGTAATCGAAGTTGTTATGTGAATTTCTTTTGTGCCTATGTCGTTCGACTTCGATGTTGTTTATGATTTACGACTTGTTTATAATCATATATAAGTTCGCTGCTTGATGGTCACGGCTTTGAATTCTTTTGGCTTTGAGATGAGAAAAAAAAATTGATTTGTTCTTCTACGACTTCGACTTGATTTATGTACTATAGTAACCTGGACTTGAGCATCTAATACCATTGGGTATTTTCATTTGATTTTGTTTCTGCCTCTGGTTCCAATTGGTTTATTTGAATGGGATATCATTTGATAGTTGCCTTGAGCACAGTTCATGCCTTTACTTCAGTAGCATGCATTTTCTTTGGTCATTTGACTTTGTTTGGACTATGATGACTTTGTAGCTGTTTGCATTTACATGTTTGTGTCGATCGTTGCTTCATGTTATTGCAGCTTCATTGTAGCTGTTGGGACCATTTGTAGCAATATGTATTTTTGTAGCCTGCTGCTTCAGTTTTTCTCTGTAGCATACTGTGGCATTGTTTTTTTATATATATATGCATTAGTGTATGTATTTATGTGACTGTTTGTCACACTGTTTCATGGTTCTCTGATCATTGAAGTGTTGCATTGTTTTGGTTGTATAAGTTGGCTTTGGCATCACTCTTTTTCACTTACATGTTTGCAATTGGGCTTCTTTTGATTTTGCACAGCTTCATCATGTCACTTGATCTGTTTCACTTGAGTTGTATTTAGCTCCGTGGTTGTCACTGCATTCATATTGGTTTAGATGTGCACTTGCTTGGGTTTTACTGAGCTTTGGCATTTGTTTGTTCATTTGGTTTTGTACTGATATGCTTCACTGGTACATGTGCATTGCTCACTTCTCTGATCTTGTTTGTTGGTGCACTTGGTTGCCTTTGTGATCTTGTGGTGGCTGTAGTTTTGTTGCAGTCTTACCCTTGTTTCCTAGTGGTGATTACAGTGTCATACTACCAGGCTTGAGTTCATTACATGCAGTCTTCATTTGTTAATGCACTGTATAAATACACATGCCAATTTATTTCTGCTTTGATCTGGGTCACTGAATAGCATGGGTGCAGACATTGTTGTTTCACTGGTTGTTGTCCTGTTGCGTTATAACCTTGCCTTGACTTGAATTGGTCTGATTGCTTCCATATCATGGCTGGTTTGAGTTTTGATGTCACTACATGTATGCATACCTGTGTATATACATGTTTACTACGTTTGAGTTGCTGTTTCGATTTGTAGTTTGATTATGTGATGTTGCATCACTTGATGTTGCCTCTGGTTTCTGTCTTGATTCATTCCTGTGTATCAGTGATGCTTATGTCTTTTGAACACTTGAGTTCCACTGTGCATAGTGCATATCACTTTTACCACTTAAGTCATTCAGTTTGAATTTATATCTCATGAATGCTTGCTGCCTTGACCTGTTGCGCTATAACTATTGAGGCAGTGGCATTGATATTTGAATCTTCATTGATTTTGGTCCGTCGACGTTTTGTGTACATCATCACTATAGTGGCAAGGCAGTGCACGCAAGCGTGAACTGCAGCCACACGGTATGGTTTTGCGATATTCTATTTGTTATGACTTATGAATCTCTTTGCGTATTCCATATTCTGTAGTGGCGAGGCAGTGCACGCGTGCGTGTACTGCAGCCCTACATGAATTAATATTTTAATTGATATTTCAATGATTTGAACTGTTCTGTTTATTTCAATTCAATATTCTGAATTGCATTCTTATTTGGTTTAATTACTGTCGTCTATTCATTATTTGATTATTATTGCTTCTGTGCACTAATAACTGAGTTTGAATTAGACTGACCCGAGTATTATTTTCTTTTGAATTTAATACTCGGGTCAGACCGAGTATTTCAGGTCGTAGATATTCTGCTTTGGGTTGCTGCTAGAGCTATGAAGTTCTTTCATATCTTTTGGAGTAGTCGTCGTCATTTGTAGTAGTCTGTAAAATTGTATAGGAAAATATGTATTCATGTATATTATATACGTTAATGTACTTGTATATGTAATTTCCTTAGTCGACTGTTGTAGTTGTATCATATGTACCGTGTCAAATGTATTGTAACTGACATCAGTTATTATATATATATATATATATATATATGAGACTTTCTGTTTCATCTGTGTTCCGCATTTATATTATCTGTGTTGTTATTTTATATTTACTGTTCTAAACTATTACGAACCATAGTAGTTCATTTTATACTGGAATTGGGGTATGTCGATGGGAGAAAATAAACCAGAGATGAAAAATGAAAGAATATATATATATATATATATCACTCCCATCGAGATAACCAATACTAGTGTAAGGCCAACTATTGATGGCCGCTCCTCAACAGCCTTATTCTCCGTGCTAGTTGACAGCACTACACCGTAGTGTTCTTGGCTAGCGCGGGTATAGAGGTGGGGCGTCACAGCTTGGTATCAGAGCCTGGGGTTCAGAACAAATATAAAACGTAACTTAGATAGTACATGTGTTACAACTATTTGTCGACGTTTTATCTCTCATATTTGCATATGATTGTCTTTGATTGTTAGGTATGAATTCCTAATGCTTATTCATATGCATTTGATTTTGATTCTTGTGTTTTCGGCTTTGATTTGATTTAGCCGATGATTGATTTTGTTCGAATCTCAGCGATTCTGAACTTGATATTTTATGTTTTCTTCGGCTTGATTTCCATTCGACTTCGGTCACTTTGTTTTTGAGAAATTTCTAAATTCTTGATTTCCAAGACTCTGACTTGGTTTGCCGTTGAGTTCTTTGTTGATGATGTTGAATCGTTTTGTACTCTATTATGGCCATTACTTGTTGACTTCGGCATTGACTTGAATTTTCATTTTTGTTGAAGTCATTTATTCATTTATGCTCGTTCAACTTTGTTTTTCTAATTGTTATTCGATTCTTCTTTTCCGATTAGTTATCTTCTTTGTCGACTTTGAAAACTTCTATTTCTGGAATTTTTTTGGATATTCCTACTTTGATGGATTTAGAATCGAATTCTTTGGATTTTATTCACGTCTTCGAATGTGAATTTTAGTGAATTAATTTGGTTTCCAAATTTAATCGATTTTTGATTGTTTCCCGATTTGTTGCTATCATTTATTAGCAACTTTGATGACCATTTCTTCGGGAACTTTTGTGAACATTCCTTTTGATGGATACAGTATCGATTTCTTTGGATTCTATTCACATATTTACATGTGAATTCTTGTGATTGATTGTTCCTACAATCATTTTTGTGATTTGTCACTTTAAAAATATAAATGTTTCAATACCAGTAGTAAATATCAAAACTCTTTTATCAAAATGTTTTTAACTCTATTTTCAATATCAAACTCTTTTTCTAAAAACCGTTTTCCAATCTATTAGTATATACAAACCTTTACCTCACTCGGATGAGAAATCTAATTAAACGACTTAGTAAAACAAGTGGTATGAAACGCTTGCGTTCACTTCGTCGGTTAATTCTTGGACTTGTTCGATTGAACCTCCTGTGACAATTTTATTAGTGAAGATTTACAGTTTGTTCGTAAATATTTAAGTTAAGCTAGTGGTTATGGG
The DNA here is from genome assembly GCA_030765085.1 of Allium cepa. Classification (NCBI taxonomy): domain Eukaryota; kingdom Viridiplantae; phylum Streptophyta; class Magnoliopsida; order Asparagales; family Amaryllidaceae; genus Allium; species Allium cepa. The sequence continues at coordinate 725,170,600 of CM060935.1, read as the reverse complement.
ACATGAAGCTAAACTTTTATATTCACTAGCTTAGTGTAATTGACACTTCTCGTTGATCTTGATGATCGCTTTATGAATTAGACTAGCAATTGCGCGATGTCTCTTTCATTGCGAGGTTAGACTAGACACCACTTGTGTGATTCCATTCACACATACCTTTCTGCTTTTTGGTTAGTCTTGACCTCAATCTGTGTGATTCCATTCACACATGCTTAGTGTAATTGACACCCCTCGTTGATCATGATGATCGTTCTGATGGTCAGACTAGACACCACTTGTGTGGTTCCATTCACACATACCTTTCTGCTTTTTGGTTAGTCTTGACCTCAATCTGTGTGATTCCATTCACACATGCGGGGTAGCTCCCCATGGTCTTCGGACCGTCATGTGATAGGCCTCTTTCCCTTTTTCTGTGATTTCTAGATTACTTATGTTGATTTCTGGAAATTTTATGCTTCACCTATTTTTGTGCATTGGTGAATTCATATGTTATTAATTTGTCACGAGTACAAATTTGGGGTATGATACCTCTTTGGATCTTTGAGAAGATTCTTGTGATATTGATTATCTCTAATCGGTTGATCTCCTGTTGATCATTATTTACATACTTATAGTAGTATGTCAGTATGGGTATTTCATATTTATGCCATACCTCTTATCGGTTGATCTCCTGTTGATCATTATTTACATACTTATAGTAGTATGTCATTATGGATATTTTATGTTATGCCATATCTTTTATTCTATGTCATACTCCGTTCGAGTTTTTATACTCCGTTCGAGTTCTCATACTCTTATCTTGTGATTTATGGATTTCTTGTGTAGATTTCTAGAATTTGTGCTTCACCAACTTTCGTGATTTCTATTGATAAGTTTTATCAATTCTTGTGCATTGGTGAATTCGTGTGTTATTGACTTGTTATGAATACAAGTTTAGGGTATGATATCCCTTTCTATCTTTGAGAAGATTCTTGTGACATTTTTGATGAACGAAAATTCATTGGTATTATATTTTAATGCCAATTATTTCGATGAAATTTTGACGTATGTCGAAGTTGCTACTGACATTGCTATTTTAATCACGTGTTTTAAAAATTTGTTATTCTTCAAAATATTTCAAAATATAAATCAAAATTGTTTTCAAAATTTTTACGATTTGCGCTTTCAAAAGAATGAGGAAGCGAATTAAACGTTTCAGAAAAATCGAGGACTATGACCCCTTTCTTTTACTGATTCGCTTAATTCCGGACTTGTCCGTTTGAGAACGTAAAATGTTATTTATTTAAAATACACAACTTTGCACTTTCAAGGAAACGATGAAGTGAATTAAACGATTTAGTAAAACTCGTGGTTATGGGTCATGTGCGTTTGCTATTTCGGTTAATTTCGGACTCGTTAATTGAAAATTTGTGATTTCTGATTATCGCTTGTGATAATCAGATATTTGAGATTTAATTATCGTTTGTGATAATTAGATAGTTGTGGTTTAATTATCGTTTGTGATAATTAAACATTTGCGATTTGAGATTTGATTATCAATTGTGATAATTAAATATTTGTGATTTAAGATTGATTTTCGATTTTGATAATCGAATACTTGTTTATTTGATTATCGTTTTTGATAATCGAATATTTGTGATTAGAGATTTCTGAATTATCTATTGATAATTAGATTTTGTTGATAATTTGTGAATTTCTTTTATGAAATTAAGAGATTTCTTTGGCGTTTATATTGTACTACGCCAGTGTGCCGGCTCAATTTTCTACTATTCATGACGTTTTCTACGTCTTCTGGTTCCGGAAATGCCTTATGGATTTCCGATCCTTATTCTTGAGCAACCTTCTATTCACATCATTGCTTCGAGGGTGTAGCACCTTCGAAATAAAGATGTTTCTCTTGTGGAGATTCCCAATGGTTCTCAAATTCTATGGATTTCACATTGGAATCCAGAGAATTCATCGAGCAAACACGTTCAGGCTCTCTCTCTCTCTCTCGTGCTCTTTGTGGTGAACTTCCTATTTCAGATTTCTTCATCTTGTGATGATATGCTCTTATGGTTGTTACCTTTTGTCCATTTATTCCTTACGATTGCGAGGACGCAATTTCTTTAAGGATGGGAGTCTGTAACAACCCGGTATTTCGCGTCTATTTTTAATCGACATTAAATGATTAATATTATTGCAAATTTCCATTTGAAGTTTTTGAATTTTGAATTTTTAAATTATTTTATAAATTGTTAAAAGAAATTTTGGGCTTTATAATTTAAATAGTGGTCCATATTTTATTGGGCCGTGATTATTTGCTAAGGCTTATAACCGGTTTCTTTTCCCCGTTCTTTCATTTTTCATTCGAACCCTAAAACCTAGCTCACGAAGAAAATAGAATGGGGGCGGTCTCGTGTTCGTTCCGCTGCTCCAAATTAGGGCTTCGATGTCGCTCGTCTTTGTGAGTTCGTCGTCGCCTCGTCCAGGTGAGTAATTATACTTACTCACATCTAATTCATTCCTTTTAAAGTGCTTCTGCAATTCGACGTTGATTCGATGTTGTCTTATCTTGGCCATTTGTATTCGTTCGATGATGGTAATCGAAGTTGTTATGTGAATTTCTTTTGTGCCTATGTCGTTCGACTTCGATGTTGTTTATGATTTACGACTTGTTTATAATCGTATATAAGTTCGCTGCTTGATGGTCACGGCTTTGAATTCTTTTGGCTTTGAGATGAGAAAAAAAAAATTGATTTGTTCTTCTACGACTTCGACTTGATTTATGTACTATAGTAACCTGGACTTGAGCATCTAATACCATTGGGTATTTTCATTTGATTTTGTTTCTGCCTCTGGTTCCAATTGGTTTATTTGAATGAGATATCATTTGATAGTTGCCTTGAGCACAGTTCATGCCTTTACTTCAGTAGCATGCCTTTTCTTTGGTCATTTGACTTTGTTTGGACTATGATGACTTTGTAGCTGTTTGCATTTACATGTTTGTGTCGATCGTTGCTTCATGTTATTGCAGCTTCATTGTAGCTGTTGGGACCATTTGTAGCAATATGTATTTTTGTAGCCTGCTGCTTCAGTTTTTCTCTGTAGCATACTGTGGCATTGTTTTTATATATATATATATGCATTAGTGTATGTATTTATGTGACTGTTTGTCACACTGTTTCATGGTTCTCTGATCATTGAAGTGTTGCATTGTTTTGGTTGTATAAGTTGGCTTTGGCATCACTCTTTTTCACTTACATGTTTGCAATTGGGCTTCTTTTGATTTTGCACAGCTTCATCATGTCACTTGATCTGTTTCACTTGAGTTGTATTTAGCTCCGTGGTTGTCACTGCATTCATATTGGTTTAGATGTGCACTTGCTTGGGTTTTACTGAGCTTTGGCATTTGTTTGTTCATTTGGTTTTGTACTGATATGCTTCACTGGTACATGTGCATTGCTCACTTCTCTGATCTTGTTTGTTGGTGCACTTGGTTGCCTTTGTGATCTTGTGGTGGCTGTAGTTTTGTTGCAGTCTTACCCTTGTTTCCTAGTGGTGATTACAGTGTCATACTACCAGGCTTGAGTTCATTACATGCAGTCTTCATTTGTTAATGCACTGTATAAATACACATGCCAATTTATTTCTGCTTTGATCTGGGTCACTGAATAGCATGGGTGCAGACATTGTTGTTTCACTGGTTGTTGTCCTGTTGCGTTATAACCTTGCCTTGACTTGAATTGGTCTGATTGCTTCCATATCATGGCTGGTTTGAGTTTTGATGTCACTACATGTATGCATACCTGTGTATATACATGTTTACTACGTTTGAGTTGCTGTTTCGATTTGTAGTTTGATTATGTGATGTTGCATCACTTGATGTTGCCTCTGGTTTCTGTCTTGATTCATTCCTGTGTATCAGTGATGCTTATGTCTTTTGAACACTTGAGTTCCACTGTGCATAGTGCATATCACTTTTACCACTTAAGTCATTCAGTTTGAATTTATATCTCATGAATGCTTGCTGCCTTGACCTGTTGCGCTATAACTATTGAGGCAGTGGCATTGATATTTGAATCTTCATTGATTTTGGTCCGTCGACGTTTTGTGTACATCATCACTATAGTGGCAAGGCAGTGCACGCAAGCGTGAACTGCAGCCACACGGTATGGTTTTGCGATATTCTATTTGTTATGACTTATGAATCTCTTTGCGTATTCCATATTCTGTAGTGGCGAGGCAGTGCACGCGTGCGTGTACTGCAGCCCTACATGAATTAATATTTTAATTGATATTTCAATGATTTGAACTGTTCTGTTTATTTCAATTCAATATTCTGAATTGCATTCTTATTTGGTTTAATTACTGTCGTCTATTCATTATTTGATTATTATTGCTTCTGTGCACTAATAACTGAGTTTGAATTAGACTGACCCGAGTATTATTTTCTTTTGAATTTAATACTCGGGTCAGACCGAGTATTTCAGGTCGTAGATATTCTGCTTTGGGTTGCTGCTAGAGCTATGAAGTTCTTTCATATCTTTTGGAGTAGTCGTCGTCATTTGTAGTAGTCTGTAAAATTGTATAGGAAAATATGTATTCATGAATATTATATACGTTAATGTACTTGTATATGTAATTTCCTTAGTCGACTGTTGTAGTTGTATCATATGTACCGTGTCAAATGTATTGTAACTGACATCAGTTATTATATATATATATATATATGAGACTTTCTGTTTCATCTGTGTTCCGCATTTATATTATCTGTGTTGTTATTTTATATTTACTGTTCTAAACTATTACGAACCATAGTAGTTCGTTTTATACTGGAATTGGGGTATGTCGATGGGAGAAAATAAACCAGAGATGAAAAATGAAAGAATATATATATTTATATCACTCCCATCGAGATAACCAATACTAGTGTAAGGCCAACTATTGATGGCCGCTCCTCAACAGCCTTATTCTCCGTGCTAGTTGACAGCACTACACCGTAGTGTTCTTGGCTAGCGCGGGTATAGAGGTGGGGCGTCACAGTTGTATTTTTGTGGAAGACAATTAGTAGCTAACGGAAATGGCAATGTGGCATTCAAAGATGTGATATGTGATATGTGAAAAGGTAATCATTGCCTCGAGCCTCATCACACCGGAAATGACCGAAACTGGATTAGATGCGGCAAGGCTAAGTGGGTCATTTCCAATTAGGGTATGATCATCCCCTTCTAGATATATTTCTTCCTGCTATGACGTTCGAGATGCAAATTAATGTGGTGTATGGTAATCGGGCGCTCGGTTAAAGGTCGGTAACGACCGGGGGATGACATATTCAGTACTATCTAGTTACAGAGGTAGGCCGGTCTTATGTTGGTAGAGGGCAGATGTTCTGTGCCTCAGGGAATCCATCTAGAGGTGTACCCATTTCGGAAGGTAGATCTTTCACTTGGTCATTTGTATGGAAATTCATTCTCCAATAAGAGCCTGCGGTTTTGTTTGTATTAGTATAATGAATAGCATCGAAATGCTATATGGGTAACCATTTCGGATAAGATTAATAAGTTTATTTGCAAATGTTTTCAAAAAGATGTCATTAGAAATAATATCAAATGTTTTGATATAAAAGTGTTTTAGCTATCATAAGGTAAAAACCTGTCTGTGTTTATGTGTGGGCGTGGTCTTATGAGATACTCCTTGTTTCAAAGGATTTTATCCAAAGGCTGATATATGACACTGTCATTTATTATTGAGTTTTTCTCACGCTGGTTTATCAAGCCTGATCCGGGTATTTTCAATACTCGGGTCAGATCCGAGCAGTTTCAGGTTAATTCGAAGACGGTTGGAGTTTCCAGAGGTGAGCTAGAGATATTCATCGATGTATGGACATATTCTATTATCCGCTGTACTTAGTGTATTTTGTTTGATGTTTGTCAGCAATTGTAAGGACAGGTGTTTATAACTGTCCAGGCTGAATTTAGGTTAGACTCTGATATATGTATTTAAAAGTTTTCCGCGGTAAAAATATTTGTTTGATATTATATGTTATCCAATTCGTGTGAGATTCTGTTCTGTCTTATTTTTCTTATTACCCTTCATGTTCCGTATTTTCATGCAATTTGAGTTGTACATGTGTGGTTTATTGTCGATTCAAAGGGTACAGAAAAATTGGCCTTGACACCCAAAATCAAAAGGGCCCCAATCAATCACAAAGTAATATAATGGTATCGAAGGAGTGTGTCTCATAAAAGGTGCTACCTTCTTAGCCCGTCGATCGCTCCTGTTTTAGCCACTTCATGCCAACTCATGGGAGTCGGGTCCACGTATATACCTCAATAGAACGTCCCACCATCCTACTTCATTCTGGAATCTCCACCGCGTACACGGTTGTTAAAGTGGTTTTCGAAGTCAGCAGAGAGTATGACAACTTTCGATCCCAGTCACTTTAACAGCCAAACGTTATTATAACACCGCGGTCATTTCAAAATAATTTATACTTCAAAACCAGAATATAATATCCATTTCAAAACCATATAAATACGATATCATTTCCATTTTGAAACCCAAATCAATATGATATCATTTTTATAAAACCCAAATCAAAATAATATCATTTTTATTTCAAATATATCATTTTTACCAAAATCATAGCACTTTCAAAGTTATAACACTTCAAAATCAAAACACTTAAAGTATAACACTTTCAAATCATAATACATTGAAACTCATAACTTTAAAACATAACTTCCACCACTTAAATGGTTTAAATATTAGAATACTATATATATATAATAAAATAGCTTCCTAAATTTCACAAATCCATTCCAAAACAACTCGAATTTCTAGATTTTTATTTAACCAAATCCCAAATCATAAATTTCAATTCAATTCAGTTTCCAAATAAACTTTTCAAATTATGTCGATTTCAAAACCATTTCAAATTCAATATATTTCAAACTTTAAGTATTCAACAATTTCAAAACTAAATTTGGTAATTACGATTCAATAATTAAATTTTCTATTATTTAGTTTTGAAATATTATTACATAATAAATCCATTATCATTTAAATAAAACTCAAATTACAAATAACTAAATATTTCCTTCAATTTATTTATACTTGAAATATTCATTTAATTCACCTTAAACAAAAATCAAGTTATAAAAATCATACATTTTAAAATTTGAAATTTAATAAATTTCACATCAAGCTTATTTGAGTTTAATTCTTAAATAAATTCAATTTCAAATAAATCTCAAATTTATCCTCCAACCTTAATTTATTTAAATCATTATAAACTCTATATTAAAATATAATTTAAACACTTAACCATATCATCTTCAATAAAAACCAAACTTATTATTAAGCTATTCTATATTGAAACAAATTATGCATAGCTTAAATTCAAGGATAAAATAACATTTATATAATATCTAAAATCCGTATTTTTCTAAACCCAAGTATTTCTTCACAAAACCAAAGAAATCATTTCAAAATATTTTTATATATAGACCACGGTGTCTGTATATAATTTTCTATCCTATGGTCAAGTGATATGGACATTTATCATTTCAATCCGTAATTTAAAATATAACTACAATTATATATCATTTCAAACCGCATTCTCTAATGAAATAAAAATCCATACCAACTTGCAGTTTATAATAATATAAAATACAACATCCATTCCTCCAGTATCAATCATCAAACATTTATCACGATCATCATCCAATTCAATCAATAACATCAATATAGAACAGATAATAAATAATAGGTATTTACTGTCAGTTTATATTCAATAATAAATTAAAAAACTATTTTATCCAAATAAATTCAAATAAACTGAGATGATGATTCAAAATATACCAAACCGTCATAAATAAATTTCTAATCACATCATAAATCAATTTAACAAACATAAGAAATTTTATAAGTTGTGATTGGGTTAAAACACTCACCTTTTGAACTTAAAATGAATTTAAATCCAAAATTTGAACAGTCTCAAAATTCGTCCAAACTAGTGCCAAAATGACCGGAATTCCAATACGATCCTAGTGGAGAAAACCGTGCGTGAAACGGAGTCCGCATGCAAAAGTTATGCTGATCAGAATAGTTTAAAAAAAATAGACAGCGAATAAGGTTGTGCCATGTCACCCGTTAGATCCACGTGCTCTTCACGAAACCCTAACTCTATCGCGATCAAACCGAACTGAGCCGCCATCACGTTTCGAATTTTTTCGACCACCCTGCGCATTACCACGAGGATCAGACCTCGCCACCATGCCCCCCTCGCCGAGCCTCCGTAAACCGAACCTATGCCGTTGACTTCACCATCTCCTAGCTGTATGGTCGCCACTCCATTCATACGGCCATTGCAGCGAATTCCGGTGCTAACCGATGACTAAGGACCATGGATCTAAACCTCTCGTCATCCTCTTCCTCGTGACACCCTCCTATCGTCGTCTGATCGACGATCGACCGTAGATCAAGTAACCCTAGCATGGACGACTGCAAAATGGTTCACCAAGTTTTGGGAAGACGATGATGCCAATCGAAAAACAAATCTCAAATTCGGCCTGCGCTCGTCAAGAGCATCAAATCAATATATAATTTGATATGGTTTGAGAAGTTTGAATTTTTGAAGTAGAATTTTGAATGTGAAATTTACGGTTTGTCTGCCATTGAGAAAGATGACCAACAGAAATTTCTGTACGTATAAAAATGAGAAATAGAAAGGCTACTAAGGTTTATAATGACATATATATAGGCAGAAACACAATAGAAACAAATGGGCTCGATTGATTTGGGTTTTGAACGATAATTAACCTGTAATGCCCGTTTCGATTCCGGAACGAAAATGGATCAACCCATATATCAAAATATATGTTTTTGAACATTTAAAAACTAATGGAATAGGTTACAAGTCCTAATTCCATCGTATGGAGAGGTTATGCCAAAATCAGCTTATTTCAAATTGATTTCTTGGCATTTCGAGCCCGTACGATCAAAAGACAACTCCGATCGTTACGAAACTTGAAATCCTATTATAATTCACCGTTACGAATCCGATGAAACTGGTTTCATTGAAATTCGAGTCAGTGGCCAAAATGGCTTTATTTCACATTATTAAATTAAATTAATATCAAATTGATTAAATAATTTTTTTTGTTTCAAATTTAATAATTCACAAATTCCATCATTTTTGATTTCTTAAACAATTTCAAAATTTTAAACAAATTTAGATGTCAAATTAAACTTGATTTATCCATCAATTTCATTAAATTCAGAAATTAAAAATAAAAAAATTCCAAAATCCATTTATTAAATTTTAAACCTTGTTATTCAAGTCTTTCATTACAATAAGGGTACAACTAACGTTGGTTTATCTCTTAGCCCATTAACGTTTTTCAATTTCATCTTAATTCCCATTCACGTAATATTTAAATATTTAATTTCATTTTATTGCAATTAATACAATTATAAAAATTTAAATTCCTATAAATGAATAAATCTTGCCCTCCATTCTTTTTATTCAACCCATTGTCATACTATAAAATTAATATTATTTTTCATTTATTATCTAGATTTACGTTAACGAAATATTCGACTTAGATTCATTGCAATTGATTACCGAATTTTATTTAATAGGCTAAATAAATAAACAACATATATTAATTGTCACCTATTTACTTTTAATTACATACTTCAATATTTACATTCGCTTATCTTATATTGAATTCATAACCAAGTTTTAATAATTTACACTATTTCACTATTGGGATTTCACTTCAATTGTCAATAATTAGTTCTAATTACCATTGTTACATTTCATTTTCAACATTCACTTCATTATAAATTATAAAGTTTTTATTTCTGTCTAAATTTTATTACAAAAGTGTTATTAAATTAACCAATTTAATTATCGAAATTTATGGGTCGTTACACTCTCCTCCACTCAAAACTTTTCGTCCCCAAAAAGTAAAAAGAAGGGAAAAGAAAGAATTGAGTAAACAATACATTTTATTCAAAAATATTAACTTTATAACCAATAAATTTTAAAAATTAATTAATTTAAATAACATATACCAATTTATAACCATTAAATCTTTTTTTATACTCATATTAATAAAGTTTGGAAAACATTTTTCAAAATTTTTCTAGGTCCAAAATTTACGGAAAATTTTGGCAGAGTCTCCTTTATACGGAGAGGCTCGGGAGAAAATATAATATCAAATATATCAATATATAACATATATTTTCCAAAATAATGTATCTAAATACGGGAAAAACAATATAATAATGCTATAAAACCGTAATCCGAAAACGTACCTATTTGTCGGGCAATTTACGCTTATTTTATGAAACCAAAAGCAGTAGCAATTGCTTCCATAACCTGTATTTCACTTATATAATTCCAAAAGTTTAACAATTATATAAAATGAAATATTTAAAGTTGTTTCAACCACCAACAAACAAATCAATATAACAACAATCACTTGCAATCAATATACAATCATCATATAAAATCAACACAAATCAATTATCCATTCATATCAAACAAAACAAATAGTTGTTCGGGTTCAAAAACTTTAAATTGTACACAATGAAAATAAACTACTAAGTGCACCATTTACTCAATAGTCTTAGATGAAACTAGATAGATTATTTATACATCCAAACATATTTAAACTATCCTTGCCCAAACAACCATAAGCCAAACAAACAACAATTCCAAACAATAGATCAAGTTCATTCTTATTGATTTCATTTCATAACAATTGTTGTTTGATTTACTTTTCATTTATATGATGATTTATTTTTTTAATTTACATTTATTTCTTGCAAATTTTCATTTCCAGCCATTGATTCAGTGTTTATATCTCTTATTTGCACTTATACTTCATAAATTCATTTTTTATTTATTCATATCATATAAATTTTCTTTTTATTGCATTACATTCATTCATTTCTCAATTTCATTTATTTTCCTTCATTTATCCATAGTATTCATGTTCCATTCAGTTTCTTAGCATTTTAATTCATTTACTTAAGTTTATAATCATTAATTTATAATACTTACCTTCTATTATAATTATAGTAACATTTCAATTATAACTTAAGTTTATAACAATATATCCTCAATTCTTATTTATTAAAGGACTTCATTGAATACTTTCATTACTTTAAGTTTTCTTGCATAATTTCCATTACGTTTTCTAATTAGAATTTCAACTTTTAAATCTTTGGTAAGTTATATATATGCTTTTTAAGAATGCAATTGAAATTTATACAAGTTTATCTCATTTCTTTAAATTAATTTAATGTTCAATGCTTGTAATTTCATTTAGAGGTTTCAATTATTAGTTAAATTCCATTTCACTACACTAATTAAAACTATTAATTAACATAAACTTAAGAACTAGATACCCGGTTTAATTTCAAATCGTTTTAAGATAATAGATAAATGTATATACTTACAACTTATATGTATCCGAGTATATTTAAAACAACTTGAAATTTATATTTGTTTATCAAAATAAATCTGTAGTAAACTACTACAGTGCCCTTCCCACTTTGAAACTCGAAAATGAATGTCGATGATGCGTGCACTCATCACCGAAATTACTTTCCAGCGACAAAGAGGGGAGTACATAACTTATTTCTCTCTAAAGTTTCTTTAAACCAATTTTTTTTTCAAATTATACTAGAATATTTGTATCAGAAAATACTTACAAACAATATTATTATATTTCAAAATCCTTTAAAAGCAGTTTTTCAAAATCCCGGAAATTAAGTTCTAAAATTTCCAAATTTCATTATTTTATTCTCTTCAAATCTTGTTTCCAATCAATATTTATGAATTTCGCTACCTAACAACTAATATATTACAACCAAATATAACCTTTATAAAATTTATTACTTTATATACAGAAAATATAATAGGCAAAATTATTTCATCTACCTATATTCAAAACAAATATTGTGTCGGTCTGTCCTATTAAGTTTTTAGAAATCCCTATTAATGTCATAGCATCCTATGCACCAACCAGAATTTATAAATAAAAAACGGAACAAATTAACACAATATTAAAACCTTTTTATAACACTAACAAATACGCTCTCTAATATATATACACTCAGTGGCTCATCATAGGGTATTACTACTCTATTAGTAAAGAGTCTGACCCTACAAAGCTAAGGTTTATCACCGAACCAAAGCTCTGATACCAAATGTAATATCCTACCTTTTTGTAGGATTTAAATCGACGATATACCACACATGTCAGACTCAAACCATACAGAAGGGCAGATTGTTATTGGGGTGAATAAGAAAAAGCAGGGAAAGAAGAAAAACAAAACAAAATCTTACAGTGGAACGACAAAATATAATTATCAAATAACAGTTTATGAAGCTTTTTTACAAAAAAATTTGATTATACTTATACAACACAGAATCAGAGTTACACATACCAAAGAATAATAAATAACAATGCAGTAAAACAATGTGATGTAGTGGAACAATATAGTAAATAATAGTAATAAAATCTTCGTCTTCGTCCTCTAGAAGTAAGGTCTTCAAATCCTGAAATGCTCAGGTTGACCCGAGCGAATTGAAAGGACAAAACACTCGAGTCGGAACTAAAAGATCTTATGTAAGTTAAATCAACTGTAAATAAAATGAGTGGAATGGCGTCAGAGATGTTTATAGGATTTGACATCTCCTATCCAGTGTCAAATGTGAGTGCAGTAACTTGAGATGCTCAGGATTAACATCTCGTAAGGATTCGTTAAACTATTTACTATGTAGTAATATTTTGCTATTATAATAATGTCTATAGTAAAATAAACTTACTTTTAAATAGCGTTAAGGCTTTACATTTTCCACCTTAACACGTAATAGTCCCAGTAGTCCATCCAGTATCATAGTCCCTCCTTGTCGGGAAGCCACCAGAGAATACTCCACGGGCTACAGGAGAAAACCAAACTCGTACAAAGTACGCTAGGGCAGGTGACACGGCACAACTAGGCAATGCAATGTTAGATTTACCAATTACGCTTTCGGACCGGTGGTAACACGTAGCAGCTACTGCCGCCCACCTCAAGCCACACCCCTAAAATCAAAAGGGCCCCAATCAATCACAAAGTAATAGAATGGCATCGAAGGAGTGTGTCCGATAAAAGATGCTACCTTCTTAGCCCGTCGATCGCTCCTGTTTTAGCCACCATATGCCAACTCATGGGAGTCGGGGCCACGTATATACCTCAATATAACGTCGCCACCATCCTACTTCATTCTGGAATCTCCACCACGTACACGGTTGTTAAAGTGGTTTTCAGAGTTGGCAGAGAGTATGACAACTTCCGATCCCGGTCTTTTTAACAACCAAACGTTATTATAACACCGCGGTCATTTCAAAATAATTTATACTTCAAAATCAGAATATAATATCCATTTCAAAATCATATAAATACGATATCATTTCCATTTTAGAAACCAAATCAATATGATATCATTTTTATAAAACCCAAGTCAATATAATATCATTTTTATTTCAAAAATATCCTTTTTTCAAAATCATAGCACTTTCAAAGTTATAACACTTCGAAATCAAAACACATAAGGTGTAACACTCTCAGATCATAATACTTTGAAACTCATAACTTTGGAACATAACTTCGACCACCTAAATGGTTTAAATATTAGAATACTATATATAATAAAATGGCTTCTTAAATTTCACAAATCCATTCCAAAACAACTTGAATTTCTACATTTTTATTTAACCAAATCCCAAATCATAAATTTCAATTCAATTCAGTTTCCAAATAATTTTTTCCAAATTATGTCAATTTCAAAACCATTTCAAATTTAACATATTTCAAACTTTAAGTATTCAACAATTTCAAAACTAAATTTGGTAATTACGATTCAACAATTAAATTTTCTATTATCTAGTTTTGAAATATTTTTACATAGTAAGTCCACTATCATTTAAATAAAAATCAAATTATAAATACCTAAATATTTGCTTCAGTTTATTTATACTTGAAATATTCATTTAATTCACCTTAAAAAAAGCAAGTTATAAAAATCATACCTTCTAAAATTTCAAATTTAATAAATTTCACATCAAGCTTATTTGAGTTTAATTCTTAAATAATTAAATTTCAAATAAATATCAAATTTATCTTCCAACCTTAATTTATTTAAATCATTATAAACTCTATATTAAAATATAATTTAAACACTTAACCATATCATCTTTAATAAAAACCAAACCTATTATTAAGCTTATTCTATATTAAAACAAATTATACATAGCTTAAATTCAAGGATAAAATAACATTTATATAATATCTAAAATCCATATTTATCTAAACCCATATATTTCTTTACAAAACCATAGAAATCATTTCAAAATATTTTTATATATAGACCACGGTGTCTATATACAATTTTCTATCCTATGGTCAAGTGATACAGATGTTTATCATTTCAATCCGTAATTTAAAATCAAAATACGGTTATATATCATTCAAACCGCAATCTCGAATGAAATAAAAATCCATAACAACTTGTAGTTTATAACAATATAAAATACAACATCCATTCCTCCTATATCAATCATCAAACATTTATCACAATCATCATCCAATTCAATTAATAACATCAATATAGAACAGATAATAAATAATAGGTATTTACTGGCTGTTTATATTCAATAATAAATTAAATAACTATTTCATCCAAATAAATTCAAATAAACTAGATGATGATTCAAAATATGCCAAATCGTCATAAATAAATTTCTAATCACATCATAAATCAATTTAACAAACATAAGAAATTTTAAAAGTTGTGAGTGGGTTAAAACACTTATCTTTTGAACTTAAATTGAATTTAAACCCAATTTAAACCCAAAATTTGAACAGTCTCAAAATTCATCTAAACTAGCGCCAAAATGTCCGAAATTCCAATACGATCCTAGCGGAGAAAACCGCACGCGAAACAGAGTCCGCACGCAAATGTTATGCTAATTAGAACAGTTTGAAAAAAAATAAAATAAATAGACAGCGAATAAGGTTGTGCCACTTCACCTGTTAGATCCATGCGCTATTCACGAAACCCTAACTCTATCGCGATCAAACCCAGCCAAGCGGCCATCATGTTTCAAATTTTTTCGACCACCCTGTGCATTTCCACGAGGATCAGACCTCGCCACCATGCTCCCCTCGCCGAGCCGCCTTAGACCGAACCCACGCCGTTGACTTCGCCACCACCGAGCTGTACGGCCGCTGCTCCATTCATACGACCATCGCGACGAATTCCTATGCTAGCCGATGACTAAGGACCATGGATCTAAAGCTCTCGTCATCCTCTTCCTCATGACACCCTCCTATCATCGTCTGGTCGACAATCAACCGTAGATCAAGGAACCCTAACATGGACGGCTGCAAATGATTCACCAAGTTTTGGGAAGATAATGATTCCAATTGAAAAACGAATCTCAAATTCGGCTTGCTCTCGTCGAGAGCTTCAAATAAATATATAATTTGATATGGTTTGAGAAGTTTGAATTTTTGAAGTAGAATTTTGAATTGAAATTGGATTGTGAAATTTAGGGTTTGTCTGCCATTGAGAAAGAGGAGCAACAGAAATTTCTGTACGTACAGAAATGAGAAATAGAAAGGCTGCTAGGATTTATAATGACATATATATATAGGCAGAACACAATTGAAACAAATGGGCTCGATTGATTTGGGTTTTGAACGATAATTGACCCGTAAAGCCCGTTTCGATTCCGGAACGGAAATGTGTCAACCCATATATCAAAATATATGTTTTTGAATATTTTAAAATCAATGGAATAGGTTACAAGTCCTAATTCCATCGTATGGAGAGTTTATGCCAAAATCAGCTTATTTCAAATTGATTTCAGTTGATTTATGTTAAAATTGATTTCTTGGCGTTTCGAGCCCGTATGATCAAACGACAAGTCCGATCGTTACGTAACTTGAAATCCTATAATAATTCACCATTACGGATCCGATGAAACTGGTTTCATCGAAATCCGAGTCAGTGGCCAAAATGGCTATGTTTCACATTATTAAATTAAATTAATATTTAATTAATTAAATCACTTTTTTACGTTTCAAGTTTAATAATTCACAAATTCCATCATTTTTGATTTCTTAAACAATTTCAAAATTTTAAACAAATTTAGATGTCAAATTAAAGTTGATTAATCCATCAATTTCATGAAATTCTGAAACTATAAATCAAAAAATTACAAAATCCATTTATTAAATTTTAAATCTTATTATTCAAGTCTTTCATTACAATAAGGGTACAACTAACATTGGTTTATCTCTTAGCCCATTAATGTTTTCCAAATTCGTCTTAATTCCCATTCACGTAATATTCAAATATTTAATTTCATTTAATTGCAATTAATCCAATTATAAAAATTTAAATTCCAATAAATTAATAAATCTTTCCCTCCATTCTTTTTATTCAACCCATTATCATAACTATAAAATTAACATTTTTTTTATTATCTAGATTTACATTAACAGAATATTCAATTTAGATTTATTGCAATTGATTACCGAATTTTATTTAATACACTAAATAAATAAACAACATATATTAATTGTCACCTATTTACTTTTAATAACATACTTATATATTTACATTCGCTTATCTTATATTGAATTCATAACCAAGTTGTAACAATTTACACTATTTCACTATTGGGATTTCACTCCAATTGTCAATAATTAGTTTTAATTACCATTGCTACATTTCATTTTTAACATTCACTTCATTATAAATTATAAAGTTTTTATTTCTCTCTAAATTTTATTACAAAAATCTTATTAAATAATTTAATTATCGAAATTTACGGGTCGTTACATTCGTGGTGGCCTATATCTGGCCATGAAGTAGTGAAGTTCGTGCATGCTTTTCTAGGTAATGGTGCGACTGAGTTCTACTTGGTCAAGGGCGTTGGTGGAGTTCGCATAGGCGCATCATCTGGCATCGTCTGATCGATCTCCAGCACGACACAGGAGGAGCGACACGAGATGATTCGAATGTGCCTATGGGTGTTTTTTGCATTCGTTCATGCCTAGGAGTCTTCGAACGTGTAAGAGGAAGAAAGGAAAAAAATGTGGCCTAAATCTGAGGGCTTAGGGATGAACTGCCACAATTGAATAGGTTTATTAAATAAATAAAAAGAATTTGTAAATAAATTTATATTATAATTTGTGTAATCTTCTAAAATTCATATCTTTGTCATACGAGGTCCGCTTCAATGAAACAAGTTTCTTTGGGTTCGTATTCGCGAATACTACACGATGGAGCTAGATCGGATTGATTTGGAGTATCTAGGAATTTTGAGTAAAATTAAGCATTCGTTTAATTTTATTCGGAATAAAACTCTACACTGGCTATTAGAAGCCAAGTGCGTACAACTCACTCTCTCTGTCTTGCTTATATTTTTATATAAGTGAGAATAAATTTATTTTATGCTATAAAAGTTATAATTTTTATGTTATAAAAATTATAGCATTGTGAAATATACTTAAATATGATTTTTGAAGTTATATAAGTTTTAATAATGATTTGTAAATTATTAAAAGAAGTAGTTTATTTAAATGCAATCAAAACATGATTTTTGAAATATGGAGTTAATTATTTTGTAAAATAAGTTAAAATGCGAATTTTGAATTTATTGTAAATGGTTTATGTATAAGATTTATAAAGTTGATATTTTGTAAATAAAAGTAATTGAATTGTAAACGAGTTTTATAAGTGTTAAAATGAAGTTATAAATGAAATATTATAAGTAAATAAGATTTATGAGTTAAGGGAGATATAAAAAGATTGAATTTGTAATAAGAGATCTATAAGTAAATTAGCTTATAATTGGACTTTGACATATAAAAGAATATAAATGGAATTAGTTAATAAAGGAATTTTAGGAATGGATGTTTTTATAAAATAGGAATGTGAATTATAAACATTGTTTTATAAATGTGGAATCAATTTAATTTGATAAGTTAAATATGAAAGTTTATTAAAGGAATTATATTTACAATTTTGGACAGTGAATAATCCTTTAAATTAATTGTGTAGAAGTAATGAATTTGGTAAAGGGATTATATTCACGATTTTGGACAGTGAATAATCCTTTAAATGTTTGGGAAGTGATATTTTAAAATGGAGTTAGAATGGTTTGAAAATGAAGTAAATCGTGAATTCACTTATTATTAAAATAAGCATACGGAAATGTTTTCCAAATATTGAAATGCTTTTGGAATTATATCTTTTTAAAGATAATTTGAAGTGGATATTTGGAAAGTGATTTAATTAATAAAAGATTAATTAAAGGGCTCAGTGACTAGCTCTTGAAATAGCTGAAGTTAACTGACTTGATGTAGAAACTAATTAGTCGTATACTTATTACTTAACTGACTTTATAGGATTGATTATCATTAGTGTAGAGAATGTTGATTCGTGTAGTGCAGAGTGATTACTCAATCTATCAAGCTTCCTTCTTGGCCGAAGGATATCAAGTTGAAAGTTGGAGACGTGGTAAGTTTATGAGACTTAGTTTCTGTGTAAGGTTGAGAAACACTTTCGCATTGTTGGTCGAAGAGATCGGGATCAGATTTATCTGAAAACCAC
The DNA here is from genome assembly GCA_030765085.1 of Allium cepa. Lineage (NCBI taxonomy): Eukaryota > Viridiplantae > Streptophyta > Magnoliopsida > Asparagales > Amaryllidaceae > Allium > Allium cepa. The sequence goes on along the minus strand of CM060935.1, from coordinate 725,151,927 downwards.
TTCGGACCAACATATATGCGACGATTGTGCTGGTTGGTCGATAATATTGATATTTAGGATTTTCATAGTGAAGGACTGCTTGTTGATTGTTTAGGTTAAAATTCCAATATACATCTAGTAGCAGTAGTCTCTTCGTTATGAAATATCCATTGCAAGGGCTGTCGCTACTAATCAGTTAGGATGTGGTAGGAGAGTACCTTCGGTTTGTCCTGTTCTTGGACAACTTGTATGGAATCTAGTTTTCTCGTAGGATGTAAAGTGTGAGGATGATTTTATTAAGATAAAGAAGGCACTAACTGTGCAACTGTTTTGGTCTTGCCTGATGGTGCAAAAACATTCACAGTACATACCGACGCTTATGGTATGGGCTTGGGCACACTTTTGATGCAAGTATGGAAGATAGTGAGCTACACTAGTCGACATTGAAGGTCCAACAGAGAAACTACTCTACACCTGATCTTGAGTTAGCAACCATTATCTTTGCGCTCAAGTCATGGAGATACTATATTTTAGGAGAGCGATTTGAGATGTATACGGATCATAAGTCTTTGAAGTATTTATTCTCCCAGAAAGATCTGAATTTAAGGCAGTAGAGGTGGATGGAGTTCTTGGCATCGTACGATTTTGATGCCTCATATACTCCGGCCAAGGGTAATGTTGTGGTCAATGCCTTGAGTAGACATCATGCAGCATTGAATCCTTCGTTCTTGGAGTAGGGACACTTGGAGTTCGTTTCTACATTTGATTTTCGACCATCACTAGATATTGCCCTGGGATTGCTGCAGCTTTGGATGTGAAGCTTACACTTATGCAATGTGTTGGGTCTTGTCAAAAGCAAGATAATGAGCTAGTAGATACTTTTGAGAAGCTTGATTGAGGAGATCAGTGCAGTCATTTGAAGCGTATGCCATTGACTCGGAGGGATGGTTAAAGAGAGATGGTAGACTATGTGTTCCTCTCATTATGGAGTTGATTGATATGGTACTATCCAAGTCTCATCGTTTGAGGATGACCATTCATCCTTGTAGATGCAAAATATACCGTGATATAAAGAGTCTTTTATTGGTCAGGTAGCATGTGGAGAAGCATGTAACTCGATATATGACTTGTCAGAGGGTAAATGCAGAGCAGAAAAAGCCAGGAGGTTTGTTACATGCATTGGGTATTCCTCAGTGGAAGTAGGAGAGTATTCTATGGATTTCGTTGATGGTTTACCGAGAAGTATGAGATGGAATGCGAGTATTTAGGTCATAGTCGATCAGCTGACCAAATGTGCTCATTTTATACCAGTTAGGAGTACGATGATGATGGCATCTTTGGCAACTCTATATGGTCATTAGGTTACATGGAGTTCCTACTAGCATAGTTAGCGACTGAGATCCGTTTTCACCAGCGAGTTTTGGAGGAGTCTATTAGAGGCTTTAGGCATCGAGTTGAGCTTGAATATCGCTTATCATCCACAAATGGACGGACAACCAGAGAAAGTGAATCGGGTTTTGAAGAACTTGCTTCGGATGTGAATCTTAGATTTTGGAGGCTCTTAGGAGGATTATTTGCCATTGGTGGAGTATATCTATAATAACAGTTATCACTAAAGCATTGGGATGGCACCGTTTGAGGCACTATACAGTAAACCTTATGGATCACCATCGTGTTGGTGGGACATTACAGATATGATGATTCTTGTATCGGGCATGGTGAGGGGGACATCAGAGAAAGTAGACTTGATCCGTAGAAGAATGAAAATCACGCAAGATAAAAATCTTATGTTGACAAAAGACGTACAAAGTTAGAGTTCACGACCAATAGCATGGTGTTTGTGAAGGTGTAACATCCTCCATTTGAAAGCCTAAAAGTAACTGCTAAGAATGCTGCAGTCATCTATAGTTATTAATTTGCAATGACCAAATATGGTAATGTTAGATACGTTGATATACCAGAAATACATGAATATGAAAAATTTTGAACTCAATTTAAAACAAATTTCTCATTTCATTACAAATAGTATTTGAGATTCATTACATAATCCCATACGTAAGCCACCTTCAGAGAAATTACAATTATTACAAGATACACTAAGAGCCACATATGAAGATGATCATTTGGTTGATCAGAGTCTAAATATAGGAAAATAAACAACTTTGCCATTACATCCAAAACACAACGAAATCAAATAGAAAGAACTTCTACTAGCTAGCTTGTCTCCTGCATGTCTCTAGAAGTTTATTCGTCTAAGGGAGAACCTGAAAACCTTGAATCCCAAACTACTAAAAATTAATTTAGCACTCGGGAGTTTAAGGGGAAAACATAAACTTCGAGTTAGAGCAAAAGTCTATTATGAATAATAACCTACCCTTTCGAACCACATAGGTATCTAGTGAGACTACGCTGCTTAGAGAAACAGGTTTTCCGCTCACTAGTATCTTAACCCAATTTATAACAACCATATACCATGCACCTGCATCCACAATTGTTAAGGCATAACATAATAAAATGTATCATGATGATATGCAAATGTGCAATATGTTTTGAATTTTCCATCCCCATTCATCTGATTATCTATCTCAAGTTATAGTTTCTAAGGTTGCCATTAACCTATTAGTTTTTATAGGCTAACTAATAACCTGCTTCAAGCTTATAGACTATCCGTTCAGTTTCATGTTCAGGATCACCAAGAACCTATTTTTATCTACCAATAACATCATTCAATTATAGTTTTCATGGGCTCACTATGAATTTATTGGGTTCTTCAATAACTTCTCTTATATCATAGTTTTCATAGGCACACTATGAACCTATTGATCTCTGTCAATAAATTATTCCAGACATAGTTTTCATGGTATCACTAAAAACCTGTTGGCCCTGCCAGTAACAATTTCCATACATAGTTTTGATGGGCTTACTATGAACCTGTCTAAACCAATAATTCTTTGATTAGTCTTTGGGCATCCTATATTCTGGTCTGCTTGATCTTCTAGATGCAATTCCACTCACGCTTGAGTTAACTCAATATATATTCACTAACTAGTCAATCTAGCTGGTTATTCTGCCCTTGACACCCCAAAATACAGTTATGGGATAATTATAAAGTGAATATGTTTACAGAAGAAGCACACATGATAACTTATCATAACATAATAATATAAACATCTACGATTAAATTTCCTTGTAATCATTTTTCAAATGAAACATGGTTAATACCACCAATCCACTATCTTTAGTTAGGAAAGCTTCTACAAAAACTCCAAAATTAAATGTCATTTCAAAACTCTTTCTTATTGCCATGGATTTATCTTTAAAAATGAGATTGGGTTTCTTGTTTAAAAACTAAGGCCTTTGACTATATCCTTTGTATCATTACTTAAAACCTTAGGCGTTCACTTTTGAATCATTAAATACATAACTTTCAAAAGTATTCAAAACTTCCTTTCAAAACACTCAAGAATATACCGTTCGAAACACTCAAACCATTCTTTTCTAAAGCATTGAAACCGTCCTTTAGAAGCCACTAAAGATATACCTTTCGAAACACTTAAAGCTTATATTTCAAAGGTACTTAGTTCAAGTAAAATTGATGAAAGCAAAAGTGAAAGTAACCCTTTCGAAAGCATTAATCCTCAAATAAATAAATTTGTGGAAGAGGATAGTTACGAAACCCCTTTCGAAATCATTGCCTCTATTACTCTTATTAAAAGCAACTCAAACAACCCTTTCGAAAACATTGAGAATGAGGATTCAAATTATACAACGGTGAAAGCTTCTCTTTTGAAAGCATTGATTTAAAGTTATAAAGAAAGCGATATTTAACTTATTCGAAAGGCGTGCATGCAATAGCTAGGTTTTGAATATGTTCGAAAGTGGCTATCCTTTCGAAAGCTCCTTTATAAAACAAAACAAGCGACAACGCATTCGAAAGATTCTTTTAAAATAAAGCAAGTAACCTTTGAACAAAGGTAAGTTGATTGATTCGAAAGCTTCACCCCTTTGAAAGCATCTTTTAAAATAATGGCAAGTAATGTATTCAAAAGCTTGTAATTGCCTTCGACACGGTCCCTTCTGCCTTTCTCCAATCCACTACGTATCAATGGTTTGATAGCATGTGTATTGGTTTTGAATGGGTTCATTAACAGAAGTATGACGATGAAAGCTAACACAGGAAAGTGGCGAAGTTGTAAATTAAAACAAAACTTGTTTTATTGCCTTTCAAAGAAATTCATTTTTACCTAACTTACCTAATTTGTCAAAATATGATTGGTTTCCAAATTCTTCATCAAAATCTTTTTCTAAAAAGGCTACTAAATTCAACAATTTACAATTGAAATTATTTTAACAAATAAGCCATTCCCTTAAATCAAAACATTTAAACATTTTAGTCCTTCAATTTAAATAATTTAATCACTATAAAACACTTAGGAAAAATCCTCAAAATCACCATAATTCACTTTTAGTATACCTTCTAACATATGGAAATTTCAGACCTGAAATCATTATATAATTGCCTTATATAATTTAAACCCCAAAATTGTCTATTTCTTCCATCCAAAATTCATAATAAATTATCCATAGTTTGGAATATTATGAAAATTTAAATCTATCTCCAAAATATGTTTTATATATTATATTCAACCATCATGACATTCGAAATCAATTTACATGATTTTAACCTTAAAATCAAGATATATCATTACCAAAAATCCTTGTTCAAATCAAAACATGGCATATTATCAAATCATATCATCATTCATTCATCCAAACAGTTTTAAACCTTAAACCCAAAATTAAAATTTTCAAAAAGACATATATGAGATGGTTTGGATTATTGTTCACCTTGTTTGAATAAGGAACTTGAGATTTGTTCTTGCTTTAACCTTCCTAGCTTGAATCTTAGCTTCTAATTGATTTTAAGCTCTTATTCCCCTAGGGTAATGGCCGGCTTTAATCCCCTTAATTGATGTTTTTGTGTTTTTTAAGAAGGAAATGGCAATGGAATGGTTGTAAGGCTTTTAGGGGTTTTGAGGTTTGGCCATTCCCCATATTACCCTTACCTTAATAAGTATTTAATTTATGAACCTTTCTTATAAATTCATCTAGTTAAGGCACGACCTTAATTGGTTTTCAAATTTTAATTCCCTTATCACCCTAATCTCTACATTATTCTATTTAATTTATCTAATTAATATTCTGAATAGTGTTATTTAAAATAGGGGTGTTACAGAAGGTCTCACTGCTTAGGTACATCATGAGGTTTGGTAATTCGAGGAAGCTAGCACTGGGATTCGTAGGACCTTTTCCTATTACTTATATGATAAGGAAGTTGGAATATAAAGTAGAGCTTCCTAGGAAGTTGGCGGAAGTACATGATGTTTTCCATATGTCGCACTTGCGAAAGTGTTTGCATGGTTCAACTCTGTCGTCGAACCGCGTCAGCTAGAGGAGGTAGATCGAGTCACTTGTTCACCATGCACCCACTTGTATTCTTGGCATGGTACAAAGGGTCTCCATGATAAAGAAATCAAACCTGTTAAGGTCCAATGGGGAGATGACCCAGAATAGAGTACATGGAAGCCCAAGAAGAAGATCCAAGCTACCCACACTTAATTCTTTTCTTGTATGTTTCCAACTTAAGTAAAGATTACTTTAGCTTTAGAGCTTTGCTTGTATACCCTTAAGGTAGAGACCATTGGATGATATGGATGGTTGCAAAAGCGTCATTAGGACATGTTATGGATTGTGGATGCTAATGGATTTATTATTTGGATTGTTTAAGTTAAACATTTAGGGTAGTATATCATCTAGATAGTACACACAAACTCACATCATCTCTTGTTTTTTATTTATCTTGTTGAGCATTATGCATATGGATGTTGCATATCGGTTGAATGGCTCACATACATGTAGAATTTCAAGTATACTTAAGATGTTGCATACATTTTAGATGCATGGAACGAGCACTTGCATGACAGGAGGTTGATTATATCAAAAGACCACCTACTCTTTGCATTAATATAGGTTCATGTGCATTTCAGGCTTGCATATATTAGGAATTTATTAAGGATACTGATTACCCTGGATAACGAATGAGTACATTGTTTTAGCTAGTGGTTGTTAAGTATACAAGTTACATTTTTTCCCTCCATTGATATTTTGGGGATGAAACCTTTTAGGGGGAAGAATGTAACGTCCCGGAAATTTAGTGGAAAATTTTACAAGAAAACTAAATTTAAATATAATAAGGGCTAATATGAAATTTTCACTTTAAATTTGGCTACGAAACTTGAATCTTTGCGTTCTTAATGATTTTTTGGATAAATTTCATATATAATACTTTGAAATCCGAGCTAATACAAAGAAGTTATGGACATTTGAAAACTGAATAAATTAAATTACCAAACCTACATAAATTAAATATGGTCAACCGTCAATCATTAGGGTGAACCGGTTAGCAGATCCTTATAAACAGTCGACCGTTGATGTGTATTTTTTTTGATTTGGAGTGTGAATGTTGACAGAGATGATTTAACCGATTATTTTTCTTTACTGCCAAGTAATTGGTATGCATCCAGGATGAAACTAAAGATTTTCTAGCATAAATCTAACACTCCAAATTACATCTAAACCCTATTAATAAACATTTAAGCTATCCCCAATTTCATTAGAAAATTAACTACATAATGAAATCGTGACAATATTTCTCTTCTCCACTTATAAAACTTATTTCAAAAAGAAATTAAAAACCAAGTAAGAGAGCGCTAATAAATCAGATCAAGGATGGGACAAACTAACGGGCAAAGATTCTCCAACAGAATTTACAGTTGGAGCTTGGACCTAAGGTGAGTGAGTACAAGTTTAATAAGTTGATTATTTACAGTTAATTTTAACATATTCTATTTGACCTAGGATGTTAATAGTTAAATTTTAGACGTAATTGTTTAAATCAAAATTTTGAATTAGAAATTGGCTAATATCATTTTACCCAAGTTAGACCCCTTTCTATTATTGAATTAAAACCCTAAAAATTGTTTGACCCTAAATTAGGCAAGTATAATTAATCTAGCATAAATCTATGAAATTAAAATATAAAATTTACAAAGACTAGTTAGTGTAGATCAGGCCTTGGTTCATTGTTTAAGTCAAAGTGATAGAATTAACAAATAATTAAAATCAAATCATTAAAATTTGAAGACCCTAAAATTTACGCCATGACATGTTGATCGTTTACCTTGAGTGATTGACTTATAGGTTGTAGCGGTCACCCTGCTAGAGGCTGAAATGCATAATCCGAACTTCGGCCTGAGGCCCAGATTAAAATATAAAATATCAATTATAAGTATTGTATACATATGTGTGGATGTTAGGGATGGTACGAAAACTAGTTTCTTATGGATGACGCTAGGACATTGTCAGGTTGGGTAAATGTACTTTGCCCAATGAGGGCGGTTCTATCGAAAATAACACTCATAGGAGGTTCTACGGTGGATACACAACACTGACTAATGCCTATGGGCTTGGCACAACTGGAACCCTTGGTATTCACGATTCTAACACGGCATGATATCGTATTGTTAATGGATCCTGGCACAATAAGTGGCGTATATTGTAATCGAGTGGTGGTCATAGATGCAGACAATGAGATGCACCTAGGAGCCAACATTGCCGGCTCCCCCTCGATGTGTAGTTGGGTTACGTGCAGTCATAGTTATGGGAAATTTATTCCCATGTAGCTCTAGCTACAGTGTTCTTATGTTGAGTAGATCAAGTAGTGGTGTTCCTATGTTGAATAGCTCTAGTACCGGTGTTTCTATATTGAGTAGCTCTAGTGGCGGTGTTTCCATATTGAGTAGCTCTAGCGGCGGTGTTTCCATATTGAGTAGCTCTAGGAGCAGTGGCCAATCGTTAGTTATTAAGGTTCACTCCATAGTTCGATCCTTGTAGTAGCCTGCATAAGTTGTAGTGCATGTATGTTGTAACATCACCCATTTTGAGGTCCGAAAATAAGCGCTGCTGATGCTTTAATCATTAGTAGTATTATTCTCTAGTGACAAAATGAGATCAGTTAATAATATCATTAACATCAAAGCACGGGAACATAAAGATTTTCCCGGACACGGATTTCCTTAATTAATCTCCATATTCATTTTATAATCCTACACATTGCCCAGGTTCAGATAAAATATAATTATTACAAAATACTCTAAGAGCGACATATGAAGATGCCTTCTTGGTTGATCAGAGTTTACTACCAGACATATATAACTTCTGCCTTTACATACATTCAAACAAAATGATAACACAATAGACATAAATAGAATCCTATATAACTAGCCGCCACCTGCACATCTTCTTAAGCTTTATCATCAAACTTAAAACCCAGAAACCATAATCTGTAACTACTCAAATGAGTGCTCGAGAGATAAAGGCGAAAACAAAAAATTTGGGTCAGACAAAAATTCCAATGTGAATAGTATTATGTGGTCTCAATATAGACATCTAATGAGACCACGCCGCTGAGCGGAATGGGTTTTCCCCTCACTGGTATTCTTTGATAATATGTCTATTACAATCATGCTCCTGCAATCACAATGGCTATATAAACATAAGATAATTAAATGCACGCATGCTACATGGGTAATCCCAACTAATCTATCTCAATTGACTGACTGACTGTCTCTACTTCATAGTTTTTCCAAGGTTACTACAAACATATACGGCTGACTCAGGCCTACAAAATATACCAAATTTCTACCACATACCGTTAGGAGTAAATTGGACTACCATCCAAACACAATCATCTAAGTCTTTACCTGACTATGTGTCAATCCCATAGTTTTGCTAGGCTCTCAATGAACCTAATGGTTTTACAAGCCAACTAATAACCTACATAGGTTTTATTCCTTTCTGTGCGTAAACCTACTTTTAGTTTTACCCTTAACTAAGCCTTACGCACTGGAATTGTGGATTAATATATACCACGACCAAACAGTTGAAGTATAGGGCGCTACCCTACATCGGTCCCATTATTTGTTTCTCTATTCTCCAATTCTTGAGTCAATTTATCCTATCATAATTTATCTAATGGTGATAAGAACAATAATTCTACTAGTAGAATTCTCGACCAAATATCCTTTTATTTCCTTGAAAACATAACTATTTATTAATGATTTAACCCTTGAAATCATACTTAAAAGCAAGGAGATTATAGCTCTTTACTTTATCAAAAATATTATACCAAGATATATGCTTTTATAAAATAGTTTTAATGAACTTCGAAACCTTCCATTATTGCCACACCTCAAAACCTTAGGCTATGAAGCTATATATATATATATATATATATATATATGTATATATATATATATAATCAAACCATTTGAATTAACAAAGTTCAGCATTGATATAGCCGTTGTGAGTTGTCGCGCCCCTCTATGTAGCTATTATGTCAAGGCATATGATTTAATAAATCATAAGACCAAGATCATATATGCCGCATAACATAAATATGTGGATTGCTGGATATAAGCAGTATAGTCTTTGGTTTGGATAGTATAAAGCTTTAAAACTTAGAAAAATGGGAATGCCGACATTAATAACCTTTGGCATCAATATCATAGAGTTAGTAATATCGTTAATATCGATATAAAAAATAGGCGGCATCATTGTCATTTATATCGATATTGAAATAAGGTTTATACACAGTATGGCTATCCAAAGTAATAAATCCAAAATTATATATATGCGTCATCATGCTCTTTAATATCAATGTCAAAATGCAGCATTACTACCTCTTTATATAGGAATGAAGATAAGTGGCCTCATTGTCGCTATAAATATTAATGCCGGTATAAAAATGTGGCATCATAGTTTTAAGGAGTTGATATTGAAAACAAGCGGCATTGTTTAAAACCATAGTGAAAAAAACTTGTGGCATTACTATAGCCGATATAAAATAGGCGATATTGTTGCCATAATATCATTATCTTTAATAAATACTTATGGCATTACTATAGCCGATACAAAATATGCTGCATTAATAGCTGCCGCATAGATGGAAGTCGACATTGACTAATAATGCTACGACAATCTCGTAATTAACATGAAAGCTGTTTTTTTAAATAATTTCTTTTCACCGATTCCAATCCTTTGTCAAATTGCTATTGGATAATAAACTTCTTTATCAAATCCTTTTTAGAAAAACTGCTATAGATTAGAATTATCATTACCCAAATAATCTACAAACCAATAATTTTATATTAATATTTTAGTATAATTATTAAGCTTTTCTAACCTAATAAATTCATATAAAATCATAAACACTTGGAAAAATCCTCAAAAAAATCAAAAAAAATCAGAATTAACATAATCTTTAACCTATAAAAATTTCGGGATCAAAAACATTATTTGATTATTTTTAGTAATTAGAACCTGAAATAAATCATTTCCTCACTTGAGAAATTCATAAAATATTCATACTTGTTTGGAAAATTATGAAATTAAATATCCACTTCTAAAATAATGTTATGAACATGATATCCAAATTTCAAGTCAATTGGATATCATAAACTAGGTTTTCACTCTTAAGATCTATTAAATAATTCCATGATAAATCTAATAAATTATCAATAAGCATACAATCATCATTCATTCACAACATGACATAATAACACCCATAAGATTTAGATTTTATCATAAAACCAAAAATAAAAAAGCATCAATAAGCATACAATATTCATTCATTCACAACATGACATAATAACAATCATAAGATTCATATTTAATCATAAATCCAAAAATAAACAAGCACATTGAGATGGTTAAAAATTATTCACATTGATTTGATAAAGAGATGCGATATTTGAATGTTGATTTGATTTACCTAAGCATCCTTTTGGTTTCCTAGCTTTTTCTCCCCTTAAATCTCCTAGCTATGGCCGACCTTGGTTTTCTTTAATTTGTATGAAGTAATTGTGAATGAGGAAGTGAGAATGAAAGGGTTTAGGTCTAGGAAATAAATTCTTTTCCTATTTTTCCATTCATATTATTCCTTATTCTTATTTAAGTTATAATCTATCCTATTAACTTATTAATTAAGACATAACCCATTTTAATTATCAAATCTCGCTTCCCTTACCACCATACATTATTTTATTTTATTTATCTAATTAAATATCCTAAATAATGTTGATCAAAATTAGGGGTGTTACAAACTCCTCTCCTTAAAGAATTTCGCCCTTAAAATCATGATAAGGTACATACATCAAACATAATCATCGGCATAAAACATACCATAAAAAAATCAAGATAAGTGCCTCTAATCTTGTTCTCTATCTCCTAAGTATAGTCTTTCTCGTTGTCACTCCATTGGACCATTACTAATCTGATTGTCTTGTTTCTTAGCTTCTTCTCATCCTTAGCCACAAACACAGACTAGTTGTTTAATAATAGTCATGTCCGGTTCCACCGCTAAATCTTCCAATGCAGTCAGAGTAACAATAGTCTCTGGATCATGCACATACTTTCTAAGATGAGAAATATGAAACACGTTATGGACTCCTGCCAAACTATTTGGTAACTCTATTCTATAAGCATGTTTTATGATCCTTTTTGTGATAGGAAATAGTTCAATAAAATCAAGGTGCTAATTTTCCCGACTTCCCAAACCGGATTACACCCTTCATTGGCGATAAGTTGACAAAAACATGATCTCCAACTGAGAACTCCAAGTCATCTGTCTCTTATCTTCGTAACTTTTCTGCCTAAACTAAGCTTCTTTCATTCTTACTTGGATCAACTCAATCTCTTCCATGGCTTCTCTTACCATATCTGGACCAAGAACTAATCTATCTCCAGTCTATAACCAACATATAGGTGATTTGCATGGCCTTCCATAAAAAGCTTAAAAAGGTGCCATCCTTATACTAATATGATAATTAATGTTATAGAAAAATTCGACTAAATGTAGATGGTCTTCCCATGATCCTCCAAATTTTAACACACAAGTTCTTAACAAATCTTCCAGGACTTTGTTAACTCATTCTGTTTGCCAATCTGTCTATGGATGGTAATCGGTACTCATATTTAGCTTGGTGCCTCCTTGTCGACTTAATGGGAGTGAAATGTGCACTCCTAGTCAGTTCATCCACTATAGCCCAAATACTCTCATTTCCCTTATTTGATCTTGAAAACCCATCAATGAAATCCATAAATATAGAATTTCATTTCCAAACTAGTATATCCAAAGGGCGAAGCAAACCACTTGACTTCTGATGCTCGACTTTCACTTGCTGGGAATTCACACATTGCTTTACCCATAAGCTATATCCGTTTTCATACCTTCCTAGAAGAAACTTATCTTTATGTCTTGGTACATCTTAGTTCCTCTAGGATGAAGGTAAACTTCGATCGATGAGACTCCCTAAGAACTTTCTTCCTTAAGTCTCCCACATCTAGAACAATCATTCCTTCTTCTTCAACCATTCATTTTGGTCATGATATTTTTTTTTTCAAATCATTAATCTCAACTCCACCTTACAGTATTCTAATCCGTTCAGCTAATCATGGAGCATCTCTTGACTTAGAAGCAATCCACTCGATCAGTACCGGTCGAACTTCTAAATAAGATAACATTGCAGTATTCTGACTAGAACTAGTCCTCGACCTTAACAGTACACTGCAGTAGTCAATGCTTCTAAATATTTCCACTCCACTAACATTGCTATACCACATTCTAATGTTTTCTGCCGAGTGAATTGGCTACCTTGTTTCCTTTCCCTAGCATATACTCAATAACAAAATCATAAGCTATTATGAACTCTAACCGCCTGTGCTGTCTTATATTCAGTTCCTTAAGAGAGAATAAATACCGCAAGGACTTATGATCCATATACAAGTCGAACCTTTCTCCCAACAGATAGTGTCTCCATACCTCCAAATCAAAGAATACAGCTGCCAACTCCAAATTGCAACTCGGATATCTAACTTCATATGGTATAAGCTATCGAGAAGCGTAGGCAATGACTTTACCTCTTCACGCCAACATGGCTCCTAATCCCTTTCCACATGCATCTGTATACACCACCAAATCCTGAATACCATCTGGTACAACTAACATGGACGCATTGGTCAATAAATGTTTTAACTTCATGAATTCCTCCTCATATTTATCGGTCCCAACATATTTCATGTCCTTCCTTGTCAGTTTAGTCATCGGTGCTATTATACGCGAGAAATCCTTGACGAGTCTGCGATGAAAGCCGTCTAATCCAAGGAAACCCTTTGTCTCGGTCACCGTTCTGGGTCTCTTCCAAGTATTAACAGCCTTAATCTTAGCTACTACAACCCTTTTTCTGAAACTACATGACCAAGGAACTTCGCTTCTTTCTTCCAAAAATGACATTTTGAAACCTTCGCTTTTAATTCATGTTGCCGCAACGTCTCAAGCACTTTTTTAAGGTGAGTCTTTTGATCTTGCTCATTCTTAGAATATACTAGGATGTCATCTATAGATACCAACATGAACCCATCCAGATGCTCTCAAAAATCCGGTTCATCAAATCTACAATGAAAGCAGACACATTTATCAATCCGAATGGCATTACTAAACACTCGTATGAACCATATCTCGTATGAAATGCCGTCAGACGACTAAGGTCCTCCGCCACCCTTAGTTGATGGAACCCATCTCCAAATCCAACTGGAAAAATATTTTATCTCCACTCTACTGATCAAATAAATCATATATTCTTAGCAAAGGATATCGGTTCTTTATCGTCTTTTCATCCAACTTACACTAATCGATACATAAATCTCAACGATTCCTTCATAAACACTACGGCCGCTCCCCAAGGCGATCTACTTAGTCTAATGAAATTCTTTCCGTCTAAGTTAACCTGCTCCACCTTTAACTCTTCATCTCAGTAGGTGTCATTCTACTAGGTGATCTACTTACTGGTTCAGCTCTAGGTACAAGATCTATTCGAAACTCAATAGCTCATTTTGGTGGTATTGCTTTAATAAGATCAAAAACATCTGCAAATTATCTAACGATAAAAACTCGATTCAACTCTTCTACTTTCTCCATTATATCCAATAAAGAACAAACATCATAAATTTGAGTTCTCTATTGAGTATATGATTCGATCGCTACTATTAAGGTGTCATTGTGATATTTCCTTATCTTAGCAAAATGCCCTAGCATCATATTCAAATAACCAATCCATGCCCTATATGATTCCAAACCCCATAAATCAACCACATGCAAACTGCAGGAAAATATATGACTTAACAACTCAATCTCTAAATGGTCACATCTCATCCTTAGAGCTGCATACCCTTCTTTCGGATTCGCAATACTTAATGAAGTAACAAGGTATGATGGTTCTAAACTAAGCATATTTACTAAACAATGAGAGATAAAAGAATGTGATGCACCAGTATTAAACAATACTCTAACAGGTATGCCATGAATCTAAAGAGTACCGCCCATCATAGACTTCCCTTTCTCCTCTGCTGTTGATCTAGAGGCAGATGGTTCTAAAGCAAAAACCTTTTCCTTTGTCAACCTTTGCTGGTTCTTTGTACTGATTCTTGTAATGCCATATTTAGTTACAACTGAAGCACTTGATGTTTTCCTTCTAATAACCTTATTTCCATCACTAATACGACATTCATTTCCAATGACCTTCTTTCCATCACTAGAATGACACTCGTTGGAAGTGTGCCCTTTTTTATCACACTTATATCAAACAACATTAGCTTTTCCTTTCTTGGTAGCTCTTCCATTCCGAGCTCCCATTTTCTGAAAGAACTTCCTTTTCCGACTCATACCACCCTGAGTCTCGATTGGCTTGCTATTACTAAATAGTTTAAGCATATCTTCGTTCCTTAATGCCATCTCCACTACTATGTCATAAGGATATCTAAGGTGGGGTAACAATGCTTTGGAAAGCTCTGATTTCAATCGTTTGATGAACTTCTCATTTCTCTTAAATTACAGTATTCATAATTGTATATCCATATCTGGAAAGCTCCTCAAACCTAGTTGCATACTCAAGACTAACATATCACCATGTTTCAACTGAGCAAACTTTCTTAGTAAAGTCGACTTTGCTATCTCCGACATGAATCTCTCCTCGAATCTCCTTCTAAACTCTACCCAAGTAAATTTCTCCTCCGGTACTCCCACGGTTACATTATTCCACTAGTACAATATAGCTTATTGCAATTGCCTAGATGCTAATCTCCTCTTATGCTCGTCATATAAACCTAAGCCAACAAAAATTCTTTCACAATGAAGCAGCCAGTTCTCTACTTTAACAGTATTCCCAATTCTAATGGATGGTTTTCCTCTAAGCCTTGCATAATCCCGACTCAAAATAGCATATTTGTTGACAACTGAAACTTTAGGGTTTTCTCCACCAACATTACCACCAACTAATTTAGTTCCAACACCTGCTTGCATCATGTTAACAAAGGATTGGTACATAGCCCCTATGTCAACTAGTGGTGTTCCAGCACCAACATTAGCAGCTGTTTGACGATCCAAATTCCTCCTTGTATTGGGCCTGACATTTTCATTGGTTGTGGTGCTTCCTCCACTGAGATTCACTCTTCCATTTCCTACCTCTATATCATGCTTTCTTTAAATCTGCATTCGAATCTTAGTAAGATACAAAAGAATGGTCTAAGAGAAGGAAGAATAGAGATATGATATATACTTATATATAGCAAATACATGTACGTTACTATAGCAATATCCTATACACCTGTCTAATTTATTGATTCATTTAGATTATGTTTTCAAAATTCTTTTAGATTTACATAAACCTTTCTTCTGATACCATGTAATATCCCCTATTTCGAGGCCTGAAAATAAGCACCGCTGATAGTGCAGTCATCAATAATATTATTCTATAGTGAAAAAATAAGTTAATAATATCATTAACATCAAAGCACCAAAATATGAAAATTTTTCGAAACACATATTTCCTAAATTAATTTTCATATTCATTATTAATTCCAAACGTTGTCCAGGATTAGATAAAATATAATTATTACAAATTACTCCAGAGCGACATATGAAGATGCTCCCTTGGTTGATCAGAGTTTACTACTAGACAGATACAACTTCTTCCATTACATACAGTCAAATAAAATGATAGCACATCAGACATAAATAGACTCCTATATAGCAAGCTCTACCTCTTGTACATCTTCAAAAATTTTATTCGTCAAACCTAAAACCTGTACCTTACTCTCGAATTACTCAAATGAGTATTTGAGAGCTAAAGGGGAAAACAAAAACTTTAGGTCAGACCAAAAGTCCGGTGTGAAATAATATGCCATCTCGATAAAAAATATCTAGTGAGACCTCGCCACTGAGCGAAATGGGTTTTCCCTTAACTAGTATCCTCTGATAATATGTCTATTACAATCATGCTCCTACAATCACAATGGTTACATAAACATAACATAATTAAATGCATGCATGCTACATGGGTAATCCTGACTAATCTGTCTCAATTAACCGACCGTTTCTCTACTTCATAGTTTTCCCAAGGTTAACCTATAAAGCTGACTCGAGCTTACCAGATATACCAAATTTATCTAACTTACTATTAGGAGTAAAATGGACTGTCCGTCCAAACAAGATCATCTGAATGTTTGCTTAACTGTCTGTCAATCTCATAATTTTGCTAGTGCTCTATGCACCTAATGGTTTTACATGATAACCAATAAGCTACCTAAGTTATATTCCTTTTTGTTAGTAAACCTACTTTTAGTTTTACCCTTAGCAAAGCCTTATGCATGGGAATTGTGGACTAATGTCAACTAAGGGCAAACAGTTGAAGTATAGGGTGCTACCCTACACTAGTCTCATTATCCGGTTCTCTATTCTCTAATCTTTGAGTCAATTTATCCTATCATAATTTATCTACTGACGATAAGAACAATAATTTTACTAGTAAAATTCTAGGCTAAATTCCCTTTTTATTTTCTTGAGAACATAATAATTTATTAATGACTTAACCTTTTAAATCATACATAATAGTAGAAAAATATAGCCCTTTACTTTATCCAAAATATTATGCCAAAATATATGCTTTTATAAAATAGCTTTGATGAACTTCGAAACCATTCAGAGGTTATCGCACCTCAAAACCTTAGGCTATGAAGCCATATATAATAAACCAGTTGAATTGATAAAGTTCGTCATTGATATAGCCACCGTGGGTCGTCACACTCCTCTATGTCGCTATTATGTTAAAGCATTAAGCATAAGGCCAAAATCATTTATGTCTCATAAATATAGGTTGCTGAATATAAGCGGCATAATCTTTGGTTTGCATAGAATAATGCTTTAAAACTTAGAAATATGGGAATGCCGACATTGATGACCTTCGGCATCGATATCATATGGTCATTAATATCATTTATGTCAATATGGAAAATAGGAGGCATCCTTGCCACTTATATCGAGATTGAAAGTAAGGTTTATATGCGGCATGGCTGGCCAAAGTAATAATGCTAAACTTTTATATGCAACATCATGCCCTTTAATATTAATGTCAAAAATGCAGCATTGCTGCCTCTTTATATAAGAATGAGGATATGGGGCATCATTGCCACTATAAACATTAATATCGGCATAAAAATGTAGCAACATAGTTGAAGGAGTTGATATTGAAAAATAGTGGCATTTTTCAAAACCATAGTGAAAATTTGTGGCATTACTAAAGCTGATATAAAATAGGTGGCTTTATTGCCATAATACCTTGATCTTTAAAATAATACTAGCAGAATTACTATAGCCGATAAAAACATGCGACATTGATAGCTACAGCGTAGACAGACATCGGTATTGATTAATAATGCCATGGCTATCTGGTAATTCGCATAAAAACTGTTTTATTTCCAAAATTTTTCACCATCTCCATTCCTTTGTCAAATTGCTATTTGATAATAAACTTCTTTATCAAATCCTTTTCAGAAAACTATTATTGATTAGAATTATCATTCCTAAAATAATTTACAAACCAATAAGTTTATATTAATTTATTTTAATATAATTATTAAGCTTTTCTAGCCTAATAAATTTATACAAAATCATAAACATTCGGAAAAAAATCCACCAAAATCACAATTAAACCAAGCTGTGACACCCCACCCCAAGACCCACATTAACAAAGAGTATTACTTGGTAATACTGTCCGCTAATGTGGAGAATAGGGCTAGTTAGGAGCGACCATCTATAGGTTTGTCTTAAGCATCCATTAAATACGTCGACTAATGCTCTAAATTTTTTTCAATTGGATCGACGTATTCAATAAATGCTTAACACAAAACTATAGTGGCTAACCGATCTATCAGAACAAAATACAACAACAAAATGTACATCACATCACAGAATAATAAAAGACACATATGTATACATATACATCCATACATCACCAGTACAATACAAATTGATACATCACAAGTGGTTCGAAGCTATACATTCATTGACTTTCAGGTTGTATATGCCGATGATATAAGGCGATTATTGTGATTTACATGATTTTGTTTTCTAGTGTGGCATTGGCTAGCAGGTAGCAAACTGATAGGTGAGAACGTGTGGTATAGGACGCACAGTTAACACTTTACGGTTTCCTATCCGAGAGTTTGTGACACATTCACGAGCTATTTCCAGTACCAGACCTTCAGACTAAGTCTAAGTCAATAGGGTTCCTAAGCAGAGATAAATTCAATTCAAACTCAAATATCCACAAATGTGCCTCATATCATCGGCTTTATCCAATAGCTATATAATAGCTAAGTTAAACAATAACAACATCTATTATCTACAAATATACGCCTCATCTCATCGGCATATAAAAATCTCAAAAAGGCCAAAGAATGGCAATATGAGTCACAATATAAATGGAACTCGAGTAAGAGTTTGAAAATCCAATTGTAATCACCATATAGTCACTACTATAGCACTTAGGCAAGCCTAAAAAACTCAACAAAGGCGACTATGATGAAAACATATATAAATCATCAAAGTTCTAGAAATCATCATAAAGAAATCTAGAAAACATTAATATAAGAAATAGGACCCAACAGCCCAATAAAATCCCAACATCTATATGAAAATAGGACCCAACAGTCCAATAAAAGCCCAACAGCTATATGAAAATTGGACCCAACAGCCCAATAAGTGGCCCAATAGCCTACCAAGTGCCATGTATAAAAGATCCAACAGTCTCAGTAGGACCATATGGTCCTTGATTAGCCCAACAACTATATATACACATAAGACCCAATAGTCCAATAAGCAGCCCAATAGCCTAAGCACTGGCAATAACTCGTGAATGTGTCACAAATTCTCAGGTATGAACCCGAAAAGTGGTAACGATGCGTCCCAAACCATAAGTTCCCACTTATCGGTTTACTAACCGCTACTCAATGCCACACTAGAAAACAAAATCAGTAAACACAAATATTTACCTCATCTCATTGGCAAATACGACCCGAAGGTCAAAACATTCAAACAAACAAGTCAGGAATCAACCGATAAAGTAAACGCACATGTCCTATACTACGTATTTTACTAAATCATTTAATTCTCATCCCTATACACTTGAATTATGCAAAAACATGTATTTTATATAGAAAATAATTTGTTTGAGAAAACAAGCTTTTAAAACATTTTTTTGAAATAATTTTGGAAAATGCATGTGAAATTCTCTTATTATAGAGAATATATAATTTTATAGCTTTAAAATAATTTATAAATATTATATAATAATTATTTCAAAAGACAATTTTTTAAAAATCATTTCCGAATAATTCAGAAAAACCCATGCTCGAAATCAAGGAAAATCACTGAAAAACACCAAAACCGACATTCAAAATCATTCAAAAATGATTCAATTTCGAATCATAAATTCACCGAAATTTAGGCCCACATATTGATAGGATTCATGGCCTTCAAAACAGTCCAAAATTATCATAAATAAATGATGAAAAAGTCGGAAAATGAATGAAAAGCAAGGCAGAACAAAAAAATTGCACAGGTAAAAACAATACCCATGTCTAAAATCTTCTCCGGGTTCAACTTTCAAACATAATTTGAACGGTCTAATGACCTCGGAATGGTCTGAAATTTGATACATACAAAGAAGAAAAATTTATCAATGAACTGGAAAAAGATTCGCTGAATTTTTTCATAAAATGGTAAATATTTTAAATTTCAAACATGGACTCAGGCCATGTTGAATTCTGCCTAGGTCAGAAAACCCTCTCGGGTTCAACTTACTGACATGAAACAGGTGATCAAACGATCTCTGATTGAACTGAAAATTGGTATACGCATAGTGAAAAAACTTCATCTTTCAAATAAAAAAAGAATCAATGAATTCCAACAGGAAATGAAAGAGATACACTGTCTCAAACATGGACTCAGACCATGCTTGCAGCAGGTCAGAAAATGGGAATGTGCTCAGGCCTGAAACCATCTCGGATTCAACTTACATGCATGAAACATATGACCAAGCGACCTCGGATTGAACCGAAAATTAGTATGCACATAGTAGAACACTTTAACTTTCAAATAAAAAAAGAATTGATGAATTCCTGTAGGAAATAAAAGAGGCACTGTCTCAAACATGGACTCAGGCCATGTTTGCAGCAGCTCAAAAAACGGAAATGTGCCTAGGCATGAAAACCACCTCAGGTTCAACTTATAGGCATGAAACAGATGACCAAACGATCTCAAATTGAACTGAAAATTGGTATGCACATAGTAGAACACCTACAGGCATGAAACATATGACCAATCGACATTGGAATAAGAAGATAGGTGTAACGACCCGAGATTTTGACACTATTATTTTAATAATTCTTTAATTTAATTATAGATAACACAAGCTTTGACCATTTAAAAACAAATGATATTTAGGTTAATTTCTGTTTATATATATATATATAATATGGATGAAACTATGGTTTGGAAATTGAAAATGTATATCTCTCAAAAATATTTAAAAAAATCCAACTTTATAATACTACATACATGTGTATTGTTTAGATGTATATACTTAAGCTTTGGCTAAAAATTTATAATAAAGATTTATGTTTAAAAATAGGAATAAATGTATATAAGAGGCTTATATAGTGTGTATGTAACATAAATTAAACTTATAAAAATAAGTAAGGTAAGTATATATGAACATTTTTATGTGTATAAGGCAATAGGACAAAATATGCTATGTATGTATGATATACACACATACATAAGAATGAATATAGGCTTGTAAACACAAGAGGGAACACACATTAAATGCACATTCCATCAAGCACATAAAACATCTAATCTCATTCCTCATAAACCACTTCACTTTCACAAATCATGAAAGGTCAAAGAATCTCTGACCACAGAAAATCAAAATAAAAATTTAAAAGGAAGGTGAAAAAAAGCTTACTATGTACAGAGTGCAGCACCATATTTTCTCTATATACATACCTCTACCCTATCTTTTTTTCATTCACTCGAACAACCTTAGTAAAATAGAAAACAAAAGAAAATATCACGGCCATTTCACAACTTAGAACAAATAAGACAACACTATAGGAGATCAAAATCAAAGCAAGCAGGCAACATTTTCAAAAGCATTTGTTCTTTGCTCAAAACAATAATCTGTGAGTAAACTTCATCTTTCAAAATCAAATTTTTCTTCTTCTTATAAATACATGAGTATGTCAAGGATAGTAAAAATAACAGCATAGTGTTGTATTGTGCACAGAGATCAATGTGTGTGTGTGTATATATGCCTCGACATGGATGTGTGGAATGCCTGTATACATCCTTCTTTTCTCTGTTCTTTTTCTGATAGGTTCAAACACTTAAAAAATTCAAATTTCTCTTTACCTAGATAGATTAAGACCCTGATGTTTGAAAGGCTGTTGGTTGTATTAGATGTAATAAAATTTAAAATTAATTCCCTGTGATATTATCGAGTGGGAAAACTACAAAACATGATGTACAGGTAAGCCTTCAAATTTTTCAAGGAAATTGATCATTGCAATTAATGTTTTGGTGACATAGAAAGATTCGGTTTTGGAAGTAATGAATTTGGTGATAATTTAGTGATTTTAAACTATGTATATAGTGTGGTACCGGGTGATGATCAGAAACGGTTCGTGACCGATTCACGGCGATCTAGATGTGATTGGAGGTTGGGATTTTAGTTGGAGGTAGCTGGTTGGCTGGGGGTCACGGGAAAAATAGGGGCGTGGTTTCCTGAGCGACGCGGTGAAGGGTCGGAGGGAGAATAAGGTTTTAGGCATGATTTTGGTCGATGTGGGTTTTCGTGTGGTTGTGGCGTCGTGGTGGCGACAGGGTGATGTGTATGCAGGATGAAGAGGGAGAGGAAAGTCAGGCGAGGCTCCAGGCGAAGTGGCGTGGGTTCCAGTGGTCGATGTCGGCGGCGTGAGGCGATAATGGGGGACCAGTTTTTCCCTAGAAGAGGTGAACTGCTCGATTTATGTTTGAAGCATCAGCAAGGAGGTCTGGGTGTTCGGGAAGGTCGAGAGCGACGACGGTGACTTGGAGGTGGGGTCGGTGGTGGTCGGCGCATCTCCGATGGCATGCGCACGTGCACGGGATGGCTTGTGTGTTAGGAAGTATCAGATGGATTAACAATAGATATATGGAAAATAAAAGAGAAGAGGAAGAAGGGGGAGGTTTGGGCTATTGGGTTTGGACCGATGGGCCTACGTTTGTTTTAAATAAATAAATAAAATAAAGTGTTCTTTTGTATTTTCAAAAATCAGTCACCTTTAAAACCATTTATTTTTATAATTTTAAAACTTCCTGATTTTTACAAAATATAGGAGCTGAGCTTTGCCCAATTCCTGAACCACTGGTTGATACCTTTTTCAATAATAAATTTGGAAAGTAATTAGTTAATTATTAATATGGGTAAAATGATTTAAGACTTTTAATTTATTAAAAACCTTTGTTTAATTTTATATTTATGTTAAATTATTAATTAATTCCTAAAGTTTATTTGAAGTAAAAAAAATAGTTTGTAATTAGTTTAATAATAAGAAAACACAATTTGAAAACAATTAATTTCGTTTCAGTTAAAAAAATGATTGTGTGACTAGTTAACCTACTCTATGAATAGTTATAATGGTTAAGTGCTTTGGATTGCCTTGTTTCTCTAGTGTGTTATTTCTTGTTATTCTGTGATATAAAAATACCCTGAACTGAACAGTTAATATAAAACGTGAGACATTTTATTTAAACAGATATTTGTTATGAAATTTCTATGTGAATGTGACATTCTGAAAATTGAATTGTTTTTGTTAAAAACAATTTGGCCTTAAAAGATGGTGTTTGGATGTTGATGAGTTCGGGATCAGATATCATTTGATACATCGATCCAAAATGAACGATCAGGCCATGAATATCTCGAGGGAAGATCCAGACTAAAGATTCATAATGCAAGAGCTATTTGTCGCTAACTCTGAGGATGATTCCAATTCGAGTGTAGTGGAGATAGTGCCTTCGGTTCCATTCGAACGCAGAACAGACTTGCATGGACGAATGCTATCTGACCATCGTCATTGGAGGACGGTGAGCATTCCAAGAAATGGTGCTATAAAAGGTAATCGTAGCCTCAAGCCTCATCAACCGACAATGGCTAAAACAAGGGAAGGTGCAACAAGGCTAAGTGGGTAACACCCAATTAGGGTAAGATTTCCTCTGTCTGGAGTCCCTTTATTTCGGTTGTGCGGGCGGTTATTGGCCCCAACCGCGGGGTGATCTTATTCGGACTATCCAATAAGGGTAGCTCCGTTCTTATGTTGTAGGGGATCGAGAGTGGTCCTCAATACGCTATCTAGACCAGGTACTGTGACGGATGGTACCCCAATAGCCCTGCCATTGTATGGAATCCGATATTCAATAAGCGCTCGTACGGTTTTGATTGTGCCCAACTATGTTGGAATGTGAGATGTAAGCATTCCAGCTATTTCTTATTTTATATTGAAAACCCTAGACACTATTATAATATCATTGGATTTCCTATTAAATGTTTTGGTTATCGTAAGGGAAAAGCTTGTCCATGTCTATATGCGGCGAGTCTTATGAGATCCCTTGATTTCAAATGATTTTCAAGATAAATAAATGTAACAGTTTACTCACACTAGACATGGTCTGACCCGGAATTTATTTTCTATTTTTCCTAAACTCTTGGGTACTCAAATTTTTATAAGTAGCCAAGTGATTCCAAGTTAGCTTTGACGTATTTTGGAGGAGGATTTGGAGCAGGTGGCTTCTGCGTATCTAGTTATATCTGTTTCCACTGTATTAGTATTTATGTTTGTATTTTGGATTGCGATGAATAGACAGGTCACCATGACTGTCTAGTATGATATATGTAGAACTCATGACTCTGATGTACTATACTAGTGACTTTTGTGATATGTGTGTGTGTGTGTGTGTGTGTGTGTGTGTGTGTATGTGTGTGATGTAAAGTATTTATTTCATTCCACTGTGAGATTCTGTGATTGTTTTAGTTCTTTCTTTCTATCTATTTATTTTCTACCTATTTCTTTCAAAATTTATGACTCATCTTTCAATGGAATGAAGGGGGGTTCGTCACAATATGGTCATACAAAGAAGCAATCCAAAACTGTTTTTAATGTAAATTCAAACAAAATAATATTCATTTATAGTAAACTATTTTTGGCATTTCAGACTGCAATTTTGCTTTGTTTAGCTAGTTTTTATGATATTTCAACTCATCTTTACCATTTAAAGAGCAAACTAGAATTTCTTAAAGAAAGATGAGAGCTTGGTGCTTTTAATAGCTTCAAAAGCATGTAGAGGACAATACAACAATATGCAAGAGGAAATAAACACATTACATACAAACCCAAACCCAAAATCAAAACTTGATGGAATAATCTATGTTTTGGAAAGGATTACCTAAAATTAGAAAGCTTCAATTTGATTATTATTAGCAAATAAGTGTATTTGTTGAAGATTTTGATTTTAGATTAAAGGAGGAAAAGTTTTCTCTCAGTTTTTGTTTTTCAGTGAAAGAACTGAACGTACACTAATTTGAGGAAGAAGATACTTTTCTCACAACTTAGTTCTGGTTAGAAAACAAATAAGCTAAGACTTAATACTAAAAAGAATTACTTAGCCTAAGGAAACTAAATTAACACAAAATCACATATTTACTTATGTAAGCAAATCAAAACAACTTATTTAAATAAGGTTTCTTCACACTAAAATCGTACAATCACATATCTATGTTTAATAAAACATTTTACAATAAATAAAAAGATAATTTAGATATAAAAATATTTTAAATATCAAAAACTCTTATTTTTAAATAAATAGCCAATTTACACAAATATTTACACAAAACACTATTTTTAACTTCAAAAATTACATAAATATTATTTTCTTGCACAATAAAATGCAATAAACCATTTTAACCTCATTTTATATCTAAAAACTTATTTTTACACAAAATTCCATCTTTTTATTTATAATACACACATAAAAAAAAAATCAAATTCTCGATTTAAAAATCAATAAAAGAAGCATTTGGCAACAATTACAAGAATATTGCATTTCCTCAAATTAAAATCATATATTTCTCATATAAACACAAATAACCAAAATAAATTTTTAAACTTTATTTTTTCATTTTATATTAAAAATCCATTGTTTATTTAAAATAAAAAATTTAAAATCACCAATTTATTTTATTTCTTAATATTAAATTATAACTGCCGTTATAATTTAATATTACAAAACCAGGGTTGTCACAAACTCCCCCTTATAAAAACTGCGTCCTCGCAATTTATAGAGAAGAGTTGTATTCAACATGATTTATTTCATCAAGCAAAGGAAGATAAATACTCAAGCTTAAAATTCTCCTTCGAAGCAAAACACGGGTAAGATGCTATATAATAAACAAATCAAGTGAAATCGATTTTTCAAAAAGCTTCAAGAATAGGGTCGGGACTTAGCACGACTTTATCCAGACTTCAATAAACAAGATAATTATCAACATGGCCTCCCGTATGACACTACAGAGGTAAGAAAACTCGACGAGAGGTGGTTTCTTCAAATACCACCAAACTCAAATGACCACATAAATGCAAGTCGTTAGAAAATTGCACTGGGGCAAGATAAAACAAGGAACAGATTTTAAATTTTAATTTACAATCAAAAATTCCTAGAGTTTCAAAACCCATTATCTTCATAATCATTCTCAATTCTCAACACATGAATAATTTCAAACTTCTTAATATAGCAATTTATAAATAATAAATAAATTCAAATTCATATTTCCTTCTTGTCATAGAATTAAATTTCCAAAAGAATTTTATAAATCCATACCAACAAGTCTCTAACACTACTAAACTTAAAACTAAGCTTGCTCACAAATTCTTGCTAATGTTTAAAATCAGCATTCCTAAATTTTCAAACAATCAATTATAAAAAAAAATTCATATAAATAAATTTCAAATAATATAATGACATTGCCTTGCCATTGGTTTATAGTTAATGACCTTATCAATTGGTAGCAGGGTTGACCAAATGATCAAAACTGCCTCGCCACTCATCTAACCATCAATATGGTTCTATGGCTGCACATGTTATTCAAAATAAAATTCAATACTCAAACCATATTAATTTATTCCAAACTTTACTTATTAAAACTCAATTTACCTTGTCTGATTGTCTCATCATAATGTTTAGGAAATTCCTATCGATAACGTTGATCAGGTGCATCGACCAGAATTCTTAAAGCACTCGATGGACAACCCAACACAAAAATCATTTTCTATATAAAAGATTGCCTCATATATAATTTACAAAATATTCTTTGCGTATCCCAATAAAAAAAAATCCAGTTTCACTTAAAACATATCTTTTATTTGAAAGATTTGAAAGTTCAAAATTATTGCCTACAATCATCATCAAGGAACACAAGGAGAACTCATCGAGATAGTCCCAGAATACTCGATTCACAAGATTGACAAAATAAACTAGAGTGTTCGTCAAACCGAATGTATAATGAGACACTCACAAGAACCATACGAGTGCGGAATGCGGTAAGAGGAACGCTATCCTCCGCAACTTGTAGCTGATGTAAATCGGTGTAAGGTCAAGCTAAGGGAAGACCCTAGCACCTCCCGACCGAATGAACAGGAGATCAATAAGATATAAGGGTAAGGGCAAGGTATCTTCTCAAATGAGAAGAAGTAACAATAACAACATATCATTACTTCAAGTGAAGTAATATCACAAAGTATATCAACAACTTAATATCCTAAGAGGACATCTCGAAAGAGACAAGTACAACAACATCTATTAAATTCAATTAATCGCCTCATTTCCTTAATAGAAATCCTCGTAAGAGAATAACCGACAGGCTAAGAACTATGAATGAGATAAATACAAAACTCAATTGCCCGATTAGGTGATAAATCCGAAACGGACTCATATAAAACAACAAAATCACAACAATTGGAATTCGAGATACATCATCATCATCTCAAAACACAAGAACAAATAAAAATACTTTGGAATTATCATCAACATTCCGAAGAACAGGAGACAACTAATCAGCCGAATTAGGATGCCTAAAATATAGGACCCTTTTAGAACATAGGATTGGGGCTCGATAACAAGCAAGCCAATCCATCCCCAAATCACATAAACCCAAGGTGATGACTAATGTGCAGATTTGCACAGAAATAAAAACTACAAAGAACAACCTTAATATTGTCACAACAACAGGCCAAGTATTGCAGTCCCCTCAATAGGATTCACAATCCCAAAAAAAAGTAACAAGATAAAAAAACATCCAATGATATCAACAAGCTCCTTCAATACGAATGTGTGTCAAGCACCCATATCTAAGAGAAATAGAATAAAATAATCACAATAAGGATTATTTCCAAGGATAAGATATCATTAATTCAATTATGGAATACTATGAATAAAATATATTCCTAGACATGTTCCAAACTTATATCTACCCCAAAGGACAAGAAAAGGCTAAGGATACAATGTAAGGGAAATGTAACTCTTATATTATACTTTGATATATCATAATATATGTTCTGTTCTATGTTTATCATACTTTGTTTTGAACTCATCTCCGATACAAAGTACGATTGTTGCAAATCCCCTAATTATCATGTCCTTGACCTTTTCGTGTCCTAGGGGGTAGGTATAAGTTTGGAATATATCTAGGAATATATTTCATTCTGTAGTATTCCATAATTGAATTAAAGATATCTTATCCTATGAATAGTCCGTACCGTGACTATTTTATTCTAGTTCCTACGATATGGGTGTTTGACACACATTTGTATCAAAGAAGCTTGTTGATACCATTGGATGTTTCTTATCTTGTCACTTCTTTGAGGATTGTGAATCCTAATAAGGGTGTTCTTTGTAGCTTTTTTTCTGTGAAAATCTACACATTAGTCATCACCTTGAGTTAATATGATTTGGGGATGGATTGGTTTGCTTGTTATCAAACCCAATCCTATATTCTAAAAGGATCCTATATGTTAGGGATCCTAGTTTGGCTGATTGGTGTCTCTAGTTCTTCAGAATGTTGATGACAATTCCAAAGTGTCTTTTATTTGTTCTTGAGTTTCGAAGTGATGATTTATCTCGAATTCTAGTTGTTTGTGATTTTGTTGATATATGTGAGTCCATTTAGGGTTTTCTACCCAGTCGGGCAATTGAGTTTGGTGTTAACCTCATCCCCGCTTCTTATCCTATTAATCATCCTTCCACGAGGATGTCCATTAGGGAAATGAGGAACTATAGAAGTAATTGCTAAAGCGTGAAGCCAAGAAATTCATTCAGCCCAACTTTCACCGTGAGGTACTACTGTTATCTTTGTTGAGAAATATGATGTATTCTTAGGCTTTGCATCCATTTTTGCAAGCTTAACAATTAACTATTAGAGTAAGTATTTATCACTTATGGTTGGCGACATATTCAATTTATTGAGTGGTGCTAGGATCTTTCCTTAGCTTGACCTTGCACCGATTTTCATCAGCTACGAGTTACGAAGGATAGCGTCCCTCTTACTGCATTTCGCACTCGTATGGTTCTTATGAGTGGCTCATTATACTATTCAATTTGGTGAACACTCCAGCTTATTTGTCAATCTTATGAATTGAGTATTCTGGGAATATCTCGATGAGTTCTTCTTATGTTCTTTGATTTTGAGTATAGGCAACAATTTGAACTTTCAAATCTTCCAAATAGAAGATATGTTTTAAGTGAAATTGGTTTTTGTTTATTGAGGTAAGAAAAGCATATTTTGTAGAGTATATATGAGGAATTTCATTTTATAGAAAATGATTTTTTTTGTTGGGTTGTCCATCGATTGCTTTACGAATTCTGGTCGATATGCCTAATCAACGTTATCAACAGGAATTTCCTAAACGCCATGATGAGATAGTTAGACACAATAAATTGAGTTTTTATAAGTAAAGTTCGAAAATAAATTAATATGGTCTGAGAAATTAAATTTTATTTTAAATATGTAATGCAACCATTAAACCCTAGTGAGTGTGGATGAGTGGCAAGGCAGTTTTGATCATTAGGTCAACTCTGCAGCCAATCTATAGGGTCATTCGCTATAAATCAATGGCAAGGCAACACCCTTGTACTGTTTGAAATTGAGTGTAATAAAATTTTAAATTATAACATTTTGTGAACAAGTTTAGTTTTAAAATTTTGGTTGTATTAAAAATTTGTCGGTGTAAATTTATGAAATCCTTCTGGAAATAAGTTTGAATTAATTATCAACTTTAATTAGTTTTATGTTGATAATTAAATGGAAATTTAATTTTGGTGACAAAGTGGAAATGTGAATTTGAATTGTCTTGATAAATGAACCATCTATGTAGTATAATTATTCTAATTGTGAAAATGATTTTAAACTTTATATATATATATATATATATATATATATATATATGTATCCCAAAATTTATTTTGTGGGTAATAAAAAATCATTTCTTAATAATGAAAGAGATTAGCTATCTCCTTCAAAATGAGTTTTCTTAGTCAATTCCTTTAAAGTTAGATTTTGGAAAGTAATGAAATTTTTCCAATTAATGAATTGTTTCTTTTATGTTGATTACCTAGAGTTGATCATATTTTGGTATGTCTTGGCTTTCCAAAAAAAGAAGACCCTTTAATAAATGATTTAGCAAAAAGGTTGTATGAGAATATAATTTGAAATTAAAATGGTTTGGGAAAATTTCAAAATTTAAATTGATTTTAAAGATGAAATTTGGTTTGAAAAGTGCTGTGCTAAAACAACAATAACTTGAGATTTATAACACCGAATTAGTTCAAACTTTTTGAAAATGGAAGAGCCTTTAGAAAGTTATAAATTTTCTTTCACTTGGAAGATTTTTTCTTTAACTCTGTCTAAAACAGGTTTGAAAATAAATAAACATTGTTGTCTTATAAGTTTCTAAAATTTGTGCAGAAAGTAAATTTGGCATAACTTTCAAACCGTGAATCCGATTTTGATGATCTTTTTATCGCTGGAAAGCTTAGACTTAGTAGAATAACTATTATTTTGTAAGAGTTCTCTGATTTTGTTATTTTCTAGGTCAAAATTTGCTTTCTTTATAATAGGTTTGAAATTGAAATTTACTTGTTATCTTTATGGCCATGTGTATTCTATCTATTTTGTGACTATAATTGAATTGATGTTTAGTATAAATATTTGTTTCAGACTAAAATATATTTTTGTAGAATTTAAGCGTGAAACATTTTATTCACTTTGAACGAAGAGTTTGGAGATTAAATTGGATTTTTTAAAGAGGTTTGAAAATTTTCGAAATGTTGAAATTTGAGAATTTGATTACGTAGTTGAAGGATTTTGATAGCCTTGAAAATATTTGTTTAGTTAAATAAGAGTATAAAAATCCATTCTTTGAGTTTGTCTTGCCTTTGTGCAATTATCTAGCGTCTTGCATTTATGCGGTCGTTTGGGTTGGTGGTATTGAGGAAACCACCTACCACTTATTGAGTTTTCTTACCTCCATTGTGTCAATCTAATATCGATGTGGCTCTTTCCGCAGTAACATACAGAAAGTCATGCCAACAATTATCTAGTTGGTCGAAACCGGGATAAAATTTTGTTAAATCCCGACTCTATTCGAGAAGCTCCTGAGAAATGAATCTCAGTCGATTGATGTCTTGTATGGCATCCTATCTATGATCTTATTTCGAAGGTAAGACGCCTTCGAAATCATGATGTATTGCTCGTAGAAATTCAATGGTCTGCTAACCCTAATATTAGCACTTGGAAAACCATTGATTAATCGAGTAATCTTATCTTGTTTTATAACATCTTGTGTTAGGGAGAGAAATTTTAAACTCGAGCTTATCTATCTTCCTTTGCTTGATGAAACAAATAGTGTTAAATACAATTCTTCTCTACAAAATTGCAAGGACGTAACTTTTAAAAGGAAGAAGTCTGTAACAACCCTGGTTTTGGGTGATTACCTATTGTGCATTAAAAATAAATTAGAGATTTAAATTGTTTATTTGGATTAAACAATGGATTTTGGAAATAAAATATGAAAATAAAGTTTTTAAAACTTTATCTTGGTTATTTGTGATAAAAATGAATGAAATATGATTTTTATTTAGTTAGAATGCAATAATTCTTGTAATTATTGCCAAATGCTTCTTTTAATAATTTTTATAGGAAGTATTTTATTTTAATATGTGTTTATCATAAATAAAGAGGTGAAATTTGACTTAAAATAAGTTTGATCATAAAATTGGTGGAAATTGGTTTGTTATATTTTATTATGTAAGAAAATTATTTTTGTATAATTTTTGAAGTTAAAAATGGTGATTTATGTGAATATTTGTGTAAATTGGTTATTTGTTTAAAAATGAAAGTTTTCGATAATAAAAATATTTTTATAACAAAATTTTCTTTTTATATGTTGTAAAATATTTTATTAAACATGAAAATATGTTTACATAATTTTATTATGTTTGAAACATTGTTAAAATATGTTGTTTTATTTATCAGCATAAGTGTAATGGTGTTTTTAGTGATAAAATTAATTACTTAGGCTGATTTCTTTAGTTTCGGGCCCTAAGCCCACTTAGCATAATAAACCTAAACAAAGAAAGCGAGAAACATCACTTCTCCTCCAAAATAGTACGTTTATTTCTTCTTGCAGTAAACTAAAAACAAAAAAAGAAAGAAAAATTTACCATTTTGCAAATCTAAAGCTCCAATCTCAATTCTTTCAACAAATTTGCTGTTTTAACCAACTTAAAGCTAATTTACTATAGGCAATCCACTCCAAAACGAGAATATTTCATCAAATTTCAATCTTATGAATGGGTTTGTCTGTAACAGTGCTTTCTTCTCTTGCAAGCTTCTGTTTTGCTCTTCAATAGGTCTTTGAAGCAAATTCAAGAAACACGCTCCCACCTTTCAGCGGTAAATCCTAGAATTTTCTCTATAATTGCAAGGTGAGTAATAATCTCTAAATGCTAGCTCAAACAAAGCTGAATTACAAGCTGAAAATGGCCAAAATCGTTTACTGTAATTGAAATTTGTGTTGTTTGATATTACAGTAAAAACCGTTCTAAGTAGCTACTTTGCATGACCGTATCTTCTTATTCGTATGTTGGAATTCGCTGATTATTTTTTATTTGAAAGTTGAAGTATTCTACTGTGTGCATACTAATTTTCAATTCGATCTAAGGTCGTTTGGTCCTCTCTTTCATGCCTATAAGTTAAACCTAAGATGATTTTCAGGCTTGTACACATTTCTGTTTTTTGAGTTGCTGCAAACATGGTCTGAGTCCATATTTGAGACAGTATATCTCTTTCATTTCCTATTGGAATTTATTGACTCTTTTTTTCTTTGAAATCTGTAGTTTTCTACTATGCGAAAACTAATTTTTAGTTTAATTTGAGGTTGTTTGTTCCTTTGTTTCATGCCTGTAAGTTAAACCCGAGATGGTTTTCAGGCCTGGGCATATTTCCGTTTTCTGAGCTGCTACAAACATGGCTTGAGTCCATGTTTGAGACACTGTATCTTTTTCATTTCCTATCAGAATTCATTGATTCTTTTTTTATTTGAAAGATGAAGTTTTCTTATATGTGCATACCAAATTTTAGTTCAATCAAAGGTCGTATGGTCACTTGTTTCATGTCTATAAGTTGAACCCGAGAGGGTTTTCAGACCTGTGCAAAATTCAACATGACCTGAGTGCATGTTTGAAAATTTATATCTTTAACATTTCATGTCAGAATTCAGTGAATCATTTTCCAACTCATAGATAAATTGTTCTACTTTGTGTATATCTAATTTCAGACCATTCTGAGGTCATTAAGCCATTCAAATTATGTTTGAAAGTTGAATCCGGAGAAGATTTCAGACCTGGGTATTATTTTGTATGTACATTTTTTTTGAGTTCTGCCTTCTTTTTCAGTCCGATTACCGCCTTTGCATCTTGTATTTGTGATATTTCTGAACTGTTTTGAAGGCTATGATGCCTATCAATAGGCTATCCAAAATTTTGGAGAATTTTATGATTCGAAATGAATCGTTTTTTAGATGAATTCGAATGTCGGTTTTTGGGAATTTTCAATGTTTTTCCTTGATTTCGAGCACGGGTTTTTCTAAATAGCTTTGAAATAATTTTTAATATAAATTGGCTTTTGAAATAATTATTATATAATATTTATAAATTATTTTCAACCTATAAGATCTATATATTCTCTATAATAAGGGAATTTTAAAGTTAGTTTTCCAAAAGCGATTTCGAAAAATTGTTTTAAAAGCTTATTTTCACAAACAAACTATTTTCTATATAAAATACATGTTTTGCACTATTCGATCGAATGAGAAGGAGAATTAAATGATTGGGTAAAATATGTGGTATGGGACATGTGCGTTTATCTTTTAGGTTAATTCTTGACTTGTCCGTTTGATCATTTTGACCTTCGGGTCATATTTGCTGATGAGATGAGGCAAATATTTTTACTGCTTTCTGGTGTGGCAATGGCTAGCAGGTAGTAAACCGATTAGTGGGAACGTGTGGTATGTGACACATTGTTAACACTTACAGGGTTCCTTTCTGAGAGTTTGTGACACATTTGTCTAAGAGACGTATTTGCCAGTACTGGACCTTCGGGTCATTTGTCCTTCGTGATGTTTGTCTAAGAGAGTATTTTTCCATTGAGACGTATTTGTCCTTTGGGATGTTGTCCTTCGAGATGTTTTTCAAAAATACGTATTTATTTGTCCTTCAGGATGTTGTCCTTGGGGATGTTTGTCTAAGAGACGTGACGCCATATTTTGAGAGAAAAGTACTTGGGGGGCTTAGGCCATAAGCATGTGCTATATCTTTAAGATGATTTCATTAATTATTTGAGATTTTCCAAGTGTATCACCTTTTTACATATTTGGCCATTTGAGCCGTTGGAGACATTATATATAGCGATTACATCTTTGGAAACCTGAACTCCTTATCGAGTTCTATATTTGAGATTTAGGTTTGCCAACACTTGGCTTTTATATTGAGATTTGAGATTCGCCATTCCATGGCGTTTATTTGAGATTTTCACTCTTCTTTAAGGAGATATATGTGGTTGCCATTGTGGTGTATTTTTGAGCTTTGATATTTCTCTATTTTGAGAATAAATTTGAGATTGCCATTTATGGCGAGTTTGAGTTTTGAGATTTCTCCTATTTGGGAGTATGGTTCATTGAAAACATTATTGTTATTTTGGATTTATGCCGACGATATGAGGCATCCTTATACTTAGTTATTTTTGTATTTGAGTTTATCTCTTCAAGGCTATATAGATGCTTAGTGATACTACTTTACTTGAAGTAATGACATGTACTTACTTAAGCTATTATTTCTTCTCATTTGAGAAGAATCATCGATTAACATATTTTTTAACGTCTAAAAATTTCGGGACAAAAAACATTATTTAATTATTTTTAATAATTAAAACCCGAAATAAATCATTGTCCTCACTTGAGAAATTCATAGGAAATTCAATCTTAGTTGGAAAATTATAAAATTAAAAAATCGCTTCTAAAATAATGTTATGAACATCATATCCAAATTTCAAGTCAATTTGATGTCATAAACTAGGTTTTCACTCTTAAAACCTATTAAGTAATTCCATAATAAATCCAATAAATTATCAGTAAGTATATACTCATCATTCATTTAGAACATGGCATAATAATGATCATAAGATACAGAATTAATCATAAAACCAAAAATAAACAAGCATACTTAAAATGGGTAATCATTATTCATTTTGATTTGATAAAGAGATGTGAGATTTGAATGTTGATTTGATTTCCCTAAGCTTTCCTTTGGTTTCCAGCTTTTTCTTCCCTTAAATCTCCTAGCAATGGCTGGTCTTTGTTTTCTTTAGTTTGTATGAAGTAATTGTGAATGAGGAAGCAAGAATGAAAGGGTTTAGGTTTAGCAATAAAGTCTTTTCCTATTTTTTCCCTCACATTATTCCTCATACTTATTTAGGTTATAATCAATCTTGTTAACTTATTCATTAAGGCACGACCCATTTTAATTATCAAATATCACTCTCATTACCACCATACATTATTTTATTTAATTTATCTAATTAAATATCATAAATAATGTTAACCAAAATTAGGGGTGTAACATATGTGTTGGATAAAAATACTTAAGCAATGGACCCTAGGAATGCATGAACACTTATAGGACACCCTAGGTAACATATGGTAGAATTAAAGTTAACTGCACATTGTTACCATATATTAAACACGTACTCGTTCACTAAATTTTTGTCTTACCCACCCTATTTTCTTCATATTATCCAAGGTTTGACCTAACGGAATTCAAGGAAGTCAGAACATCTATGTCAAGTTAGAACAACTCAAGAATCAACCAAAAGGACTAAAAGAAGGAACCAAGAAAGACTAAAGAAAAAGAAGTCAAAAATTTGCTAAGGTGATGGATTGCCAACAATCTATAAGGGTCGCTCATGGATCCTCCTATCCTCTTGCACCATGATCTGATAAGTTTTCCAGGGATGTCTGCTAAGTTTTATGATATTCTAAGCTACCTAGATCGAGAAGTGAGAACTCATTTAATTCCAATAACATTTCAATGCAATCAGTACATGAATCATCATCAAAACAAAGCATCTAGTCATGAAATTACATGGAGAGCATCTGTATGAAGCAGGAAACATAACCCAATAGAAATGAGCCAAAATTACTCTAACATGATGGATCTCTAGCGATCCATCATGTTGGGTCGACTCATTTCGAAATTTCTTGAGCGCCTTCATACCTTCAAATGCAGGTTTCTGACAAAGCAACTTTATCCCTAACGCTCTCCAACCTCTACAAATACGATCCTACCTACAACATAAAGAGGATCTTCTGGACTGGCTACTGAAACTTTGCGAAAACTATTCTTCACTTTTCTCCTCCCACACAACAGTCATCTAAAGGGTTCATTGTGATTCTCCGTGAATTCCAACATCGGTGACTTTATCCAACTTGCAAGATCCACTCAAATTGTAATCACATTCAACTTGTAATTGCAGTTAGTCAATGACGAAAGTTATAAAGTGGACGTAGGCTTCATTAACAGCTGAACCATTATAAAAATTTCTTGTCTCTTTACTTTATCCATAATTTATCATTCCTTTTTTCTATTTTATTTGTCTTGATAAAAAAGGCTGGTGCTTTCACACTCAATCCAGGATGTTGATCCATTTTTTGGTTAATATTTTGGTGTTTTCACAGAGAATTGAACTCAGATTAGATCTAATTATCCACTTTAGATCAGATAGGTTCAAAAGTTAGATCAACAATATTTACTTAAAAGATTTGCTGTTGAGAACCAATAGCACCAGAAAGAAAGAGAACAACTTCCAAAAGATCCATAAGAGTCGCTGTTTCTGGAGAAGAAACAAACCCTCAGCAAATTGAAGTCAACAATCCATAGTTAGGTGCTAACTATGGAGATCAAGTTCGAAGATCCTCTATTCAGTGTGAGGTTGTCACAAGAGATAAATTAAACAAAATGGTTGACAGAATTAATCAGAAAATGGAAAATAGCCAAAAGGTTCTAATGGACAAATTAAGTGCCATAACGACCTTATAGTCAAATCCTGTTCCAAGAACCATGGCAGAGTCCACAGCTGCCATAGAACAAGAAAAATTTTCATTTCTGGCATAAATAGGAGAAACGGGAAAAACCCGTAGAAAGGAGTGATAGGTGGAACTATAGGAATCAATATGGAAGGAACCACAAACACTCCACCAACTATAAGGCAACTAGCTACAAACTTAAATTTAGGAGCAAAATCCCCACAATAGAATATGGTCATGGATCTCTACGACTCAGAAGATGGCGAGCGACTTAATGATGACAAGTTTGAAAGGAATAGAAATGCATTCAATGACGCCAAGGAGGTCCAATCTGCCTCCATCAGACCAACTGCAAGCTAATGGAACCCTGAGGGAGTGGCTCTCCCGAAGATAGGGGAGCCTAGGCTTCATCCCACTCACTAAGATCGTTTGCAAAACCAAACACTTGGTCTAGTTACTAACAGCCGACCCTCGGATTACCAGACTTCTGAGGCATATATCGCAAACATGGTCAAGCGACTAATGGATGAAAGTAAGGATAGAAGGGATGATGAATGGAGTTCCGCTCCAAGTCGGACTCCTTTCACCGATGACATTCTGAATTTGCGATACCCCGAAAAGCTCACTATGCCAACTATTCTGTCTTACGACGGAACAGGAGACCCGAAACCCCACTTACATAAGTATAGTTGGTATGTGGATGGAGCAAATGCTTTGGATACCGTTCGATGTAGATGTTTTTTGATTATTCTAGAAGGTATTGCTTCCATGTGGTTCACCAGGCTTCCACCAAGATCCATCTCCACCTTCACTCAACTAGCAACAAGATTCCTTGATTAATTTTGACTTTACACAGCATAACCCAAAGATGTGATGTCCTTGTCCGGCCTATTCCAGGGATGGAACGAACCTCTGAAGTCTTTCATGAATCATTTCTACACTGCGGTAGCTGAAGTGAGTAATCCAAATGAGGATATGGTTTTCATGGCCTTAGTCCCTTCAATTCCCCCCGAGACTGAATTCGAGAAATGGATCAAAATGAAACAATCCACTACTAGGAAGGACTTCAATCGAAAGGTGAGTAAGTATTTTTGGTTAGAAGAGGCACAAGAATTAGAAAGAAAATTCGTTAACCTACAACCGACCAACGTGGGCAGAATGATATGGCGATGAACCAAGATATAAACACCTCTGGGACCACTGAAGGGAACGCTAGAAAAAATGGGAATCAGAATAGGAAGAACCGGAATTCTAACAAACAAAATGGAAGTAGCAAGCGGCTCATGGGTTTGTGACCCAAGGAATACACACCGCTAAACGATACTCCATAAAACATCTATCTCGCAACATAGGGGACGAAAGAGTACAAAAAGCCTCCTATAAAGGAGGCAACTAAACAGCAAAAGCATTCTTGAATGTACTACAGATTCCATGAGATATATGGCCACAATACGAATGAGTGCCGTCACCTGAAGAACTTGATTGAAGAGTTGATTTCGGAAAGCAAGATTCAATAGTATGTGAGGAAATCACTAAATCCTAACCAACCCTTAGCATCTCAAGCTCCTAGAAACCAAGGGAACTAAGCTAGAACCAACAAAGTGGGACCTAGATAGGCTAACCAGAGACTCTTCATTGGCATAATATCTGGAGGTCCCAATCCCATGCAGAAGAGTTGGGGAGAAATGAAGCAGTGTGCGACCTCATTAAAGCATGCTCCAAAAGATGCTTTCTTTGCGGTCGAAGATGGAACCCCTGCTAAGCAGGAAAGAACCCTGGCATTGTATTCTGAAATCAAGATACTGAGGGAATAAAAGCACTAACTCTTGAAACTATGGTCGTGATAGTAGGAATGAGACCTGCCATGGTCCGATGAGTATTGATAGACAGCGACAGTTCTGTAAATATCCTTTGCAAATGCACTTTTGATCAGATGAAGATCAGTATGAAAGATGTATTCGCCTGCCAAACAAGGATTAAGCGATTCACTAGTGAACCCAAACAACCCGTTGGAATGAATGACTTGCCCATAGAACTCGAAGAAGGCAACTGAAGGGTGACCCTCATCCAAACCTTTTTGATCGTAGATGAGTTGTTCACCTACAATGCCTTCTTGGGGAAACTCGCCTTGGCAAGCTTTAGAATTGCTTTAGCTTAATGATGTCTAACTATGAAATTTTGATAGAGAATGGAGTCGAGGTGATCAAGGGAGACCAAAGTGCCATAAGGGAATGTTATATCGCGGAACCATGCGAATCTAAAAGAAAATAAAAGAGGAAGAATGTGGGGAGAACTCTCTACATTCATGAACCTATCGAATAGAAAATACAGAGCCACCCCTGGCTTAGGGACCAAAGAAGATTCGATAAGGCTTTGGATTCTTGAAAGAAGAGTTCAGGGGAGGAACGGGCAGCACCGGAAGAATTGATGGTGTCTGTCCCGGTCGACATGGATGACCCAACACGGGTCCTCAAAATTGGATCGCATCTTGGAAACATGATGTGATGAGACTATAACTCATCAATTTCTTCATGATAATTTGGATGTATTTGCTAGGACGCATTTCAATATGTGCGCGGTGTCTCCAGAGATAGCCTGCTACGCACTTAGCTTTGATCCCAAGTATATGCCCATGAAGTAGAAAAGGCGCGGCTTAGGGCCCGAGCGGTCCAAAGTGCTTAGAGAAGAAGTGGACAAGCTGATGGCGAGTGGCTTTATCCGCAACTTACCTGAACGGGTATTTATCCCAGTTTTGGTCAAAAAGTCCAATGGGAAATGGCGAACCTATATTGACTACTCCATTCTGAACAAAGCTTGCCTGAAAGACAGCTTTCCTTTGCCTAGAATCGATCAGCTTGTGGACGGGACAACTGGACATGAACTGCTATCATTTATGGATGCACACTCGTGGTATAACCTATCATGATGCATGAACCGAATTAAGAAAAATACCAGTTTCATTACTGATCTAGGACTATATTACTATAAAGTAATGCCATTTGGTTTAAAGAATGCTGGGGCAACTTACGAACGACTGGTGTACGCGATGTTTAGACGTCAGATTGGGAAGACATGGAGGTTTATGTAGATGATATGTTGGCTAAATCATGCATAGCTGCAAATCA
Organism: Allium cepa; assembly: GCA_030765085.1. NCBI lineage: Eukaryota > Viridiplantae > Streptophyta > Magnoliopsida > Asparagales > Amaryllidaceae > Allium > Allium cepa. The sequence goes on along the minus strand of CM060935.1, from coordinate 725,111,587 downwards.
CTTGGACAACCTCGCTGAAATCTTCGAAATACCCCATAAGTATGGAATGAAGATCAATCCACTTAAGTGTCATTTTGGCATAGCTTTGGGAAAGTTCTTGGGATTTATCGTAAGCACTAGGGGCATTAAAGAAAATCCTGAGCAAATAACTACTTTGCATGAGGACGAGGCTCAGAGAAACAAGAAAGAGTTACAAAGCCTGAATGGAAAGGTTGCAGCACTGAGCTGGTTTATCTAAAAGCAACCGACAAACGTATACCGTTCTTCGACACACTAAAGAAAGGAAAGAAAAACTTCGAATGGAATCAAGCTTGTCAAACTGCATTTGAAGTGCTGCTGTGACATATGGAAACCCCACCAATCCTGTCTAAGCCAGTAGACGGAGAAGGTTTGTACATCCACTTAGTAGTCTCGCCATATGCATTGAGTTCCATACTTGTACGAGAAGATGCTAAGATCCAGTGACCTATATATTAGATCAGTAAGCGGTTTGGTTCACTGGAGCAGAAAAGAAATATCCAAAATTAGAAAAACTAACATATTGCCTCTTGATCACATCTAAAAAATTACGACCTTACTTCCAAGCACACCCTATCAAAATGCCGATAGATCAATCCTTGAAGCAAGTGTTATACCGCCACGAGATCTCTAGACGGATTATCAAATAGAACATCGAACTAAGTCATTACAAAATCACATACCATCCTTGAAGGGTGATAAACGGGCCGGCGCTGGAAGATTTCATTATTGAATTTATAATACGAGATAACGAGGAAGGAATGACTCCAAAAGTGGAGACACTTGGAAGCTGTTCGTCAATGGTGTGTCTAACAACTTCTGCCCAGGAGCAGGGGTAGTGCTCAAGACTCCCAAAGGATGATCCATTTGCTATGCCTTGCATTTGGTACTCCCTGCAATAAAAAACGAGGCGGTATACGAAGCATTGATAGCTAAGCTAAAGATTATGGGGGGACTCGAGATAAAATCCATATGTATCTATAGTGACTCTCAGCTAGTCGTCTGTCAGGTGAAAGGCAAATACCCAACTCGTCCGGAGAGCCTCGCCCCGTATCTATCTAAAGTGCTGGAACTACTAAATGACATCAAGTATTACACCATAACTCATATCCTAAGGGAGCAAAACACGACGACGGATTAACTGGCTAAACTTGCTAGTTTCGAGGAAGATTAATCATTGGGGCAAGTCCTAATTGAAGCCCTGACCACTCCGAGCATAAGAGAAATGGGCATCAACTGGATTTTTGAGACAACCAAGGATCCAAAGACATGGATGATGTCGATTAAAGACTACATGGTCATAGGAGCTCTCCTTGTAGACAAGTTTTAGTGAAAAAAGCTTCTTCGGAAGGCACCGCGATTTGTAATGCATGATGGGATACTCTACCAGAGTGGATTCTCTACCCCCTTGCTTAGATGTGTGACCGACGACGAAGCTTGAAGGATCCTAAAAGAAGTTCATGAAGGCGACTATGGAGATCATACTGGGGAACAAACCCTTGCAAAAAAGTTCTTCGATATGGGTACTTTTGGCCAACGGTGAACCACAATGCAGTAGGCTATTGCAGATGGTGTGATCAATGCGAAAGATTCAGTAAGGTCAAAAGAACCCCCTCGATGAAGATAATACATATAGTTAGCCCATGGACGTTTGCAACCTGGGGAATCGACTTGATTGGCGCATTACCATTGGCTAAAGGGAGTCGAATATGCTATTGTTGTTGCTGACTGTTTCACCAAATGGGCCAAAGCGAAACTACTAGCCATTATTATCACAAAAAAAATCAACTTTGTTACTTAAAATATTATTTTTAGGTTTGCGGTGCCACAAAAAATTATCATGGATAACGTGATTCAATTCGAAAGCGCTGAGTTCAAAAACTTTTGCAAAAGCTTTTGAATCAAGAAAAGCTTTTCCACTATCGCACATCCACAGGCAAACGGGAAAGTGGAAGCAGTAAATAAGATCATCAAGTCCACCATCAAAAAATAGATAACTAAAGTAAAAGGTAATTGAGTCAATGAACTTCCACTTGCACTATGGGCTTGTAGGACAACGCACAAATCTACAACTGGGCACTCTCCGTTTGCCTTAGCATATGTTCAGAAGCAATGATCCTGGTCAAGTTAGAAGTCTCTTCTCATTGTTAGCGAAACTTTGGCCAAAGGCGGAATGAAAAACTCCTCCTTGAGTCACTCGATATGGTCGATGAGAAAAGAGAAGAAGCAGAATTAAGGACTGTCGCTTACCAAAAGGGGTCGCACAGTACTTTAACTCCAAAATTCATAATCGCACCTTCAAAGTGGGCTACTTGTCCTTAAGAAGGTCCCTGTACCAAGTGCACTCGGAACAAACTAGGAAGGACCCTATGTGATTGATCAGAAGTTAGGCGATGGTACATTTAAGCTAATAACCGTTGGTGGAATCCAAATTCCTCGAGCATGAAATAGCGAATCGCTATGTTCTTAATTGATCTAAAATTATCTTATGTATTTCCTATTACCAGTAAATAAACCATCCTTGAGTACCGGAGGCATTGTAAATAGGCAAAAATTGCCCAACTTTCATTAATAAAATTGCTTTTCTTTTTGAACCAATAAAACCATGTTCACAAAAGTGACCAGTCGAGTCAATGGGGTCAAATCGACTCAAAATCATCTGATCGCCGTTTGAGTAGTGGAACCATACTCAAGTAAGCCCCACTTACCCACCGAGTCAATGAAAGCAAATTGACTCAAACCGTTAGGTTGGCGGAACCCGACCCTTGCCTTGTAAGTATTGGTGTCGCTCCGGTGATGCCTAAAAGACCTAAATCAAAGCCACACATTTTGTAAGCCATGCACCACTTCTTAGATTATGGAATTATATCCAAGCAAGCACAACTATCAAAGTCACACACCCCCATAAGCCGCGGATTACTTTGTGAGCCCTGGAATCAATGCCCTTGAAACATGAACTCCTCATGTTGCCCGAAGGTTGGTAATGTTGAGAAATTCCAAACCATTCCAGAACGATGGGTCATATCGATCCCAAAAACCGCGCATTTCATAAGCTGCACACACTCTAAAGTACCAGTATTGTCCTGGCAATGTCTGGAAACTCGTCTATTGTAGGAGTGACAAGAATCATTCTATTCTCACTGTTGGGAGTTGTGGGTATGAATCTAGCAATGCCAAACGACTACAATTCGGTAGAGAATCATAATTGTTGACTGAAAATATCTCTGGAATCAAGGTGTTCAAATCATAAGTTCTCGAAGATAGGAACCGCAAAACTGGTTTGGTTGCAGACGTCAAAAAAAATCATTTTGATCAACCGGTTATTTGTCAAGTGTTTGAAGTAAACAACTTCGTGAACTAGGGGCACATACCGATACTAAAAAAACCAAGTACTTCACAGTTCTGTTACTCCAAATAAAGAATTTCGACGGTAATTACAGGACTGGATAAAATAAAATAGCAATAAATAAAATTAGCATAAGTGCATGAAATGTAGATAAGTATAAAAATAAAATTACAATCAAAATTTCAACATTGTATTACTTATAGCATTTTCTATACAGTCAAAATGTGGAGACCGTACCCACACAATATCGGCCAACAAAAAGGAAAATACAGATGCTACAACAATCAAAGCAATAAGTGCAGACTCTACATTTGAACAAAACATGTATCAAACAAAACAGAATGTCCAAAAATCTAGCTCCGCTGTTGCTCGAGCATGTCAATGCTTCTTTCCACCGCTCCTCTTTCCACCTTTAATTGAAAGTTTCTTCTTCCTCTAAGAATCCCTGCCAGGAGTAGTGTTGGTGCCTGAAATATCAACTATCTCCTATGCGACAACATCTCCTCCCTGTTTTTCGATCTCCTTTGAAGATTCCTTGGTCCTACGCTTCCAGTACTTGTGGGAGCTCCTCAAAGATTTTCTCTCCTCAATCTTTTCCTTCTTAACAACCACCATCTATTGTTCGGATTTATGTAGTTGGCCAATTTTATCCTCCTGCTCCTGAGCTTCAGCTGCCATGAAATCATCCTCCAAAAATATGGAAGGGTCATCTAGACCATTCAATGCAGCAATCTTCTTGGAGTCTGGCCCTCGTTGTGAGCCAGACACAGGTGCAACAGTCGGAGTAGCTATGGAAACAAGCATTGAAACTGTTGAAATAGCAGTAAGCCTAGGGATTGAAGAAATCGACAGTCAGTAGGTAAAGAAGACAGATCTATAAGATTAAAAATGAAAGTGTTAAGTTCATCTTGTTCCTGCGGCGTGAGCTGAAAATTCTCAAACACGGTGAAAACAAAAGGTTACCTACACCAGAGGAATGGTCGAGAATTTCAATCATATAATACCCACCTTCTCCTTCTTTGAATGGCTGCATGATCTTCATAGAAGTTCCAGGACCACCTGAAGTTTTAGAGATAGCTACTAGAGGGGCAGACGACAAGGTATCACTAGCCGAACTCACTAACTAATCGCGAGGTAGTTTTGATGATTCACCAGGCCTGGAAATGAAAGGCTCGGGCAATGTTTTGGCAGTTACAGTCATAGCAGCATCGATAGCCTCTCATTCTCTCTCAATTTGAATGATTTCTTAACCCTCTATTAGAGCTTTCTTCGAATCTTCATTGAGATAGGCATCCTCCAACCCTTGCTCGGTGTATACATCCCCGTTCTCTCGTAAAGGGCCAGAACTTTTTCCCAAACCATGGCGAGAGTACATGGAAATTTGAGGCCCAAATAGCTGAGGCTCCCTGATGCAACAAGGAGTCAACATAGAAATTAAGATGGTATCATCCATCTTCTCCATCTTCTTTTCAAAAGTATCCTACAACTCCAAGTAATCCGCTGTCACGGTGGTCTTCTCAACTTCAACTCGGGTCTTTACGGTGCCAAGTTGCGCTACTCTTTCCCAGAGCGAAGCAATCATTTGAACTTGATTAGAACCGATCTTGTCATGGGATTCCATAACTCCCGCATAATCAATAATTGTCTTTTTATGTATTTCGATAACTTCGTCATGATTTGCCATAGTTTTCTTTCGAGCTTCAATACTCATACCACGGTCTTTAAGCTCCTCTTTCAGCCTAACTTCATCCATATGGGCCTTCTTGATTTTGCCTTGGAACAAGATTTCTATTTAATGTGGGCTTCTTTCAGTTCCTTCAGTAAGCTAGCGCTGTTCTTATTCTCTCGGAGTGTAGAATCCCTCTTTTGTGTTAATCGTTCGATTCTAGCATCACGTTCTGCTAAAAGACTCCCATAATCATCCTTTTCTTACTCAAAGGAAAGGATCTCTTGATAACTGGTGCGATTCATGTCAGCCAGCTACTTGCATAAATTTTCCCATCCCTCAGTTTGATCTAAATCATTTTGAATCGTCTACAGATAGGGCATATAGAAATCTTTATGGATTGGATGTAGGTCACGGTCAAATTTAACTCCCTTTAGAAACTACCTAGGAGCGCAGCGTCAAGTCTAGGGGGACCAAACGGAAGAATATAAGCCGGCCTCCTACGAGGATGTGAAGGACCAGAAGTAGGTACCAAATGAGTAGGGAGCTTGGGATGAAGATGAAACTTGAATAGTGGAAGCCGGAACTTCAAGTCCGATAGAGTTGGGGCCGGGGCAAAAGTTTGATGCTCAAGATTCTCGCACTCACTCTTCGATATCGGGCAAATACTATCTGGTGCAGGGAAAGAACTTCTATTTATTACTGACTCATGATCATTTTCACTTATCCGACCTCAATAGCCCAATGTTGAGGATTACCAAGGGTGCTCGACGCCTCCTCTAGTTAATGGGCCATATTAGTCCAATGTTGCTACCTCATCTAGTCCTCCAACGGTGGAGGTGCATAGCGGATCTCATAGAGTAGCAGGGTGCTGCGCTTCTATTCTTTCTGAGTAGTTCTTAATATGGATTCTAAACATTCATGATCTGTATGTGAATGAGTCGAATTACGCTACGCCCTTAACTCCCTTTCAGTGGTCGTTCTCAATAGAATGGATCAGTTTGGAAAGAAAGGTAAGGAAGGGTTCATTCATGCTTTGTACTATTTTTCAGAAAGATAATTTCACTTACCCCAAATTTATTTCTTATGGAAACACTAGTTGCTTGGCTTTAGAGTAGAGGGATAAGAACTGCGATCCGCTTTCGGCTTCTTGGGCGGCTCTTGTCGATCATCAGGAGTTTTTCTCTTCTCGTAACCACTATTATAAAATCTACCCGTTCTCTGTCATCTCGACGACATTCTTCAGCTTCCAAGTCTTTCCTCCTTCTCCACTCTTCTTCAGTTTCATGAGGCTGGTGGTAGTTGAAGACCGTCTTAACCAACGTTGCAAATCAGTGAATTGTTCAAGATCCTCATACCTGATACAAAAAATAAATAAAGAGTTATATCGACAAGAAATGGACCTAAATAATGCATGTGCAAGTGAACGTCACTCTAATGAAGCGTGTAGCATGTTATAAGCGGCCTAAAGGGACTTTACTTTTGAAAACTTTGTTGTTCAAAATTCTAATTGTTTAAAGAATAGTTGTCGTTAAAATATCCATTCAAATTTGGAGTGAAATCATATGGATTATATTGATTTTCACAACTATTGTAAAATTCAAGTGGGTAGGGAAAAGGAAACTCAGACATTTTCAAGAATTCTTTTATAAAGGGAAAATATTTACAAATAAAATTTATTTTTCAAAAGAAAATTGATTTTTGATTTTTCAAATATTTTTTTTTGAAAACATTTTATATTTATTTGGATTTTTGATTTTCTAAAACTAATTTTTTTTTTTTTGGATTTTTTGAATTTTGATTTAAAAAATTTCAAAGGAAAAGGAATAAAAAAAACTAAGTTAAGAAATATTCACAATTTTTATTAATTTTGGATTTTGAATTTTTCGTTTGTTTGTTTTTTTTTTGTTTTTTTTTTAAATATGCATGGACTAATGCAACTAAATGAATGCAAGGGTTAATTACAAATGATTTATCATAAGTTAACCCAAAATTGCATAATCACATATTGCCTTAGATAAACAAGATAGTTCTCAGTCAGGTAACGGACAGGATTTATCGGTCCACCACGAATCATCGTAGCAATGCAGCCGAAGGTTTAAGTACCTTCAGAGAAACAATGCGGTATAATATTTACGAATCACCGTAATATTTATAACTGATTATTGCTCTACCGTAGCATAGACACCAAGAAATTAAATTATTCAAAGAAGACAAATTATCAATATACAATTAAGTGTTATTGATGTCTAACCGTTATTATTAATCAAATTTCGAAGATGAAATGCAAAGCAGAAATTAAACATGTATTATTAATGCAACTACAATGAAATTGTTTTTTTCTCTTTTTTTTTGTTTGAATTTTTTTTAAAATGCAAGCAAACAATAATGTAATTCAAATAAAATTAAAGATGAAAGCAACATTTTTTTATTTTAAAGTAAGCAGTTTATTTGGCAAGGAGAGTAGCAATTTTCAGCAAGCTAATCCCTTCTTCTTTGGCAACCTAAAACTAAAAACATGATATATACAATTTATTTAGTTTTTTTAAAGTGGAAAGAAAACCTTATTTTTTATAAGAATTTTTGTTTCAAACTTCACAAACAATCTTAATCAAGACAATCCCTGTAACAATTAAAATAGAATAGCCACTTCCAAAACACTTAAATCCTATCACTTTAAAAATTAAGATCTAGCCCAAACACTTAAATTCTAACCCTTAAATCAGGACAATCCCAACCATTTTAAAAAATTAAAACCCGACCCACTAAAATTTCTCAATCAGATTAAAATTTCACAGAAAATTTAACTTCACACAAAATTAAACATCATAGGAAATACGCACCATATTAAACTAAAATAAAACTCCTCACAAAATTGAAAATTCGGTTCTGGCGATTGGGATTTAGGGATTTTTGGTGCTTGCGGTTGGAGATTTGGTGCAATTCAGGTGAAGATTGGTAGTGGATGTCACGGTTTGTTCACAGTGGCGATTGGGGTTGCGGAAGCAAAGTAGAAGTGAGGGGATTGATAATGGAGATTCGACGACTGGTAGAGGAGCTTGATGTAGAGGGGTTTGTAGCAGTTTGATTTGTCGTTCCTGCTGAGGCGGATTTGCCGTTGTGATGTGTTGTGTTGCTGTGCAGTAAGGAAGGCAGTGTATAGAAGTGGCCGCTGTTGGGGATTTTACGGTTCGAGACGGATTTGATGGCGATAGTGGTGAAGACAATGCTGTACTTCCGACTTCAAGGATCTATGGAATAGATTCTTTCAGACAATAGTTCAACCCACCAGGTACAAACGGGTTATCGAACTATCGACTTTCAGGATTCAATGAAGCCCTATAATAGCGTAATTGGATTCAAAGTTTGTACGACTTTGATCCGACCAAGAACACTTCAGAAACTGTATCTAATGATGCAATTTATAGAGAACAGAATGAAGAGGAAGAAGAGAACAATTCTGCAACGGTTTCTAAATTTGCAACACCTTGGAGGCGTTACAAAACAGAGCAGTGGATTAATGGCGTCGCAGAACTGTTTGGGAAGAAGAAGAGGATGGAAAACTGTTTGCAACTGTTTTCGGGCGTTGTTATATATAGACGTGAAGAGGTGTCCATTCGTGAAGCGTTGCGACCGTTTGCAACGGTTCGCAACTGTTGCGAATGGATTCAAAAATTAAACGTCGCGACCTTTCGTTTGGAACGTTCAGAAAACCGTTGCAATTCAAACGTCGCGTCCATTCAATTTGTAACGTTTAGAAAACGTTACAAATTCCCGCCCTTTATCCAAATTCAGATTTTCCGGTTCTGGGTCCTTAACGGGCCGAAATCTGGCCTGTTACTGTTCATATATGATCCAAAAATATTTTCGGATCCAAATCCGAAACCCGTACCCGGCCCGGTTCGGTCGGATGGACGGACGGCGGCGGCGCGCGTGTGGTGTTGCATGACTTCTCTCCTCACAACAAAGCAAACATGTGAGAGCCCCAAGGCCCCAACATCCACTTGAGAGAGCTATACTTATACAAGTATAGTCTCCTCTTTTCTACAATGTGGGACTTTACTTTCTTTTCTTCTTCTTTCCTTCTTTCTCTTCCAAACAAAAAACCCAAATCCCAAATCTTTTGAAAATTTACAACAATCTCCCCCAATTTTCAAAATAAGAAAATAAATAAATAGGACGGCTGAATCACTAGAGTGACTTCCTACATACCCAAGTGGGATCAAGCCTATGTAGTTCTAAGATCAAGTTTTGCATCATCGTGAAAGCCAACACATAAATAAAAGGTATCTTTTGGATTTGAACCTTTACTTAGTGTAAACCATTCAAAGCCTTATCGAGATTCTATGGTGAACGAATCTTGAACCAAGTATCCCTAATGATAAAACCAGAACAATCACACATGTTGATTTCCTTAGGTAAAGTGTTCTGTATTGCTCAGCACGTTACTGGCTATGTGCTTAAATCCTGGTTCATGAGTCTACTTAGAAAGCGGTCTTACTTTCCTAGGAAATGGCCTGATTTCCATACTCATATAGGTAAGTCTCTTAAGGTGTTTCTGCGATACACCTTTTAAGGTTTCTAGACTTATTAAGGAAGTATATCCATCCTTTGTTCTTGAAGAATCCAACACTAAATATTATGGGATTATCAATTTAGTGTTCCATAATCATTCTCTTAACTTGTTGGTACCCATTGAACTTTGTCTATCCTTTTCAAGACATAAGTTGGGTCTCTGTTAAGGATGATCAACCTTCATTCACAGATCTTAGTCCCATTTCTTGTGACTTTATAGAAACCGTTGCCTTTGGAAGACCTTTTGTAAGTGGGTCAGCCAAGTTTTTCTTCGTTTCTATGTAGTCAACAGTTATAACTCCTCTTTTGAGTAACTGTCTCACCATTTGATGTCTTAGACTCACATGTCTAGACTTTCCATTATATGTCTTATTAGACACATTGTATATTGTTGCTTGATTGTCACAGTTAATCAAGACTGCTGGAGATGGCTTCTTCCACAAAGGGATTTCCATTAATAAATTCCTAAGCCATTCCGCTTCTTTACATGCATCTGCTAATGCAATTAATTCAGAGAACATTGTTGAGTCAGAAATACAGGTCTGCTTCTTGGAAGCCCAAGACACAGCAGTGCCTCCTAATGTAAAGATCCATCCAGTTGTAGACTTGGATTTGGATTCTACATTGTTCCAGGTTGCATCACTATATCCTTCTATTACAGAAGGATATCCTTTATAAGATAAACTATATTCAATGGTTCCTTTCAAATAAGCTAAAACTATGGAAATGGCTTTCCAATGTTCGAAACCTGGATTACTCGTAAATCGACACAATATACTTATAGCATGCGCGATGTCTGGTCTAGTGCAATGCATAGGATACATAAGACTCCTAATAACACTGGAATACTCTAGTTGAGAGATAGTACGTCCAGTGTTCTTTTCTAATTTAATACTAGGATCTAAAGGAGTTGGTGTTGGTTTGTCATCGTAATGACCATACTTTTGTAGGAATTTCTCTATGTAATGGGATTGAGTTAGTAATAACTTCCCCTCTTTCCTAACAATTTTAATTCCCAGAATTACATCAGCCTCTCCTAGATCTTTCATATCGAATTTAGAAGACAGAAACTTTTTAGTTTCATTCACGCAGGATATATTGGAACCAAATATTAGCATGTCATCAACGTATAAACATATTATAACAATACCGTTGTTATCTGATTTGCTATAAATACATTTATCAGCATCATTAACAATGAATCCATATGACAGTGCAACTTTATCAAACTTCTCATGCCATTGCATGAGAGCTTGCTTCAGGCCATAAAGAGATTTTACTAATTTACAAACTTCCTTTTCTTGGCCTGGGGTTTTGAAACCTTCAGGTTGTTCCATATATATCTCTTCTTCTAAATCTCCATTTAGAAAAGCAGTCTTTACATCCATTTGATGTATGACTAATTTATGAATTGATGCAAGTGCAATTAAACAGCGTATAGAAGATATGCGAGCAACTGGAGCATATGTATCAAAATAATCTACTCCATGTCTTTGCTTATATCCCTTAGCAACTAATCTGGCTTTAAACCTATCAATGGATCCATTTGTATTCAACTTTTTCTTGAATATCCATTTACATCCTATAGGTTTAGCACCAGGAGGTAAATCAGTTAAAACCCAAGTTTGGTTCAACATTATGGAATTCATTTCATCATTGATATATTCTTTCCAGAAATTTGAATCTCTGGAACTCATAGCTTCAGAATAAGTTTTGGGATCATCATCAACGTTCATTGCATATTTAGTCACATTAAGGACTTCGTCCTTACTGCCTTCTACAAGATATGTAATGAAGTCAGGACCATAGTCCTTCTCTATTCTCGCTCTTTTACTTCTCCGTTGTTCAGTACTATTATCTGGTACTGACACTTCCTTGCTGTTTTGAGCAGGAGCATAATCATCGTCATTGATATCATTAGTCATACTACGTTCTGGACTAGATGATCTCAATGGGATCTCAACAGTTTGATTTTCAAAAAATTCTACATTTACAGATTCTATAACTTCTAGGGTGTCAAGAATAAGAAATCTATAAGTTATTTTATTAAGTGAATATCCTATGAAAACACATTTAAATGCTCTATTTCCTAACTTTGGTCGTTCAGGGTCTGGTTTTCTAACATAAGCTAAGCAACCCCAAACTTTAAGTCTAGTTAGGTTAGGTTTCCTATTAAACCATAATTCATAAGGGGAAATATTATTCTTTTTAAGTGGTACTCTATTTAAAATATAACATGCAGATAACATAGCATCACCCTATAGGTTATAAGGTAAATTAGAACTTATGAGCATGAAATTAACCATTTCTACTAAAGTTCTATTCTTCCTTTCAGCAATACCATTTTGTAGTGGTGTATATGGGGCAGTACATTGGTGAATTATACCTTATTGTTTAAAAAACAAGGTGAATTCATTTGAGAAATATTCACCACCACGATCTGAATGTAATATTTTAATTTTAACTCCTAATTGTGTTTCGACCTCTGCTTTGTAAATTTTGAATTTATCAAATGCCTCATCTTTAGTTTTCATTAGATATACATATGCATATCTAGTATAATCATCAATGAATATTATATAGTACTGGTTACCACCATAGGTGATATGACTTTTTAAGTCACCCACATCACTATATACCAAATCAAGCAAACCAGTTTTCCTTTCTACAGATTTAAAGGATTTCCGGTGTATTTTTGCTTGAACGCATATTTCACATTTAGAGATGGTATTGAAATCACAATCAGAAATTAATCCTAATTTATTCATATTCCTAATGGAATTATAATTAACATGTCCTAATCTACCATGCCATAAATTAATAGAATCAACAATATAAACAGAAGATTTCTTATTAAATTCAACTTAATCATGCCGTTACAAGAGTATCCCTTTCCAATGAATTTACCATTCTTAGACAACACTAGCTTATCAGACTCATACACCATCTTGAATCCTCCTTTGTTAAGAAGGTATCCAGAGACCAAATTCTTACACATGTCGGGTACATAGAATACATTGACTAATGTAAGAACTTTTCCAGAGGTGAGAAGAAGTTCTATAGTGCCTTTTCCCAGAACTTTGCTTGGAACCTTATTTGCTCCAGTAACTTTGTCGGCTTCTCCTTTATTTTCTTCGTAACTCTTGAACAGATTACGGTCTTTGCAAATGTGAATGGTTGCTCCAGTATCGAATCACCAATCATTATCATTGCCACTAACGGAGTTCGCCTCTTGCACTACAGCCACAAGCGAGTCTTCGACCACATTCACTTTTTATTGTTTCTTCCGCAAACGGCAGTCTCGGGCATAGTGGCCGGGATTGTTACAAAAATAACAAGCACCTTTCTTTTTGTTGTTGGTTTTGGAATGATTTTTCTTCTTAAACTGTGTCTCATTCGTTTGCTTTAATTTATCAGTAATTTCAACATTATTTGCCTTAGAATGGGACTCAGTTTGCGGATTATCATCTAGATCGCGTTTGCGAGAGTCTTCTTCAATACGAAGATGACGCTGTAAACCGTCTAAATTATAATCCGTTTCCGCATGCTTCATCTTTTTCTTATAATCATTCCAACTATGCGGAAGTCTAGAAATTATAACTCCAACAACAAAAGAGAGATCAATTCCAGCATCTTTAAGTTGATTCACCAACAGTAAGATTTCGCTTACTTGTCCAATTATGGACTTATTGGTGACCATTTTGAAATCCATAAAATTAGAAATAAGAAACTTTTTATTACTTGCCTCGGATATGCGGTACTTATTCTCCAGAGCAGTCCAGAGTGCCTTCGCTATTTCCGAGGTCCTATGAGCATTGTAGACTGGGGTAGATAGCGCATTCAGAATATGGCCTCTGCATAGGAAATCGTCCTCTTTGCGCTTTGCACGTTTAGCCTTTAGAGCAGCATCATCCTTATCAGTTTCCTCCGGGATTTCTTCCAAGTCATCTTCCAAAATGTAGAATAACTTGACGGTGACCAGGAAAAATTTCATTGCTCTTGCCAACGAGTGAAATTGTCGCCATCAAAACGCTCCAATCGAGTTAGATGCTGATTCATAACCTGTAGAGCGCTCGAACCTTCCATGGTTGAAGAACTATTGTCTGAAATTTTGTTGGGGATTTTGCGGTTCGAGACGGATTTGATGGCGATAGTGATGAAGACAGAATAGATTCTTTCAGACAATAGTTCAACCCACCAGGTACAAACGGGTTATCGAACAATCGACTTTCAGGATTCAACGAAGCCCTATAACAGCGTAATCGGATTCAAAGTTTGTACGACTATGATCCGACCAATAGCACTTCAGAAACTGTATCTGATGATGCAATTTATAGAGAACAGAATGAAGAGGAAGAAGAGAACAATTCTGCAACGGTTTCTAAATTTGCAACACCTTGGAGGCGTTACAAATCAGAGCAGCGGATTAATGGCGTCGTAGAACTGTTTGGGAAGAAGAAGAGGATGGAAAACTGTTTGCAACTGTTTTCGGGCGTTGCTATATATAGACGTGAAGAGGTGTCCATTCGCGAAGCATCACGACCGTTTGCAACGTTCAGAAAACCGTTGCAATTCAAACGTTGCGTCCATTCAGTTTGTAACGTTTAGAAAACGTTACAAATTCCCGCCCTTTATCCAAATTCAGATTTTTCGGTTCTGGGTCCTTAACGGGCCGAAATCTGGCCCGTTACTGTTCATATATGATCCAAAAAAATTTCGAACCCGAAACCCGTACCCGGTTCGGTAGAACGGACAGACGGCGGCGGCGCGCGTGTGGTGTTGCATGACTTCTCTCCTCACAACAAAGCAAACATGTGGGAGCTCCAAGGCCCCAACATCCACTTGAGAGAGCTATACTTGTACAAGTATAGTCTCCTCTTTTCTACAATGTGGGACTTTACTTTCTTTTCTTCTTCTTTCCTTCTTTCTCTTCCAAACAAAAAACCCAAAGCCCAAATCTTTTGAAAATTTACAACAGCCGCGATTTCAGGTCGTGGTGATTTGGAAATTGGGTGGTCAAGGAGAAGTTTGTGTTATGATAGGCTGTTTGGTGAAGAGGCTGGAACAGTAAGAGGAATCGATATGCAGTTGAATTGACAGGCAACTGTGTGTAGTGGTATGATGCTAGCAGTATGACAGGATGCTAGCAGTGATATGGTATGGTGGCTGTCATCTGCCTGCTGTCGTGTACCTGGATACTTGGCAAGGTTAGTCATTGATGGTAGGGGAAGACGTGTTGGTTTGTTCAGGAGCGGTTTCAGGCATTGGTTGTTATGATAAGACGGCCAGTGGAATTTATGAGTGGTGCAGTAGAGTTCTTGTTATGGTCACGAGTTATGAAAGAAGTAGTATGAACTGGGTTAGAGTAGATGTACAGGAAGGAGGATTGCAGGCAGTAGCAAGTGAAGGATGAAGATGGCGATGTATATGACTTGACAACAATAGCCGATGAGTGGTAGAGTTGTGAGATGGAGGTGGTATGGTCGTTGTTTGAAGGGTTGTTATACAGGGGGAAAGGTAAATGATTATGGCATGTTGATGAACTTGTTGAAATGTGATTTTGGAACTGTGATGGTTAGTGTTATATTGTAGGAGATTGTGAGTGGAGGTACTGATGGTTTGCTGTTCAAGTGATATTAGAGATGAAGTCTGTAGATGGTTTGTTGGGCAATTGTATGGAGTGAAGTAAATGATGGTGTTGATTTGAAGTGTTGTTGTTCGGTGAAGAAGTTGAACTGGTATGTAGAAGCAGTAGAAGCTGCGGGTTTGTGGAGCTGTAGAGGTTGGAGGATGTTATAAGTTTGTCAAGGTGGATGAACTGATGATGGTGGCGAGGATGGCTTTCATGAAATGATGATGGTTTGTACGTGCTTCTGGTTGGTTATTCTCGACACTGTTGTAAGGGAGGAGAATGTAGAGGTGTTGATGGAAGTATGATGTTCAGTGATGGTTGGAATGTTTGTTCAGGTGTGTCAATGGTGAAGTGAAATGAAGGTATCACTGTGCATGTATCAGTTGTATTAGCAAGTTGACAGTGGAAGCAATGTGGACTGGAAATTGGTTTGTATGGAAATAAGGGAATGTTTGGTGGTGGAAATGGAACAGTGGCTGATGATGTTTGTTGGATTTTGGGCAGTAATGGAAGTTTGTTAGTGGGGGATGTAGAGAAGTATCTTTAGGCAGCAGTTGAATGGGTAGTTATGTTGAAGGCAAGTCCTGTTGGTAATGTGGCAGTGACTAGAAGAGTTACAGAGGCAAGAGATGTAGACACTGTGTAGGGGAGAGGAGGGTGCAATGCAAACTGTAACAGAAATTTGTAAAATGAAAATCGAAGTATAGGAAAATTGTAAATGTAAAATGTGAAATGCAATGGCAATGAAACTTTTTTTTCAATCGAAGTTGTGTAATTTTTTTAATATGAAATGCAAATGAAAAAACAAACAAGAAAATAACAAACACACAATCAAATGGACACAAAAGTCACACACAAACACACAGCAATATTTTTTTAATGCAAATGAACACACACAATAAAAATCAAAATAAAATAATTCGAAGAATAGAAAATTAAAAATCAAAACAGATTACCCAGTAACTGTGCCAAAAACTTGTTAATCGACGGAATTTATATCGAATTAGGAAACCGTCGAAAAATTTAAAATAACCACAAAAGCATGACGTACACTTGTAGTATGTGGCGAATACGGGTCGATCCACAGGAAATTGATGATTTTAAATTTCTATTCAATCAAATTAAACCAAAGTCGATGGAAAGTTAAGCTACAGAATTAGAGAATTAACTAACTAAAAGAAAAGAGAAGCAAATATAAGAGTTAAGTGACAATTTAGAGAATAAATCCACTCTCTAGATCATGTAGCTCAACACATATGAAATCATGATCACCCTTTTATGGTCATTAGTGCTTTAATTGATGTGCTTATCATAAGTATGGCATATTTGTGCTATTGATTAGCCAGCATAAGCCATCAAAATATAACGCACCCCTTAACCACTTACTAACTTTAATGAAACATGACAGTGAAAATGAAATCTATTTTAAGCATGGTCTATTAATTATTGATTAGAAATATAGACCATCAAATTTAAATTTCAAATCACTTTCTTATGCCATAATCATATTTTGA
Organism: Allium cepa; assembly: GCA_030765085.1. Lineage (NCBI taxonomy): Eukaryota > Viridiplantae > Streptophyta > Magnoliopsida > Asparagales > Amaryllidaceae > Allium > Allium cepa. Next base: position 725,094,836 of record CM060935.1, on the reverse strand, counting down.
TGAATATGCATTAGTGTTATTGATTGTTTAAGCATAGCCTATTTGGTGTCAACAATATAGGCTATCAAATTCAAATCAAAAACAACAAATAAAATACTTCATTGATCATTATTAAGCACAAAAGAGAGCATGAGTTAACAAATAATTGAAGCCACATAACTAGAGAGCTTCATTACCCCTAAATTAAAGAGGCTTAGCCTTTCATATTTGTCATTTGATTAACAAATGTAGCTAGCAACTTGAAAGCAAAAGGAAAGGACAATGAAAGCTAATGGAAAAGACAACTAATCTAATTGAATAAAGGTAAATCTACACTATTACATAAGAGGAAATAAATAAAAAAAAGGAAAAGAACATGTACTGAAATTGCATTACAAAAAGAATTACATGAAAGAAGAAATGGCTAAGTAGCCATAAAAAGAAAAGAGCTCTCATTTTATTTTTTTAAGAGAAGAGAGCCTAAAAGAGAGACTAAGGAAGAAGAGGGTTACATGAAACTTAAGAGGTATATATACATGTGTTAAATCCTAATTCATATATTTGGGGAATGCCCAAAATGCCCTTGAGGTAGTGTGGAGGCCAAGTAATCATTAGCTTCTACTAGTCATCATTTAAGTTTACATGAAGCCATTAATTCCATAAGCATGTGCATTAGCCTCTAATTTGTACATTAAGGTAGGTGGGTAGGTGTGGTCCTCCATGTTCTTCACTTTGAATTATTTCCATCTTTATTTCTTTGTATTCATTTTGTGTATGCATGTGTCTTCATGAACCCACTCCTATTTGAGATCAAATTCCTATATAAATATGTATAAATTACCAATCAATTTTTCTCAAAGAAATACATGCACACAAACGACCATTTTGCCCCTATATGAAGATGGATATGTGATAATTTGGAATTAATATGGATTTTGGTTAAAACAAGTTAAAATACCCAATATGATCATTTATTTAATTTAAATAGATTAAATACGGTGGTAAAAATATGCATATTTACGTGCACATTAGTTACAAACCAGATCAGGAAGCCATCCGTGGTTGAAATTGGACTAATTCTAGACATAATATGGCCGGACGAGGAGCCGATCCCTCGAATTCGAAATCTTTTCCCATGAGTTCATCGATATCTATGTAAATGTTGCTCAAATCCCACAGTCAATACTGGTTTCTTTAAGCGGGGAATCCTGAAGTCACTCGGCCGTTGGAGAGAAACTTTATCGCGAATCTGTTGGGGAGGCGAATCCGGGAGAATGGGACTCATTCTTGGAGTTTCATCACATGATTCGAAGTTTCCATCGTTGGAACTTGCATCAAATACATCATTGCTAGATGAAGAATCATAATTGTTGTTGCCCTCAACTTCATGCTCCTCTTTTTCTATTGTCACCGCAGCTTTCCCTCATCTGCTTGAATTCCTCTTCCCCCTCCTTTGGAATCGGGGGAATTCTTGTCGAGCAGCTGGCTTCACTCAGAACACCTCTCCCTTCATGAATTCTTCGGTTGACTCACCAAACGGACCTTCTCTTTCTAGGAGATCGACTTCTTCAGAGCCGTGTGATGCAGAAGTGAAACGTGTTTGCATTCTAGAATGAGAAGGAGACGAAACTTCAATGGCCATGGCAGATCTCCTAGGATGCAACAGCCCATACCGGAGCAAATTCTCGTCTATTAGCGAAAACTTTACAGATCTCTCCTTGGCGTCTACGGCCTTCAAAGTATGGAAATCGGATCGAGTGATGGATCTTTGTTCGATCTTGGAATAATTGCAAGAAGTATTCGATCTATCAAAAACCCCATAGCGACATATTGAACCTCAATAAATAAAAAAGAGAACTTACCCCCCGTTGTCCAAAGGCGATTAAATCCCTCAGGACGCCTAACAAAGAAATAGTGGGTCTTGAAATAGAACAGGTTGCTTTGAAGCTACAGCACCATCTTGCGGTTTCTTGGGCCTCAATGACAACCAACGATGGGTACTCGTCTCCCTTCTTGAATGAGAGAAAATATCTCAACTCATCAAAACTTGGAGAACAATTAAATGTCCACATAAACAGGACATGAAGGCAGGTCAAGATCGTGTACCCATTAGGAAGAATTTGAAATGGAGCAACTCCCAAGTTCAGAAAAGTTTCTTTCAAAAAGTGATTAAAGGGGGGGCATAGATCCATTTAAGCACATATACCTGTGGCATGCAGTATACCCCGAAGGCGGCATATGTGCAAACACATTTTTCGATGGAAGGCACACGTCATCGTCCGAAATACCATGTTGTAAGCAAATGTTATGTATAACTTTAGTAGAGATTGCAGAGGAAGCTCTCTCTGGAGGATTAAGTAGACTCTAAAATTTAGAGGAGTTCAGTCTACAACTGAACCAACCGGAACGTATTCAGCTCGTGGTATTGAAGAAGTAGGCACTACTGAAACTGTTTCCAAAGGCGCAACGAATGACGGTTCAGCTTCCGAAAGTGCTGGACTTCCTCCACTAGACTTACAGCGAGAGGATGGGTGCTTCATTCGATACAACAAAAATTGCATTTAACGTGGTTAGATAATTCTACCTTTAATAATAGTCCCCCACGACACTTGAGCTTCAAAAAAGTATCGATTTATGCTGAAACATCGGATTTCAAGCGTAGAGTGAGGCAAGTGTAGTGTGTTATCTACGTAGGATGGGCTCAATAACCTAAAAACTACAAACGCTCTATCCTATGTAGATAGTTCACTCGTAGTGAAGAAACAAACGAGCTTCTCGTATCATTTATCGAAGTTATTTCTCATACACTTACCCATTATCTATCAACGATAAATAATGTTTCCGCTATACAAAGTGAAGCAGGAAGCTCTTCCCATTTCAGGTACACCAAGTATGCAAAAAAGGGACCAATCTGAAGTGAGTAACTATAGACTGATGGGTCCAAATCAAGTAGAGAATTCTCAGCATATGTCAATTTTAGCTCTTCGGAAGGCGATACAACATAACCTGCACAAGAGACATTACCCTAAGCTATTATCACCCTCCAGAAAAACCAATCCATGAGACATCATGTCGGATTAACAATATAACTCAATGCAAGTCAATTCCGATTCTATGGACGAAGATAGCAAAATATGTCAAGCACAAGGGAAAAATACGAGCTTTCTTCCGTGAAGAACTCAAGACTCGATTTTCTATCTTCTTCCACAAAATCGCAATCAATTCGAATTCTCCATAATGATCATCACCAATACAACCTCATCGTTGAATTGCTAAAAAAAGCCAGAATCACATTACCTACCTCTAATCAAGAATCAAAAGGAGAATGCGAAATAACTTAGGATGTTGGCGACCTAAAGCAAGAAGGGTCAATGGCAATCCAAGGTAGGAAGGTCGGTGGCAATCCAAAGGGCGAACCAACAACGACACGCGACTAGGCCAAGGCAACGACAAAGTTGAGTATAGTCAATGGCAAGGAACTCCTTTGCCAAAGATCAATGGCGATGATGGAAAAGGCGAATTTAGGGTTTGGAGATGTTGGATCGGGTCGCAAGGCAGAAGGATCGATTCACGAATATGGATTGAAGTAGGTTGTATCGAATGGATTAATTAAGAAAGAGCACTAAAAAAATATGCCAAGTCCTTGGATCGCCAGCGATCCATATAATTGCAGCCAAATTGTGCCAAACTCATCAAGCATGATCTAAGTATCTTTTTAAAGCACCTTGAAAGTTATGGGATTGAAATTGGTTTATTATAACGATTAATGGTGATTCACATACAAATTCAATAGACAACCGAATAACCAAAGCCAAATTTTCATGATGGCCTTAACATAATCATTTGAATCACCAAATGGGAATTCCAAAACAGTAACTTCTAGAGCATTCTTTGTTTCCAATGAAGGCATACTCTTACGGGCAAATGTTACCAGAGTTTTTGACCCAACGGAAAGGTAGTCAAAACATCTACATCAAGTGAGAGCAACTCAATAATCAACAAAAAGGATTAGAAGAAGGAACCAAGAAAGACTAAAGAAAAAGAAGTCAAAATTTTGCTAAGGTGATGGATCGCTAGTGATGCATCTCCTATGGATCGCTAGCGATCTATAAGGGTCGCCTATGGATCTTCCTATCCTCTTGCACCATGATCTAATAAGTTTTCTAGGGACATGTGCTAAGTTTGATGATATTCCAAGCTAGCTATATCAAGAGGTGAGCATTAATTAGATTCAAACAGCATTTCAATGCAATCGGATATGAATCATCATCAAAACAAAGATCTAGTTATGAAATTACATGGAGAGCATCTACATAAGGCAGGAAACATGACCCAATAGAAACGAGTCAAAATAACTTTCACTCCATGGATCGCTAGCGATCCATGCCCTATGGATCGCCAACGATCAATCATATTGGGTCGGGTCGTTCTGAAATTTCTTGAGCGCCTTTATACCTTCAAATACAAGTCTTTGACAAAGCGGTTTTAGCACAAGTGATCTCCAGCCTCTATAAATACGATCCTACCTATAACATAAAGAGGATCTTCTAGACTGGCCATTGATACTCAAGAAAAACTATTCTTCACTCTTCTCCTGCCACACAACAATCATCTAAAGGGTTCATTGGGATTCTCCAGTGTATTCCAACACCGGTGACTTTATCCAACTTGCAAGAACCACTCAAATTATAATCTAATTCAACTTGTGATTGAGTCAGTCAATAGAAAAAGTTACAAAGTGGACGTAGGCTTCATTAATAGTCGAACCACTATAAAAATTTCTTGTCTTTACTTTTTGTTATTATTCCTGATTTCTATTTTATTTGCCTTAATAAACAGGACAGGCGCTTTCATACTCAATCCAAGGTTTTGATCCATTTTTTGGGTTAATACTTTCTTTCTCCACCATAGGAAGATAGGGCAAAAGGTGCATTAGCCCGATTTTAGTATGTGTAGAGGAAAGCTCGTCAGAGGAGTTGCTTATCCTTTATTTAATCTCCACGTAACTATTTAACTTATCCATAATTAGTATTTCTTTTATCAGACTTTGAGTGGCCTTTCTATTTACTTTGTATTTGACTAAGTACTATTTTTCTGAGACCGTGTTTTGAGATATTTTCTAAGAAGAATTCTTTCTATATTTATGTTTTGTTCCATTCCTCTATGAATTTTGAAAGTGTAGTATATCTTTGATCATATATATTTATTTTTAGTCTCTGTAATGTCATAAAATCCGATAGCTTGTACTTTTCGGCACCAATGAGAATTTGAAAGTCACCCTATGCTTTGGATCGGTGTGTCAAGTGGTGCGGGTTGTCATAAATTCTCTATCAAATAGGTTTAACTTCTAATGCTCTAATTAGACCTAACTATAGTCCTTAGATGGAATCGTGCCATGATTTAACTATAATCAAAGTGGGGTGTCCACAACTGAAGTTCCACCATATTCTCAAGTCGAGGGGACTGTGTAACCTCGTTACTTCAATATTCTCTATTTGATCTTACTTATATTAACAAAAAAAACCTTAATGAGTCATTCCACAGTTATCCAATTAATATCAGCATGTAACCTCATGGTTCCCTTTGTAGCCATGAGTAATACACTACCTAACATTTGGAGTGCCTTATACACTCTAGTCTCAATGGATGTATTTTCCATCTTGAAACATCTCGACTAGGAATATTTAAAATAATATGTCAAATGTGATAGATTTCTCATGATCACAACACATTGTAATTACTATCACATAGCATATCATTTAAGGATTTTCTATTAAAATAATTTAAATTAATAACTTAATCAATTATATCACAATATAACAAGTATATATAACATAAATAAAACACCATGGAATTTGAGAAGATTAATTACCGAGTTAGATATGTGTAACAAATTACATAATTGGTCTAGGGCATATACCCAACTCTATTAGTTCCTAAATATTTGGTAGAACGCTATGTTCCTTGGTGCATCCATTCAAAGATGATGAAACTTTGGTCATCTCCAACCGATTTATCCCTCAGTTGTTGAAGTGGAAGAAAATTTCCAACAGAAGAACAGTTGATTGTTAATTTTTTACCTGAGGACAGTTATAGAAAAATCATCTCAAAATTAGACATTTATTTCTTAATTATTTGAAAGAAGGAAACTACAATATTGCCTTCTTTTAAAAATATATATTTACTATAATATGTGTACTCACATCCTTAAATGTTTAGTTACACCACATGCAGACAACGTCAATAAACAAGCAAAGTTCAAAATTAGCAAACATAATAAGCATGCTCTTATTCTATTAAATCCAACAGTCCTCAACAAACATACTTCATATTCAATAGGCACACTTACATTTACTAAGTAATCTTTAGTTATAAAAGGATATCAATTTACTTATTTAATTACACAACAAAATTACTACATTCTTCCACTTATAACAACCAAATAATTAATAAATCAATGTGTTTTCCTTACCCAAAAACTCTTTTATCCTTATATTGTGATATCTACGATGAAACAATGGATTAAGCACATTTTCAAATGGGCAACAGATGAGAAAAGCCTGTTGAGAAGCATGTGGATCTTTATTTAGGAACAATGGAGGATTGATTGTAGGTTGAAATATATAAGGAGATTCGCAATGAGGGAAGATTTATTTAACAAAATATTAGCATGTGACTAAATTGTGATAAGTATTTTTTTACAAGTCTAACACCATGAAAAATCAAGGTCTTACATATAATTGGAAAATGATAGTTACTTCGAGGATATTAATTTATGTCAAACTTGTAGATTCCTTTGAAAAGCTACATGTTATGAACCGATCTGTATGGGAAATTTTAAATTATTAGACTTAAGTTATAATAATGTTTATGTTACGGTGTATTTATGGTTCCTAAAGGAAGAAAATGTTGTGAGGATATTGCAAGTGCATGGGAAAAAATGGCCAGGAATGTTAGAAAGTCTAGACTATATGCATTTAAATTAGAGGAATTATCCTAAAGAATATCACATAGTGTACAATAGCAAGGAAAGAAAACCAATAGTTATATTTGAAGGAATTGCTTCAAATGATTTGTGGATTTTTTATGTTTTTTCCGCATGTCAAGTTCTAGTAATGATAATGCAACAAGGCATTCAAATTCGTTTAACACCCTTGCACTTGCTAAATCGCCTCCCTGATCTTTACCTATGGACAAAATAACTATATGCACAAAACTTGTTGGATCAGGTGCATTAGTAACAAGGTTAAAGGGCTGAATTTAAAAAAAAAAATCCTTTTATTAATTGGCACAAGATTTTATTTTGTGTTTATGTGAATAAAATCCATTTATATCGAATCAAATTTAGTATTTATCAGTAAAAGAGTTTATGTAATATTTTAATTTATTTAAAATATTTTTTGTTTATTAGCATTTAATAATAACATTTTATTATTAATTAAATTTATTAATTAAATTTTATTTTAATATTTTGAGATACTTGTATTCAAAATACAATCATCATAACTATAATAAAGTATGGCATAACCTAGTGGTATAAAGGAAAAATTAACCGATGTGGCTATAATTAATGAATGTCAAGCGATAAACATATTATACCAAGGGGGATGAATATATGCAACATTAAATTTATATTTAATACTTTTTCTTTATTTTGTTCATTAGTATTTATAAGGTATGTGTATGTATAAATATATGAAATGTATTAAAAATAATTTATTGTTATGAATATATATATATAAGTAATTTTAATTTATATATAAATAAACAGCTAATTTGTTTCGGTTCTATAATGAATATTTACAATTTAAAATTTAAATCTTTGCCCTTTTAAAAATCAAATACCTTGAAGAATATACAAAACAAAATAATTTTTTATTAATTAATATGCCACAAACATATAATAAGGTATATATATGTGTGCGTGTGTATGTATATATTTATATTTATATAAACCTTATCAGATTTATAGTTTTTAAAAATTTAAAAAATTTAAATCACGTTTGAAAATACCAAAATTTAAAAATGATTTTTTTGAAAACCGAAAGCAGTATTCAAAAGAGATTTTTTAAAAATGAATTTCCATATGGAAATTTCATAATACATACATATATATAGTCAATTTTTTGTCATAAAACTGAAACTCAAAAATTTTAGAAAAAATAAACTAAAAACCACTTTAAAGTTTTAAATGTAAAATAATTATTATAATATATATGTATGTATATGCATATATAACTAAAACGAAATATATTTTGTCGAATACAAATTTAATATATATATATATATAATTGAAAATGATTTTGTTTATTAAATAAATAATATATATTTTTATTTCAAAGTAATTTGATTATAAATATGGTCGAATTTAAAATAGTATTATATATATAAACAAGTATACATGCATATCATTATATATAACTAAAAGTTGAAACAAAAATTTATACCTTTCATCTTTGAAATCCTATCGATAGTCGAAGGCATTGTTTGTCTACTAGTTTCATTTTATACCTTTTCCTCTCCTTATTGTAGTTTTCAATATGGTCATCTTGGCTTCACCAATTATTAATGGGATGGGAGATATACTGCGAAAGTGTAGAGAGAAGGTGAATGAAGATATCTATTTACAAGCTTTCTGATATCCAAATATCTGCACCATTCTCTCAAACTCTAGATGGCTAGGACTCCCAACCCTATTCAAAAAATGATCAGCCCTCATATGTCGACCAAGCATGGTCAAAATTCCTTTGACCCCTATTTGAGTCAATGTTTTAATTATTTTATTTGAGCTCCTTTGTCAATTGAATCGATGTATAACTTTTATACATCGTTTAGATCAATTTTAAACTTTAAATAAATAATTAAAAATACCTTATGATATTAATAAAATATTTTTGTTCATTTATTATTGATTTATAATATTTATAATTAATTTTAAACCTGGTCGAATTTGGAAATAACTAATAATGCACTTATATTGACTATCTGGAGTGAACGTGTTCCTCGGTCAATATTTAAACAATTTAAATACTGAACCGTGTATGGACTTTGTTGAAGTACTGTATCGAGCACAGGTTTGCGCTTGTAGATCTTTTAATTGAAATTTAATTTTTGATCAATAGCATGGTCACAATGTAATGATATTTGTACACGTATTATCTTCGTCGTCACTATGTCACATAGATATTTAGAGTTTGGTAGTGTTGGAAACTCTAATGATATTTGTATTGTTGCATAGACAATTTTAAGTCCATGTTTCAATTCGATAAAATTTATCAATTAACTGATTTACATTGGTTGGAGATTTTAAACTTAAATCAAATGCTAAAGGAGATGAATCTTCGCTTTCAATGTATCACTTCAAGTAGTTCAACATATACCCAACCATGGTCATAACAAGTTCACCATGCCAAGTGTTTAACCATAATCAAAGTATAACTTAACTACTCAAGATCGACAATACCCTCATGTCAGAAGACTACTTGTATGTTGTTATCATGAGATCTTATTTTTTTGACTTAGTTGTATTAACCTATAGAAGACTCGCATTGTGTCATTCTATGATCGTCCCAAACAATCACAATTACGTAACCTCTTGGTGTCCCCAACGGTCATGAGTGAATCACCATCCGTCGTATGGAGTGCGCTCTGTACACTAGTCTCAATAGATGTATTAATATTATTTTCTTGATGCATCCTGACTAATAATGTTTAAGGAGTTAACGTTTGTATTTATATCAATTCAATACTCATGGTTATGAACACATTCGTAACTGTAATCGATAAACACTTGTCCAAAGGGTTTTCTACTTATGTATTTTTAATGTAATTAATTCATTATTTATATCACTATATAACAATGCGTATAATAAAAAAATTAAAACCAAAAAACATAATTTATTACGAGCAAGATTTTCTATAAATTTAAGTGCATATAAAAAATTATATGGTTACCCCTAGGCATACCCTTAATTCTGTCAATCTTCCACTTGCACTTAGAGCTAGTTATGGAGACTCATTCCCATGTCTTCGATCAGTCTTCCTAAAAAAGATTGAGAAAGTGACATAATGAATGGATTTGCTATGTTATGTTTGATATCTACTCAATTATTATCTCTCCATCACCGATAAACTGCCTTATCACGTGGCACTTTCAAGATATGAGTCTTGACTTTTTGTGTGATCATGGTTCCTTGGCATTGCATTGCTACATTATCATCATAATACATGAAAATCACATCATTAACGCTTGGGATCAATCCTAGCTCCTTAATGAATTTGTACATCCACGCTGCTTTTTTTGCAACATCATTCAAGGAGATGTACTTAGCCACCACGGTAAAATCACTTACAACTTCTTATTTGAAACTTTTCTAACTATACTCCCATCCGTTGCGGGATACGAAAAAACCTTAGACATGAAGGAACTGGGCAAGTTGGACGCGCATGAAATTGGAAGATTACAATTTTTTCTTCTTCCTATTTTGGATCTATTAGGCATATAAAGTCTAAAGGTATATTAGATCCAATCTACTAAAGTTTTAAGTAAAATATTATTTTACTTAAAATTGGTTAAAATTAAGTTTAAATTTAAATGTATTGTGTATCGAGTACACCCACATGTGCAGTAATTACATATAAGAGTTAATTTAGAGAAGAAAACCTTTTGTTTATTTCTTTAGAACTTACATAACTAGTTGAGGTAAGATTTTATTTTATTTGGAGAGAGAAACCTTTCATTTCTCTTTCTCTTTAATTAAATTTATTAAATTATTAAATGACATTAACGAGCAATTTATCCATAGCAAAAATGTGATTATATTTGAATATGCTCTAATTATTATGTAAGTGCAACATATGAGAAATGTATACGGTTAATGTGTACGTGTTTAGGTGCTAGGATTTGCATCGCAAAATACACATTAAACCTTTATCTATGCCTTTGTTGTCCAAATATTTTTTGAGTCAAAACAACATTAATTTTATATAAATATCCGCGCACGCACACATGCACGCGCACGCACACATGCACGCGCACGCACACATGCGCGCGCATGCACACACACACATACTTGTTTACATTAGGATTAATTTTTATTGTTTGACTTGTTATAAAACTAAAGAAAATAATTTTAAAGCTATTTTTAATTAGGGAGTAGTTTAAAATCAAAGTTATAATTTTGCATAACAGTCCATTCTGTAAACTATTAATTAAGAACACGCATACACACAAATATATGTGTGTGTATTGCCCTACTGCTATACCCAATTTAGCAAAGAACATTACAACTAATGTTGTCTGCTAATCCGCAGAATATGACCTGTTAAGGGTGATCGAATGTGAATATATCTTTATACTGACACTGAGATGTCATTTATACCTTTTTACTTCATAACTGAACTGAAATTTGACATGTACAGTTACAAAGTAATAGGCATATTGTTTTTTAGAATCAGAATAATATATCATATAAACATCAATCATAGATCACGGTGGAATAATAAACATTTATACTTATACAAACTGTGAGTCTACAAAATGAAATACTAGACTCAATAATATACATGTTTTCAATTCCCTATCTTGGTTATACATTTAATATACAAAGTACAAATATTCTAAATGGGGTAAACTAAAAGCCAAATGTTTATCTCCTTACTGGTCCAACCATTCAAAGGTCAACCTGTCTTGTAACTTGAAAAGTCTCGGTCCGAACATAGTAAAATAACACCTGGGTCAGACTATCTCTAAATATCCAATAGGGCGAGAACAAGATATAACACAAGAAAAAGTAATATATAGGTAATACAAATGTCTAAGAAATAACAAGTCACAGGATTAACTTAACTTAGAATTCATCACAAGGCATGGTTTTGTACATTTAGGTCAAAAACACAAAATAGTCACTAAACACTGAATTCAAAGAACAAAGCATAACATCTCTAAGCAAACAAATATCAATAATTTAATTTAGAATCCATCACAAGACACAGGAATATACATATTTATTTCACTAATACAGAATAGTCGCAGAAGCCTAATTTCCATAATCCAAGAGATCTTAATCCAAATAGATCATAATGATCATAAAAAACGATCGCAATGATTTTACTCATACCCATGACAAACAAACAAACAAATTAGTATCACTGGAACCGATCTGATACGAAGGATTATATTCAGACTCGGGAACACAATCACAGAATGATCTCTAGGATAGTCCATACCGATCAAGGTGATCGTAGAAACAATGACTCAATGAATCCACATTTATTTAATATTATTATATTATTATGCTTGAAAAGTAATCTAGGGACAAACTTATTAGGAATCTAGCAGCCACTTGCTACACACCAAAAGAAAGTAAACTCTAAAGCGTCAAATATTATCACCTTTAGTAATCACTAGAATTTAACCAATATTTCCTATATTGTATGGTAAAATCCAAATATTCACTAAAAGTGAGTAAATATCACTTATTGCAGATACCACCAGAAAACTTGTACTACATTCTCTTAAGGATCTAGCAACCACTTGTGGAACACGAGAAGAGAATACAATTCTAAAGTGTAAAATACTTCCCAATAGTAATCACACGAATTTAAACAAGGCATCCCATACTACTTGGTGAAATTCGAGTATTCTCCAATGGGCTAGTAAGTTCCACTCAAATATTCTATTCAATGAGTTATACCATATTCGATGAAGCGTTATTCGAAAGCATTTAAACCAATCGATAACACTAAGTCGATTATTAGTACTACTTAAATTATTGAATTAAGGTTCACAAAACGTTTTTATCTTCTGAGTTTATTATTTAAAACGCTTATTATAATTTTCCATAAACTCGTTTATTATTTAAATTTATAAAAATATTCATAGATTTGCTAAAATATTCCATAACTCTGAATTGTTCCAAAATTTAACTTATATACACAAAGTTGGCTCACATTTCCATATATTATTCACAAAACCATATTTAATCATTCTTCTAAATCCATGTTAAAATATAACCATTTTATTTAGAAATAAACTAATTTTATAATTTTCAAAATTACATTTCCTAATTGCATGAATCCCATATCATTTATTTGATAAAATCGTAATACTTATATTCCAATTCCATAATCACTATTATGTAAAAATAAATTAGGTTTTATTTCCAAAGTCATATTTCCACATCCATAAATATTTTTCTAACCATGCTTAATATATAAAATAACTTGCTAAAAATCATTTATAATGTCTATCAACTTAATTTGGAAACAATTCTAAGATTTATGAATATAAAGAATTCTCTTCTTAAAATTACTTGTATACAAAGTTATTTATTTATTTCATTTAACTCAAATTTAGGGTTTAAAGATCTGCAGTTTCGACCACATAATCTCAAAAGTTTACAAAAATTAAAACATGAAAGTTTTTGATAAAAGTCTAAGATTTTGACAAGAAAATGATCACCAATTTTAGAGATATGTTTCAAAAGTTATGACCGAAAAAATTCTCAAATTTTAACTTCATTATTGTTGTCGTTTATCCATAGAATAGTGACACCAAAATGTATTTTCGACCATGTAAATCACAAATTATTCAAAAATCAAAACATGAATGTTTTAACACATAGTCTATGCTTTTCATAACATCAAGAATTATTTAATTGCGATAGGTAACAAAAAAAAATAACGACCAGCTTAGTTTCAAGTTTAAGTTTAGCCAATTACATAGGGCAGTGCGACAACATCAGTTTCAAACTCAATTTTGACCCCACAAAACGCAAAATTTCAATAAGTGATTATTAAAGACTTTGTAGCTAACTGAAAGAACTTTCTATCAAAAAAATATTGAGTCAATTTGAAGCATTTTACATTAAGATATCGATGTTTTACTGCAGCAATTTTCCTAATTTATTTTCAGCAAGCAATCAAATAATCACCCAAATTCAAGCAACACATTCACAATCAAATTGATAGTAATTCAATCAACAAACCATTCAATTCAATCCAAATAGCAAAAAATCAATTATATATATGGATTAGAAATAGTTTGGTGAGCATTCAACTCAGCTTTTTAGCTTGAATTTGATACAAGGGACCCAGATTCACCGAAGCGATCTTCTCTTGGTTACCACCTTTTTTTGATTTCTACAAGAATTATCAAGAAGCACTTTGATTTGATTTAGGTTTGGGGATTAGTTTGAAGCTAGGTTTTCCTTTAGTTTTGAGAAGCTTTCTATATTTTATTTGCTGGTTTATACAAATGAATGTATAGTTCATTAAGTATTTTAAAAAGGAAAGAGACTTGCTCTTATATGCACTAATGGTTAATACTTGCTTAGACCCAAACCCATTAACAAAGTGTTGCAAATTCTAAGAAGTGTTACTATTTCCTTTGTTTTACTAATTACAAAACACTACTTTACACTAATCAATCATTGTTCTTACCTTCTTAATTTGATATAAAAGGCTTAGTTATTTAAACTAAGTATTTCATCATTTTACACTAACTAATTAATAATTTTACTTAGTAATCATTGATGACTATCAAATTATATTTTACATTTGATTTATAAGAATTGCAAGTTTAATTGACTAATTAAAGAAATATTAATTAATATGCTTCTCAAATTTTCAAATCAATGATTAAATAATTTAACAACTAAAAATCTCCAAACTCTCTTTTATTTAAAAGATAAAGATTCAAACTAGTTACACCAAAATCTGGGTTGTTACAAAAAATATCAGTATACATACATACACGCGCGCACACACACACACACACACACATATATATGCATATATCACTACTCTTATTTTCATGGATTCCTCTTCTTCAGACTCCCCTTCCACTTTGTTTTTGTCTATTCTCATCCCATCTCCTCCTCCTCCAACTCCTAGCCTTCTCCTACCCTTTTTACTTTACATTTGATGATAGATGAAGCTTTCCTTTGCCAGTCGGCCTACATTGTCCTTTGTTCTGTCCCATCGCCTTTCCATTCTTTTACCGAGGTGGTGAAGAGCCGCTCACCCACCTCATTACTTTCACTTCCTTCCCTTAAGCCCTCGGTTACAATATAGTAAGGCTTTTTACCACCTTTCAAGTCCATCTTTCATTCGTTGAAATATTTGAAATAAAAAAAATCAGTTCCCACATTGTGCCCTCCTTGGACATGTGGCAAGTGTATGTAGAAATGGATGCGTGCGCTATTCTTGTGGGTTCATAGGACATTCGTTTTTTGTATGTTCAAGGCCTACAAAGTTTTAGTAGAAAGGACCTTTCTCCCCTATCCCTGCTCCCGAGGCAAACCATTCTCCTTCCCTATGCAGTTAAAGCGCTTAGTGGTTCTATAGTGGCGCAAGTGCAAAAGTTTATAGCGGGGATAAAGCGGGAATATAGCAGGATATAGCAGAGATGCAAAAACCTTCAATAGATGTAAAACCAAATATTTAAAGTTAATTAATTCTCGTTTTTACAACATTTGTATAGAAAAGGAAACCGAAGAATATCGTGATTTATCAAGACTACATTTGGTGACTACAATAGGTTTCTGACTATTGAACGCTCATGCCTTAAAATTAGGTCTTCATCCTAACTTTGTTGATTTGGTTTAAAAGAGAGCTGGTCCAATCAACCTTTATCTATCAATGTTGCTAAAGCAGGTGCTAAAAATCTTTGATTTTTCAGATGTAGCAGAAAATAGCCCGGATTAAAGCGGATCTACTGTTTAATAGCACTAAATTGAAATAGTGTAGCAGTGCAAGAGTGCTACGAGCTATAGTAGGGATTTTGCAGGGCTTTTGCCGGGTTTTAACTACACAGCTCCTTCCAAATCTTTACAAGTGATACCCCTCATCACTCCCCTTGGCCCACATTTCAAATCCTCCAGCATTAAATTTCTTCCGCCCTCTACATGAAGTCATTCCTTTCACTCTTCAAACCCTTTAGCTCCTCCAGCCGCTACAATGTCTTCCTTTAAAATACCTAATCACATGGTCGCCCTCATTGTCATTGCTTCCTTTTGGACGATTAGCTCTATTCAACAATGTCTGTAGATTGCTTTCCGCCACAATGATTGGGACATTTTCCTCTTTAGCAATGGTAGCTACATCGTCCACTTCCTTAATTCCAAAACCCTAACCACCACCGCTTTTTCCAACAACAGGGCAAAGCCTATACGCAGCCAAATGGATCTCCGATTTTGATTCTTACAACCGCAAATATTTCCCTTTGTCTTACATCCATGTCCGGGGAATTCCCTTGCACCTCTGCTCTGACAGCTCCTTGCTTTTTTTCCATCCTCAAGCAATTTGGTCTTTTTGTTGATCCTAACTCTTGCTCATGGGCTGTCACAGACCACCATCATGTCTTTGCTCAGATATGCCTAGATAAAGCAATTTCCCTCCCTTGCACCATCATATGCTCCTTGGACGACTTGGATTCCAAGATCTCCCTGGAGAATTAGGAATATTGTCGCCCTCCCCTTGGCTAAACCGATCTCATCTTTGGAGATGGAACTGTTAGCTATTGGAAAGAGAAGCAATGGTCCATCCCCAGGTCCCCTAAACATTACTCGTCCCCAGATGATCTGCTCCTTTAGTAGCCCCTTTATTTTGTGTAGCCATCAACTTTCTCTAGAGGTAGAGTGGCCTACCACCTAGTACCCTTAGCCCTAGCCTCTTGAGAACCCTATTTAGTGTTTTGACGATGTAGACCTCAGCGCTCTTTACCTACCTGCTATACCTACCCCACTAGTTCCTATCGTTCCTATAGAGGACCTTCCTACCCAAGATATGGACCTTGATATTCTAAGGATCCCAAAACCCTTCATTCCTCCCTATGGATCCCCAGCTATGTCCACCACCTCTATTAGATGAAGTGCGAGACTGCTTTAGCTATCTGCTAGCTCTCCATCTCACGTGGCTAGTAGTATTTTTCAACCGCTATTTGTATTTCCACTAATAATAATATGATAAAAAATTGCCTGTTGCATAGTAATCATATTAATGCCTGAGCATATTTTGACCATGCATGCATTGGAAAATGAGCATATCTCCTTTTCTTTATGAAGATTCTTACTTGGAATGTTAGGGGTTTGGAAACCCTGATGAATGCACCCTGATTAGAAACCTTATATCCCCTCTTAAGTTAGACATTTTATTTATTCAAGAATCCAAGATCGTTGAACCCAGTCATATCCTTTTCCGTAATCATGGGGCTCTTTTCTATCGGGTTAGGAATTTATTAAGGCTTATGGTTCTAGAGGTGGTGTTCTTACCTCCTGGGACGAAGCAAAGTGAAAACTTATTCAAGTGATTAAACATGCTAGTGCTCTCCATGTCTTCCTAGAGCACTCCCCTTTAGGCAGTATTTATTTCTTCTCTAACGTTTTTGGACCCTATTCTAGCCAAGAAAGATCGAATCTTTGGTCCAATTGATCTAAAGACTGCAACTTCTCCTAGGACCCTGGGTCCTTAAGGGTGACTTTGACATCACCCGACACCCCAATAAAAGAAAGTCAAATGTGTCCTTTTATCTAGATATGGATTATTTTAGTGCCTTTATCAACTTTTGTGCCCTCGATGTACAGTTAATGCCCCGCTATTACCCCGCTATAACCCTGCTATATCTCAGAGCGTATTTCTACCGCTGTGATTTTTCCATATGGCCCCAAATATAGCCTTTCCGCTTTAAGCCAAGCTATTTCCGCTATATCCCGTTATTCCCGCTATATTACATTATTTCTGCTATATCTTCTTTAAAAGAATTGAATTAAAAAAAATGAAATTTATATATTATAAAAGTTATGAAAATAATTTATTTAATTGAATTTTTAATATATTTTTCAGAAACGATAATTCTCTAATATTCTACTAAATATAATTATGTTATATAATAGTTTAACATTTATTTATAGTATATTCAAACATGTTTTTATTTAAAGTTATATATGTATTAATTAAAATTCAATTGAATGTTAATTTTTTATTTAATTATCATTCATATATTTGTAAAAATATTAAATACGAGTTTTAAATGTTATTTTAGAGTCATCCGCTATATCCCGCTATATCCTCGCTATATCCCCGCTATGACTTTTTGCACCTCCGCCGCATTGAATCTGCCGGGCGCTTTAACTGCACAGTGCCCTTATTAGCCCTCATACTAATAATCATATTTTCACCTGGAGCAACAACTGCTCCTCTCCCTCTCTTGTTAAACTTGATCGCTTTCTCTTCAACTCCTCATGGGAAGATGCTCATCCCCTCTCCTTTGTCGAAGGCATTCCAACGATTCTCTCTTACCGTTACCCCCATTCTTTTGGATTATGGTGCTTCCATGGCTACCTGATCAAGCTTTGGATTTGTGAGATTTTAGTTCCTGGAACCGAGATTTGAAGGTCTGGTCTCGGCGATCTGGTCTGAGACCTGCTCCCTTGCTTCAGCTTTCTCCACGCTTGTCTTTAAACTCAGATACCTCAAAAAATGTCTCTATCCTTGATCTAGATCTATTTAGGTCTCTCTCGGATCTCACATTTTTGAGATCTAGGATGCCATCCTGTAGCTTAACATCCTCGAAGAATCCAGAGCTCGTTCCCTTTCAAAAAGATCTTCCATCCTAGCTCATGAGAAAGAGCTTGAAAGACCGTTGAAACAAGAAGGAATTAGCTGGAAATAGTGCTTCCAAGCCTTATGGCTTAAAGATGGCCATCAGAATGCTGCTTACTTTCACAGGTTGGCCCATGATAGAAGAAGAGCTAATTGCATTTTTGAGATCCAACACAATGTCTCCACCTTCCATGATCAGTTTGACCTCAACCTATTTCACTTCCTACTACAAAGACCTACTTGGCCATTCAATCCTCTTTGCTTTTGATCGCTTGAGAAGAGGAATACCCCAATCCTTCCCATATTCCTATAGGCTTTCCTTTTTTCGAATACGAGATTCTTGCCGCCTTGAAAGAGATGGATGATGATAAATCCCTTGGTCCTAACGGTTTCGGTTCTTTAATCTTCAAGCACTTTTGGCCCATTATCAAGACCAATATCTCCAATATGTTTGAAGAATTCTACACTAACCCCACTTCAATTACTAGAATTATGCAAATGTGATCCATATCCTTAAGAAATCTGGTGCCAACTCTATTTTGGATTTCCAACCCATTAGCCTTCTTAACACCACTTTCAAACTTATCACTAAAGTCCTCGCTAACCGCCTCCAACTACATATTCCCTCTCTTGTCAGGCTGGAGTAATCCGTAAATGTGCATTTTTTTACCACCATATTTAATCTATTTAATTAAATAAATGATCATATTAGGTATTTTAACTTATTTTAACCAAAATCCATATTAATTTCAAACTGTCACATATCCATCTTCATATAGGAGCAAAACGATCATTTGTGTGCATATATTTTTTTGAAAAAAATTAATTGGAAATTTGTATATATTTTTGTAGGAATTTGATCTCAAATAGGAGTGGTTTCATGAAGGAATATGCATGCACAAAGAAGATACAAAAGAATGAAGATGGAAATAATTCAAAGTGAAGATCATGGAGGACCCCACCTACCCACCTACCTTAATGAACAAATTAAAGGCTAACGCACATGCTTATGGAGTTTATGGCTTCATGTACAATTAAGTGATGATTAGTAGAAGCTAATGCTTACTTGGCCTCCACACTTTCTCAAGGGTAGTTTGGTCATTCCCCAATTTATGGATTAGGGTTTCATGCTTGTATAAATAACCCTTTATGTTTCATGTAACTCTCCCTCTTCCTCTTCATTTGTTTAAGCTCAAAATAAAATAAAAGCTTTTCTTTCTTTTCATGGCTACTTAGCCATTTATCTTTATGTAATTTCTTTTTTCATGCAACTTCAATACATGTTCTTTTATTTTTCATGCTTATTTACTTTCATGTTGTAGTGTAGATTTATTTTTCATGCAAGTAGAATAGTTTTTCTTTATCTTGCTTTCTTTTTCCTTTTCTTTTTCTCTCATGTTGCAAGCTACATTTGTTGTTTTAATGACAAATATGAGAGGCTAAACCCCTTCAATTTAGGGGGTAATGAAGCTCTCTAAATATGTAGCTTCAACTATTTGTTGATTCATGCTCTCTTCTTGTGCTTAATGATGATGATAGAAATGGTTTAATTGTTGTTTTTGCTTTGAATTTGATAGCCTATATTATTGACATCAAATAGGCTATGCTTATACAATCACTAACTCAAATGGCTCTTCATCAAAGTATGATTATGGCATAAGAAAGTGATTTGAAATTAAAATTTGATGGTCTATATTTCTAATCAATAGTTAATAGACCATACTTAAAATAGATTTCATTTTCATTTTCTTTGTCAAGTTTCATTAGAGTTAGTAAGTGCTTTAAGGGATGTGTTATAGTTTGTTTGCTTATGTTGGCTAATCAATAGCACAAATATGCCATACTTATGATAAGCACATCAATTAAAGCACTAATGACCATAAAAGAGAGATCATGATTTCATATGTGTTGAACTACATGATCTAGAAAGTGGATTTATTATCTAAATTGTCACTTACCTCTTATATTTGCTTCTTTTTTCTTTTAGTTAGTTAGTTAGTTAATTCTCTAGCTAAACTTTCCATCGACTTTGGTTTAATTTGATTGAATAGAATTTTAAAATCATTAATTCCCTACGGATCGACCCATATTCGCCACGTGCTACATTCGTACACCGTGCGCTTGTAGTTATTTTTATTTCAAAATTCGTTCGGTGAATTTTCTAACTCAATAGAACTCTAGCCGTTCGAACAAGTTTTTGGCGCTGTTGCCGAGGAATTTTTTTTATTTTGATTTTCTATTTTTTGGATTATTTTTGTGTGATTTTATTTGTGTGTTTGTTTAGTGTTTGTGTGCATTTGTTTGTGTTCTTGTTGTTTTGCATTTTCATTTTCATTTCCATATTAAAAAAAGTACAAAATTTCAACAACAAAAAAATATTTCATTTTCTTTACATTTTCTGTTTTACATTGCTCTTATTCACACTACCTCTCTACTCACTGCCTCACTGTTCACTGTGCACAGAGAACCTGTTACTGCCCTGCACAAAGAATCACTTCAATCACATACAACCTCCCAAACACTATCCTATGGCATTAACTACTGAAACTACCCTCTCCATTACATCACTGCTGCCCCTTCCAGTTCACATTCCAAACCAACCATCTACCTGACCATCACGACTTCCTCACCGATTTACTTCATTTTCACCCATACCACATCACAAACCACCCTAGCATACTTCCCTGGCAATACAACGAACCACTCCTCTGTAACCATCAATTTCATCCCATTCACCATCAGCACAAAAAACTGCCACTCGAACAATCCCCCTTCCTTCCAGACCACATCATCACACTCTACCTTCAGCTACAACCACCTTCCCCTACTTTTGCTCCTCGGCTACCAACTAAAGTCGCCAAACACAACAACACCATCAACCCAGTACTGCTATACATTGTTGCCTCTCCCTTGCCCCTGTGCTACCCACCAGAACCATTTTTCTGTCAGTTCCATCACATACAATCCACCATTCGACTACTCTGTGCACATATAAAAACACCTCAATTCCCTTATTTACACACCATTCATCAAACGAAGCTGCTGCTCTTCCAAACAAACAACTACAACAAAACAAATTCTAAAAAGTTGCAACTACATAAGCTTCGACCGAACCACGCATTCACATCTTAACAGTCCACTGCCTCAACTTCAAACGACTCCACAAACATTCACTTCAATCTTCAAAACAGTCTATCTACTTAAATTCACAGCAAACAACTCCACTATGCTCTCCTCAAGTTCAACAACCACCAATCATTTTTTTTTGAAATTTTGTACTTTTTTTAATATGGAAATGCAAATGAAAATGCAGAACAACAAGAACACAAACAAATGCACACAAACACTAAACAAACACACAAATAAAATCACACAAAAATAATCCAAAGAATAGAAAATCAAAATCAAAACAAATTCCCCGGCAACGGCGCCAAAAACTTGTTCGAACGGCTAGAGTTCTATCGAGTTAGAAAATAGCCGAACGAATTTTGAAATAAAAATAACCGCAAGCGCACGGTGTACGAATGTAGCACGTGGCGAATACGGGTCGATCCGCAGGGAATTGATGATTTTAAAATTATATTCAATCAAATTAAACTAAAGTCGATGGAAAGTTTAGCTAGAGAATTAACTAACTAACTAAAAGAAAAAATAAGCAAATATAAGAGTTAAGTGACAATTTAGAGAATAAATCCACTCTCTAGATCATGTAGTTCAACACATATGAAATCATGATCTCTCTTTTATAGCCATTAGTGCTTTAATTGATGTGCTTATCATAAGTATGGCATATTTGTGCTACTGATTAGCCAACATAAGCCATCAAACTATAACACATCCCTTAAAGCACTTACTAACTCTCATGAAACTTGACAAAGAAAATGAAAATGAAATCTATTTTAAGTATGGTCTATTAACTATCGATTAGAAATGTAGACCATCAAATTTGAATTTCAAATCACTTTCTTATGTCATAATCATATTTTGATGAAGAGACATTTGTGTTAGTGATTGTTTAAGCATAGCATATTTGATGTCAACAATATAGGCTATCAAATTCAAAGCAAAAACAACAATTAAACCATTTCTATCATCATCATTAAGCACAAAAAGAGAGCATGAATCAACAAATAGTTGAAGCTACATAATTAGAGAGCTTCATTACCCCTAAATTGAAGGAGTTTAGCCTCTCATATTTGTCATTAAAACAACAAATGTAGCCTGCAACATGAGAGAAAAAGAAAAGGAAAAAGAAAGCAAGATAAAGAAAAATATTCTACTTGCATGAAAAATATATCTACACTACAACATGAAAGTAAATAAGCATGAAAAATAAAAGAACATGTATTGAAGTTGCATAAAAAAAGAAATTACATAAAGATAAATGGCTAAATAGCCATGAAAAGAAAGAGAATCTTTTCTTTTATTTTGAGCGTAAACTAATGAAGAGGAAGTGGGAGAGTTACATGAAACATAAGGGGTTATTTATACAAGCATGAAACCCTAATCCATAAATTGGGGAATGACCAAACTACCCTTTAGAAAGTGTGGATGCCAAGTAATCATTAGCTTCTACTAATATTAGCTTCTACTAATCATCACTTAAGTATACATGAAGCCATAAACTCCGTAAGAATGTGCGTTAGCCTCTAATTTGTTCATTAAGGTAGGTGGGTAGGTGAGGTCCTCCATGATCTTCACTTTGAATTATTTTCATCTTTATTCTTTTGTATCTTCTTTGTGCATGCATATTCCTTCATGAAACCACTCCTACTTGAGATCAAATTCCTACAAAAATATATACAAATTTCCAATTAATTTTTCTCAAAAAAAAATTGCACATAAATGACCGTTTTGCCCCTATATAAAGATGAATATGCGACAATTTGAAATTAATATGGATTTTGGTTGAAACAGGTTAAAATACCCAATATGGTCATTTATTTAATTTAAATAGATTAAATATGGTGGTAAAATATGCACATTTACGTGCACATCAAATACCCCACACATATCTTTTTATTAGTCCTCGAATAAAGGAAAAAAAAACTAAGATTTACTTTTAAGTTGACACAAATGAGTTAAATATAGGTTTCGGTCATTATCTTGAAAATGTAAGTCATTTACTCGTCAAAATTTTCAATAAAAATCAAGCTATCATAACAAATCGACTATAGTTTAACTCGTTATTTCGGTTGATAACAAGGTGTAATTATGAAATAGATCCTTAGTTGATTATCAAAGTTTATCAAAATGGTATTTTCATTTCTTTTCAATAACAAATCAAATCAAATAAGTAAAAATAGTGCTAGGATTTCAATTGCTTGCTCTCTCATTATTTGCAAGAAAAATTACATACCTAGCTCAGATAGACTGAGGCCAGATACACCACCCATGCACCGCCTTTCGGGCTTATGTGAGGGGAGTACAGAGCATGGTGAGTGCACATACTTTCGTGCATACACCGATCGACTGTAGCTGGTTTTTAATTGTGTCGCTGCCACTCAAGAAATCATTTCTCGCTGTCATAGCACTAACTCCCCTCTTGTCCTCTTCAAGCTTGACTTTTCTAAGGCCTTTTATAATTTAAACCAAAACTTCATTCTCGACATACTTAATCACTATGGTTTTCCTACCATATGGGCTGGTTGGTTTAGGCATATTATGCATTAAAGTGCGTCCTCGATTTTCATTAATAATTTTGGTGGAGGTTAGTCAAATCAGATCACGGTTTGTGTTAAGCGACCCCCTCTCCCCCTCCTTTTTGTGGTAGTTGCTGATTTTTTTAATAGGATGAATAAGCTGGCAATCACTCATAATCTCCTTGTTGGTGTTGGCCTCCCCAACTCGAATATTAATATCTCTGACATTCAATACACAGACGCCACATCTGTTTCACTTCCCCATCTCTAATCCACATCCATAACCTCAAGCTGCTCCTTTACTCCTTTGAACTTTTTTCTAGCCTTACCATCAGCCTCTCCAAAAGCTCAGTCATCATGGTTGAGAGTGTTGCCTATTGGTCCCTCTATGGCTTTGGCACTTAAACGCAAGCTTGAAAAATTCCCAATATCATTATTGGCATCACAATCCACCGTACCATGCTCCTGCGTGCAGACATGCAACCGATTATTTCTAAATCTCCAACCACCTTGCCACTTGGAAAGCCTCGTCGCTCTCCAAGGCAGGGAAATTTATCCCAGTTAAATCAGTTCTTTCTGCAATCCTCATATATTGGCTCTCATTTCACAAAGCCCTTAGCTAGGTTATTTTGAAGCTAGATCGTCTTAGACGTAACTTCCTTGGGTACAACTCCTCTGTGTGCAAGCTGGTGAGTTGGCTCACTCTTTGCAAATCTACCTACCAGGGAGGCTTAGGGATCCTTGACATCAAGCTCTTCAATCTACTACTCCTTGCCAAATGAACTTGGCACAACATTAATGAAGATACAAATACTTGGAAAAGCTGGATCCTATTCAAATATTACAAATTGAACCGTTTTGAAATTCTCCACTCCTTTCCGGACCATAAACCTTCAGCATTCTGATCCGCTGTTTTGCGCTCATCCTTCTAGGTAAAGTCTTATGTCTACTAAAATTGGTAATGACATCATTTGCAATCTTTTTCAAGATTCTTGGATGAGTGACTCACCTCTTAGCCTCACCCTCCCTGACCTTTTTGCTATAGTCAACAGCCATTTTGCCATCGTGAGCGAGGCCCTTAGGTTATGGATCAGTAGTTTCCACTCCAACCAAGCTATTACTGGCCCAGCTCTCTCTCAGTTCCTTCTCCTCTAATCCTTGCTCTGCAATCTCCCTCCCTATCCTCCCTAGACCGATATGTTTGGGGCCTCCTCTCCAATGGCAAATTCTCTGTCAACTACCTCTACTACCACCTCAACGACTCTGGTAGACACTACTCTTTTCCTAGAGTCAAATTTCTCATATGGCTCCTTATTCATGGAAATATTAACACAAAAGACCACTTAATTCGCAAAGGCATCAATATCGATCCTACTTGCCCAATGTGCAACTCCACCCCTAAAAATATTAACCATCTTTTCTTCGACTGTGGTTTGGCATACTTCGTTTGGGCCACCAATGCTGTCCATCTTCTCTACTCAATTCCCTCCCTTAAGTCCTTCTATGGCCATTAGCAATATACACCTTATTACCGACTTGTCGACAGCTTCCTCTCTACTTTTAGCTAGGTTATCTGGTCTGAGAGGAATTCCAGATGTTTTAATAATAATGGATATCTTCCTCTAAACTTATGCTATAAGGTTACTTATTTATTATCTATTTGGATATGCTATAGCTCCCACCCACTTCAAATTATACTTGGCAGTGTAGAGCTCAACAATGAATTAGTCAATAGTTGCGATGTGATTCTCCCGTCCATTCCTGATGATGTAGACCCTTCTAATATGGATTAGCACTCTTTGCTCCTGGCTTTAGGGTTTCTACAGTCTTCACCTTGTGAAGTGCTATCTTATTTTGCTTTACTGCCTTATGCGGTTGTATGTATGTACTATGATATGTTATTTTCTATGCTAGTGGGATCTGTCTTATAAAACTCTAATTTCTTCGCTTATTGTTACCACCGATCAAGCATGTTCAGTGGAAGACTTCTTTATTTTAATCAACTCTTGGTTGTGTAGTCTCGCACTACACATCCATTTCCTCGAAAATATATATATATACACATATATGTATATATATATATATAAACATATATACATATAGACATATATGCATATATCATATATATATATATATACACGCACACGCACACACACACACGCACACGCACACGCACACACGCACACGCGCCGCACACACACACGTATATATCCATATATACATACACATATATATATACACAATAATTGATTCAATATTTTAAACTCAAAACAACACATGACATATATATTCAATCAGTTTGTAGTTTAAAAATACATACCCTCAATCAATAAAATTGACAAACTTATACCCAATTTTCACAAAAAATCTAAATTTTTACAGAAAAGTCCACATGTAAATTTAAATTGAATTAACTATCATTCTCGTATAAGTAGCGACCAAAATTGTTTTCAAAACAACTTGTAACATATATATTCAATTCCCAAACTTGTAATATACAACTTAAATCAATAAATCAAAATAGTTTCAAGTAAAAACATTTGAAAAATACTTTCTAAAACAGAAAAGAATTAGACAATGTATGCATATATAAATCCATGGTAATAAGATTCAAATCTAAAATAAACATACAATATTAATAAATGTACATAAGGGGCAATGGATCTAAATTATACTGCAAAGGATCAAACATATAAAGGAGATACATGAGGTAGATGACTTAAACAATATAGATGATAAAATATATGAATAAATTAATTAAAGAATTACCACCTTTAGATTTTGCAAAGATTAAGAGCTGCAAATCACCTTTTTGTAAATTGATTTATTTTCTATTTGATTTTACAATTTTTAGCCCTGGAACCCCATGAGTTTTCAGCCATTACTTGGAGAGAAGAGAGAAAAGGTCTAGTCAAGAGAGAGAAAATATGAATGAATGAGAGAAAATATGCGTCTTAAAAGAAACATTGAAACGTTCAATTTCCGCCTTTAAAACATTTCCTATTTAATTCCTAATTAAATCTCATCAAGTCATCTCCCCCACCATGTATGGCCACATATAAAATAAAGTGTAGCGAGCCTAAGATTTTTCCAAATCCATTCAACATTTGTTCCATTCTGATAGAATTTAAATGATCGATCGATATCGTATATCGATACGCATGTTTATTAATTTTATATATGCACTTTATTAAATACTAATGATACTCAAAAAAAATCTAATATAATTTAATAATTAATATTCTGAAAATATTAACTAATTTTATCAATTGACAGTGATTATAAATTAAATAAATCTTGTGGTTCATTCAAAGTATTCATCATTTCATTTATGCAACTCAAAGATTTAAATTCAATCGACAATTAATATTAAACGAACGTTCACACGTCACCTTAGGTAGTGGTGTGACATTATGGCTAAATTTATCACTTACACATCTTTGGTAAAATATAATTTCACTTATTATAACTGGTATGTCATATCAACGATTATTTACACTAATTCTCTTTGTCGGACCTATATCACATTAGGAATTATAGAATTTGATTTTGGTCAAAATTCCAACATATCCACATTCAACTTTGTAAGTCAAAACAAAAAATCCTTGTTTCGATAATATTAATTATTATTAACTGTACCGCTCTGACTAAAGATTTTGATTTTGAGTTGACTTCAATTAGTCATGACACTAACCTCATACAACCGAGGAGATGGAATCTCTAATGAATAATGCTGCACTTCCCATGCTTCAAATCAGACCTAACTATAATCTTTCAGTGGACACCATGCCATGATTAACTATAATCAGAGTGGAGAGACCACGTTGAAGTTCATACTATTCTCAAGTCTAGGGAACTATGTAACATCATGACTTCAAGATTATCCATTTGACCTGAGTTATATTACTAACAGAGAACTCTCGAGTAAGTCATTTCATGATTATCCAATAACTATTAGTATGACCCTTTGGTGACCCCAACAACCATAAGTAATACACCGCCTAACATTTAGGGTGCGTTATGTACTCTAGTCCCAATGGATGAATCAATGTTCTTTTTCCAAACATCTTAACCACGAATATTCAAAATGATATGTTATTTTTAACGTGGTGAAATTATCATGATTAAAATACATTGTAATTACTACCACATAACATATCATTTAAGGATTTTCTATTTCATATACTTTAAATTAATTACATAATTAATTATATCACAATATAACAAGTATAAAATAGAAAGAAAACACCTTTTTATTTTGAACAAGATTGGTTATTGAGTTAGATATATGTAATAAATTATATAATTATCCCCAGGGTGTACCCTTGACTCTATCAATCTCCCACTTGCACTTAGGGTCAATTATGGAATATTATTCCCTTTCTTTGATCAAGTTTCTCAAAAACTAATCACATTGGTCCTTAGTGAATGGGTATTCTATTTTGTTTTAATTATCTACCCCGTTAATAAACTCTCTCTAACACTGATAAGTTGTCTTTATCATGTGGAACTATTTTGAATGTATCTTTTGAGATCTAGGCTCTTTTATGACTTGCATCATGATATTGTTATTATATAGCGATGTCATCAAATTCTTAATATTTGGAACCACTCATGGCTCAATTATAAATTTATGCCTTTATTTATGCCTCTTACACTGCATTGTTGTTTAAGGTGACATACTTAGCCTTTGGTTGAATCAACAACTACTTATTGCTTGGAACAATTCCAACTTAACGTTCTTAACTTAAATTTAAACAAGAATTTAGGATTGACATAATATATCTAGTATCATCAATGAAGTTCGAGTCTATGCACTCCTTCACATGAAATTCAATGTTTCTATACATAATTCTCTAATATTTCACAAATAATCGAGAACACTCTAAATTGTCATTAAGTGATCTTAATACGGAGTTGTTACTTTCTTTATGTATCAAATACATAAGCGAAGTATGATATTGTAGATATATAACAAGTACGATAATTCACATCGCCAATGCATAAGGAACACATCTTACATGATCCATATTAAACAATTTTAATATTGTGTTTGCCTATATCATTTGGGACAATCCCATCATCCTTTTATACCGATTATAAAAGATATCATTTTCAAAACTAGTGTGGAGTACTAAACAACCACAATAAATGATTTTAATATGGATCATCGTTAATAATCATAATTTTGTTGTTTACTTGTTGTTTTAGGAATATATATTTTAGTACATATTAATATTCTTTCTTACAGATGCATGTTTCCTCCGCATTTTGACTGAAATTCAAATTGTTTGATTTCTCAGTCAAAATACTTACTTTACTTTGTAACAAATTCGTGCCATTTCTTAGATCATATCTACTAACCACAAACTTAGTTCTCAAAAAGGAATTCCAATCTTTTAGTATTTTAAATATCTTATTATTATAAATTATTATAAAAAATTTCTTTTTTAATATTTCGGATTTATTATAATTTACTATAGAATGTATCCCTCCCACTAACTTTGAAACATTTTGGTTGTTATGCAAATCGTTATTCTAAATTATTATTTAGAATTTTGTTTCGACATATATGTACCAAAAATAAAAGTCATACCAAACGCTAAATTTTGCTAGTAAAATCCAAACTAACTAAAGCACATTGAATGATGAATCTATTAGGTTAGTTTCAACAACTGAAATTTACATGTTATTCTTCTCAGCGTGACTTATGTTCCAACTGCATTAATATTCTTCTTAAATACACTTTTGTAGCCGATCGATCGTATCCTTTGGGGGCACCAATATCAAATCATATAACACACTTGAAATCCATTTTGGATTTTGCACATTGTGGAACATGATGGAGTTAATACTCTTAATGGCTTACTTAAGACCGATGAAATTCTATTTTGAACATTAACAAAGTTCACAATTTCTCCTTACTGTATGAAATTTATTCGAAATTTTAATGTGTCATGTCTATTTAGTTCGGTTAATATTATTCCATCCTTCATTCTCATTTTTATCTTTGGATTGTATCCAAATCCTTTTAAACCAATAATTTTTAAAAGAAATTCCTTCATTGCGAAGTTGGAATTTCTTGAAACAATAATTGTTTCTCAGTGCAATGGAATAGGCATTCTTAAACAATTTTACATAAACATTATGAAACTGTTTTAATTTCCGATACTTATGTTCATAACATAAATTAATCAGTCCAAAACTACATTGGGGAGGTCCATGCAAGATCCCTTACAAGAAATTATTACGTGCAACCTCTCTAATCAAACAACCTATAAACTCCTTGATATAGGATATGTAGGAGCTTTTTATAAACTCTTATCTTGTATTATCCTATAAACTAGGCCTTGGATGAATATTTTTTAACCTTATGCACTTACTCTTAAGCATAAGACCTTATAGAAATAAGATAACTCAGTTTCACTCTTTATCAATCTTTCTTTGTGTAACAAAGTACGACTACTCATTATCAATACATCATTTGAATTATAAAGAGACGTGATTTTTGTGATTTAATGTTATTTCATTTTATATTCTTTTGAGCCATTTCCCTATATACTCATGTATTCAATCAAATCGAATTTTCTTATTTTCTTTGCATATTAAATTTTATATTTCCGCTTTATATCAATGAACTTATCACAGGCATACTACATGTGTATCAAATACACATGTTAAATTTTATGATAATTCATCTATTAATTAAACGATATGTGGAACCGTTTTTTGTATCATTAGACAATGGGCAGCATACATCCTTATATGCCAGTCTAAAGAGTTCACCAACTCTTATGTCACTCCCATTAAATGGGTGCTTTGTCCTTAATTCCAAAATAATTATAAAAAATTATAGATAACTCTATGTTATATAACTAATGCAACAAATACCATTATTCTAATAGATTTATTTCATAATGAATTATACAAAACATTCATAATAAAATATTGCTATATTCACTTTCAAACAATATTGAAAACCATTATTATTTCGTAAATAATATTTGGTATGTTTATAAAAACAATTTTTTATTACTTGATGCATCCATCGATAAATATTATATGTCATGCTCCTATTATTTCAGTATTGCTATAATAGCACATGAAATGGATGCTCTATTCAACAACTTATTATGTGTTATTTCTTTTACTATAACTAGTTTACAGTCGAGAGTTTTCGATCAAACATCTTAAACTCATAGAAATGAATTTTCTTGAAAAATAATTATCTACATGAAAAACACAATTCGAATAAAAATTACATGTCTCATTTCATACGTATCTACTAGATTACAATTCTCATTTCTGATATCACTTCATGAAGCAGAGTTGATTATTAGCCCTCTTCAGCCCAATCGTGCCTAAATTATGTCTACTCTTGTACATTCGCTTTCCTTTTCTAAATGGTCAAACCATTCAAAAGCAAATTCTTATTATAATCATTCATATTAAGTACATGATTTCCCATTATGGTTTATTTGCTTATTTCCAATGAACTAGTTTCATTAAAGTTTCGTACGCTATGAATATGACGGTTTACTACACAACTTTTGTATGTTATATAGCATGGATCAAATATCCATATTTTATATTTCTTTAGAGTCCAAAGTTCATAAAAGACAATGTACAATCTCAGGTAGTAAACCCTAAAATGACCAAGTTACGAATGTATTTAATCGTGTATAATTATGCTTCTGCATCAGTCCTGAAGCGACAACATGGAAAAAGATATAAGGTAAGTATTTTATATTTCTTTGTTAATCATTAATTTTTCTCATATGAAGATTTTAACCGATAAACATTTTATCAATTTTATTAGTTGCACAAATTTATCAATATGGATTATTTTAACTTTTTATAATAAATGTTCCTAACATATTAGAAAGATTAAATGTTAACATTTCATTTTTCTAATAATGCATTGATTAGCATTTTTTTGTTTCTCAAAAGCCTAAGAAAAAGCAAAGAAATATTTCAATTTCTCTGGTAGGTGTTAGGACTTGCATGCATTAGGAGTATGGCCTTGAGAAATATCAACAAACCATAGGCCTTCTTAAGTCGAGGGATTATGTAACATCGTAACTTCGAGATTGTATGTTTGAACTTAGTTATACCAACCAGTAGAGAAATTTTAAGTGAGTCATTCCATGATTATCCAATACCTATCAATACGTAACCCCTTAGTGCTCCTAGTAGCTATGATTAGCACACTGCTAAATATTTAAAGAGCGTTAAGTCCTATAGCCTCAAAGAATGAATTAATATCCTTTCTCGAAACATTGTTGATAGGAATATTCAAAACAATATGTATTTTTAACACGATAAAATTCTCATGATTATAACACATTGTAATTATTATCACATAACATGTCATTTAAGGATTTTCTATTTAACCTTCTCTAAATTGATTACTTAATTAATTATGTCATAATATAACAAGTACATAATAAAAAGAAAACACTTTTTTTGCAAGGCAAGCCAGCAGTTTGAGTGGGTGGACCACTAATTTATTAAAATAGAAAAAATTAGAATATACATGGAGAACAAAGACGAGAAAAAGGAAAATAGGAAAAATCAATAAAAAAGCAATACAGTAAGTATGCAAATAGGCCTGTAGGGAAAATCAACAAAGATCTAAAATGCACGTTAATTTTCAATGCATTCCCACTCATATCACATTAAAAATGGCCTGTAAAAGAGAGAAAATGGGACTTTTAACTTCCCTAAAAAAATCTGATATTTCTCTCCTCCCACACTGCATATATAACCTTCTTCAGAAGCTTTAAAATCAAGTAAGTTCTATCAGTACTCCACCGAGTGTCTTCAAATAACCTAGCCCATTTATTAAATGGATCACGTGATGGAATGTGATAGTTGCGAGAAGCTAGAATCCTCCTCCATATGTTATGGACATAAGAGCAAGCAAAAAACAAATAAGAGATACTTTCATTCCTTATACCACATAACAGACATTCGACAGAGGTTATAATACCTCTACTTTAGAGTTTATCCCGAATGCGCAGAGCATCGAAAAGTACTTTCCAAAGCATAATGTTCTCCTTAGGCTTTGTTTTGTTAGACCAAACCCTCTTATACCATGGAAAAGTTCGCGTATGATGTTCATTAATCATAGCCTGACAAACAGCAGCAATAGAATACTTTGAAATGGAGTTTCACATGGTATAGCCAGAAGCAAGCATAATTTAATTATCTTGTATATCATTCCATATAACAATAACTTCAACAAAACTAGAGTGAGGCAGTGACACAGTGCCTCCAGATATTTAGTCAGCGGCAACATCATTCTCAGGAATGCCTATAAGAGCTTTACTATTGTAATCAATGAGATCTGACAAAATAACCCCCGCTAGGACCATAGAGAGTGCCAAAAAGAAGAGTTAGGGGCATTCCTAACATGTGGAAGAAGCTTATGTCTTAGCTAAAGTAGGCTGCGCCAAAACCAAATGCAATCAGGAGATTTGACCATTTTCCAAAAGTTGTTGTTTTTAAGTTGTAATGTATGTTCCTTGTGCC
This sequence comes from Allium cepa, assembly GCA_030765085.1. NCBI lineage: Eukaryota > Viridiplantae > Streptophyta > Magnoliopsida > Asparagales > Amaryllidaceae > Allium > Allium cepa. The sequence goes on along the minus strand of CM060935.1, from coordinate 725,061,078 downwards.
CAAAGACTGCCACTTTTATTTAGTATAAGATTGACATAATGTGAAGCCGCCGCTTGATTCCATAATTCAAGGTCGATAATACCAAGACCACCCTACTTAAGAGGCAGAAGGAGCTTGTGATAAGAAATAGGGATCAGTTTCTTTGAGAAAGGATTAGCATGCCATTAAAAGTGATTAAAGTCATATTTTAACATGTTAATAAGCTTTTTTTGGAAAAATGAACAGCCTAGAGAAATAGGTCATCATAGAAAAACCAATGGATTTCACAATCACCAGCCTGCCAGCCATTGACAACTACTTGTAATTTTATCAAACAATGGTAAACAATGTGTAGTAGATACCCTAGTATCCGATATAGGAGCACCGAAGTATATTGCATCAGCCGAAAAAGGTTTAAGTCCCAAAGTGAGATGGATAGACTACACTTCAACAGGAGATAGCCCAGCAATTTTCATATGCGATTTGTCCTTGTTTATTGGAAGTCCACTAAAGGTAGAAAACTATTCTAGAATTAGCATAATATGTTGAATTGAAGAATATGTTGGTTTAGAGAATACAAGGAGATCATCCATGAACGTTAAGGAAGATATATTGTATTTAGCATATTTAGGGTGATAGGCAACTCGTTTGAGTGTGACTTCCTGACCGATTAACGAAGTGAGGCACTCCATAACACATATAAATAAATACGAGGAGATGGGATCTCCTTGCCTAATCCCTCTCTTGGAAGAGAAATAACCTAAACTCTGGCAATTAACAACAATCCAAAATTTTGGAGTGGATGTGCATGTATACAACCACGCAAGAAGAGGTAATGGGAAGTTCATTTTAGACAAATAGAGATGATGGAATCCCATCGAACACCGTCATGAGCATTTGGTAGATCTAGATTTAAGACACAACTAGGGGAGATAGATTTTCTATTATAGCCCTTTATGATTTCATTCGACAGAATTATGTTCTCGGTTTTTAATCTCTTCAGGAGGAAAGCTGCTTGATTTCCAGAGATGATATCATTAAGGCATCCTTTCATTCTAAATGCAAGAATACCGGTTATGCATTTATAGGTGACATTACATCATGCTATCGGCATAAATTGGGAAACATCCAGGGGCAAATCAAATTTTGGAATGTGACAAAGATTAGTGTGGTTAACCCCATTAAGAAGTATATTTGTTTTAATTTTTTTTTGAATGGCCTTAATAAAATCATTGCAAATAACATGCCAAGACTTTTGAAAAGAAAATGGGAATTGGAGCCATCCGGTCAAGGGGAGCTTGTAGACTTCATGCTAAAAATGGCATTCTTGATTTCCTCCAGAGAGATTAATCTGATCAGATCAACCGCTTGTAGATGTGATATAGCAGGGGTGGAAATATTAGAGAGGAGGTGGATATCCGTCTATACAGAATCAGGGATAGACATTAAAGAAGAGTAGTAACTGAGGAAAGCTTCATTGAGCTTCTCAGGGGAGTCATGTAAGTAGACAGGAAGGTCATGTATTGAGTGAATAACCGTCTTGGCTTTACTTAGCAGTAGAGAAGAGTGGAACAACTTTGAATTTCTATCACCATAAGCATCCCACAGTGCCCTGGACTTCTGCTTAGCCATAACAAATGAAGCAGTCGAATGAAATACATTATCTATGTTGTAATACTCAGTCTTTTATACATAGGGTTATAAAGGTATAAAAGTAATTTTTTCTGTACAAAGACAAAGTCATAGCTTGCGTGTATAAAAGCTATATGAAATATGTACAAACTGATATTATTCAGTTAACATTTTCATTTTGATCATCAATAAAAGAATTCTCTTCATCAATTCAAATCTCCAATTCGGTATCAGAGCTCGTGAATCATCACAGCCTAACGGCAAATCATCAAGAAAGTGCCATGGCTTAAAACCATCATCGAAATCTAATCATTTGGGTTGTGGTTGCACATACCAGATATTCTGAAGACCCAGATACAATTCTTGAATCTTCCTAAACCCACGTGTGCCAATTTCCCACTCAGTATCATCATATCATCATGGCAGAAAGTTCTGCAACCTCTGCAACTCCCAATATGAACCAATCAGCCATAGAAAGTCTTATCAAAACTGTTGTCAGCCCACAAAGTCAACTTGTCACAACACACTTGGAAGAAGATAATTATCTCCTCTGGAAAGTGCAGGTTGAAACTGCAGTTAAAGGCTATGGACTTGAAGAGTATCTTCTTGGAACACATATTGCCCCTCCAAGATTCATCACTAATGAAGAAAACAAAACAGTCAACAATACAGAATTCATCAAATATCAGAGACAAGACAGTTTAATTTGTTCATGGCTTCTATCATCTGTAAGTGTCAAATTGCTACCACAAGTTATTGGTAGTAAAACTGCATATGGCATATGGTCAACTGTTGATAGAATCTTTAACTCTCAATCAGCAGCAAAGGTAATGCATCATAAAAGACTAATGCATAGCATTAAGAAAGAAAATCAATCTATGAGTGACTATCTTGCAAAAATCAAAAGCACATGTGATCTTCTTGAAGCAGCAGGACACAAAGTTCCTGCAACAGAACAGGTTTTAATCATCTTAAGTGGTCTAAGTGAAGATTATGAAGCTGTTGTGGCAGTTATTTCATCTCAAAGAGTCACACCATCTATTGAAGATGTTCATTCTATTTTACTTGCACATGAAGGAAGAATAGAGTTTAAGAAACCTATTGATTCAGACATATCCATAAACTACGCATCAGGCAACAAAAATAGAAATCAATACTACAATAGAAGTAATCAACCATCTCAGAGAGGAAATGCAACTGTTAAAGGCAGGGGTAAAGGCAGATGGAACAACAACAATAATAGACCAAAGTGTCAAATCTGCGAAAAAGTGGGACATTGCAAGTAAATGCTACTTCAGATATGACTCTAACTACAACCCCTTGCAGAACACAAATGTTCAGAGAGGATATGGTGGAAGTGTAAATCTGGTGAATACACAGCATGATTCAAAAGGTCCATCAGATGATCATAGTGTAAATATATGTGAAAGTGGAAAACATGAAGAGATTCAAAATGAATGCTGGTATCCAGACTCTGGTGCAACACAGCATGTGACCAATAATCTACAAAATCTGAATCTTGGAAGCAAGGAATACAAAGGTAACCAAACTATTTGTGTGGGTAATGGTACCAATATTAATATCACACACACTAGTCACATACAAATTCTTGGACAGAAAATTTTACATCTGAATAACTTACTTCGAGTCCCAAAAATAAAAAAGAATCTCATTAGTGTATCACAGTTTGTCACGACAATAATGTATTTTTTGAATTTTATCCAAAATATTGCATAGTTAAAGATATTGAGACCAAACAAACACTTCTGCAGGGTGAGACAAACAAGGGTTTGTACATGTTCAACTTGTCAAAAGCAATTCAATTCAATAATACTGAATCATGTACAAGAAAATGGTGCAATCTAACAGAATCATGTACTGAGAGTAATGAAAGTGATTTTAGTGTGTGGCATTCTAAGCTAGGACACCCAAGTGTAAAAGTTGTAAAGCAAATACTGTATGATAATGAGATTCAAGTTAGAGATATACCTGTATCTTTTATTTGTACTTACTGCCAAATGGGGAAGAGTCACAAACTGGCTTTCCCTCAATCACAGTCTGAATATAACAGACCATTGCAATTGATTGCAATTGATCTATGGGGACCCGCACCCATAAATTCAGACTATGGTTTTAGTTACTATATCTCTTTTATAGATGCTTATTCCAGGTATACTTGGATATATTTCCTGAAATCAAAGGCTGAAACATATAATACTGTCATACACTTTATAAGTCAGACAGAAAAGCAGACTGATCAGCAGGTAAAAGTCATTCAAACTGATGGAAGAACAGAGTTTAAACCACTAAAAGAATTCCTTCAAAAGAAGGGAATAATTCATAGGGTAACTTGTCCCTATACTTCAGAACAGAATGGATTAGTTGAAAGGAAGCATAGACATATAGTAGAAACTGGTCTTACATTACTTGCACAAGCATCACTTCCATTGTAGTTTTAGCCTGATGCCTTCTCAACTGCAGTTTACTTAATCAACAGATTGCCCACTAAAATTCTACAAGGCAAAACTCCAATGTAAGTACTACTTGGTGTAAAACCAGACTACAAAGCACTAAGGACTTTTGGATGTCTATGCTTCCCTCATCTAAGGCCATACAACACTCATAAGTTGAATTTTAGATCCACTCTATGTACCTTTCTGGGATATGGATTGAATCAAAAAGAATACAAATGTCTTGACAACAATGGGAAACTATTTGTGTCAAGACATGTTGTGTTTAATGAAAAGTCATTTCTTTTCAAAGATAGCAGCATAGTGACAACACAGAAGGTATAAAATCCAGTAGTATCAATGCCACCCATACCAATATACAGCAATACTGAAAATCAGGAGCATGCTGAGAGTCAAAATGATCCAGATGCTCAACTCACAATGCCAGATAATAGACCAGGTCAAGACATCTCAAAGCATTTGCAACATCTCAGTCAATCCACAACAAATGCAGATAATTAGCAAAACAGAAGTGAAGAGCATGAACAACAAGTAACATCAGATCAAACTAATATGCAGCAAGAACGACCAAACAGAAGGCATCACATGATAACCAGATCAAAAAGTGGAATATTCAAGCCAAAATTGTATACTACATATACTACTGATGTAGAGCCAGTTACATATGAGCAAGCCATCAAAGATAACAAATGGAACAAGCAATGAATAAAGAGTATACTGCATTGATCAGAAATAAAACTTGGAGTCTTGTTCCAGCACCAAAGCACAAAAACACAATAGGATGCAAATGGACATATAAATTGAAAAAGAATCCAGATGGTACCATTCAGAAATACAAAGCAAGATTAGTTGCAAAAGGGTACACTCAGCAATATGGTTTTGATTTCTATGAAACTTTTTCCCTAGTAATCAAACCAACAACAACACGAGTTATACTGACCATTGCTCTACACAAAGGATGGAATATCAGACAACTGGATGTAAATAATGCATTCCTAAATGGTGAATTACAGGAAGAAGTCTACATGGAACAGCCATTAGGTTTTAAGCATGTAGACAAAAGTAATATGGTGTGTAAACTTCATAAAGCAATTTATGGCTTAAAACAAGCTCCCAGGGTATGGTTTGACAAATTAAAAGGTATTCTTATTCACTTGGGGTACAACTCAGCAAAATCAGATACTTCTCTTTTCATCAAGGCAGACAAAGACAATACAACATATATTTTGGTCTATGTTGATGATTTCTTAATAACTGGCAGTTGAAAGGAAGAGATAAATCATGTTATACAATTTCTAGATAAACAATTCTCGATTAAAGACTTGGGACAGCTAAGCTATTTCCTTGGAATAGAGGTTACTCAATTATCAAGTTTAGAATTACATCTATGTCAAACAAAATATATCAAAGAACTACTTATCAAGACAGGAATGAATGAAGCCAAACCATTACCAACTCATATGACAAGAAATCATCACTTATCAAACATAGGGGTGAAGCCATAACCAATGAAAAAGAATATAGAAGCGTCGTCGGAGCTCTGTAGTATGTAACTATCACAAGACCAGAACTTGCATATAGTGTAAATAAGGTATGTCAATTCATGCATCAACCTTTAAGTGAACACTGGAAGGCAGTGAAAAGAATACTCAGGTATCTAAATGGCACTTTAAATCATGGTCTACTTCTCAAATCAAATACAACTCTATCTATCACTGGCTTCTCTAATGAGGATTGGGCCTCTGATTAAGACGATCGTCGGTCAACAACAGGATACTGCATTTTCCTTAGAGAAAATCCAGTATCCTGGTGCTCAAAGAAGCAACCCACAATAGCACACTCGAGCACTGAATCAGAGTATAGAAGTTTAGCCAGTGCAACATCAGAAATTATATGGTTAGAATCCTTACTTCAAGAGCTACAGATCAACACAAGAAACAAGCCGGTAATCTGGTGCGATAACCTCAGTGTCGTTTCTCTATCAGCAAATCCAGTCTTACACTCACGAACGAAGCATATAGAACTCGATTTGTACTTCGTTCGTGAGCGAGTAAATACTGGAAGATTAAGTGTAAATCACGTACCTGCTGCATATCAGAGAGCAGATATACTTACAAAGGCCTTGTCGGCAAGGAGTTTCTCCCGTTTGAGGGAGGAATTGAAAGTCAAGAGCAACTTCAGTAAAATCAAAGAAAAGGAGAAGCCTTTGTCCAGCAATCAAGAAGGGAATCAACTTACTGACAGATAAACTTCAATATTTCTTCATGAGAAGAGGAGCGATGCAAATTTGGGGACAAGAGGAAAACCCTAGCTCGAAGCAAAGGGGAGAAATGAAGCAGTCGAATGAAATACATTATCTCTGTTGTAATACTTGGTCTTATACATAGGGTTATAAGGGTATAAAAGTAATTATTTCTGTACAAAGACAAAGTCATAGCTTGCGTGTATAAAAGCTATATGAAATATGTACAAACTGATATTATTCAGTTAACATTTTCATTTTGATCATCAATAAAAGAATTCTCTTCATCAATTCAAATCTCCAATTATAACAATCTTTTTATTTATTGCATCAGTCAACTTAACTTGGAGCAGAAGTTCCTCATTCGATATGACTATGTCATTGGAGTTAGCTTGCCTTAAGAGTTAAGTATTCTGAAGCTTTTCCCTAACAGTTAAAGTCTCTAAATCACCCAATCCAAAATTGCTTCTTGACCAATCCCAGAGAGAAATTTTAGTTTCGTTTGAAAAATATACAAAGGAGTACCGTGTGTGGTTGTACTCCATACACTATGCAACTTAGGAAAATAATCAATGCCGTCAGTCCATATATTAAAAGAATTAAAATTAGAGGGGCCTTTAGTTTCTGCCTTGCCCTAGTTAAGGATGATTAGACAATGATAAGAAAGGTTAGAAGATGGGAACTTAGCTACAAGGTTAGGCCAAAGAGAGTAAGCCGAAGGATTGAAACATGCTCTATCCAGCTTGCGAAAAATTCTACAACCAGATCTACTATTATAATTCCAAGTATAAAAGGCACCAAAGGAGGGAATCATGTCCAGATTCGATTGAAGAATGGATTGATGTAAAGGCTGAATATCTCTATATAGCAAGGGAAATCCTCCTTGTTTTTCAAAGAAAGGTTGCATACAGTTATAATCGGTGTAGCATATCCAAGGGATTAAAGTATTGTGAAGGAAAGGAATGCGTTCTAGAAATTAAAGACAGGCTGCTTTATTATTATCTACATAGACTGAAGTCAGAGAGAAGGAGATATTGGAAGGAAGATGAGTAACAGTGGAGTGAATATACTGTCATGCAAAAGATACCAAGGTAAGGAAATGCACTTGAGGATTCCAAAGAATCATAAATGAATGTAAGGGGCACGAGTAAGATTGTTCACAAAGGACCAGTTAGGGTTAATGAGCTTGGCAGCAGCCTTGATAAGTTCTTCATTGAGCTTGGTTTATGAGATGGTAATTAGACTGATGTTGTTACTACCGATGAGATGCTTGATTTCATGGATTTTGGAATCCAAATATGCACCCCTGACATTCCAATAATAAATGTAGTGCATCATAATGAGATATTATTTTATGGTAGAATGCCTGGTGACTCTTTTAGTACATGTTTGATTCTTACTCTTATTATTCTAGCTTGTGCTTAAGGGTTCACTAGTTCATTAGTAAACTCCGCACCGAAGTCATGTCATCCTCTTCTGAATATTTGTTTCTTCGATTGTTCATTTTGATTTGTTTTTGGATTTGCTTTTGCCGTAGTGCTTGCTACAAGTGGAGGAGAGATCCATTAATTATGATTCAGAAGTCTGAAGAGGGAAAGTAGGAGGGAAGATCATAATGCTATTTGGTGGTTTGATATTGACATAAGGGAAAGTGGATGGACTTACAGGAGATGAGGAAGGATGATAGTGGTCAGAAAGAGCTGGAGGGATGGATTCAAGAATGCACTGAAGTGGCACGATGGGAACAACGTTGTTTTACATGATAGACTGTTCATTGATAGGATTAGTCTTAAGAGGAACAGCGGGAAAAATGTTTGATGTTGCATGCAAAACAGGTTGAGCTTCAGCGATAATATGTGAATTAATATCCATGCATGTACATATATTCAACTGTGTCCACATATCCAAATGTGCACAAATCATTCCTGCTTGAGATCCTTTGCTTACTATAACGATCCAGAATTTCTATCATCTAAAATTCGTATATTTAATTGATTTTAAATATGCACAATTAAATTTAATAAGCTGAATAGATTTTATTTCAAATATAGTAATTTAATTGGATAATTAAATTATTAATTTAATATTTGAAATTGAGAAAATAATTAGAATTTGGATTTAATGTGAATAAAAATGTTTTATAAAGTTGATTTAGATCATATTTGAATTAGAATGATGTTAGAGAACTTTTAAAATTGAATTAAAAACTAATTTGTAAAAATTGAATATTTTAATATTTAATTGACGTGTAAAAATAACCATTTTTCAAACATTCTCGGATTTCGACGAAACAAGTTTCATTGGATCTGTAATGTTATTTTATTGTAAAATTTTAAATTTCGTGTCCATCGGAATTACGGTTTGTCCTGGGTAAGCTAAAACGCATAGGAAATCGGTTTATGTGAATTTTAAATTTAAATAGTCGACTCGAAAACCTATCTTCCAAATACGATCGAATTGGCTCCCGATATATATTCCATTGCATTCAGAATAGGAGTAAAACATTATAAACATCAGGCGGCACGCTTCGTTTCGAGTTCGAAATTTTTTCGGATGAATAGCGTCGCGAAATTTTCTATAAAAGTCCATCTTTTTCTTCATTTTGCAAAACCCTAATCCAGGCTAGGGTTACCCGCCACTAAGCTTTTCAATGGCCAGAAAATCATCATCTTCCCTCCTCGTTGTCTTCCAATCCGTGAAATATTTCAACAAACTTTCAACTACAAAAATGAAGATCGTATAGAGATATATATTCTCAACGGTTGTGATCGAGTTTGATTAAGCCGATCGACGGCAATTCGCATGTAAAGTCGAGCGTTCATGCACAAAATTCGAGACCAATAGCGTGGCCGAGTGTGGCGGCCCTCTGGCCAGTAGTAGAGCTCATGTAGGGATTTTGATCGGTGGTCATTGATCATCGCGTAGATGATCGGAGAGGGGCTAAAAAATCGAGGCAAGCGAACGAGCTAAATGGGTTGTTCGACTTGATTTCCTGGAACCAAAACACGGTGAGGAAGAAAGCAAACGTGTGGCCCAGATGTGATCTAGTGGAAATGAACGGTAGTGATTGAATCTAGGTTTAAAAAAATTAAAAAGAAAATGTAAATTATTTTATTAATAATTCGTGTGATGTTTAAAACTGCATAACTTTTTCATACGATGTCTGTTTCGCACAAAACAAATTGCATTGGGTTTTTTTTGACAAGCACTACATTATGGAGCTGGTTTGGAGCTGATTGGAGCTAATATCAATTTTGGATAAAATTAAATGTGCGTTTAATTTTATTCGGAATAAAACACTGAAACTACTATTGGACGCATTGTGAGTACAACTCACTCTTTCTGACTCAATAATATTTTTATATAAGTGAGAATAAATATTGTTTATGATGATTGATGATTGTTTGGATGATATATGATATATTTATTGGTATTTGGATATATACCTGCCTAGTACAGCAGATGAGCCTATATGTTCCCGTGTATGAGCGGATGACCCTTTGTACGCGCATCTGCCTCGAAGCGAACATTGTACACAGATTCTAATATGTATATTTGTTGCAGGTGATAGGTTGGAGGGATCCAACTGGATTCCTCGCCAGTATTGATTTATTTATAGATATTGTTATATATTCTATTATCATATGATATATGATGTTATAGATGTTGTGATTGATGTACTTGGTGCTGTTGCAGCATTAGGCCTATATTTTGGGATTTAAAAATGTTAAAGTGATGATTTCCAAATTTAAAATGATTTTAAAGTGATTTTTGAAAGTATACGTTTTATTGAATTTTGGAATTGATTCATTTTAAATAAATAAACGTTATAATTTTTATGTTATAAAAATTATGGTTTTTGTGAAATAAAACCAGAATATGATTTTTGGAATGTGAAGTTAACTATTTTGTAAAATGGTTTAAATTGAGATTTTTGATTTATTATAAATGGTTTATATAGAAGATTTATAAAATTGGTATTTTATAAATTAAAATACTTGAATTATAAAGAGTTTTTATAAGTGTTAAAATGAAGTTATAAATGGAGTTTATAAGTGAATAAGATTTATAATTGTGAAGTTATAAAATAAATGAATTTGTAAAATAAGAGATTTATAAGTAATTGACTTAAAATTCGGATTTGGCATATAAATGAGATGTAAATGGAATTGGTAAATAAAAGGAATTTTATAACTTGAAGTTTTTATAAAATATATATGTAATTTACAAACATTGTTTATAAATCCAAAATAAATTGAATTTGATAAGTAAATAGGAAAGCTTATTAAAGGAGATATATCCACGATTTTGGACAGTGGATAATTTTGAATCAAATGTGTAGAAGCTTTAATTTGGTAAATGAATTATATTCACGATTTTGGACAGCGAATAATATATCAAATAAATGTTTTAGGAAGTTATATTTTAAATGGATTTAAATGGTTTAAAGATGTATTAAAATGTGTTAAATATCGAATACATAGGTTTCAACATTCATTGTTGAAATAGACATTTTCGAAAAGTATAAGGAAATGGTGGACTATAACACTATTGTTATAGTAAATGATTTTCAAAAGGAAATATTTTTGTATAGTATTGGGATTTATATATCTATCTTATTTTCGAATACCTATACTAGTGATTTTGGGTTGTCGTAACGATGTTTTACGCAACATTCGTTTTGACCCAAATAAATGTGTTTAAAAAGAATGTTTTCCATATAGAATGAAGTATGTACTTAACCTTGATTAAGTATATGGAATATTTTCCAAGTGTCGAAAATAAATTGATTTGTGACTTACTTATTATTATATAAGTATATAGAAATGTTTACCAAATATTAAAGTATTGAAATGTTTGAGATTATATCTTTTAAAAGATAATTTAAAGTGAATATTTGGCAAACGTTTTTATTAATAAAAGATTAATTAAAAGGGCCTAGTGATTGTTATAGTGCTGAATATTTGTTTGTTTGCTTTGTTAGTTAAATAACTGACTATCAAACTTGCCAAATTTTAGTTCCTCGACTTGATGTGCGAAATATTTAGTCTTACACTTAGTATGTAGCCTTTTGTGTAGGCTTGATTATCATTTGTGTTGAGGATGTTGATTCGTATAGTACGGAGTATTACTCTAATCTATCGAGCTTCCTTCTTGGCCCGAAGAATAGAAAGTTGAAAGTTGGAGACATGATAAGTCTACGAGACTTAGTTTCTATGTGAGGTTGAGAAACGCCTTTGCGTTGTTGGCGTGAAGAGGCCGGGATCGGTTTATCCGAAAACCAATTCGGACTAACGTATATGCGATGATTGTGTAGGTTGCTTGTGATGATATTGATATTCCAAATTTTCATAGTGGGGGACTACTTGTTGAACGTTTGGTGTTAAAATCCCAATATACATCCAGTAGCAGTGGTCTCTTCATTTATGAAATTCCAATGCAAGGACTATTCGCTACTAATCCTAGGGATTTCCCGATAAGGATGTGGTAGGAAAGTACCTTCGGTTTGTCCTGTTCCTGAACAACTTATATTGATGTTTGTCTGATATTGCATTTCTAAAGATTATGTATATTGGTTTTTACAAACGTACATCAGTGGTGGCGGAGAAGGCAACTTCTCTTAGCTTAACACCCTCCTTGAGACATACGAGCTTAAGGGTTGTATTTTTGTGGAAGGCAATTAGTAGTCAACGGAAATGGTTGTGTGGCATTAAAAGTGATGTGATTGTGATTTGTGAAAGGCAATCGTTACCTCATCAGGCCTCATCAACCGGAAATAACCAAAACAGGGTTAGATGCGGCAAGGCTAAGTGGGTAGCTCCCATTAGGGTATGATCAACCTCTTCTAGATATATCTTTGCATGCTATAATGTCTATCTGATTATTGTGGTTTGTATGCTAGAGGGCCCGCGGTAAAGGTCGGTAACGACCGAAGGACGATACAGTCGGTACCATCTAGTTATAGAGGTGGGCTAGTCTTGTGTTGGTAGAGAAACTTTGTGATGGTTTCTCCATACATTCTTCTAGAGATGTACTGTTGGAAGGTAGTCTCTTCACCTGGTCATTTGTATGGAAATCCAAACTCCACTACGTGTTTGCCTTTTTGATTGTATTACCCAATTGGGCTATATGCTGGAATTTAATCAATGTAACAATTTCGGCTATGATTAATATTATTTGTATATAGTAGACACTACTATAATATAAGAGGATTTGATATGATATGTTTTAGTTATCGTAAGGTAAAAACATGTCCGTGTTTATGTGTGGACTTGTCTTACGAGATAATTTTGTTTTGAAAACTAAGGAAAAGTTTTGGTAATTTAATAAATTCAGTTGAGTGTGTTCCTTATTCTAGTTTACCAGACTGATCTGGGCGTTCTTCCCTTTCAATGCTCGGGTTAGACCGAGTATATTTACAGGTTCAGATTTGGTGCTTTTGGAACTTCAGCAGGTGAGCTGGAGATCTTCACTTTGTATATGCATATCTGTTTCGATTATTGATTATCCGTTGTGCTTAGTTGTTGTTATTATCAGCATTTGTGAGGACATGCTATTATAACTATTTAAGCTGATAATTATTGTTTGATTGTTGAACTCTGATTTATGTATGTATATATACAGTTTCTATTTTGTAAAGATCATTGATATGATATTACATATTTTCCGCTGCGATGTGAGATTCTGTATTGTTCTTTTTGGTTCTATCTTCTCTCTTTCTTCTCTTCTCTTCTTTTCTCTTCTTTTCTTACTTTTGACTTTCCGCCAGTCTGTGCTTTTCGGGTCGGACGTGTGTGGATTATTGTCGATTCAAAGGGTACGGATTTGCGAGTCATCACACGTGGTATTAGAGCTTAGATTTTGTATATTCCTAAGCTTTGATGTGTACTCATTATAGATAGGGACAGTAGCACCCTAGATTGAGTTGAATGTATTATATATATGAGCGCGTATTTGTTAGTGAATTTAAAATATTTTATATTGTGTTTGCTTATCCGTTGAGCAGTTTGTGAATTTTGATCGGTATATGGGACGCCATGTTATCGATAGGGATTTTCAAACACTTAAACGAGGCAAGTCGACATAGTATCATTTTAAGTTGGGTAGATGAAATAATTTTACCTCTATTATATTTTATATATAAAAGAAATAATTTTTCTGGAATTATTAAAGTGTATATAAATGAGTTGTTTAGTTGTTTGAAAATGAAAAAATATATATAAGTTAATAAAAGTTGTTTGTATAATGTAAATAAAAGCAACCACTGTAAAAGAATAAAATTATATAAGCAAATAAATTATAAATATGGAATTATAATTAATATGATTTACAATTGTTATCTTATATATAAGAAATGAAACTATATGAATATATTTTCAAATATGTGTTGTAAAAAAATGGATTTAACTAAGAATTTGTGAAATTTGAATCCCATTTATTTTGAAAGTTGTTTTTCAAAGTTAAAGAGATTATATTATTATAAATCTAAATAAGATAAATGAATTTGAAATTATTTTATATAAGTAAAGTGAATAGTGAAATTATATAAGTAAAGATTTTATAAATGTGACTTATGAATAAAGGAAATTTTTCAAAAGAATAGAAAGCAGTGAATTCACTACTATTATTGGGAAATAATAAGGGTGATGACTGCAGCATCATCAATATTATTTTCGAGTTTCTGTGTGATGGATTTGCTACCAAATTGAATTTTTGTTTGGATAAACAAATTTGATTTAAAATCCAAGTTGAAATTGATAAATATAAGTAAGATGAATTATGACTTATAATATGAAATGAAAAATTTAGCTTTGGTAAAGTTGAAATAAATTTGAGTTAGTAAGTGAATTATATGATTTGAAATTTAACTAAAGGAAGGTTAAATAATTAAAATTGGATTAGATAAATTATTGAAATGAAATTAAACTTAAGTGGTAAGTGATTATAATATGAATTTGGAAGTTTAAATAAACCTAAGTGTAAAGTGATTATATAGCCATGATTTGAAATTATAAAAATATGAATGGAAGTAAACTTAGGTAAATGTTTATGGAAGTTGAATAAATAAGTTAAATAACTTATAAAATGAGAAAATGTAAGTAAAACGAATTGTTAAAATATTTAAACAATTTTGATTAGGCAAAACAAAAATTTGAATTTGAATAGTGATATGAATTTGACTTAAGTAAAAAAAGTTAAATAAGATAGAATTTCAATTGAATTAAAGTGAACTTTCAATTGAATTAAAGTGAAGGTAAATGCAAGTAAGAATGAAATGAAACATAACTTAAGTGATGTTGAGTGAAGTGATTAATTGAATGTGAACTTGAGTTATATAAAAATTTAAATTTAGTTGTAAGAATGAATTAGCAATTGAATTAACGAATGAATTGAATGTTAATCAATCGAATGTAAGAAAATTGATAGGAATAGTGGATGCAAGTGTTAATTCATTAAAAGCTAACGAAATTGGAAATTGAATAATTGAATGGAAGTCAATTAGATATTAAACCAAATTGAATGTAAGCGAATTAAATTATTTTGGTAAATGTTGGTTATGCATTGGTTGTTAGATGAATGTTAATTGATTGTATAGAAATTTCATATAAATTGAATAATTGAAATTGAAAGCTAAATAATTGAATCCAAAGTGGAAGGAAGTAAATCTGAATAGAATTGAAATTGATTTGATTTGGAAGTAAACAAACTTGAATGTAAATTAGTGAATGTAAACTAATTGAATGAATGAATGTTAGTAAAATCCAATGTTAATGAATCAAACATGATTTAATTGAAAATAAATTCAATAAATATTAGTGAGAAGTGAATTTATATTGATTTGGTTGTGATTTGTTGGATAGATATTGGATGTAGTTGGATGATAGTTGTTTGATGGTTGGATTTGTTGTTTTTGATTGCATTTGCTATATTGGCGTATATAGTTGTTTTATTGATATATGTTGTATATTGATATTTCTTTCTATATACATGTTTCTCATTTGTGTATTGAGTGTTTAGTAGGTGTGGATGGCGTATGCTTCGCATTTGGAGCTTGCTTTCGTGCTATATTAGCCGTATATGCTCGCTAATAATATATAAGGTACTCATCTCGGATTACATATCGTGCTTTTACACCTTTTTCCTTCGGGATGCCTCATCCTTGATGATGAGATGTATATTTGTGATATATGTATATATATTGCTATTTTTTTGGGATCGAACTGCACAAAGGAGATACTGGCTAATTTTTTTGAAAATTTAAGGCGTTAGAAATTTTTTGGAAAAATTGGAAAACTTTTGGTAACTAAAGTTTGATTTTTGAATTAAAAGTTAAACGACATTAGTTGGTTTTGAAAAGATAACTATAAATGGATTTGAAACTTAGAAAAGTTTTTGTAAGAAGTTTAACTAAATAATTTTGGAAAAAGTTAAAATGTTTAAATGAAGTGGAAATCTAACTTGAACAGATTGTTTTCAAAATTTAATGGATTTCGTGACTTTTTCTTACTTGGTAATTTCGAGGACGAAATTCTTTTAAGTAGGGGAGAATGTAACGACCCAGAATTTCTGTCATCTGAAATTCATATATTTAATTGATTTTAAATATGCACAATTAAATTTAATAAGCTGAATAGATTTTATTTCGAATATTGTAATTTAATTGGATAATTAAATTGTTAATTTAATATTTGAAATTGAGGAAATAATTAGAATTTGGATTTAATGTGAATAAAAATGTTTTATAAAGTTGAAATAAATCATATTTGAATTAGAATGATGTTAGAGAACTTTTAAAATTGAATTAAAAGTTAATTTGTAAAAATTGAATATTTTAATATTTAATTGACATGTAAAAATAGCCATTTTTCAAATAGTCTCAGATTTCGACAAAATCAGTTTCATTGGATCTGTAATGTTATTTTATTGTAAGATTTCAAATTTCGTGTCAATTGGATTTACGGTTTGTCCGGAGCAAGCTAAAACGCGTAGGAAATCGGTTTAAGTGAATTTTAAATTTAAATAGTCGATTCGAAAACCTATCTTCCAAATACGATCGAATTGGCTACCGATATATACTTCATTGCGTTCAGAATAGGGGTAAAACATTATAAATGCCAGGCGGCATGCTTCGTTTTGAGTTCGAAAATTTTCGGATGAATAGTGTCGCGAAATTTTCTATAGAAAGCCACTTTTTTCTTCATTTTGCAAAATCCTAATCCAGGCTAGGGTTAGCAGCCACTAAGCTTTTCAATGTCCAGAAAATCATCATCTTCCCTCCTTGATTTCTTCCAATCCATGAAATATTTCAACAAACTTTCAACTACAAAAATGAAGATCGTATAAAGATCTATATTCTCAACGGTTGTGATCAAGTTTGATTAAGCCGATTGACGGCAATTCGCATGTAAAGTCGAGCGTTCATGCATAAAATTTGAAGCCAATAGCATGGACGAGTGTGGCGGCCCTCTGGATAGTAGTACAACTCGTGTAGGGCTTTTGATCGGTGGTCGTTGATCATCACGTAGATGATCGAAGAGGGGCCAAAAAATCGAGGGAAACGAACGAGCTAAATGGGTTGTTCGACGTGATTTCCTGGAAACAAAATGCGGTGAGGAAGAAAGCAAACGTGTGGCCCAGATGTGATCTAGTGACAATGAACGGTAGTGATTGAATCTAGGTTTAAAAAAATGTAAATTATTATATTAATAATTCGTGTGATGTTTAAAACTGCATAACTTTTTCATACGAGGTATGTTTCGCACGAAACGAATTGCGTTGGGTTCGTTTTGACGAGTACTACATTATGGAGCTGGTTTGGAGCTGATTGAAGCTAGTGTGAATTTTGGGTAAAATTAAACGCGCGTTTAATTTCATTCGAAATAAAACACTGAAACTGTCATTGGACGCAATGTGAGTACAACTCACTCTTTCTGACTCACTAATATTTTTATATAAGTGAGAATAAATATTATTTATGATGATTGATGATTTTTTAGATGATATATGATATATTGATTTGTATTTGGATATTTACCTACCTAGTGGAGTAGATGACCGTATACGTTCCCGCGTATGAGAGGATGACCCTTTGTACGCGCGTCTGCCTCGAAGCGGACATTGTACACATATTCTAATATGTATATTTGTTGCATGTGACATGTTGGAGGGATCCAACTGGATTCCTCACCAGTAATGATTTATTTACAGATATTGTTATATATTCTGTTATCATATGATATATGATGTTTTAGATGCTATGATTGATGTATTTAGTGCTGTTGCAGCATTGGGCCTATATTTTGGAATTTAAAAATGTTAAAGTGATGATTTTCAAATTTAAAAGGATTTTAAAGTGATTTTTGAAAGTATACGTTTTATTGAATTTTGGAATTGATTCATTTTAAATAAATAAACGTTATAATTTTTATGTTATAAAAATTATGGTTTTTGTGAAATAAAACCAGAATATGATTTTTGGAATGTGAAGTTAACTATTTTGTAAAATGGTTTAAATTGAGATTTTTTATTTATTATAAATGGTTTATATAGAAGATTTAAAAAATTGGTATTTTATAAAATAAAATATTGGAATTATAAAAGATTTTTTATAAGTGTTAAAATGAAGTTATAAATGGAGTTTATAAGTGAATAAGATTTATAATTGTGAAGTTATAAAATAAATGAATTTGTAAAATAAGAGATTTATAAGTAATTGACTTAAAATTCGGATTTGGCATATAAATGAGATGTAAACGGAATTGATAACTAAAAGGAATTTTATATCTTGAAGTTTTTATAAAATATATATATATATATATATATATATATATATATATAATTTATAAACATTGTTTATAAATCCAAAATCAATTGAATTTGATAAGTAAATAGGAAAGCTTATTAAAGTGGATATATCCACGATTTTGGACAGTGGATAATTTTGAATTAAATGTGTAGAAGCTTTAACTTGGTAAACGAATTATATTCACGATTTTGGACAGTGAATAATATAACAAATAAATGTTTTAGGAAGTGATATTTTAAATGGATTTAATTGGTTTAAAGATGTCTTAAAATGTGTTAAATATCGAATACATAGATTTCAACATTCATTGTTGAAATAGACGTTTTCGAAAAGTATAAGAAAATGGTGGACTATAACACTGTTGTTATAGTAAATGATTTTCAAAAGGAAATATTTTTGTATGGTATTGGGATTTATATATCTATCTTATTTTCGAACCCCTATATTAGTGATTTTGGGTTGTCGTAACGATGTTTTACGCAACATTCGTTTTGACCCAAATAAATGTGTTTAAAAAGAATGTTATCCTTATAGAATGAAGTATATACTTAGCCTTGATTAAGTATATGGAATATTTTCCAAGTGTTGAAAATAAATTGATTTGTGAACTACTAATTATTATATGGAAATGTTTTCCAAATATTGAAGTGTTGAAATGTTTGAGATTATATCTTTTTAAAGATAATTTGAAGTGAATATTTGGCAAATGATTTAATTAATAAAAGATTAATTAAAAGGGCCAAGTGATTGTTATGGTGCCGAATGTTTGTTTGTTTGCTTTGATAGTTAAATAACCGACTATCAAACTTTACCAAATTTTAGTTCCTCGACTTGATGTGGGAACTATTTAGTCGTACACTTAGTACTTAGCCTTCTATGTAGGCTTGATTGTCATTTGTGTTGAGGATGTTGATTCGTATAGTGCGGAGTATTACTCCAATCTATCGAGCTTCCTTCTTGCCCCGAAGGATAGCAAGTTGAAAGTTGGAGATGTGATAAATCTACGAGACTTAGTTTCTGTGTGAGGTTGAGAAACGCCTTTGCGTTGTTGGTGCGAAGAGACCAGATTGGTTTATCCGAAAACCACTTCGGACCAACGTATATGCGACGATTGTGCAGCTTGCTTGTGATGATATTGATATCCCGTATTTTCATAGTGGGAGACTTCTTGTTGATCGTTTGGGGTTAAAATTCCAATATACATCCAGTAGCAGTGGTCTCTTCATTTATGAAATATCCAATGCAAGGACTATTCGCTACTAATCCTAGGGATTTCTCGACAGGATGTGGTAGGAAAGTACCTTCGGTTTGTCCTGTTCCTAGACAACTTGTATGGATGTTTGTCTGATATTGCATTTCTAAATATTATGTATATTGGTTTTTACAAATGTACATCAGTGGTGGTGGAGAAGGCAACTTCTCTTAGCTTAACACCCTCCTTGAGACATACGAGCTTAAGGGTTGTATTTTTGTGGAAGGCAATTAGTAGTCAACGGAAATGGCTGTGTGGCATTAAAAGTGATGTGATTGTGATTTGTGAAAGGTAATCGTTACCTCATCAGGCCTCATCAACCGGAAATGACCAAAACAGGGTTAGATGCGGCAAGGCTAAGTGGGTATCTCCCGTTAGGGTATGATCATCCTCTTCTAGATATATCTTTGCATGCTATGATGTCTATCTGATTATTGTGGTTTGTATGCTAGAGGGCCCACGGTAAAGGTCGGTAACGACCGAAGGATGATACAGTCGGTACCATCTAGTTATAGAGGTGGGCTAGTCTTGTGTTGATAGAGAAACTTTGCGATGGTTTCTCCATACATTCTTCTAGAGATGTACTGTCGGAAGGTAGTCCCTTCACCTGGTCATTTGTATGGAAATCCAAACTCCACTATGTGTTTTCCATTTTGATTGTATTACCCAATTGGGCTATATGCTGGAATTTAATCAATGTAACAATTTCGGCTATGATTAATATTATTTGTATATAGTAGACATTACTATAATATAAGAGGATTTGATATGATATGTTTTAGTTATCGTAAGGTAAATACATGTTCGTGTTTATGTGTGGACTTGTTTTATGAGATACTTTTGTTTTGAAAACTAAGGAAAAGTTTTGGTAATTTAATAAATTCAGTTGAGTGTGTTTCTCACACTGGTTTACCAGATTGATCCGGGCGTTCTTCCCTTTCAATGCTCGGGTTAGACCGAGTATATTTACAGGTTCAGATTTGGTACTTTTGGAGCTCAGTAGGCGAGCTGGAGATCTTCATTTCGTATACCGTATCTGTTTTGATTATTGATTATCCGCTGTGCTTAGTTGTTGTTATTATCGGCATTTTTGAGGACATGTTATTATAACTATTCTAGCTGATAATTATTGTTTGATTGTTGAACTCTGATTTATGTATGTATATATACAGTTTCTATTTTGTAAAGATCATTGATATGATATTATATATTTTCCGAAGCGATGTGAGATTCTGTATTGTTCTTTTTGGTTCTATCTTCTCCTTTTCTTCTCTTCTCTTCTTCTCTCTTCTTTTCTTTCTCTTGACTTTCCGTCAGTCTGTGCTTTTTGGGCCGGACATGTGTGGATTATTATCGATTCAAAGGGTACGGATTTGCGGGTTGTCACACTTGCTCTGATGACCCAATAATTGCCAATTCAATTGTTTCTTTTTCAAATTCCTTCTCAATTTCAATTATATCCATATTCCCTTCCACCAAATCTTGCAATATATAAAATTGATTGTTATCAAGGTGAATTGGACCAGCCTGAGGTATCTTAGACAGCAAGTTACCATCCCCTTTATTTACAACAGAAGACTGAAAACTCCCCTCAACCACATGCATTTGACCCTTATCCTTTTGCTGCTGCATACTTTTTTGAACATGTGCTTTCTTCTGCCACGCTATGGATCTACCATGTTTTTTATATTGTAATGGGGATCTAGCTAATGCATCAACAAATGATTGTACTTCTTTATATTGCTTCACATTGGCAACCACATTTTCAACCGGTTCCATAAGTTGCTCTTGATACTTAATATATTTAGCTTTGTCATGATTAAAGACTCGACAGTGGGAACATATTAATGGACGCCAAGCATATTCAAAATGAACTCGATGGCAATTTCCCTCGCCCACATTAATATTATCCGAGAGTTCTTTATTTGTAGAAATATCTATTAAACATTTGGCATATTCCAATCTCCGTTGCTTTTCTGTCGCTTCATTGAAGCATACAAGCTTTCTTGTATGGCATGCAAGCCAGTTGATACCAAGTAGCGTCCAGATTATGTGTGGGATGTTATAAAATTGAACCCAAATGTGGACATTTTTAACTTGTTCTTGAACTTCACTAAATGCCGGTTCCATTGCGTAGTCACAAACATCTTCCCTCTGATAAATACAAGATCATCATGTAGGATCTTTTTTCTATCCTCCTCGCATGAAAATTTGAAGAAATAATTTGCACCATTAGATTTAACTACGGATTCTCCTTTTAGCCTCCATAGTTTCTTTAAACTAGACATGATAGCCATATAGTTTACTTTCTCACCATGGAAGAAACCTACCAAGTATTCATTCCAAAATTTATTCCTTCATCCACTACTTCTTTCGGTGGTTGCAGTGCCTCACCAGCATAATTCAGCTCAAAGTGTCTAGGCATGAAAGATCCAGCATTACGTGGCAGAGTTTTGAATAAACCAGACCATGTCTTGGCCGTAGGCTAAGTGTAGGGTCCACAACTGCTTGAACATGGTTAATGTTACCAGAGAAGGTCAAAGATGAGTTAAAAGAGGAGGAGGCAGTGGACAAAGAAGGAGGTGGGTGATTGGGTGGAACATGGGGGATAGCCGGACCAGAGGAAGGTTGGATGTCAGTCGGAGGAGGACAAGCAGGAAGGACAACTCGAACAGGTACGAATGGGATGGAAGAGGACGCAACATGGGTTAGATTGATGATATAAGACATGGGAGGTTTGATGGGTAAGGTAGAGGATGGGGGACGAATGATGGGCGTGGCAGAGGACATGTGTTTTAAAGTTATTTATTTATAAAAGAACACCTTTTTATTTTCAATGGGATTAGTTATTGAGTTAGATATGCATAACAAATTACATAATTGCCCATCCCTAACTTTATCAACGCTTACTTACTATTGTTATTATTGCATCAAACTCCTGAGTCTAAATATCCCTTCATAAGGAGTTCTTTGTTTCTCGCTATTAAAAACAAATCCTTAGTAATTCTTAAAAACTTAAGATGATATTAACTATTGTCCAATAATTTTCTCCTAGATTCGATTAATATCGACTTGCTATAACTAGTGCAAAAGAGACACTCGGCCTTGTGCATAGTATAACATACATGATTAATCCTATTACCAAAGCATGAGGAATCTAACTCATGCACTATTATTCTTCATCCGTAGATGGGGAGTCCTATTTATAGAAGACAACCCTATGCTGCACTAGATTTCTGTGCTAGGAATAATCCATACTAAATCGTCCTAATATGATATATATATAGATTGAGACAATCCCAATATCCTCTTAAATTTATCTTTGTAGATCTTTATTATATAGGATGCCTCCTCCGAATCCTTCATTGTGAAATTATTGGAAAACCAAGCTTCCACTGATTGTAACATCAGTCGTCGTCATCAATCAGTAGAAAGTCAACAATGTATAATACAAAAACGTTACAATGCTATTTTTCTTCTTCTTATATATGCATGCTTCCTTTGTGTTGTGCCAGAAACCAAACTATTTGATTGCCTTATCAAAATATTTGTTCCAACTTCTTGATGCTTGCTTAAGACCATAAATTAATCTTAAGAGTATACTTGCTTTATCTCCGCTCCCACTGGCTTCTAAACCCTTTGATTGTGACATATATACAGTATCTTCTAAATCATCATTAACAAGAAAGCTTGACAACACCCCAAAGTCGAAATTAAAGTGTAGTTAACTCTTTTGAAACCATCTTTCAAAAAGATGAAAGTAGTCGACACTTCTTAATCAAGTTAAGAGGGTTATAATCCATTCTATTCTCTACAGTTTTCCTTTCGTGTAGACTACTATGGTTAAAATTCCTTCTTATTTTTCGATTTAGACGAAACACTGAAAATCCCTCTTATATAGCCTTTCGATTCAGTCGATCTATTTTGTACTTTATCAAAACTCCCCTTTCGAATCAGTTGGATAGGCCTTAAGGTTGGCTTAAATGAGTTAATGATGTGGATTGGATTGATTGGTTTCGACTTCTTTGGAAGTTAACCTTTCATCAACTTAAGAGTGGAGGTTAAAGCTTTTAGGATATTGGATAAAATAATGGTTCTGACTCACTCTAAATGTGATCTTTCAACCCAGTTTAAGTACATTACTATAGCATTAAACCAAACCCCGATCATATTTTTAGATTTGTTGGAATATGTTTGAAAAAGCTTTTACATATGCTCTGATACTAGCTTGTAACATCCCCCTACTTGGAGGCCCAAAACTAACGGCTACGGATGCTACAGTCATCCAGATTTATTAACCTTTGGCGACCAAATATGGCGGTGCTAGATACATTGATACATAGATCATAGAAATATGGAAAAAAAAATTAGCAATTCAAAAACACATTTTCATATTCAAATCAAAACATTTCATGTTCATTACATGATCCCAAATTACGTTAACCACGTTCAGCAAAATATAATTATTACAATATGCCAAGAGCGACATATGAAGATGCCCCCCTTGGTTGATTAGAGTATATAGTAAGCTAATAAATTTGCCATTACAAACAAAACAAATAACGAAAAGAAAACTCTAAATTTCTATCTGTCTCATGCACGCCTCCGGAAGCTTTATTCATTAAAGAAGAAAACTTGACAACCTTAAATCTCAAACTACTCAAAATCCATTGAGCACCCGATATTTTAAGGGGAAAACAAAAACTTCGAGTCAAACATAAAGCCTAGTCTGAATAATAATCTAACAGCTCAATCCTTTTTAGATATCTAGCGAGACCACGCCGCTTAGCGAAATGAGTTTTCCCCTCATTAGTATCCTAAAACCTTTATAAAGCCATATACTGTGCTCCTGCATCCATGATGGCTAAAACATATATTTTCAAAATATTATGATGATAATGATATGTATACTAGAAAGTAATCATGGTTTCTCATTCCCAGTTTATTCTGACACCTTGTCATAATTATAGTTTCTAGGGTCACTATTAACATTTTTAGTTTACACGGGATCACTAAGAACCTGTAGGCTCCTGCCAAATAACTTAATCAATTCATGGGTCCTCCTGAGCCTATTAGTCTTTCTAGTAACTATTCACCTTATCCTAGTTTTCATGGGTTTACTAGAAACCTATAGATTTATCTAGTAACTCACTTCACATCCTAGTTTTCATGGGTTGACTAGGGACCTACTGATACTTCCATTAGCTACATTCTTATCCTAGTTTTCATGGTTTACTATGAACTTATTGACTGATACTTCCATTAGCTACATTCTTATCCTAGTTTACATGGGTTCACTACAAACCACTTAGCTCGTACTAGTCCTTCATACATAGTTTTCGTGGGTTAACTATGAACCTATTGGTTTCCTCCAATAACTTCTTAATCATAGTTTTCATTGGTTTACTATGAACCTATTGGCTTATGCCATAACTACTTTATCATAGTTGTCATGGGTTTACTATGAACCTTTTGGTATACACCAATAACTACAAAGTTTAGACACCTATTGGTTTCCTCCAATAACTGCTTAATCATAGTTTTCATGGGTTTACTATGAACCTATTGGCTTATGCCATAACTGCTTAATCATAGTTTTCATGGGTTTACTATGAACCTATTGGCTTATGCCATAACTACTTTATCATACTTTATCTTATTCCGGATATAGTTTTCAAGGGTTCACTACAAACAACTTAGCTCATACTAATCCCTAATACATAGTTTTCATGGGTTAACTATGAACCTACTGGTTTCCTCCAATAACTACTTTATCATAGTTTTCATGGGTTTACTATGAACCTGTTGGTTTATGCCAATAACTACTTTATCATAGTTTTCACGGGTTTACTATGAACCTTTTGGTATACACCAATAACTACAAAGTTTAGACACCTATAATTTTGGTCACTCTAACTCCATGGATGCAATTCTACTCATTCAGGAGTTTAAGTAATTTTATAATCACTATTGAGTTAACCTAAATGGTTCTTCTACCATTTTTTCCTCAAAATACAGTTATAGGTTGTCATGTGAATAAATTTATAATTGAAGAAGTAAAAAAGAAATTTAACAATATCACTCCTGTGGGTTTAAGGTCCTTGAGATACATTTCATAAAACATAGTTAACACCTTTTAACTAATATTTTTGTTAAGGCAATACTTCTTCAAAGTATTATACTTAAAGTTATTACTAAACTCCTTTATATAAGTCATGGGTTTTCCTTAAAAATTAAGAGTATGGGTTTATAAGACCGTTCGAAGCCATTGGAAAGCAAACCATTCGAAAGCTTAAACAACACTAAAAACCTTTTAAAACGCAACCCTTCGACCATGTAGGAGGGTCTCCTAAATCCTTCCAGAACCATGGCTTTAGACCTTGTCAAAAGGTCTTCAAAACAATCTTATGAATCCAAACCTTTCAAAAGTATCCAACTCTTAAAATATAAACCTTTCAAAGACTTATTGGGTTCAATTTCAAATATGCTGAAAATTCTCTCTTAATACCTTTCGACTGCATTGGAAACCTTTTGACTTTATCGAAAGCTCCGCTTCGAAAGCTTTAATGCATCTCTTTAAAACAATAAGCTTCAGCCTTTAAAACACCATCTTTGAAAGCTTTGGGTTATACTTCACTTACAAAAAAAGAGTAACTCATCTAAGTCAAAAACATTAGTACCTTTCGAAAGCAATGGAAAAAGCGTCTGGTTTTTATAACAGGTAAACCTTTCATCTTGGTCGAAAGCAATGACTTCGAAAGGTTGGAAAATGTAGTAAGTACATTTCGACTGTGTCGGATGGTTCAAAACAAAACAATGATAAGCGGCAGTAACCTTTCGACTTTGTCGGAAGGTTTAAAACCTTTATGTAAATAATTGACCGGTCGAAAGCAACCAAGTTAAAAGCTCTTATTCGAAAGAAAAGTAGGCTATCTTTGGTTTATAAAACAAACATACCTTAACGTCTTCGACAACCAACCTTTTGACTAAGCACCATTCGACATTGTTCAGTTCATTACGTGCCAAGTGACCTGATGCCATATGCATTGAACTTTGACCTTGTCGAGAGCTAACATTTCGACCGTGTTGAAAGGTCTGGGTTGGAAGGTCTGATGCTAAAATTTGCTGAAACATGCTAAAAGTACGATTTTTTTGTTTTTAACCTAAAAAATATAACTATTTAACTAACCTGCCTTTATTTTTCTACTTCCTATTGGTTAATAATATTTTTCAAAAAAGTACTGCCACTAATTTCAAAATTTAAATAATAATTTAATTTTATAGAATGTCCCTTCTCCTTAACTAAATATATAAAACATTTAAGTCCCATATCTTAAATACCCCCATACCTTAAATACTTTTATACATTCCTCAAAAGACTAAGGAAAAATCTAGAAAAATTCCAGAAAACCTATTTTAATATGTTTTCCAACATATAAAAATTTCAGACCCAAATAATCATTATTTTTGCCATACCCAATAAATCATTTTCTTTACTAGAAAATTAATATAAAATCCATCTCAGTTTCGATAATTATGAAAATTGAAACTCGTCTCCCAAATCATGTTTTCTATGACATAAAATTTTCCCATGGCATTTAAAACCATTTCAACTCGGTTTTACCCCACAACCGTGTATATTTACTTTTTAAACAACCTTGTTCAATCCATATATAAATCAAAATCTAGCATATCATCATTCAATATATCATAAAATAGATTTGTCCTAAATTCGAAATCATATGATGTTAAAATCAAAATAGAGATGTGGAAATTATTATTCACCTGAGATTGGATATGGAAATTGAAGTTTGGTTGAGATTGATTTCTTCTAACTTGATTCCTAAGCTTTAAGCTGATTTTCTCTTCTCTCCGTCCTAATGGTCGGCCCTCTTTCTCATGGTTATAAATTTTGGTTTTAAGTAAAATGAGTGTGTATGACCTAATGAGAATAGTATAAGGGTGGGAAGTATGGTTATTTACCCTAATGCCCTTATGTTTAGTTTCCTAACCATTTATACAAGTTCATTAGATATTAAATAAGCACGACTACTTAATTTATTAGTCAACCTCAATCTTCTTATTTACATTATTCTATTTAATTTATTCTAATTAAATATCCTGAATAATGTCAATAAAATTAGGGGTGTTACATGCTTCCCTCCTTAAAGAATTTCATCCTTAAAATTCAGTAAGGACTAACTAGCAAACATAGTAATCATCTGTAACATCTTCTAGCAACCAATCTATGTAAATATATTATAGACATACCATCGAAATAGATCAGGATAAGCCTCTCGAATCCTGTCCTCCATCTTCCAAGTACGGTCTTTCTCGTTGTCTCTCTATTGAACCTTCACCAACTTGACTATCTTGGTCCTTAATTTCTTCTCATCTCTCGCTACAACCCTAACTTTTTGTCGAACAAAAGTCAAATCAGGCTCCCCTACCAAGTCCTCCAACTTTGTCTGAGGAATAGTAGCCTCTGGATCAGGCATATACTTACAAAAATGAGACACATGGAGTACATTATGGACACCTGCCAAACTGCTCGACAAATCTACTCTATAAGCGAGCTTTCCAACCCTTTCTATAATCTAGAATGGACCAACATAGCTCGGGGCCAACTTTCCTGACTTTCCAAACCATACCATATCCTTCATCGGTGATACCTTAATGCAAACCATATCTCCCACTGAGAACTCTAGTTCTTTACCCCTCTTATTTATGTAACTCTTCTGTCTGGATTGAGCTTCCTTCATCTGTTCTCAGATTAACTCAATCATTTCTAATGCCTCTCTAACCAAATCCGGACCTATGACCAATCTGTCTCCAGTTTCTAACCAACATGCTGGCGATTTGCATGACCTTCCATACGAAGCTTCAAAAGGTGTCATCCCTATACTAGTTTGATAACTATTATTATGGGAAAACTCAATCAAATGTGGGTGATCTTCCCAAAATCCACCATGTCCAATACACAAGTTCTCAATAAAAATGCATCTCTGTCGCTGACTATGCTACTAGGAATCCTATGAAGTCTAGCTATGTTCTTCATAAACAACTTAACCAAAGCAGGTGCCCTTCGGGTTGACTTTACCGAAATGAAATGGGAACCCTTTGCCAGTCTGTCCACAATAACCCATATACTTTCATTTCCTAGATTTGACCTTGGCAACCCATCGATAAAATCCATCGATATCGAATCCCATTTTCAGATTGGGATATCTAAAGGCTGAAGTAACCCACTTGGCTTCTGATGTTCGACTTTCACTTATTGACAGTTTACACACTGCCTAATCCACAAGCCAACATCCCTCTTCATGCCTTTCCAATAAAAGATCCTCTTCATATCTTGGTACATCTTGGTTCCTCCAGTATGAATCGTAAACTTTAAACGATGACATTTCTTTAAAACTTCTCTCTTTAAGATCTTTACATCTGGGACACATAACCGTCCCTTCTTTCTCAGCCATCTTATTTGGTCAAGACTGAAATCCTTTAGGTCACAATCTCTAACCCGACCTCAACCTTCTAATTCTTTCAGCTAAAACTAGATCTTCTCTTTACTAAAAAGCTATCCTCTCGATCAGCACTGGTCAAACTTCTAAACAAGATAACAAGGCAGTAACCTGACTAGAACTAGCTGTAGATCTTAACTGCACACCACAGCTGGCCAAAGCTTCTAGATCCTTTCACTCTTCCAACTTCGCTAACATCACATTCTGATGTTTTCTACTGAGAGCATCTGGTACCTTATTTCCCTTTTCAGAGGTATACTCTATACCGAAATCATAACAGCCAAAAACTCCAGCCATCCCTGCTGCCTCATATTAAACTCCTTCCAAGAGAATAAATAATTTAATGACTTATGATTGATATACCACTCAAATCTCTCTCTCAAAAGATAATGCATCCAAATATTCAAGGAAAAAATCACCGCAGCTAACTCCAAGTCTGAGTAGGATACCTTACCTCGTATGAGCTGCCTAGATGCATAAGCGATAACTTTGCCCGTCTGTACCAACACTGCTCTGAATCCAGTCCCACATGCATCAGTGTATACTACCAACCATTAATTACCATGGAACTACTAACACTGGCGCATTGGCTAACAAATCTTTTGAATTAAGGAATGCTTCCTCACATTTGCCGGACCAAACAAACCTCACAACCTTCCTGGTCAACTTAGTCGAAGGCGCTGCTATCCACGAGAAATCCTTGATGAATCTCCAGTAATAGCTAGTAAGTCCAAGAAAACTCCTGATCTCAGTTATCGTCTCTGGTCTCTTCCAATTATTGACTGCATTGATCTTAACTGGATCAACTAACAACCCTTCTTCTGAAACCACATGACGTAGAAACATAATTTCTCTCTTTCAGAAATGACACTTGGAAAACTTCGCCTTCAGGTGATTCCGCCTGTATGTCCCCAACACCACTCTAAGATGAATTCCATGCTCTCTTTCATCTTTAGGGTACACCAAAATATCATCTATGAACACCAACACAAACCTATCCAAGTGCTCTCTGAAAACCCTGTTCATCAAATCAACGAAGAAAAAAGGCGCATTCGTCAATCGGAATGGCATTACTAACCTTTCATACAAACCATATCTAGTCCAAAATATGGTCAAAGGAATACTGTCCTACGCCACTCTCAACTGATGGAACCCCATCGCCAAATCCAATTAGGAAAATACTCTAGCTCCACTCAACTGATGAAATAGATCATCAATCCAGGGTACCAATTTTTTATCGACCTGTCGTTCAACATACAATAGTCGATGCACATCCTTAAGGACCCATCCGGTTTCTTTACAAACACTGCAGCTGCTCCCCAAGGTGGACTGCTTAGTCTGATAAAATTTCTTCCCTTAAGATCCACTAAATGCACCTTCAGTTCCTTCATTCCTGTTGGTGTCATTCTGCTAGGTGGTTTACTAACAAGTTCAGCTCCCAGTACAAGATCTATCTGAAAATCAGCAGCTCGTTTCGGGGTTAATCCATTGACCGGCTCAAATACATATGCAAACTCTCTAACCACAAGAACCTTACTATGCTCTTCTCCAACCTCCATGGCTCTCAACAAAGCACAAACACTCTTACTGGAATTCTCCACTGAGATAATGACTTGGTTACGACTATCTGGGTTCCTCAATGGTATTTCGTGATCCTAGCAAAATATCCTAGCCTCAGACCTAGCCAACCAATCCATACCCAATATGACCCCGAAATCAAAAACACATAAACTACATGCAAACCTATTACCTAACAAATCAATTTCTAACTGATCACATCTCTTCCCAAGAGTTGCATACCCTTCTATTGGATTTGCAATCCTTAAGGAAGTAATAAGGTATGTGGGTTCTATACATAACTTATCAACCAAATAATGAGATATAAATGAATGTGATGCACTGGTATTGAAAAGTGCCCTAATTTGTATGCTCTGAATCAAAAGCGTACCTTCCATTACATTTTCCCCTTTCTCTGATGCAGTAGGTCTAGAAGAAGATGATGGTCCAATAGCAAACACCTTCCCTCTGTTCGCCCTGACTGGCACCGTACCCTGGTTCTTATAATGCCCAACTTGGTCACAGTGGAAGCATTTCACATTCTTCTACGCAATCTTTCCTTTTCCAATTCTGCACTCATAGGCATAATAGCCCTTCTTATCACACTTATAACACACCAAATCAGCCTTCGCCTTCTTAGCGGCCTCCCTTTTCTAGGTTCCTTACTTCTTAAAGAATTTCCTTTTTCTTCCTTGAAAACTCGGGGACTCAATTGACTTCTCGCTAGTTGAAACAACAAGCATCTCCTAAGGCGGATGGTCATCTCCACCATCACATGATAAGGTTCTCTAATATGAGTCATAACAAACCTGCCTAGCTCTGTCCTCAAACCTCTAATGAATCTCTCATTCCTTTTAACATCAGTGTCAACCAAAGCATAACCATATCGAGATAGTTCATCAAACTTAGAAGCATTCTCGATCACAGACATCTATCCTTGGACAAAATCCATAAACTTCCTCATTAATACTGACTTGGCAACCTCAGACAAGAACCTCTATTCGAACCTCCTCTTGAAATCAGCCCACGTCAACTCTTCTTCCGGCACTCCCATCGTCACACTGTTCCACAAATAAAGCGCTAACCCTTGCAACTGTCTAGAGGCTAGCCTTCTCTTCTTACCATCATTCAAGCCTAAATCCATAAAAATCCTTTCACAGTTCAAAATCCAATTCTCTACTTCAACAACATCTTCCGTTCCAACAAACGGCTTTCCTCCAAGACTGATATAGTCTCTACTCAGCTTAGCATAATTATAACAAGCTAGAACTACAAGATTAGCTACTTCCACATTACCAGCATCTCCCGCTTGCAAAAGACTAGCTAACAACTGATACACCATCTTCGCATCCACTGGCAGATTTCTAGCACCTACATTGGCCTCAACATTTTGGTTAGCATTAGCCCGTCGACCTTGGTTTCTCTGGGTATTAGGTCGAGCATTTTCATTTGTAATGGTGCTTCCTCCATCTAGATTTCTTCTTCCGTTCCTGCCTCCATATCCTCTTTCACATATATCTACATACGAGCCTTAGAAAGATACAGAAGAACGGTCTGGAGAGAGGGGAATGGATACTTAGATAAATACCTATATATCAAATACAAATACTTACTATAGCATTAAGTCAGACCTCGATCATATTTTTAGATTTTTTGGAATATGTTTGAAAAAGCTTTTTGGTTTTACTTTTCTTTTAAATTTTCATAAACCTATGCTCTGATACTAACTTGTAACATCCCTCTACTTGAAAGTCCAAAACTAACGGCTATGTATGATGTAGTCTTGGACGACTAAATGCGGCAATGCTAGATACATTGATACACATATCATAAAAATATGCAAAAAAATTACCAATTCAAAAACACATTTCCATATTCAAAAAAAAACATTTCATATATATTACATAATTCCAGAATACATTAACCACGTTCAACAAAATGCAATTATTACAATACGCCAAGAGCGACATACGAAGATGCCCCCTTGGTTGATCAGAGTATATAGTAAGGCTAATAAATCCTCCTTTACAAACAAAACACACAACGGAAAGGAAACTCTAAATATCTATCTGCCTCCTGCAAACCTTCAAAAGCTTTATTCGTCAAAGAAGAAAACCTGACAACCTTAAATCTAAAACTACTCAAAATCAATTGAGTACCCAAGAGTTTAATGGAAAAC
Organism: Allium cepa; assembly: GCA_030765085.1. NCBI lineage: Eukaryota > Viridiplantae > Streptophyta > Magnoliopsida > Asparagales > Amaryllidaceae > Allium > Allium cepa. The sequence continues at coordinate 725,028,439 of CM060935.1, read as the reverse complement.
AAAAACTTCGCGTCAGACATAAAGCCTGGTATAAATAATAATCTAACATCTCAATCCATTCTAGATATCTTGCGAGACCACACCGCTTAGCGGAATGGATTTTTCCCTTACTACTATAATAAAACCTTTATAACATGGTATACTGTGATGCTGCATCCACAATGGTTAAAACATACATTTTCAAAATATTATTGTGATATGCATACTAGAAAATAATTAGGATTTCCCATTCCTTGTTTAGTCTGACACCCTATCAAAATTATAGTTTCTAGGGTTACCATTAAGATTTTTAGTTTTCATGGGATCACTATGAACCTATAGGCTTCTACCGGTTAAATTAATCAATTCATGTGTCCTCATGAACCTATTAGTCCTTCCAATAATTATTCACCTTATCCTAGTTTTCATGGGTTTACTAGGAACCTATGGGTTTATCTAGTAACTCACTTCACATCCTAGTTTTCATGGGTTGACTAGGAACCTACTGATACTTCCATTAGCCACATTATTATCATGGTTTTCAAGGGTATACTATGAACTTATTGGCTGATACTTCCATTAGCTACATTCTTATCCTAGTTTACATGGGTTCACTACAAACCACTTAGCTCGTACTAGTCCTTCATACATAGTTTTCGTGGGTTAACTATGAACCTACCGGTTTCCTCCAATAGCTGTTTAATCATAGTTTTCATGGGTTTACTATGAACCTATTGGCTTATGCCATAACTACTTTATCAGAGTTTTCATGGGTTTACTATGAACCTTTTGGTATACACCAATAACTACAAAGTTTAGGCATTATATATTTTTGGTCATCGTGACTCCATGAATGCAATTCTACGCATTCAGAAGTTTAAGTAATTTTATATTCACTATTGAGTTAAACTAAATAGTTCTTCTACCCCTTTTTCCATAAAATACAATTATGGGTTGTCATGTAAATATATTCATAATTGAAGAAGTAAACTAGCAATTTAGCAATATCACTCATGTGGGTTTAAGGTCCTTGAAATACATTTCATAAAACATTGTTAACACCTTTTAGCTTATATTTTTATCAAGGCAATACTTCTTTAAAGTCTTATACTTAAAGTTATCACATACCTCCTTTATATAAGCCGTGGGTTTTCCTTAAAAATTTAGAGTATGGATTTTCAAGACCTTCCAAAACCATTGCAAAGAAAACCCTTCGAAAGCTTAAACAACACTAAAAACCTTTTAAAACCTAACCCTTCGACTTTGTCGGAAGGTCTCCTAAATCCTTTCAGAACTAAACCTTTCAACTTTGTCGAAAGGCCTTCAAAACAACCTTTTGAATCAAAACCTTTTAAAAGCATTCAACTCTTAAAATATAAACCTTTCAAAGACTTATTGGGTTTAGTTTAAAACATGATGAAAATTCTCTCTTAAAATCTTACAACTGCATTGGAAGCAACCTTTCAACTTTGTCGAAAGCTCCGGTTCGAAAGCTTTAATGCATCTCTTTAAAACAATAAGCTTCAACCTTTAAAACACCTTCTTTGAAAGCTTTGGGTTATACTTCAGTTATAAAACAAGGATAAATCATCTAAATTGAAAGCTTTGATACCTTTCGAAAACAATGGGAGAAGCGGCTAGTTTTTATAACAGGCAAACCTTTCATTTTGGTCGAAAGCAATGACTTCGAAAGGTTAGAAAAAGCGGAAAATACCTTTCGACTGTGTTGTAAGGTTCAAACAAAACAATGATAAGTAGCATTAACCTTTCGACTTAGTTGGAAGGTTTAAAACCTTTATTTAAATAATCGACCTGTCGAAAGCCACCAAGTCGAAAGCTCTTATTTGAAAGCAAAGTAGGAAATCTTTGGTTTATAAAACAAACATGCTCCAACCTCTTTGGCAACCAACCTTTCGACTACATACCATTTTTACATTGTTCAATTCTTAATGTACCAAGTAACTTGATATCATATGCATTGAACTTTGACCTTGTCGAAGCTAACCTTTCGATTGTGTCGAAAGGTCTGGGTCCGAAGGTCTGATGTAAACTTTGCTGAAACATGCTAAAAGTATGATTTCTTTGTTTTTAACTTTAAAAAGATAACTTTTCAACTAACCTGCCTTTATTTGTCAAATTCCTATTGGTTAACAATACGTTTTAGAAAAGCGCTGCCATAACTTCAGAATTTAAATAATAATTTATTTTCGTAAAATGCCCCTTCTCCTTAATTAAATAAATAAAACATTTAAGTCCTATAAACCTATTTTAATATGTTTTCCAACATATAAAAATTTCAAACCTGAATAATTATTATTTTTACAATGCAATTAATCATTTTCTTCACTAGAAAATTAATATAAAATCCATCTCAGTTCCGACAATTATGAAAATTGAAACTCATCTCCAAAATAATGTTTTCTATACATAAAATTTTCCCATGGCATTTAAAAATCATTTTATCTCGATTTTAATCTACAACCGTGTATACTTATTTTAACCTTGTTCAATCCATATATAAATCAAAATCAGGCATATCATCATTCAATATATCATAAAATAGATTTATCCTAAAATCCAAAACCATATGTTGTTAAAATCAAAATAGAGATGCGGAAATTATTATTCACCTTAGATTGGATAAGAAAATTGAAGTTTGGTTGAGATTGATTCCTTTTAACTTGAATCCTAAACTTTAAGTTGATTTTCTCTTCTCTTCTTCATTATGGTTGGCCTTGCTTCTCACGGTTATAAAATTTGGTTTTAAGTAAAATGAACATGTATGACCTAATGAGACTAGTATAACGGTGGGAAGTTTGGTTATTTACCTGAATGCCCTTATGTTTAATTTCTTAACCATTTATACAAGTTCATTAGATATTAAATAAGCACGGTCACCTAATTTATTAGTCCATCTCAATCTCCTTATCTACATTATTCTATTTGATTTATTCCAGTTAAATCTCCTGAATAATTTCAATAGAATTAGGGGCATTACAAAACTTTTTCATTTAAGGGAAAGCTTCTCTTTCGAAAGGAAGCAACTGAAGCGCAATGGTGCTTTCGACCCTTTTGAAAGCTTGTAACACATCTGACCCTTGACTACAGCATCCTTTCGACTCCTTCAAAGGGCTTCGTTGGTGCTATCATCTCTGTTCTTCCTTCTTTTCTATTCTTCATGGTTTCGACAAGGTTGAACTAGGAATTGGTGGTAATATTTGCCCACTTGTGAAGGGATGCTCTTGACTTTCCAAGTCAACCATTTCGAAACCTACAAAGTTTCCTGCCTTTTCATATTCTTACATTAACCCTCTCCTTCATTTAAATTTGATCGTATGGTCCGTCCTTCATGCTGACTTTTCTTATAAATCATGTTCCTTTCTTCCCCTCTTTCAGTTATCTACAATCAAAAGAAACTTCCAGCAAGAATCAAAGCTTTTAATTTCTTAAATAATTCCTATTTCCGACAAACAGAAACTCGAATTCAAAGTAAGTTTTTATTATTTATGCTTTTCAAATTAACTTTCCATGGTAAATTTTGGTTTTTAAAGATTTATTAGGTTTTAAATTGAATCATTATTTTAATTTTTGTAATTCAGATTTTTCATTCATATGCAAGTATCCTCTAACTCATTTTCACAGCTTACTTTGTTTCATTTCCTCTGTAAACTTATATTAGAACTCATCCGATTAGGATTTTTTAGGGTTCAGATTTACATCTTAGGGATTTTTACAACTAATGATTGCAAATTCGCGCTTAAGTCAATTTAGTTATTGATTTTTTGAAGTTTTGGGTTAAAACTGAACTTGGGAAAGAAAGAGATTTCCATTTACTTTACAGAATTTTTTTAGTAGTATGAATCGCATTTTGGCGCTGTAATTTTACCTTTCTACCCTTTTGAATGGGGTTAAGGTAGCTAACTTTGTTTTACTTCCTCAACCTCTTCCGATGGGGTCGAAAGGTAGTCCAGCGCCTCTCTTAATTGATCTCGTCAAAAGGTTAATGTACTTTATATAGAGTGAACCTCTTCAAAAGCATAAATAGGCTTTAGTATGTTTTAGAACCTTTCTAAGAAATGGCGTGATGTTTTTCTAGATGATTACATGATACATATTTTCAAAAATGCCATTTTTATTTTATTGGTTTCGAAACCTCTTGTTCTTACTTAATTATAATTAACTTTAGGAAATGTGAGGACATAGAAATTCATTTTTCTTTTTATAAATTGGATTGAGGAAAATATATTTTGTATAAATTTAAAATCAAATCAAACTTTTCAACTTAGTCAAACCCTATTATATTGATTCAAATTTAGTTATTGGCATGCTTTCGAAACCTTATACCCCATTCGACTTTCTTGACACCCTTCGTAACCAATTAGGATTCGATAATCATTTCAATATTGTCGAAATGTCCCAAGGCCTTTTTATTTTTGTTAATATGATACAAACTCAAACCTTTCGCCTTAATTGGCATATAAGGTTTCTACAGCATTCATATTCTCTTAGTGAAATAAAGTTCATGGGTTTCGACAGTGTCGAAAGGTTCATTTCCATAACAAGGTTTTCCTTAAGCTTTTAGCATTGTTGAAGGTTGGATGTCCACTTCCATTCTCTCTTTCGAATCTGTCGAAAGCTCAACAAATTTTAATTTTCTAAACTAGCTATAACATTCTTTCAAGGATATGAAATTTTATGTTCTGGTTGATATTCGAATTGTTGTAATAGGATTGCGATATCCTTGAAAAAATGTTGATTTCACAACAAATTATAACTTCTAACTGAAATGAATTCACTTGACGGGATCATGAGCGTGCAAAAGACTTCTCAAAAACCCAAAAAAAGACATTGCGCTGGTGATGGAATCTTCTCCCAAGAAAATTGAAGCAACTTCTAAACATTCTTTGATAACTACCTAGGATGGGGTGGACGCAATTCTTAGTGACTTCGGTATCACTGGGGTGGAAGCTATTCTCCCAAGTGATAGCGACACCATCCAAAGCCCACCTAAAGGATATTTCATTTACACTGCTATCCACATTTGGCATGGTGGTTTTCTACCTTTTTTTGATTTCTTGGCTAAATTCCCGACCCACCTGGGCATTGCTCCTATTCAGTTATCAGCAAAAGTATATACATATCTTCTATCCTTGGAACTCATGGCACTGGAGTCTATAATTCCATCACTAAATACTAAAGTTTTGAGCTATGTTATTCGATTAGTTAAACTCAACAACCTGAATAACCAAATTTTTAGAGCCAGTCCCCCCAAAATGCTAATATCTAAGGGGTAAAAAAAATCAGAGATTGGGAAATGTAGTTCTTCTTCATTAAATGCTTTCCCAACATCAGTGAGGCTTTTTCTTCCCTTCATAAGTTGATCACAGCCTTAAATTTTTTTTTTATTTAGTTACTTTATTTTGCTAATCTATGCTTCTTTGTCATGTCCTTTTGTAAAGAACAGAATGAGGAAGATAAGAAAACTGTAAAGTCGCTAATTGTAGCCTTCAGTAGCATTGGGAATTGATTAACTCTGTTGAATCCCTCCAATCTTCAAAAGCTTTCCCACCTACCAGGAGGTCAAAGGGTACTTGGTCAATCTCCCTTAGTTCAACGCACATCTCGGAGCAAATGCTTCCTTTTTTTGGGCGATCCGAAAAAATTTCTCTAGTGTCTTCAATTTGTCCTGATCACTCCAATAGGCTTAAATGTAGTACTTATTGTTTGTTGTTGTGTTACTTTTTAAATTACCCACTGACTTATAATTCTTTAAATCTTCAGGAACTTCTCCTCAGGTTAAACCAATTATAAGTGATCCGGCTCTCCCAACTTCTACGTCCCATGCATCATCTTTGACTCAGGCCATTGCTAGGTCAAAGATGGATGCTAAAAGAAAATTGGGTAAAGTGACCGTGGAAGAACCCCCCTAAGTAGGACAAGATTATTGAGGTTCCCGGTTCTCGGCCACTAGAAGAGGGGGAGACTGTTGATATTGAGAAAACTTTGGAGTGTCCAACTATTGAAGCTTCTGTTGATCGACTCAAGAAGATTCCCTTAAAGGTCAATCCCTTGTCACACATTATCAGCTCCTACTCTCCTCATGTGATTGATCAAATGTAGAAAGACATAGTGACTTCAACCCCCTCTCAGGAGTTGCATTTTTCTAGATCCACACCACCTGTGCCTCCAAGTGATTTTGAAAAGATTGTCCAGTCTATCTTAAATTCTCAATCCTTTACTTCTATTTGCCCACCTTCGTATGTTCCTAACCCATTGGATGATTGTCGATCCCTGGTAGAACAGCAACTTCTGGTATGCTTCACATCACTTAACTTTATCATTATTATTTCTCTCTGAATTTCGACTTATGTTATACTTTTCCTTTCAGATTTTCAAAAGCTGGCTCTCATTGCAAGAAAGCACATTAAACTCTTCCATGGAGACATTTAGGCTTCGAGAATACATTTCAAACCTAAACAGTCAAGTCTCCTCCTTATTTTCTAATAAAAATGAAACTATGATGGAGATGAAGAGATTGAGAGCCTCTCTTGCTCAATTTGAGTCTATTATTTCTAAGGAAAGAAAAGCGCATCAACTCCTTGTTGACAAAAATTTAGCCTTGAAAATGGCCCTGAAAGATTCTAAAGACGAAAAAGCTCAAATGGCAGCTAAACAATCCTCTCTCACAAAAAGGTTGGAGAAAAAGATAAATCTCTACAGTTGGTTGTTAATGTTATCTCCAATGCAATGAAACGGGTGTCTCAATTCCTAAATACTTCCCTTAATGATTCCATTGTTAATTTTTTTGAAGACGCCATAATGCTCACTTACACCGACTATAGAAAAATGCCAGATTTGTGCTTTCCTTCACTCGACCCTGCTTTTGTCAATAGATATATGGACAAATTTAAAAGAATGGAGAAGGGGACTAAAATTCTTGAAAGAGAGGAGATCGATGCCTCTAAAATTTTATCCTTCGAAGTGAACTCAGATTCTGAAGAGGAAGGTGATAAAGATGAAGCTGCTGAGGAAGAAAGCGACAATGATGATGATGATAATGAAGATGGAGGTTAAGGTTCAGGTGGCGAGTCACATTGATGCTTATGAATAAGATGATGATGACAATACTTCAATCCTGATCCAACTATTCATGAAGCAAGCACACCTGAACCTCTACACCTTCTGACCTTCAAGAGTAGCCTGCTAACATTAATATGGAAGAACCAAAAGAGAAGAAGCAGGCAGCTCAATCAACAGTCACTACAATAAACTGGACATTTAATATCATTTCAAAAAACGCTATAAAAGGATTTAACAGCGTTTTTAACTAAGCTGTATAACGACATGCCATTATAGTTCAGAAACTTATCATAGCATTAGATCAAACGCTAAAAAAGGTATTTTATAACAGTGTCTCCCTAGTGTTATTAATGTTGTTTATAGCATTTTATACTAATGAGCTAAAACCTTTCTTAGCATTCGGTTAATGCTATCAATGTTATTTTACAGCATTAAACTCTTGCTATAACAATTATTTACAACGTTTCCATGTGTTTCTATGAATGTTCTTTTAGACTTAACCGAAATGTTGTGGAAACTCTTTTACAACATTGCTGAAAAACTATTAAAATTTATCAGAGCAGATCTAGAACGCTATTGATATAGTTTACAGAGCACTTTGAACTTGCTATCGATTAGGATTTCTGCATTTCCCCTACTGGTTCTATTTCTATACACATTGGTCCCAATTTATACACCAACATAGTCAAAATCAAGATGCATATTTCATAATCGACATATTATATTAATCACATATTTCATAATTGACATTTTATGTCAATTACAAATCTCATAATCAACATGTAGTTAACATTTGCATAATCAAAATATGCAATATTCATACATCAACACATATATATTACATCCATGATATTTCATAAACAATATAGAACAAGTAGCAGCTAGTGACCAACTGTAATAATACATACAAACGTACAAACCAAAATGTAGTTCTAGCAACAAAATAAATTTAAATCCATAACTTGTTGCGGTACTTTTTTCCATCAAAGACATCTATCGACCTGTAAAGTAAAAGTTAAAAAAGTAGCAAAAAATAAGAAATGCAGTCAATTATTACAAGCAACCAAATTAGAACACAATATATTCAAAGTAGTAATACATGAAATTAGAATACATGAAAGAACAACATGCATATTGTAGTTGAGTTGGACCCAGTTTAAGTTATAATAAAAACTAGTAGGTCACCAGAGTATACATGCAAAAAACTTAAGCCTTTAATGTGAAATGATGGAGATTGTAATTAGCTAGAAGGAAACAAATATTTTGAAGTGCAAAATGAATATGTAAGAAGCACACGGTAGTTGAGTTCAACCCAGTTTATATTATAGCAGAAACAAATTTCAAGATAGATACAAATGACAGTCGAATTGACCAACACAACATAATATCATTATTACTCATGTGCCAAGGGAATTGACATGATTCCCATACTATGTAGATAGAATATCATCCATACAAATATGTTAAAAATTTCTACATTTAAATTTGGTTAAAAATTTGTAAAACTTAGTTAAGTCTTATAAATGTATTTAATTCTTATAAACTATATACATTTTGTACATGCACATTTTAAAAGTGTGCATGTACAAATTTTGACATATGAAAAAAATTCTATTTAACTAATATAAAATATAAAACTACATTTATAGACAAAGAAACTGAAATTACAGAAGAATGTGAAACAAGAATGGCCACATACCTCCAGGTTGTAGATGTTGCCTACAAAGGAAATTAACAAAGATGAGATCAGTACAATATTCAGATTACAATATAATAGTTATATAACCATCTTATTCAAATGAAATATAATAATTAAATCCGTAAAGTTTTCCTATGATGAAAGAAGCACAAACATAAAATGATTTTTCCTTTAAAAAGATGCCAAGTTACTGGAATTATATAGTTAACCATATATCAACCAAAGGTATGAAAGCTGCCAAGATATTATTGTAATTATTATCTATATTAGTTCTTACGTAATTCACATAGTATGATTCACATAATATGATTAATTCATATATAATTTAATAATATATGCGTATAATTTAAAAATATATAATTTTTATAATCTAATTTATATACTGTACATATTCATACATAAACTTAATTATTTTTTATAAAGTTAGTTTGTAACGACCCGCCTTTCATTCCATAGAAAGACGCATCATTAAGAAGAAAGAAAGACATAGAAAAGAGAAAAGATAGAAAATAAAGAAACAGACAACATCAAAAACTCATAGGGGAACGAATAAATTATATTATATCACCTAAACATTACATAGTATCATATACATTAGAGTTATACAGCTAATACAACACAGACTAGACAGTTATAAATATCTGTCTTGTAATTACAATTCAAGTACATCAGAGAAAACAGATACAACTCAACCACGGCGGAATCACTATATATATCTACACGTCGAAGCCTCCTGCTCCATATCTTCTCCAGAAACTCGTCAAAGTAATCTGAATCACTTGTCTACTCATACATAATATGAGTACCCAAGAGTTTAATAAAACAGAAAATAAATACTCGGGTCAGACAGGGGTCTGGTGTGAGTAAACGGGTTTAAAAGTTGCTTAACTTTAGAAAAACCTTTGAAAAGAAAAGGTATCACGTAAGACTTCCCACACATAAACATGGAAATTTTTTACTTTACGCTAACCAAAACATTTGATAGGAAATCCGGTGATATTATAATAGTGTCTAGGGTTTTCAAAATAAAATACAGAAACAGCTGGAATGCTTACATCTCACGTTCCAACATAGTTGGGCACAATCAAAACCGTACCGGCACTTACTGGATTTTGGATTTCATCAATGACAGGGCTACTGGGGTACCGTCCATCACAGTATGTGGCCTAGATCACCGTACCGAGGAGTACGTCCGCTCCCCTGCAACACAAAACCAGAACCATTCCTTACTGAACAGTTCCGAACAAGACTACCCCGGCGAGTCTAACTAGCAATCACCCCACACAGCCGAAATAAAAAGGGACATATAGACAGGGGTAAATCTGATCCTAATTGGGCATGACCCACTTAGCCTTGCTGCACCTCCCCTGTTTTAGCCATTCCCGGTTGATGAGGCTTGGGGCTGCGATTACCTTTATAGAACACATCTATCTTAGAATGCTCATCGTCCACCTGACGATGTTATGAAAGCATTCAATCCATACAAGTTCGTTCCGGGTTCGAACGAAATCGAAGGCACTATCTCGTTGCACTCATTTTGGAATAACCCTCAGAGTCAACGACCACAGCCCTTGCATTCTAAATCACCATCTCGAACCTGTAAGTACTATTTCCGTCAAACTCATTACGGAATCACCCTCAGAGTTATACTGACGAATAGTTCTTACACCTCGAGTCTTCACTTGAGATTCATGACCTAACATTTAATTTGGATCGATGTGGTTTTCGGAATTCCAAATTTCGAAATCCGATCCTGGTCTCATCGAAATCCAAATGCCATCTTAATGTCCAAGTAAATTTAGTTTGAATAATTAATTCAATTCATCGTTATCTATTCATACACAGATAGATATTTCACATATCACAATAGATAACCACATTCTCATTATATACAGATAACCTGTATCATAATCACAAACAGATAATCATCACAATAGATAATCATCACAACCAGATAATCCATATTATCATACTTTAACTAAGCATCCATATCATATAGATATTACTCATCTCATTACTGAGATTACAACCATCCAAAGAAATATCAATATCATCCATAAGCAATGATTTATTAACCAACATCTATAATTAATTTAAAATGAATTAAATTAATTACTTCTATCTCTAATTAATTTGAAATTAATTAAATTAATTATCACATCTATAAATCCTGCTTAATATCCAATAATTAATCAACCTAATTAATTAACCATTCTCTGGGTATTCAACTTGATTAAACACCTTTGATTAATCATTCTCTAATTACAATAAGTAATTAGTCTTAATTAATTTTACAAAATTAATTAACCTTAATCATAAGTAATTAACATTTAATTACTTCATTTATTAATTAACTATAATTAATTACATTTATCCTTAATTAATTACATTAATTAATCACTTAATTAATTAATTATTACTTAATTAAATAATCCTTAATTACATCATTAATTATATTAATTAATTATCTCTAATTAATCTTTAAATCAGTTACTAAAATTAAAATTAATTACATTTAGTAATTAATCTAAAATTTAAAATACAATTATTAATCACCCTTGATTAATATTCAAATCAGTAATTAACTACCATTAGTTACTTATTAACAAATTAATTATTCCATAATTAATTATCTTCATTAATTAATCCCCTGATTAATTACAAAAGTAATTACCCAAATTACTTAATTAAAAATCATCTTCATTAATTACATTCCAGTAATTTTCCTTCCTTACTTCTCTAAGTAATAATGCTCCATTAATTACCTTAAGTAATTACACTTATTAAACCATCAAATGATTTACTTAAATTAATTAAAATAAATAATTAACTTAACAAATCACATTATCAAAATTAATTACAATAAGTAATTGATACCTTAATTACTTTTATCAAGTAATTATACTTAACAATTTAAAATTAATTATCTTAAATTAATTAATCAAATTAATTATCAACATTAATCTCATTAATTAATTACTTAATAATCATTAGATAATTATCATTATTAACTAACAACATTTCCTTTAACTACTCACTTAAGAAATTTATCTTAGATTAATCCTTATTAATCATCTCTAATTAAAAATTAATCTAAACCATTATTTAAAATCAAATAAATAAGTAAATTCCTTAATTAAATTCTTTTATTATCTTAATTATTCTAAGATAATTTATTCACTTATTAATGATTTTATTAACATTCAAATGTATTTAAAACAATACAATTCTAGATTAAAATTCAAATTCCAATTTAAAAATTTAAGATTTAAAATGTTTAGCTATTTAAAACATTTATCCAAATTAAATAAACTACAAACCTTAAAATAAAGGTGAAAACATTCATTACTTATGTAAGAAAAGTTTAAATCCAAATTTACTTAAATTTATTAAAGAAATCAAACTTTTAAAAAAAATTGATTGTTTAAACTTCTCAAATTTCAAGTTAAACATTTCATAACTTTTATTCAAATATTAAAGAAAAGAAATCTTTCAAGTTTAAACATTTATTTGAAATCAAATTCATTTTTAAAATCTACTTTAAAACATTTGAATTTGATCAACATTTTAAAATTTACAAACTGTTTAAATTCAAATTGGATTCAAAGTAACCTGAAAACTATATTTAAACTTGATTTCAAAACTCAATTTAAATCTTGCTTAAAATTTTCATTTATAAAACTTTGAATTCAAAAGTTCACTTGAATTCAAATTCATCTTAAAACTTGGAATTTAAGTTCCTGTTTAAATTCCTGCCTAAATTTTAAATTTCATTCAAAATGTTAAAAACTGAACTCTGTCAGGTTTAATAACCTGGAACAAAACTACCCGAGGCCTCTCCATATCGACTTCAAGTCCCCAACCTAGTTGCTTCGAGTAACAACACGAACTACCCGAGACCATCTTCGAGACACAAGCCTGCACAAACCAAAAGTTCACCAGAGTTAAAAATATGCACGGTGCATATGCACCGGCACTCCGGCGATCTTCAGCCATCCCTAACCCCTTCACTACATCGCAGACTAACCCCACACCTGATCACGACCTCCGTAAATCCACTGCAACTCGAAAAACAAATTCGAGATAGTCAAACCAGACCTGGAACACCACTGTAAAACGTCCCCAAACCTGTCAACATCGCTCACACCCAACTCCGACCATCAACATCGATGCGACTTCGGCCATAGCTCCATCTACATTCCCTCTGCAACTTCCCAAAACCCTACCTCACTCGATGCATCACAGAAAACAAGCAGCTACCCAAACTATGACCATCAGTAACTAAGGCTAGAAACTTGCAATGGCCAACCACGGCCGCTAACCACCTCTAACCATCAACTTCCCAATTTCCCCCACTCTCCAATCAATCCTCCACCTCCAGAAAGAATCACAACTCCCAAAATCCACTAGATCACCATATAAACCCGAAAACCCCAAATTGGTTCAACTCAGAAATGCTAACACCACAGTTGATTTAAAAACGTGATATTTGTTTTAGAATTCATGATTTCAATCATGCATTCTAGCTATAAACTTGTTTTAACAATTTAAGGTGTTTGATATTTGCTCATTTAAAACAATAACTATTATAATTTATTCAGAGACAATCAGTTTTTCAAATTTAACTAAATTATGATTCATAATCAAAATTTCATACTAAGCAAACATCTTTTGCTTATATAACAAATCCTATCTGAAATCAATTAAGAGGTAATGGGTTATTTTTCTATAAAAAAAACTTAGTTTAAAGACAGAATCAGGTATGCAGATACCTGGCATCACACACATGTGCATATTTATGAATAGACACAGAACATTCATCACAATGCAATTCCACAACATACTTATTTCTACCAATTCACATGCTCAGGAATCTTAAAGTTCTTTTTCTCAAAATTTGTTAAGTTATTTACCTAAGAAAATGAAGTACTGCAGTTTAAATTCATAGCAGTTTTGATTTTTGGGAAAAACAGTTTGCATTTGATCCTTAGTTCTAGTATTTGCTTTAGTATGATTTTAGGAAGAAGAACTATTTTTAAAAAATAGAAGCTTACTCACTTTATAGAAGAACAGAGGACATCAGTTGCAATACATTTCCTGGCACAGCAAATTTGAAATCTGCATGTTGAATTTCCTGGAACTTGATTTGCATTTACTTGCTGTAGTAGATTTTTAAAACTGCATGCTAGTTGAATCTGGTAAATCTGTTAGTTGATTTAAACTGCATGCTGATCTTGTTGCTTAGAGTTGAAGTTGAACTTGCAAATTGATTTTGAAACTTGCAGATTGAATTTTTGTTACCAGATTGGGTTTTGCAGATCTTAAACATGAATTGGGTTTTTGGTTTGCAGAAATGGATTTTGAATTTTGCTTATAATCTGATTTTCAGATTTTCTTTTGAAATTTTTTTTTGAACAATTAATAAGTTTCTAATTATTCTTATCTACAAAAATTTAATTTCAAAATATGTTAACATGCCATATGTTATCTAAGTAATAACAAATGTTTACAAGTGTCTTCTCTTTGTGTTAAAAGCTTAACATATGTTCATTTCAATATTAAAAGAAATTTCTTAATTTATAAATGTATTTAAATTTTTCTAAAACCAATTTCTAATTTAATTTAACATGTTCTAAATGTTTTATCAATATTTAGCCTTTAATTGATTACATGAAAACTTCTTTTATAAAATTACACAACTTAATGTTTATTTGAATATATTTTTTAAAAATAATATTTCTAAAACTAAATTTCAAAAGAGAAAATTTAAAAAGAAAAAGTAATGTTGAATCACATTTTATTCCAAAGTTTTCAAACTAAATATCATAATCTAATATAAATGAACTAAGTTTATTTCAAAACAATTTTCAAAAAAAAACAAAATAAACTTTTATTATAAAATAAATTTTTTAAACTATTACATTTTTAAACAAAATAAATATTTACTTATATTTCTTTTGTAAATATAAGATAGATTTTAAAATTAACTTTTGAAAGTTTTCAATACTAATTTAAATCAAATTTTACCAATTTACAATTTATACACATACATATATATAAATTTGAAAATGTTCTTATTGAATTTAAATTAAAATTAAAATCAAAACTCCTATTTACAATGTATATAAATAAAATATTCATTATAAATGAAATATTCTTTAAATAAGCTTAGAAAGATAATTTTAATTTTAATATTTTTATCTTTTGAAAAGAATAAAATTCCCAAATATAAATTGTCATTATTATAAATTTTCAAAAGAATATCATTTATCAAACTAAATAATTATTAGTTTCAAAAGACAATTTATGGTTGAATTAGATTATTAAATCAATATTTCACATTTTAAAATAATTATTAATAAAAATTATTAAATAAAAATTGCCTAAATTTCCGGGACATCACATAGTTGACATCCACAAACTTAGTTTATGTTAACTAATGCTTGTAAAAATAGCAAGGAAATATACACTTATGTCTGGATACTATGTCATTCAATGAACATTTTGAATCCTTTAAGTTAATATATTTTGTGATTTTTATTAAAGTTTTGTGAATCATTCAACACCACCACTGAAACAGACTTAATAATTGCCAATATAATTTTTTGAACTTGATTGGCTCCCGTTTACTTTTCCCTGTCGTGATATAGATATATTCGACAAAGGCATATTTGTATATACTTCAATATTTCTCGGCTCTATGTTTTATTAATCATTTTACCACTTATACAGTTTTTCCAAGCCAATCAATATTTTCCCCGAATTTATTCTTCAACAAAATAATTTTTGATAACAAAAATACCGCCTTTAAGCTTTGAGACAATTTAAAAATAATTGTTTATACCCGAAAAATATTTCAAAAATCACAAATATAATTTATTTTACGAATATAAATTTTAAATGAGTTAAATTCCCAAAGCTTAATTAAAATTTCAAAATTTTCAAACATAGTTAATTTGTATACTTTCCCATATACTGTATAATTTGTTACACATTAATTCATATATAAATTATAGTACTATATAAAATTTAGTTAATTTCTATAAAACATAGTTAACTTTGTTAATTTCTATTAATTTAATTAATTTTTATAAAAGTTATTTAACATAGTAAAATTGTTACAAAACTTTGTTAATTTTCTTAAACTTAGTTAATTTCTATAAAACTGGGTTACTTTTAATAAAACTTAACTATGTTGTATAAAACTTAACTAGCTTAGTTAATTCTTGCAAATTTAGTTACCTCGTTACATTTTCATAACACTTGGTTAACCTTTATAAAAGTTAGTTAATTTTATAAAACTTAGTTAACTTAGTTTAACTTCTACAAAATTTGTTAAGTTTTATATATTTGGTTAGTATTTATAAATTAAATTTTACAAAACTTAGTTAACTTAGATAATTTTTATAAAACACAGTTAACTTAACTTATTTAATTTTATAAGCTTAGTATTGTGATAGCTTCACCCACCACTAAGCATAACATTTTTCTTTTAAAGAAGTGGAGTATTTATGGTAAGCAAATTAGCTCGGCTTATATAGCTGCAGCTACTCAAACCATAGAGCGCAGAGCTGCAATAGGTAAGATTTACTGTAATGACCAATTTTTCTATAAAAACCGAAATGCAGTACAGTGGATACCATATATCTGTTCAGTATGCATTTTATATATATATCTGTTCAGTATGCATTTTATATATATATCAGTAGGTATATATGGAACTGTACGATGAAAACTTGGTTAATGAAAACAATATGCATCTCATGAAGATATTGCTCGGTTTATGAAGGCTTGAAAGTATACAAGAACATCTGAAACAATTTAAAGCCAGAGCGCTTGATTTGTTGATTTCATATTCATAATTGTTTGCGTTGAACACTACATTAAAGTTTTCTGCCCCACTACTCCCGTTCATTTCATACGATTGGTTAGCCAAAGGGGTGAAGTTCAGATGCTTAGGTTAGAACTACTTGTTTGTACTCAGCTTAGTTCAGAAATGAGTATCATTATGTTTTCAAGATTAAGAGATGATGGATACAAAGAAACTATGTGACTATGGAGTTCATGAAGATGCAATGATTGAAATATTAGCCAATCAGAGGATAGAAATGCATGCATACATAGATATGTACTGTGTTGTGTGATTCAGTTTCCTAGTATTCTACAGCCAACATTGTTCTATACGAAAGAATTTTTCAAGCAAGTCAGTCTCATTTCAAAACTACGCCCAAGCTACGCTCATTTTAAAAACGCCCATAAGCAACACTCGGTTTCAAACTAAGTGCTTTCAGTCAAACCGAGTGCTTGCCTTCAGTTCAAGCACTCAGTTTACAACTAAGTTTTTGCACTCGGATCAAGCGCTCAGTTCAGAACTGAGCGCATTCGTGCTATGTCAAGTGCTCGGTCTAGAACTGAGGGATTGAGCCCAAGACTGCCATATTATAACTCTTGCATATGCTGCTTGCATGCTCAGTTTCTAAACTGGCTGCACGCTTGCTCAAATTATTGTGAACTAAGGTGGCTTTGTTTCAATGCTCCATGTGTTGTGGTCACATTAAAGACTTGTAGATTCTACTAAATTTCCTAAAATTAAGGAACTTCTTGGTAGCGTAGATTCAAATTCATGTATTTATGTGTCTCTTATGATTAATACTTTATTCGATTTAAAATAAAGTTTAAAAGAAGATTTTGATTTTGGTTTAATTTATACATTCATATTGGTCTTTTAGCATTTGTTAGCAATTTTAGATGTCGCTATTAGAGTGTAATCATTAATGTAGTAAAAACGAATTTGACCAAATGGTGCTTGGTTGCAATAAAATTTGTTTTATCAACGTGATCTAGTTCTTGGATGTGTACTTGAAGCAACAACACAAGTTATAACATACCTTTGGATTAGGAAGATGATAATCTTTTAAATGATGATATTCTTTTCTGCATCCTTGATATAGTTTCAGATTTGGTATCAAACGCTCTTAAAAAATGCGCCTGCGTGAAACAAGATAAAATATAGTCAACCCTTAAAAAATATACTACTCTGTAATTCTTTAAATTAAAGTAATCAAAATACAAAATAACAAAAACAAATGTCTTAGTATAGTTAAAAATAAGACAGATTTGTTAAAAACTTGACTTTCCATTGTAATAAAGTAAAACCATTTAGTGTTGTACACTGACAATGATGCACATAGAGAAGAATCCAAAAAACAAGTTATTATTAGGACACATAAGATGTACCCTCGGTATTTTCAAATTCATAAACCATGTTAAATTATCATCAAAGAGAGAAAATATAATTTAACTTGTTTAAATTTCACAATTATAGTTGCTTATAATAATTTTAGTAATTAAATTTTAGTTTTTCTTAATTTACTTCCATTACAACGTAATCGAAGATTAAAAATATAGACCATTCAATGGAAAATATTACTATATTTATCTTCAAGCATTTTTGGTGTGTGTACACACATAAACATTCATAGTTTTGTGTGTATAATTTTGAAGATTCAGATATCTAAAACATATAAAAATTAACTACTTGCTAAATTACTTCTTCATTAGCTAGATGCGGTGGAAATATAAGCTTACTAAAAAACTACAATGTAATTACTAGATCGAGAAAAGAGCTTACATATGTAAATATAATTAAATTGACAAGCACCATTGTCCCACTGGTTAAATGATTTGACTTTGGTGCGAGAGGTCACTAGTTCGAAACTTGCCTAGCGTGATTCGAATGTTTATTGACATGTGATATGTTGTTACAATGATTTGTTGTATATAAAGTACCATTTAAAAAAATAAAAAAAATAAAAAAAATTTCTAGAAGCACGTGTTAGATGTGCCTCTTTCTTGAGACTCGGTCTTTAAAACTGTGTATGGTATATATGTGCATATACACAAAACAGTCTTTTAAGTATTGTCTTTGCAACCTCCTTGAAATTCGAAGGAAATGGTGTTCCTACAAATAGAGATCAAATAATCAATTTGATGAATTTCAGACCCAAACATAGAAATTTGGATTTTTTATAAAGGCTACCTAGTTTCCAAGGGAATATGGATTCATCATGGAGTAAAAAGATGGTACTGTTTTCTAGCATTATAACTGCAGTCAATTGTTTTGTTTTGTTTGTTGTTTAAAACAATATGAAACATGGGATCCACAAAACCTTCTCCCGTATTCTATATGACTCTTTTCTTCTATTTAATATATCTTACTATTTCAAAGATATAAAAATAGCAAACAAGCTCCTATATTTACATTTTCACGTAGACAGTATATTCAATACATATACTATAGTTCATGCTAATTGATATACTGGTAATAGGCTGGTCAGTAAGAACTACATAGGAAAGCTGCACATTAAAAAATTGGTTCATAGCAATCAAATACCAAAAGGTTACGAAGGTTACGAGAATGTATACTACATAAAAGACCGTAATAAATTCCTATCACCAACCAAAATAAATGCAACCGTCAAGGGCAAACACGTAATCATCGCCACCGGCTTTGATTTTTAAAACCAAACTTATTAAAATACAATTCAAATAAACAAACATATGTTTCTCTTTTGGTAAACATCCTCATTTTATTATCTATTGAAATTAACATGTATTATTCTATTCATATTATTATCTCACTCTCTCTTTCGTACACTATGGCGATCTCTATCTTTTCCACCTGTTGTTATTATTCTAATCTCAAACGCAACAATCGTCTTTTCAATTTTTATGTACTATCGTCATCTAAATTTCGAAAACGAAGAAATTAACTAACATGCGTTTATAAATCAGTTTTGATCTGATTTCCCGTTGGCTGTTATTGTAAATTATTCGCACATCTGGAAAACTGAACTATTTTTTAGTTTCTGTTTTTGGTTCTATTTATTAGACAATGTTGATGAATGCCAGTTCACCTTTTGATGATATTTGATTTAGGAGCTGCATTTCCAATTGGACTCGATTAATTTCTTATTATCTTTGAATAAATTAATTGCTATTGGTGTTTTGACACAGTAACGTGAGTTAATGGATTCAACTCTTTATTTTACAGATAGAATCTACTTAAATCACCTGTGCTCATACGATAGTAATTGTCATTACATCACTAGATTACTGCTCTAAAGGAGTTTTTTGGTGACTGATTGCTAAAGTATGGAATCTGCTCACCCATTATTCTTTGCACTTGGTTTTCCTTTGCTATAGAAGGCATATCTATATGCTTAATTTTCAATGAGGAAGTGACCAGTGCAGTCAACAATTATTTTTGCCCAAGGGCAAGTCTAATTTCTTTGCTCTTCCTTTGCAAATTTCAACCATCATCGTTCTAGTTTTCATATTGTGTTAAATCTTACAGGAGCATAAGTAATTATATAACTAATATAACATGGCACATTGATAATTCTCCGGTGCAT
This sequence comes from Allium cepa, assembly GCA_030765085.1. Taxonomy (NCBI): domain Eukaryota; kingdom Viridiplantae; phylum Streptophyta; class Magnoliopsida; order Asparagales; family Amaryllidaceae; genus Allium; species Allium cepa. The sequence continues at coordinate 725,008,267 of CM060935.1, read as the reverse complement.
TCATTCATAATGTATGAATCATAAACAGTATTATTCTTCTATCAAATCTTATAAAATGTTAATTGAACTTGTGATGATGTTATTGTGGGTCATGGTTTACAATTTTGTTGCAGCAAATAATGCAAAACTGTTCCTTAACAATTTCATTTGAATAAACCAAACGTCTTTAAGATAGCTGAAATAGCCAATGAATTTACAAATAGATGCAGAGTAGTTAGCTCTTCTTAATTGTATATGTAACATTCTATGTGTAATTATAACACCTTTAGAGAATAGTGTTCATGGAATTGGGCTTGGACGCTAATGGTTCCTATAGGATGTCAAATGCACCATGCTCCCATCGGGATCGATTCCATGCATTAGTGATACCATAGGAGGATATTGTCTCTCATCGTGAAAAAAAATACTAGAAGATGTGCATATATTCGAGGTTTCATCTTAAAACAATGTTGAAGCTTTTGGAGAAATGCAATCCGGCACCTTGGCCCTTCCCATGAGGTGGCTATTCATGCTATTAACTATACAAACAAATAACATTTTATATTCAATCGTTTTTTTGTCATTTTTTATCTTATTGGAAGTTGTTGCTTAATAATTAAATTAAGATCTAATTTTATTCAAATAAAATTTACGTTAACTAATTGCAAATTTTTTGTTTCTACCACTTTTATTCAAACATTTTATTTAATTTAATATTTTTAAATGGTTAAAAATACGGGTCATTGCATTAACATCATGAAATAAAGTGACGGTACTCTAGATATGCACTTCCTGATGTCAAGCTTTATGTCCACATTATATTATAAATGACTTGCACTTCACTTCATTTCTACTACATGCCTACGATTATTATTCATGTTGTTATTACACAATTGCTCCATGTTTCATATGTTTTCACTACACATCTAAACATTTCAACAGGCACTTTTTCTAAAAACAAATTACATCATTAGTAAATCCTAATATAACAAATAACATAAATTAACTCAAACCTATATGATAGCCAGTAGACAGGGCCGGCCTAAGCTAGTTGGTTGCCCTAGTCTAGATTTTAAATTAACGGAAAAAAAAACCAAAAAAAAAAATCATTATCTACTAGGATTTGAACTCGGGCCGCCTCACTAAACTAACAACATAATAACCACTGCACCACTCATTCAATTGAAAACATTAGTATAAAAAGATATTTATCTTAGCAAATTATAAACCTTCACCCCAGCCACCACCAGTTGCCCCTGTCGGATCGGTTGCCCTAGGCGGTTGTCTCGCTCGCCTTGCCCTGGGGCCGGGCCTGCCAGTAGATACAAAATCTAAATCATAACCTATTTCAAGCATTAATGCCAATTGTTTCACCTATAGACCATCACTAAGCTACATAAAATTTGGAACAAATAATAAAGATGTCTCCTTTCAATCGGCAACACAATACTTGCTCATATCAACCATATATGGATCTAGATAATTAACGCACATCATTCAAATAATATCTAAATTCACTTTACCATAACATAATGCCTCAACAAATCTCAAACAGAATCAACGGCTATAATATCATCCTTTACCTTGAAACATCACAACCTGATGTGATAATGGGTTGAGGCTGGAGGCTGGACACCACAAAGCTGATAGGGGTGTTATGTAGGTTGTTGATGCGGGGTTTCAATTTGTCAGATGTAAGGGAGGTATAGTGGGGTTTCAAAATTGTTATAAGTCTAGATCGTGAAGTCATCATGTGGTGGTGGTGGGACGAAGTGTGTGGGATCGATGTCTAAAATTACATGAAATTAATTGGAATAATTTAATGAAGCCATGATGTTAGGGCGCGGGAAGGAGCTCTGACGAAGTCGTGACTTTGGACGAATTTGGGGAGACTGGTGGAGAACATGAGATTTAGGGTTTTTTTTTCTCTAGGGTAGAAGGGGACATGTTCAAGCAGTAAATGAAAATAGTGGAGGCAATTTAGGGGGGCTTGGAAACTTACTGGAGAGAGTAGTTAATATAGCGTTGTATGTTTTGTTTAGTTCTTTTCTATTTGTAAAATAATTTACAATTGTAGGAAGCACCCAAACACTGAGCTTCTATGCTATTGTAAGTTACTATTCTTATAGTGAGTTCCCGTTTCTCAGGTATGAGATTCTTTGTTTAAACGACTTTCGTTTCCAAGATAATAATAGTTTACATCCTTTATTTTAGATAAAAAGGAAACCCATTCACCCTTATAAAACCAAGCTTGAAAGAAAATAAGCAAAAATAAATAGCTTGTATAGAGAGTTAGATAAACAATTGAAAGAATACAATATTCTTTCTGATAAGTACCATAGACTTGACATTAGTGCGACCGTGTTAGCGTCATTCAGAAATCAAGAAGCTGCCCCACGAATGAGGGGGTCGCACCTTCGATATGATAGCCTTTTGAAAGAGAATCGGGAGATAATTACGCTCTTTTGGATGTTGATTAAAGAAAGGAACATTCTTGGAGACTTTTTATACAAAGCCTATTGTAGATAGCCAACTATAGATTTCTCATACTTAAATGATTTTAGTAGGGGTCTACTTAGGCATTTACACAAGACATATTTGGACGAATTTGAATCTGATCCACATCCGGGAGCCTGCTGGAACTTACTATGAGTCAAACTGATTACCCAAGAGTTGCCTCTTGAGAAACTTAAATACTATAGGGACAAATTTGTTTCAGAATTATTTAAAAGTTAATTTTGTATGAACCATGTAATCAATCATAATTATGTAATAATAATATTGGTTTATGAATTTCTTGCTTTTGTCCCCTTTTATACTTAGCTGTATTTTATTACATTATCACATAATGAATGTCCCCTAGGAAACTTTGTTTTAGAGATTATTTAAGCATGTATGTTAAACTTAGAAGGAAATATCTAGAAAAGGCTTCACTTTTGAAATCTTCAAAATTAGCCAGATGTTGCTTACTTAAAGATTTGCAAAGGCTTTACATGGAACATCCTTGTCTTCGTTTTGATTTTCTTAGTGAAGAAAAAGAAAAGACTCTTAAAGAAATTTAGATATATCATACCCAATTGATATGTGGTCATGATAGTCCTCTTGCCGGGGAGTGGGACTATAACATATATCCTCCAATTGTTACTCCGGAAGGATTTAATGTTTCTTTTGATTCAATGGTTACCTTTCGGCTAATTCCTTGAATAAAGTCAAAAAGGCCGTCTCTTAACTTTAAATGTGAAATAAGTGTCCAATGAAATTGTACCTTTTATTTCATTTCTACTTAAGTTGTAATCCTCTATTGTTGTAACAAAGAGATAGATTATTCACTTCTTGACTTTATTTTCTTTTTTTGTTTGTTTAAACAGGAGTTAAAGTTATCTATAATGCCGCTCCTGTTAGATTCACCATCCCATTTAATCAGCATAAGAGATAGGCTGTTAGCAGACGTTGAAAAGAGAAAACTCCTTAATGGTCCTTTATTTACTCCCTTTCGAAACAATAATGAAGCTCTAGAATGGAATAGAAGATATTTTCTTCAAAAAACAATCGTTAGAAATCTCAATGATAAGATTGCTAATCTTGAGGTGGACAATAAAAGTAAGAATGAAATAATTTCGGTATTGAAGCGCAAAATTAAATCAAATCCTTCGATTGATTTTGACCGTAAGATGTCCAAACTTCTCCAGCAAATAAGTGATTTGGAGATTAAGTTAAAGGATAGTCAAGCTCAATGCGAATCGCTAGAATTCATTATGGGGAATAACATTTCAAACATCGATTACCAGCTTGTCCCATTACTTCATCTATTGCAAAATCAATAAGGTCTACTTCCCTTGCCATCCAAAAGTTTCTTACTACAACTAATCCTTCTCCTGGCTTAGATAAGAAGGTAGTAGGAGAATGGTATAGGAAATTCAAATTTGAGATGATGAAATATTTCGAGGAACAACAAAAAATTTGATGCTCACAAGGCATAAATGAATATGCAGCTAGGATTCAGAAACTGGAACGCGAAAAGTATCTTCTTCAGAAACGTATTGCTAAGTTAGAAAGGGGAAATAAAACCCTCAAATGCTCAAACAAAGCTTTTAATCATACTTTAAAGACCCACATCGAATATATTGATGATGCCGATAAGATAAGGAAAAAAGAGAAGAATCTTAAGGAAGTTCTTCATATTTCAATTCATCACATCGTTGATCCTTTAATTGCTGAGAACTTAGATAAAGTTGCTTAAGATTTGTGAGATACATATTTGTATTGTACACCTATAAATAACTCCATAAATTATGTAAATTATGAAAATTTTGTAAATATCACCTGGTTTGTGGTTCCTTTTTTTACAATGTTGTTTCTGAATTAGCTTTCTGATAACTTCTACAATAACTTTTGTATTTGCTGGAACTTCCAATTCTTTTTACCGATTTCCTTTCCCTTTAGAGCATGAAGTAAACAATATTCCTTATAGTTAACTTGAAATCTATATTAGAGTTTATCCATGTTACTTGCGGAGGTTAATAGATAATTATGTTAACATATGATAGTAAGTGAAAGTTAATTCTATAATTTAATTTGGTTGAATGTCTTGAAACCCATTTTTGGTAATGATAAGAGAGTACCAGAAATTCAATTTTAATTATATTGGTAGAATACCATAGATTCAATGGTAGAAAACCATAAATTCAATTAGGAATTTAATATTGATGTTTAGAAAGTCATCTTATGGAGATAACTAATAGGAAGTCGATAACGAATAAAGGCCTATTCTAACCTCCTTTAGGAACCGCCTTGCCTAGCCAAAGCATTGCGCGGCGAAGGGTTTTTCGATGCTTTAACCTGGTCATAGCGTGGTACGAATAAAGGCATACTCTAACATCCCTTTAAAAGGCTCTTTGACCTGGCCAACTCGGGGCGGACAAAGGCTTTGACCGTTTTAAGGCAATGTCCAAGTGCAAGGAGTGTTTCACTCCCAACCATGTAGATTTTCCTTAGTAAATTAGTTCTTTACGGACTTCATCTATGATCTTTTTACAAACCCGTTAATTTTTCCATATTATAAAAATTTGATTATCATTCCTTCGACCGGTCTGCATCGATTTGTTTCGTGACCATTCATCATATGGTAGTGGCAATAGGATCCTCCTATATTCCTTTCATATTTTGGCTTTTTCTTCTGTGATGGCCAATAGTTGAGCTCTTCCTTGGTTAACAGGTAAACATTCTCAATTGATGTTATCAAATTGCATTCCTTAGGAAGTCTTGAGTTGAAGCTTGTTTCTCGAGGACAGTTTCTAGGTCATTTATTACTTGGTTCTGGAGTTCCATCCTTAGCGACTAGTTTTCTTTTTAAAACCCTTTGAAGTTCTTGTATAGATAGTGTCCCACTTGTTGCTTGATGCCAGTTGTATGCAAAAGCGTTGTAATCAGCCATCATTCCTTCTTCAAAGATTATGCGTTTGCTGTAGAATTAATTTTTTTTTCATTTGATCAAACAAGTTATCACTTTTAGTTCTCATTTCCCCTAAGGCAAAGATAGGGGTGGGGCCAATATGAAAAAGGTTTAAACTCCATTTAACTGGATCATAAACTTCAACTTTATTTTTCCATATGATCCTTAAAGCCTCCATTCTTAACAGTTGTTCTTCATGTAGATTTGAATCATTTACTGATGTGGCTCCAAGGAACCTTGCTCGGATCTTTTGTTAATCATGATGAACTAAAGTCTAAAGTGGATAAGCTCGGAATAGAATTGGGTTATAGGAAAATAGTGTTGGAAGTGCAACAAGATCGGAGGTTCGAGACCTTCTTCTAGCGCTAGAATGTTAACAAGAAAACCTATCAACACCCCAAAGTCGAAATTAAAGTGTAGTTAACTCTTTTGAAACCATCTTTCAAAAAGATGAAAGTAATCGACACTTCTTCATCAAATTAAGAGGGTTATAATCCATTCTATTCTCTTCGGTTTTCCTTTCATGTAGACTATTATGGTTGAAATTCCTTCTTACTTTTAGATTTAGACGAAACACTGAAAATCCCTCTTATATTGCCTTTCGATTCAGTCAATCTGCTTTGTACTCTACCAAAAGCTCCCTTTCGAATCAGTTGGATACGACCTAAGGTTGGCTTTAAATGAGTTAAAGATGTAGATTGGATTGAATGGTTTTGACTTCTTTCGATATTAACCTTTCGTCAACTTAAGAGTGGAGGTTAAGGCTGTAAGGATATTGGATAAACTAATAGCTCCAATTCACTCTAAAGGTGACATTTTGAGCCATTCGATGCAAGATGTTTAAAAACTGAATTCCAACGGAACTGTCAAATCCACAAAATATCCAAAAAAATCCATAATCGTGCTTCCATTAAACTCAAGTAATAAAAACTAACAAAATTCACAATCTAGTTTCAAAATTAGGGTTTACAACTTTAGGAAATACAAGAATAGAGTGAAAGAATTCAGATCCCTTCAAACTAGACCCGTAGGGTTTTATTTATAGGTGCTGGTTGGCACCTTTCAACTCAGTGCTTTTGACCTAGTCGAAAGGTGGCTTTGTAGACCTTTCGTCATCTTTGACACTTGCGCATCCCTCTACAATGCATATGAATGGATTTGAACGCTCCATCTTCATCGAAGGGGGTAGATGCGCCTTTTCCCCTTATGTTACTTTGTTGTTGCAAGTGAGAAGGAGCATGAGCTTTCGACCCTACCAATAGGTACATCCGTGGGGTTTCAAAGGCATTGAAAAAATCTAGATTTCGATGCAGAAGGTAGCTTTCGAAGACATACTTGCAGATAGATGCGGAACTCCTCTTAGTTGTGAAAGCTTTCGACAGCATCGAAAGGCTTAGTTATGCTTTCGAAGGGGTTGTTCCAACAAATATTTTTCTGGGTAATTTAAACGAAGGCAAAACCTTCGGTTTCGATAGGTTTGGCGCTCATGTGATGGTTGTTACTAGCTGCCTTCAAAAGGTATTCCTCAACCCATTCGAAACGTCTTCATGCAGGCGAAAACATCTCTGTAACGAGCCTGTTTTTAAGCCAAATTTAATTTAGTGATTAATATAATTTTTTGGAATTAATTTTTCAGTTAATTTGAATTTTTCCAAAAACAAATAGGATATGTGTTTTGTTTTATATATAAATAGATTGAAATAAAATTTTGATTTGAAATTTAAAAATAAATATCTTAAAATATATATGTTTATTTATTAATGTATAATTAGATTTTAAATCATTTTTCTTTAAAGATTATATAAATATTAATAAAATTAAATGTATAAATAAAAACATATATAATTATAAAAATAAATATAATATAATATATAATGTTATCCTGCCTTTTGGCACGGCCGGGATACCAAGAATCGATCGAGAGCCAAGTTTGACCTGCTATGGATATCGGCGAATTTTGTCCGAGCTCGGATTAAGCTACAATTGATGGGACATGACAAGAAAGGTCATAGGATTCAGCATCTCAAATTTCAAGTAAATCCGAGTTCATACGCTTAAGTTATGATCGATTCGAATTGAAGGGAAAAGCCCCGAGTTTCGTATCCATCAATGTGGGTAATCTCGTACCCATCGCAAGACATTGGTTTCGAATCGATCGCTTTCGTATCGATCGGCTTCGAATCCATTAACGGATCATCTACTTCGTATCAGCCAACTCCCATTAGTTCGTATCGGTCAGGAGCGGCCGTGTTCGAACCCATCAATATCGTATCAATGGACTTCGTAGCCATCATGGAAGCCTTTCTTCGTATCCATCAGGTTACCAGGCTCTGTATACCCCGAGAGGCTTCGGTTTGCATCAGCGGTTCGTATCCATCAGTGACTGCATTTCTTATCCATCAGTGACTGCATTTCGAATCCATCGGTAGAGCCGTATTCGAACCCAGGTATGAACAATTGTTCGTATCCATCGAGGTCCCGCTCTTCGACTCCATTAGAAGACCTTACTTCGAACCCATCAGGAGCTCCTCATTCGAACCTATGGGCAGCGGTTAGTTCGTGTCAAAAGGACCTAGTCTATCGCAATTGCCTTCGCATCAAATGAGGCGAAATATATGGGTACGACGCGGCCAAACCGGAGAAAAGAGGGGATTGACTCGAGAAATGCATGCCACCTCATCACAAAACACGTGCAGATGATCGAGTCGAAACAATCGATTCGAAAGAATCGGTTCGAAGCAAACAAAAACCGAAAAACACAATTTCGTATCAATCATATCTCTCGATCCATTGATCCAAATGCTATGAAATTTTCAGGGGAGACTACGCACATGTCAAAGAAGCTTCACACCAAATTTCAGCTCAATTGGACATCTTCTTGATCGGTACGAAATGGTTTCGTATCGATCTCAGATTGGACCGAAACTTTCAGGAAACGGTCGCGTGGGCCCCCTCACATGCCAAACCAAGTCTTACGGATTTGGGCGAGATCTTAGCTTCCTACGCCTATAAATAGAGCCCCAAAGCCAACAGAAGAGGGATCTTTTCGACTCTCAAGCGCCCAGACTCTGCCGGATCGAGGTCTTCATCATCCTACATCATATACTTGCTGTTGATTTCGAATTTCTAGTTGTAACTTGCTGTTGCTTGCTGTACTCGCTTGTAAACGTTGAAAGAGAATCAATAAAATTGCTAAAACTTCACAGTGGACGTAGGCAACGCGCCGAACCACTATAAATCGCTTGTCTTTGTCTTTATTTTACTGTTATTTGGAGTTTTTGTTAGATAATCCTCATTTTCAATTCATATTCTTCATTTATTATCTCTTCAAAAACTTCCGAAGGGTGTTGTGCTCTTTTTTGGCACAAACACTTTTGTGCTTCACTGAGAAAACCCAGTTTTTCTCCTGCTCCTTGGATCTGTCGCCGATACCGGATTGCATAAATCTAAGGGAGAGATCCAGATTTCAGTTTCAGATTCCTTCCGTTCTATTCAGATTTGCCAAAGTCTAGGAAAGGAGTTCACTATCTAAAATGGTTAGTACAAGAACCGCTTCTGCCGCTGGTCAAGAAGGTCGGGATAGACAGAATCCCGCGCAACTACCTCCACCTAACCAAGATGATACCAGGTATTCCGACCCATCGGGTCCGGTTACCAGGCAAGAGTTCCAGACGTTGCTCCAAGAACTAACTCAAAGTCGGCAACAGCTAGCCGAGCAGTTGCGCGTTAACACTGAGTTAGCCAACCAACTAGATTGCCAAGGGCGTAGAAGATCCAGGAGGGATCATGCGTCTCATTACTCCACGGAAAGTTCTGCTTCATCCGACTACAATCACAGATCCACCCGTTCCAGGCTAGAGGGAAATTATGCACAGGCCGTTGACCATCAGCCAGCATTGACTGTGGGATGGATAAGAGTTGGCCCATCTGCTAGTTTTCATACAGGACCCTCCTCCCGAATAGGCGTTGTTCCGCAACATACCACGGATAACCATGCCACCACCACTGCGGTTGACATAGGAGTTTATACGCGAAATCACTCCAACCAGAATCACCACCAGCAGGAACGAGCACCAGAACCATATGTCCTGGAAGACATCGTGCCAAGGAGGCGAGATACGGATCGTCGACAGCGCCCGATCCCATCTCGCACTGTGGAACCCGACCACACTTTGGCTCACCACCCTCAGAATGTAGCAACGCCAGACCTCTCAGCCATGGGTACGCCAAATGATTCGCGAGAGCCAGGGCTTAACAAATGACGATTGGGGAATCTCCCGAAGTCATACTCCGTTCACCGATGACATATTATATGCTGAACCTCCTCGGCGATTCAGGATGCCGACTCTGCCCACGTATGAAGGAAGTTCCGACCCTAACCAACATATTCTAAAATACGAATGGTCGATGACTGCTGCAAGAGCTGATGATGCAGTAAAATGTCGTAGTTTCCCCATTTCTTTAGTGGGAATTGCGACAATGTGGTTTACACGATTACCTCCACGATCTATCTCTTCGTTTGATCAATTGGGTACTAAGTTTGTTGAACAGTTTCGTATGCATATCTCCAGGCCTAAAGACGTTAATACTTTATCTAGTGTCACTCAGGCTCCTGGGGAGACACTCAGGCGATATTTAGAAAGGTTCAATGCCGCTTGTGCGGAGATCACTAACCCTAATGATAATTCAATCTTGATGGCCTTGACTAAGGGCATTGACCCTGATTCTGAGTTTGGAAATTGGCTAGCTGGGAAGCCTCCCGCATCGTTGGATCGCTTCTATTCCAAAGCCGCTCAATTCTTAAGGCGTGAGGATGCGAAACAATCTAGGAAACAGGACGATGCGAGACCCAGCAATGAAGGGATTCAAAGTAATGTTGCATTTAAACAATCTGGTGAAAGTTCAGGAAAAGTCCAGTTAAATATTCAGAATAAAAAAACTCAACAGCCGAGGAACGGTGATAGTCAGTGTAGAAAAAGAGATCAGAACCGTGGCCCACGACATAGGGCCCCGATGTTTGACACTTATACACCGCTGAACACGTCGTTGGAGAACGTGTATCTACAGACTTGCAACGCTATGCAGTTTAAGAAGCCTGCTCCAAAACCATTGTCGGAGAGGCAGATCCAAACAGGAAAGTTCTGTAGATTCCATGAAAGTTATGGGCATAACACCAATGAGTGTAGACATTTGCAGGACCTCATTGAGAAATTGATCAGAGAGGAAGCTGGATCAGTTCGTTCGGGCGCCGCAGTCTGGTGATGCGGGCCCATCCAATCAAAATCGTGTGCAAACTCAAGAGAGACGAGAGGAACCTGCCCGTACAGGCGGGAGGTTGGTTATTAATACCGTCAGTGGTGGTCCCCACCCGGCAGACCGAAGTTGGAAGGAGATGGACTCATATGCCAGTTCGATCAGGCATGTTGATTTTGAATGTTGTAGTATTTTTGATGAAGGGGCTCCGGCCAAACTACAGAGAACGATGGCAGATGACATCGTATTTAGAAACCGAGATGCTGATAGGGTCGAAGCCCCGACCATTGACCCACTGGTCATATCGGCCCAGGTTGGTCCCGCTTGGATGAAGAGGATCCTGGTGGACAGTGGGAGTTTGGTGAACATTTTGTTTAAAAGAGCATATGATCAAATGAAAATGGAAGCCAAAGATTTAAAACCTTGTCAATTTAGAATCCATGGCTTTGATGGAAGTGCTAATATACCCACTGGAGTGGTGGAGTTGCCAGTGGAATTAGGAGTTGGAGAACGCCGAAGGGTTCGGATGCTACAGTTTGTTGTTTTAGATATTCACTCTCCGTATAATGCTTTCTTGGGCCGACCGGCCCTTGCTGAATTCAAGGCGGCAATCGCCCCGTGGTGTTTAACGTTGAAGTTCCCCACTAATCGTGGGATTGGAGTCATTCAAGGAGATCAGGCTACTTGAAGAGCCTGTTATGTGGCGGAGCTGCGCGAGGCGCAGCGAAAAGAGAAAGAAAAGGGCGTAGAGAAATCTCTCTGCGTCCGTTTTGCGGCCAATTGACAATTGGTGCCTGGGCCTTGGCCCGGTCACCACAACCAATTCCAAAAAGATCTTGACCCGAGAGACAATGATAACAAAGAGGAATCTACGGAGAGTCAAGCTTCTCCGGCTGAGCTGACGATTGATGTTCCAATCGACAATGATGATGATGGTTCAAGAATGCTGAAGGTTGGGTCTCAGTTAAGCCAAGAAACGCAACAGGAATTGGTTGATTTTCTCCGGGCGAATCTCGACGTATTCACCTGGGCGCACTCTGTTATGTGTGGAATCTCGCCGGACATCGCGAGCCACACCCAGAATGTTGACCCGCAGTATATCCCGGTCAAACAAAAAAGGCGCGGTATGGATCCAGAGAGATCTGCCGCCCTTAAAGAAGAAGTTGATAAGCTGAAGGTGAATGGGTTTATCCGGGATGCTCTATACCCGGAGTGGGTATCCAACCCTGTGCTTGTCCGAAAACCAAATGGGAAGTGGAGAACGTGCATTGATTATTCTGACTTAAATAAAGCTTGTCCAAAAGACAGCTTTCCACTCCCCTGAATTGAACAACTTGTGGATTCAACAGCCGGACATGAATTACTATCATTCATGGATGCTTACTCTGTCTATAATCAAATACCCATGCATGTGCCCGACCAAGAGCATACGAGCTTCATAACCGATCTGGGACTATACTGCTACAATGTCATGCCCTTCGGATTGAAAAACGCCGGAGCAACTTACCAACGATTGTTTAACCGGATGTTCGCTGACCAGATCGTAAAAACAATGGAGGTTTATGTGGACGACATGTTGGTGAAATCACGATACTCTACTGATCACATTAAAGACTTAGATTCGATGTTCAATACCCTTCGAAGATACGGGATGAAGCTCAACCCGCTTAAGTGTCATTTTGGAGTCGCATCCGGAAAATTCCTTGGGTTCATCGTCAACGCCAGAGGAATAGAAGCCAACCCCGAAAAGATCTGGGCTATCAGAAATTTACAAACTCCGAAAACTATAAAGCAAGTCCAGAGTCTCAACGGAAAGGTGGCAGCACTGAGTAGTTTCATATCAAAGTCCACCGATAAATGCGTCCCATTCTTCGATTTGATCCGAAAAGGGAAGCGGAACTTCGAATGGACCACGGAGTGCGAAGACGCATTCAAGTCATTGGTCCAACATCTTTCCACACCACCGATTCTTTCAAAGCCGATCAACCACGAACAGTTGTATCTTTACTTGGCGGTATCAGAAAACGCGATCAGTGCTGCCCTTGTTCGGGAGGAAGACCGAGTGCAGAAACCGGTCTACTATGTTAGCAAATGACTCACCGGAGCTGAGAGAAACTATCCGAAGCTAGAGAAATTAGCCTACTGCCTAGTCATTGCCTCGAGGAAGCTCCGTCCATACTTTCAGGCTCATCCCATCACTATATACACCGATCAGCCGTTACGACAGGTCCTCACGCGGCCTGAGACGTCTGGTAGGTTACTCAAATGGAACATCGAACTGAGTCAATTCGATATTACTTACACTCCAAGGAGAGCTATTCACGGTCAAGTCCTAGCAAATTTTATAGCCGAGTTCACTGTCCCTGAAGACTTACCTGAGACCAGCAAATCTCCTGAGTACATCTGGAAGCTACACACTGACGGTGCATCCAACGATCGGTGCTCGGGCGCTGGGGTAATACTTGAAACCCCCGAGGGCCGATCCGTATGTTATGCTTTAAAGTTCGAGTTCCATGCAACCAATAATGAAGCCGAATACGAAGCTCTACTTGCTGGTTTGAAGCTGGCCCGCGATCTAAAAATTACCGCGGTGGAAATTTACTGTGACTCCCAACTAATCGTATGTCAGGTCCGAGGAGAATATCAGGCTAAGGATCGAAGATTAGCTGCTTACCTAACTCGAGTCCGTGAGGTTCTTGATCAGTTTGATTATTATGCCATTTTCTACATCCCCCGGAAGCATAATCAAAAAGCCGATTCATTGGCAAAGTTGGCAAGTACGGGCGAAGCTCAACAGTTGAGGCTCATTCCCGTTGAAACTCTATCTTCTCCGAGCATTGGTCAGATGGAAACTGGTTGCACATTTGAGGCTACTACCAGCAGGGAATCGTGGATGACCCCCTACCAAGATTACATTGAACGTGGCATACTACCCGAGCGTCGAAGTGACAGAAGGCAAATTCTTCGAAAAGCTTGGCGATTTGTCATTCAGAATGGAGTTATGTATCGAAGGGGATATTCTATTCCTCTTCTCCGGTGTGTCGCACACGACGAAATCAAATGAGTGTTACACGATGTGCACGAAGGAGAATGTGGCGATCACACTGGGAGGCAAGCACTTGCCAAGAAAATACTCCGATATGGATATTATTGGCCTACCGTAAATCGCGACGCCATGAACTATGCCAAAAAATGTGATAAATGCCAAAAACACGCTCGGATTCCTAGAGCCATGCCTACTGAGATAACCCAAATGGTCAGTCCATGGCCATTTGCAATATGGGGGATTGATATAATTGGTGCATTGCCTTTGGCCAAAGGTGGCGCGAAGTATGCCATCGTCGCAGTCGATTACTTCACAAAATGGGCGGAAGCCGAACCTCTTGCAACAATCACGACGAAGAAAGTTATCGACTTTGTAGTACGCAATATCATCTGTCGGTTCGGTCTCCCGCATACTATTATCACCGATAACGGGGCCCAATTTGACAGCGCTGAATTTAAGAACTTCTGTCTGCGGTTCCGTATCCATAAGAAATTCTCCGCAGTTGCACACCCACAAGCGAATGGCCAAGTCGAAGCCGTTAACAAGGTTATCAAATCTATTTTGAAGAAACGACTGGAAAAGGCCGGGGGCAAGTGGGTTGATGAACTTCCTATGGCCTTATGGGCTTATCGGACAACTCGCAAAACTGCAACCGGACACACTCCATTTTCTCTGTCTTATGGCTCTGAAGTCGTTATTCCGGTCGAAATGGAAGTTCATTCTCATCGTGTAACATATTATGATCCGAAAACGAATGCCATAATACTTGCTGAATCCTTGGATCTGCTCGATGAGAGGCGTGAAGAGGCTGATTTAAGGGCAGCCGCATATCGGAGTCGAGTCGCCCGAATATACAGTGCCAAGGTCCGACCGCGGACCTTCGAACTCGGCAACCTTGTACTCAAAAGAATTTATCCGGTTCCTTCTCACATGAAGCCAAATTGGGAAGGACCGTATGTGATTTCACAAAAGCTCGGAGATGGCACATTCAAGTTATCGACCGTTGACGGTCTTACTCTGCCGAGAGCCTGGAATAGCGAGAGTCTCCGTCGCTACTATACATGACAGGCTTTATTTGTTTTAGCCCGTTATTTCCTTTGCATTTTATTTTCCTTTGCATTTTATTTTCGCATTTTGAAATTTGAACTTGTAATAAGGCAACTGACTTTGCCATATTTTCTTATTTCAGCAATAAAATGCTATCTCTTCAAGCCAGAGCTGTGATTTATCGAGTACGCCGCAAAACATCACAATGCACGGAGAGCTAAGTTCCATCATACGGTGGGATTTAATTCAAGTAGGGAGTGACTGTGATACGATCGGTCACTCACTATGTGAAACCCAAGCTCGGGGGCATGTCACCACGTTAATATCTAAAAGGATTGATACACGACAATCCTCACACTAACTCCAGATTCCCAGAGTGTGAACTGGAGTATAAACATTGAAATAACTCTAAGTCCCCGGAGCGCGGACTGGAGTGTAAACACTAACTCCAGATTCCCAGAGTGCGAACTGGAGTATAAACATTGAAATAACTCTAAGTACCCAGAGCGCGGACTGGAGTGTAAACACTAACTCCAGATTCCCAGAGTGCGAACTGGAGTATAAACATTGAAATAACTCTAAGTCCCCGGAGCGCAGGCTGGAGTGTAAACACTAACTCCAGATTCCCAGAGTGCGAACTGGAGTATAAACATTGAAATAACTCTAAGTCCCCGGAGCGCGGACTGGAGTGTAAACACTAACTCCAGATTCCCAAAGTGCGAACTGGAGTATAAACATTGAAATAACTCTAAGTCCCCGGAGCGTGGACTAAAGCATAAATAATCATTAACTCCAGATTCCCAGAGTGCGAACTGGAGTATAAACGTTGAAATAATTCTAAGTCCCCGGAGCGTGGGCCGGAGTACAAGCCTTAACTCCAAGTTCCCAAAGTGTGAATTGTATCATAAGCATCGGCAATCATCGGGCTCTCAGAGCATGAACCAAATTATTACTCGCAAATTATTCTGAGTCCCCGGAGTGTAGACATGCGCTCAAAATTCGCAAAAAAGCACGGTCGTAAACCAATTATCACAACACTTATATAAAAAAAATAGCTGGGATGAGAAAAGCAATATTTTATTTCAACTGACTAGAAACAAAGACTTACATGCAAATAAGTTCTTCCAAAAAAGAATTCCTAATAGAAGGGGCCGAACCTGCATCTATACACAACCTACTAAAGGAGAACGAAAGCAAGTTCCTATCTACCAAAACGTCTTCTGGAGTGGCCGATCTATTTCTTCTTTTGTGACCTTCTTATCAGCGGTTCGTCATCAGAATCACTAGGAACAGAAATCCTTCGTTTGGATGGCCTCCTCTCCGGTGGCTGCTCTTCGGCCGGGGGCATAATGTCAACGTCCCCTTCAGGACTTGAACTTAAATGCAGGCTTCCCGCCGGAGGAGTTGAAGGGACCGGACCTGCAACAGAAGACGGAGCGGACACCCGAGTACCGACCACAGAGCCACTTGGCAATATCACACTTAGAGGTGCTGGACTATGCACCGTAGTACTAACTCCAGCGCTGCCCTCACGCCCCGCAGCCTCTATTTCGGCGTTGATCTCGTCCAAAATTTCCTCGTCTCGAGCTGATTGGGCTTGGCTGGGGGCAGCTATGGTCTGCGTTACAAAACTAGAGGCCGACAGTAGATCACTGATGGTAAATGGCAAGTCTGTAAAAGGGTCACCCTGTTGGCCAAGCAGCTCACTCACCATTTGTTCGTCGAGAGATAAGGATCTCCCTTGTGCCGTCTTAGTAGACATTGCCGTCGTCACGACAGTCGTTTCAGTGGTGATGGCCTTTTGCCCTTGAATAAACTCCTGAGCCGAAGATGCCGAGTAGTTTCGGTTACTGAGCAAAGAAGAGAAGGGGTTATAAGCAATCACATCAAAACAAACGCTCTAATGAAAACACAATTGAGATATGTTCAAAGTACCTTCCTCAGTTTGACTCGTTGACGGTTGGACGGCCCCAGAGATGTGCTCCCGAATAGGGATAACCGCGGCTGTTCCGGGTCATAAGCAGGAACGGATTGTGAATTGACCACAGATACAGGCTCTAATGGAGGTGGAGCGGTGATCTCAAGAACAGTAGTGTGATGCTGAACACCTGATCCCTCTCCAACCTCCAGAGATCGGCCACCAATCATCTCCTTCTCATGGACAATAATAGCGTCATGGAGGATCTTTTTCTCATCATCTGTCAACAACCGGTTTTCGAGTTCAAATCGGTCGACCGATTCATCCGGATGCGCTTCCTCTTCCTCCTCAACCAATCGATCCCAAGCGCTACGGAGGTGCACCGGGTAATCCTGAAGCCAGGCTAAATTTCTATGTCTCAACACATTGGCATTGTAAGTGATGAGCAGATATTCAATATCGGCCTCCAGCCTGCCCTCCGCTTGTTGAACTCTCTCCTCAACCTCCGTCTCGACCGCCTGGACCTTGGCTACTGCCGCATCCCGCTCAGTCCGAAGCATCACGGCTTGTTCGCATGCCTCCTGGGCTGCGATGTTCGCATCATCCCTATCCTTGGCGATTTCGGCAAATTTGGACTTAAGCTCATTTAGCTCCTTCAGGGCTGCGTCCCTCTCGGCAGTGACCATGTTGTTTCGATAGCCCATATCCTCTACCGTGGCATAATGCTCACGTTTCATCCTATCCATCGTTGCCTGGGCTTTGTTGGCTTTTTTAATAACCTCCATTTCAGATTTCCGAGAAGATTCAGCTTCAGTGTTTAGCACCTCAATAATACGGCTCTTTTGAGCTAACTCAGCCTGCAACTTCTCGATGGTGGCCTTACGCTCAAAGGCCAACGCCGACGCTTTGTCAGCCTCTTTCGCCCACGCTTTGTACTGGGCATAAAAGTCGTGCACGTAGTCGTGCACTAGCTGCTCGGCTTCCTCCGGGATCCTTTTTAAGTGTGGAGGAAAGATATAATTATTGAAGCAGATGTTTGGAAAGTCTTTCTTTAGCTGAGCAAGCCTGATTGCTCCTTCCCCTGAAATTTCCACGGGGGGCTGTTCTGTAACGACAGCAGTTATTGTCTCGCTTCTAGAATGGCGGGATTCATGCCTAGAAGATTGAGAAGCCGACTTGTAGTGAGAAGATTCGGAGGGACGAGAGACATAAGCAGGAGGCTGTATGGGATCTCTGGAAGGAGGAGGGGTACGCGACCGAGATCTACGCTTATAGCCTTTATCTTTATCATATCTTTCTTGACCAGAATACCCAGAGCATCCCTGGTCGTAATCTCTGTCCTTTTCTCGTCTGCGCGACTCGTAATATGAAGACTTGCACGCATGTCAGAGACTCCCTAACATTGAACCTCGCCCGGACATGGTATCTGTAGAACAAAATAAAGCAGAGTTAATCACCTTCCGAAACAGATAGTTTACAGTCAAAGGCTATGCAGTGATGTGAAATATGTATGAATGTGCAACCCCCCGACCAACCGGATGTGTCTGCCACACCAGTGGGAAGAGACTCGCTTAAAACTAAGGCTTGTGAGATTTCGTCCAATCCGACGTCCTGCCGCAAGGACGTGTCGTCCGGAACCGGAAGATCGGGACATCCTTCGTGAAGATTATCCGCTCTAGAGGGAGACATTTCCGAAATTCTAACTCCGGGAGCGGACCAAGACGTAACCACAGATTTCCATCTCCCTTTTTTAGATGGTTCAGAGACGGCTGCCTTGCCTTTTCTCTGCTCATCGATATCCTGGGCTGCGTCTGCAGGTTCACCCAAAGGTTCTTCGTCAGTATGACTCCCCTCGGAGTCAGCTTCTTCAATCAGAACAACTTTGCGCTTTTTTCGCCTAAAGGTTCTTCGTCAGTATGAGTCCCCTCGGAGTATGCTTTGTCTTCGCTCGATCAGCCCAAGGATCCGAAGATTCCTATTAGTCAAGAGAAATTCAATGTTCCTATCTTCACTCAGGATTTCTTGAAGCACCCGAACTATCTCCTCGAAATGTCTACCTTCCGGTTGCTGAATTACGGCTGTACAAGAGAAAAAGATATGAATTTTACTTCAACTGCAAACGCCTTAGTAATTACTTGAGAGTTCAGGTTTACTCACGTCTGAATAACCATCGCCGGGCGAACCCTGGAGGGCATCAGACATAAAACCATTCTGTCCTATAGTTGCTTAGCCTAGTCCAGGACCCGGTAACCACTTGACATTTCCTAACCGCTTCCAAGAATGTAAAAGATGGAGTATCGTTTCGGCTTTTGAAGTTGAACAGATATCTGATCTCAGTTGGGATTGGCGTCCGATTAAGGTATTCCATGAAGACGATAAACAAGCTATTGAGCGAAGCATACCCATTCGGGTGTAGTTGAGATGGAGCAATTCCCAAGAATGATAACGCTTCTCTTATATAATCGTTAAATGGAGGTAACGTTCCAGCGACACACGCATGACGATCAAATGCAGTGTATCCTTCTGGTGGATTATGTGGCCTATCATTTGGTCCCGGCAATACGACGTCGTCCATCGACAGGCCATGCCTCAAGCATACTCTCCCCAACATATCTTCAAAAACGTGAGATGGGACAGAATCTCGTGGATTGGGAATGAATGATGCATCGGGTAGTTCATCCGGGGCTGGACCAACTACATCGGGCTCAATATCGGGACCTCTAGTCTCGAAGGAACTATATTTTGAATTTCTTGTGGGTTTTCTTGCTGCTGCGAACTCGAAGGATCCATAACTAGCTAACTCATGAGAAACCATCGTTAGACGACAAGAGACCCGTGCATTCCCCGGTGTAAAGTGTATGAGTTGTGTTATGCAGTGCTATGGTGTGCATTACTTGAAGAATGTTGAAGAGTTAAAAAGAATATGCAAGCAGTTAAAGTTGTCACCATTCCATCGACGAGCTTCGAAAGGTAGTCAAGTATGCAGTTTAATTATTAAGTCCAAATATGCAGAAATGAAGCTCGTCGGAGTTATGCTGAGAAAATGCTAAAGTCTCATATCCATCATAAGAGGTTTCGAATCGATCGACAGGGGCTTGTTCGAACCGATCCGAAGTCAATTCGAATCGATGCCGGAAGCATACTTCGAATCGATGTTCCAAAGCCCGAGTTCGTATCGATCAGAATAGGGTACTTTCGCATCGATCTCCGGTTGCCTGGTTCATACCGATCAGGAGGTCCTTTACTTGAGATCAATTACCTTCGAATCGACGCCCTTCGTATCGATCATAAACCATAATTCGAATCGATCTAAAGTTGAAGGCTCCGAACCAGCCATGAGCTTGTTTTTGCATCGATTGTTTCGAATCGACACGATCTATCGCCGAAGCCATCGGTACGAACTACATTTTCTCCATCGAAGCATCCCAGGGATCGATGCAAAACCCAACGAAAGAGATTCTCATCTTCCTCAACTCGAATGCTGAACCCCCAGATCGATTCGAACCTACCTCGTCCACTCCCTCTTCTCCAAACCAGATCTGGTTTTACATAAACCTAGAACAAATGGTCGAGGGAAGAAGGATGGATCTGAAACGATGATTGTTGCTTGGAATCACGTTTGATTACCTAATTTAAAAAAAGGATTCGAGGAGTAGCGAATTCGAAATCGAACGAATCGATGGCGTGATTGAGTTTTTCCCTTCTGGTATTTCGAACCAAGAAGCGAAAAATGGAGGCGGCTGTAAAAAAATTAAAAAAGGTAAAAAGTGAGAAGGCCGAAGTATTTATAGGGGAGCTGGTGTGCAACCGGGTCGATTCGCCTTCCGGTGCGCGTAACCGGCCACATCCAGTCCAAGCGGACCTTGATTCGAATGGTTCTTTCGAGCCCGTTGGGCCTTGCTTTCATCGAGGCGAGATTCCTTTCAGACCTCATCGTTTCGAAGCCACTGCTCGACTCGATTTCATCCACAGGCCGTTAATACAAACCGTATCGATCGAATCATGTCTTGGGGACGCTTCTGAGCGCCAACCTCCATCGATACGAATCCACCCAACCTGGATCGGTTCGAAATCTCCATCTCGCAACCATTGAACCCGAAGCGGTACAGACATATCGATACGAACACTGGTAGTGTCGTATCCATCACAACTCAACCGTCTTGATCGATACGAACGCACGTTTCGCATAAAACAAATTCCTTATCCATCGATACGAAGCCAACCATTCAACCTCCTACATCAACTCAGGAGAAGATCAATGCAACATCTGACACAAGAGATTCAACAAACAACTAAACATTGTAATACAAGATTCAATCACATCAACGCAGGGTTGCAATGTTTGACAAAAGAGAAATGGCTGTTCAGAGAGGGAAGGCAGTTTTTCAAAGCACGTCATGTTCCCACAAGACGTACTTTGGTAGGCAAATGTTATCCTGCCTTTTGGCACGGCCGGGATACCAAGAATCGATCGAGAGCCAAGTTTGACCTGCTATGGATATCGGCGAATTTTGTCCGAGCCCGAATTAAGCTACAATTGATGTGACATGACAAGAAAGGTCATAGGAGTCAACATCTCAAATTTCAAGTAAATCCGAGTTCATACGCTCAAGTTATGATCGATTCGAATTGAAGGGAAAAGCCTCGAGTTTCGTATCCATCAATGTGGGTAATCTCATACCCATCGCAAGACATTGGTTTCGAATCGATCGCTTTCATATCGATCGGCTTCGAATCCATCAGCGGATCATCTACTTCGTATCAGCCAACTCCCATTAGTTCGTAGCGGTCAGGAGCGGCCGTGTTCAAACCCATCAATATCGTATCAATGGACTTCGTAGCCATCATGGAAGCCTTTCTTCGTATCCATCAGGTTACCAGGCTCTGTATCCCCCGAGAGGCTTCGGTTCGCATCAGCGGTTCGTATCCATCAGTGACTGCATTTCGTATCCATCAGTGACTGCATTTCGAATCCATTGGTAGAGCCGTATTCGAACCCAGGTATGAAAAATTGTTCGTATCCATCGAGGTCCCGCTCTTCGACTCTATTAGTAGACCTTACTTCGAACCCATCAGGAGCTCCTCATTCGAACCCATGGGCAGCGGTTAGTTCGTGTCAAAAGGACCTAGTCTATCGCAATTGCCTTCGCATCAAATGAGGCGAAATATATGGGTACGACACGGCCAAACCGGAGAAAAGAGGGGATTGACTCGAGAAATGCACGCCACCTCATCACAAAACACGCACATGTCAAAGAAGCTTCACACCAAATTTCAGCTCAATTGGACAACTTCTTAACTGATACGAAATGGTTTCGTATCGATCTTAGATTGGACCGAAACTTTCAGGAAACGGTCGCGTGGGCCCCCTCACGTGCCAGACCAAGTCTTACGGATTTTGGACGAGATCTTAGCTTCCTACGCCTATAAATAGAGCCCCAGAGCCAACAGAAGAGGGATCTTTTCAACTCTCAAGCGCCTAGACTCTGCCGGATCGAGGTCTTCATCATCCTACATCATATACTTGCTGTTGATTTTGAATTTCTAGTTGTAACTTGCTGTTGCTTGATGTACTCGCTTGTAAACGTTGAAAGAGAATCGATAAAATTGCTAAAACTTCACAGTGGACTTAGGCAACGCGCCGAACCACTATAAATCGCTTGTCTTTATCTTTATTTTACTGTTATTTGGTGTTTTTGTTAGATAATCCTCATTTTCAATTCATATTCTTCATTTATTATCTCTTCAAAAACTTCCGAAGGGTGTTGTGCCCATTTTTGGCACAAACATATAAAATATATAAAAATATTAAAAGTATTAATAACATGCAAAAAGACAAGTGTAAGTTGATATTAACACGCATAATAACAAATGTAAACCATTTTAACATGGAATTGAACAAGTGTCAATTTAGTTATTTTCTTTTCATTTTTAAAGATAATAAAAACATTCTTGTATATACACATCTACTTCTATAAATCTCATTTTTCTTTCATATGTTTCAAAAACTACAAACTAAAAAAAAAATCAAGTATAAAACCTGGTAACTCAAACGAGAAATTAAAATCTAAAACAAACAAATCCTCACTAAACATAAACCAGATCAGATCAAAAAAATTCGAGATCAAATTCAAATTCTAAGTCCAGCAAGAAAATTCAACTAGATTTGTAGCAAATCAAGCAACTACTTCAAGTTTTAACCTGAGCAAAGTTTAAAGCAATGATCAAATTCTAGATTTTCAAAGATCAGATCAACAACCAATTTTCAGTTTTCAAATTCAAGATCAAAAGCAATTTCCAGCTTCTCTGTTCAACATAAAAACTGTGAGTAAACAACCCTTTCAAAAAGCTTAAACTGTTTATATTTTGAATTGCCTATGATAAATACTTGATAGTTGTTAGATATGCATGTATGTCTGTGTGTATGTGTGTGTGTATATGCAAATATTGGTGTGCACATCTGGGAACAGGCAAATATGCATCTCTGTTTTTGATTACATGTTTCAAAACCTGTTCAAAATCTAAAATCTCTTCCTCTAATCCTTTTTATGCCTTAAGGTATAAACAAAATATGTTTGTATAATCAAGATCTAAGTTTTAAAAATATTTTGAGTAAAATTAGTTAGAGTTTTTCTTGAAATTAGAAAAATGCATTAGAAATCTGAAGCATGTCAAAATTCAAGTGTCGTAATTTATTAATTAATTTATATAATATGATTTGTTTTCGAAAACTATGGTTTTTAAAAAAATCATGATTTTTAAGCTTATAAATCGTGAGAGCTTGCGAGTTGAACGGAAAGGGGTTTTTTGGAAAATTGTGGTGATCGGAGTAGTGATGGGTCTCGGGGTCATTGTTGGAGCATGCTCGAAGGTCCGGGACCTCGGAAAAAATGATCGGAGAATTTTCCGATCATCATGGTGGCGGCACTGTGTCCTTGTAGGGTTTTAGACCCAGGTTTGGTCGACCAGGTTTGAGTGACTTTTACGACGTCGCCGAGGCACCAGACTCGACCAGAGGTGGGGGGATTGATGCGTGGGACTTCGATGAAGGTTGGTCGTGATGGCGAGTTCACTGGTGATCTGAGGCATCGGCACGAGGTGGTTTTGGGTGTCGAGTTTGCAGGTGGTTGTCGAGGTTGCTCAAATTCGATTCTCAAGTTTACGTTGAAATTTGGGTGGTCGTACTGCTAGAGGAAGTCGTCGTAGAATTGCTGGGGGTGCAGCGATGATCGGAGCACCAGCGAACTCGTGTGCATGTGCACATGGTGTCAGTGGCGTGTCAGGGGATTGAATTTGGAGAAGAGGGAGTGACTCGGGTTTGTATTCGAGGAGGTGAAGTTTTAGCTCAAGTTTGGTCTCATGTTGTTCGCAAGTGATTTTAATATGTTACACAATTTTAAAACTTAAACCAAAAACAAAGAAAAAAAGGCTCAGGGAAGAGCTTGGGAAAATCTGCATTTGGTTCGGGTGAAACTCGGTTAGTCTCGAGTATATGTTGAAATAGTTTTAAAATTTTGGAATAAAACAAGTTTTGAAAAAAAGTTTAAATGAATCTAGTTTTAACAATTTTTGTAAACTAATTCTTTGACATAATATGTGTTTTTTAAGTTTGGGATTAATTAAAGGTTTTAAAATAAATTATTTTAATTACTTAAGTTTAAAGTGTTTTAATATATATATAAACCTTAATTTTAGTGTTTATTTTTGAATAAACTTAATATTGTAATGAAGTAGATAATTAAAAAGATGAAATGTTTTTTTATCATTAATTTAACTTAATGGTTTTAAGTTAATAGGTTAATAATAAATTTATTTCAAAGGTTTATTAATAAGATTTAAATAATAATTAAGAAATTAATTAAGATAAATGGTTATCTTTAATTAATTAAAGGATAATTAATCATTGTAATTAATTAAGGATAATTAATTAAGGTAATTAAGGGATAATTACTTAATGAAATTGATTAAATATTAATTAATTAATGTTAATTAAGCCGGCTTAGGTAACTAATTCATAAGCAATTAATTTATTGGTTTAAATTAAATTAATTATAAATTATGTGATTAATTAATCTTGCTTATGGATGATTAATTATATTGAATGTTTGGATTGATTAATATCTCTATTATATTAATCTGTATTATTCGATGATATGAATTGCTTTGGATTGATTATGAATTGCTTTGGTTGAGCTGTGTTCAATGTATGTTATTTATTTGTGATAAACATTTACCTATGATGAATTGCTGTGTGAATGTGAATTTCTGAATTGAATTCAAATTGCTTACTTAAACAACTTGGCCTTTAAGACGACATTTGAATTTCGATGAGACCGGGAATTGGATTCCAAATGCTTATCTGGAAACCACATCGAATCTTAAAGGTGAATCTTTTGTTTAAGAATTAAAAATGGAAACATGTATCCACAAGTTTTAAAATAAGCCCTCATTTTTCGAAAAGGCCGGGGAAGGACATTAATTCATAAAACCCATTCCGAATAATGATACGATAGAATGGAATCGCATTTGAAGATGGTGTTGAAGACTGGATATTTTCGAGAATGAAAGGATTGCCTGTTGATTGTCTCCGTACCAAGTTGCTCCAGTATAGAGATTACCCTATGTAATAGGGAGTCCGGTTGAGATTAGGGATATCCGGATTTGCAAGGACTTTTTCCTTAATTGGGCGAAGTGCCTTCGATTCCATTCAGACCCAGGATGGACTTGTATGGATGTATGTCTGACATTACACTTTAAGATATAAAGCTGGTTTCTATCAAATACATTTCTGTTTGGTGGCGGATAATTTATTCTCTTAGCTTAACACCCTTCTCTAAGATGTACGAGCTCAGAGGTCATGTAGTTGATATTTACTACTGATATATTCCCAATTTGATAATGTGGCATGCTAAGTGCTGAGCATTGGTTGATCGAAGCATGGCTTTTGTGAATAGCATAACTTTGTGGGACGAGACTTCATCGAACCTCATACCCCGGAAATGGTCGAAAACAAGAAGGATGCATCAAGATTATGGGGTTCGCGGCCATCAGGGTATGTGCATTTCCTTCTGGATAAAAAGTGGTATTCTAGTGTGGAGCCCATATATTTTACTTATGTGGTTGTTGGTTGTTGTGGGGCGTCGGATAAAGGTCGGTTACGACTGGGGGATGGCATACTCGTGACAGTTAGTTACCTAGTTACAAAGGTAACCGGACTTGTGTTGGTAGAGATTCGATTAGGTTCTCAGGACATCCCTCCAGAGGCGTACTCATTCGGATAAAGGAAGTTCCTCGGCCTTGGCCATTTGTTGGAAATCCAAACAATCAATACAAGCCCTTTACGGTTTTAGTTGTACAACCTGACATTTTACATGGTAGCTATAGTATGCATACTATAATGGTACATATACTGGATAAGATTAATATTATACTTTCAAAATGTTTTCCACACTATGCACTTATAATAATATCAAAAGGATTTTCGCGTATCAAGCATGTTTGACTACTATAAGGAGAAACCTCCCCCATGTGTGCTATTGCACCGAGTGTGTGCCGGGAGACCTTATGGTAGTTTAATTTTCCAAAAGTATGAATGGATTTCTTTTGTTTCTTTTTGTACAAACAACTGTTTTTATGTTTCTCACACCAGTATCAAGATAGAATCGAAGTTTATTGTTCCCTTTTCTAAACTCTGGGTGCCCCTAATTTTTCACACGGATAATCTAGAGTCAGGTTATCTGTGTTCTGGAGTTAGTTCAGATAGTAGATGTAGATTTTGGAAGTCTTTGAAGCTTTTGGGTTTTGAGCTTTTTGATTTGAACTTTGGAGCTTTGGAATGAAGAAGCAATATGTCGGACTTGCTCACTCTTTCTCACTCTCTCCTTTGGAAGTCTATGTTATTATCTGTTTTATTATATAATTTGGCTCCGATGATGTTGATCTCTTGTTGTTGAATGTTGTATCCATGTTGTGTATCAATGAAAATCATTTTGTTTCCGCTGTGTTATTATCATCTATATTGTTATAGCTCCAGCGAGCCGGACTCCAACGTTTGAATCTCTGGCATTTGAATACGGGTGATGTATTGGATGCCGATTTTCGAAGGTTGAAGACTAGGTCTTCACATGTGGTATCAGAGCTAAAGGTTGAGTAAGAACTTTAGCTTTAGAGTATAGCTCATTAGGTGACTCATTATAGATAGGCTAGAAATTCCCTAGAATGGGTATATTCCCTAAGATATCTCGTCCATGTGCCTAAGTCAATTTTCTTACTATTTACAGATAGTGAGAATGAGTGCAAGAAGAGGACGAGGTAGGGGAAGGGGGAGTACTACTACAAATGGTCAAGACCCTGCAACAACAATGGAAGGAGCATCTCTTCCCATCCAACCCTAGCCAAATTTGGCAGAGATATATCGAAGGTTCTCAAAACTTGGAGGGAAACCATTCATGGGATCAGAGACTATTATAGAAGCGCAAGCTTGGATTCGATCATGTGAGAGGATTTTCAGAGGGTTGAAATTGGATGATGATCAAAAGAGGTTAATAGCTTCCTGGCAGCTCCAAGAAGAAGCTTTGGCGTGGTGGGCGACCACTACTTTGGCCGAATCGGAGGATGATTTTATATGGGATAGATTCAAGTAAGTATTTGAGCAGCATTATATGCCTTCCGCTGGTATTTCCAGGATGTACCAAGAGTTACCGATTTTAAGCAAGGAAATCTATCTTTTGAAGAATACTTAAATAAGTTTAACGACTTATCCCGATTTGGACCTGAATTGATGAATGCCCCTCTTAAGAAGAATGAGAGATTTACTAAAGGAATGAACAAAAATTTTCATGAAAGGATGACAGGCCATGGAAGGAGTCTTTTGCTAATTTGGTAGATATGGGATATAGATATGCCACCTCAGATAATCCCGAAGAGAAAGGAAGCGGAAGTAATCTAAATTGGAAGAAGAGAAAGTTTGGAGGAAAGGAGCCTTGGCAAGGTAAAGAAAAGAAGGATACTTAGGGGAACAAGGCAAAGAATGTTACCTATTTCAACTGTTTGGAGAAAGGTCATTATTCAAATAGTTGCAAGAAGCCCAAGAAGCAAGGGAAGAAGGATCAACCTAAAAATTCAGGACAAGAAGCCAGGGAATGGTACTATTGCCATAAGCCAGGACATATAGTTAAAGAATGCCTAATAATGAAGTAGGCCCAAGTAGCAAAGGTATATGCAATCAAGGGTTAACCTTCAACCTCAGGAGCTGATAAAGGAAAAGGAGTTTTGGAAGGTAATCTTCTTATTTATGATAAAATTGTTAGAGTTTTATTCGACACTGGAGCCACGCATGGTTTTATTTCCCAACAAACCGTAGAAGAGTTAAATCTCGAACCCAAATTCGTAGACGAACCTATTTGTGTGAAGAACCCGGTAGGAGGCCCTGCGAATCTTTGTTTACATTGTAGTAAAGTTCCTATTTCATATTCTCATCATCAGTTTCCTATCGGCCTTTTTGTTCTTGACTTTAATGAATTTGAAATTTTACTTGAAATGAATTGGTTAACAAAATATGAAGCTAAATTAGATTGTATCAATAGAACGATTTCGGTCAAAACCAAATTTTGGAATTTTATTGTGATTTCGTGTAAGGTTCCAAGTCCAAAGAGGGATAAGCTAATGTATTCTTTAGGGTATCACGAACCGAGTTTGGAATCCATACCTATTGTTCGAGAATTTCCTGATGTATTTGAATAAGTTAAGTCTTTACCTCCGCATAGGGAAATCAAATTTAGAATGGACTTGGTTCCCAATGCCCGTCCATTTTGTGCATGCAAGTCATAGGATGGTACCAAGGGAAGGAGTAGAGCTAGTTAAGCAAACCCAAGATTTACTGGAGAAAGGATTTATACGACCCAGTCGTTCCAGTTGGGGTTCAGCTGTAGTATTTGTAGCCAAGTCCGATGGATCTTTGAGATTATGCATAGATTATCGTGATCTTAATAAGTTAACTCTTAAGAATAAATTTTCTTTGCCCCGAATCGATGACCTATTTGATTAGTCTCATGGTGCTTGATTCTTTTCCAAGAAGGACCTAGCCCAAGGATTCCATCAGCTGAGAATTGGGGAAGATTGTATTCATTTAACTGCTTTTATGGGTCCGGATACATTCTACGAATGGTTAGTTATGCCCTTCGGACATGGCCCTGCATATCTCGTAGATCTGATGATCCGAGTATTTTGTGAAGTATTGAATAAGTTCGTTCTCGTATTTATTGATGATATTTTGATTTATTCCAAAACTGAAGAAGAGGATGTCGAACACTTAAAAACAGTTTTGGAAATATTGATGAGGAATATTCTTTTTGCCAAGTTTTCTAAATTTCATTTTCGGGTAAAAGAAGTTAGATTTCTGGGACATATTGTAACAGAAAAAGGAATCTCTGTAGACCCAAGTAAGGTTTCCGCTATCCTAGATTGGAAGCAACCCACAACCCCAAAGGAAGTCAAAAGTTTTCTGGGATTAGCCGGATACTACCGAAAGTTTGTCCAGGATTTCTCTATGTTAGCCAGTCCATTAACTAAGCCGACTATGAAGAATGCCAAATTTATTTGGACTCCAAAGTGCGAGGAAACATTCCAGGAATTAAAGAAAAGGTTGACCACTGCTCCCGTTCTTGCTATTATTAACTGGAATAAAGGTCTATCTATTTACACAGATGCATGTGGTGAAGGTATGGGTGCTGTTCTAATGCAAGAGGGTAGAATGATTGCCTATGCAGGTAGACAATTACGACCACATAAGAAGAACTACTCGATCCACGATCTTGAGCTTTTGGCAGTTATCTTTGCTTTGAAAATCTGGCGTCATTATCTTCTGGACGAATTTTTTTGAATTGTTCACCGACCATAAATCTTTGAAGTACCTCTTTATCCAGAAGGATTTGAATCTATGGCATTAATGTTGGTTGGAATTTCTAGCGTCATACGACCTGGATATTCAGTATACACCTGGTAAAGCCAACGTGGTAGTTGATGCTTTGAGTAGAAGGCATGCTTTTCTTGCTTATCTGGTTGTCACCTCCACTCTTCTTGAGAAGATTGCTAGTAAGCAAAAAGAAGATAAGTTTCTTCAAGAAATTTATGGGAGAATGCATCGAGGTGAAAATTCCAGCTTTGAAATCGATAATCGTGGAATTATAAGGTTGAAAGGGAGAATTTGTGTCCCAAACATCCCAGATCTCAAACGAGAAGTATTAAATGAATGTCACAAATCCAAGTTCATTATCCATCCAGGGGTTAACAAAATGTATCGAGATATTAAGAGGAGCTTCTGGTGGAAAACGATGAAGAGGGATATATTCATTTATGTTAGTCGATGCGCAACTTGTCAACAAATAACGAGTGATCAAATAAAGATGACAGGTTTACTCTAACCACTGGAAGTGCCCAAGTGGAAAATGGGACCGAGTGTTTATGGATTTCATAGATGGTTTTCACGAACTCGGAAGGGTAATGAGGCGATTTGAATTATTATGGATCATCTGACCAAGACTGCCCACTTTATCCCAGTTAAATCCACACGAAAGGCAGCGAGTTTGGCAGAGTTATAAGTGAAGGAGATTGTTCGACTCTATGGAATACCAAGTAACATAGTTAGTGATCGTGACCCGATCTTCACTAGCAGATTTTGGAAGGCATTTCAAGCTACACTAGGAACCAAGTTGAACTTCAGTACTGCTTACCACCCGCAGTCTGATGGGCAAACTAAGAGAAAAATCGAATCTTGAAAGATCTTTTGCGTGCTTGTATTCTTAATTTTGGAGGTTCATGGGAGGACCATTTGCATTTGGTTGAGTTTTCGTATAATATTAGTTATTAGACCAGTATTAGAATGGCTCCTTTCGAAGCATTGTATGATCGACCTTGTAGATCACCTGCATGTTGGATTGAATTGGGTGATAGACTTGTTCTTGGTCTGGACATGATAAGGGAAGCTTCTGAGAAGGTTGATTTCATTCGGAAGAAGTTGAAAATTTCCCGAAGTCGACAGAAAAGTCATGCCGACCACAGGAGAAGAACTTTAGAGTTCTAGTTTGGAGATTCAGTTTTCTTAAAGGTTTCTCCAATGCGTGGAGTTTTGAGATTTGGAAAGGTGGGTAAGCTGGCATCGTGATATATAGGTCCTTTTCCTTTACTTGAGGGGATCGGTCTTTTGGCTTATCGAGTGCAATTACCTAATTAGTTAGCTAACATGCATAATGTGTTCCATGTTTCACACCTTCGGAAGTATGTGCACGACCCAAATCATATCATTGAGGAGGTCGCTCAATAGGATTTTGAAATCACACCTAACTTGGCAGTGAAAAGAGAGCCATTGAAGATTATTGATCGAGATGAAATGCAGTTAAGGAATAAAGTGGTGAAATTGATGAAAGTACAATAGAGTGGAGATCCAAATGATTGAACTTGGGAAACAGAGGAAAGCATGCAGAAGTCTTATCCCAAATGTAGAATAGATATTGCGGCTTGATCTGGTAACCATTTCCCTGTTTTTTTATGTGCTCGTATGTTTTTTGTTTGTCTCCCTGTCTATTAAATTTCGAGGAAGAAATTTTCTTAAGGGGGGAACTGTAACGATCCCCTTTTTAAGCCAAATTTAATTTAGTAATTAATATAATTTTTTGGAATTAATTTGTGAATTAATTTGAATTTTTCCAAAAACAAATAGGATATGTGTTTTGTTTTATATATAAATAGATTGTAAATAAAATTTCGATATGAAAGTTAAAAATAAATATCTTAAAATATATATGTTTATTTATTAATGTATAATTAGATTTTAAATCATTTTTCTTTAAAGATTATATAAATATTAATAAAAGTAAATGTATAAATAAAAACATATATAAATATAAAATTAAATACAATACAATATATAAATTATAAAAAAATATTAAAAATATTAATAACATGCAAAAAGACAAGTGTAAATTGATATTAACATGCATAATAACAAATGTAAACCATTTCAACATGGAATTGAACAAGTGTCAATTTAGTTATTTTCTTTTCATTTTTAAAGATAATAAAAACATTCCTGTACATACACATCTACTTCTACCCTTCTCATTTTCTTTCATATGTCTCAAAAACTACAAACTAAAAAAAAAAATCAAGTATAAAACCTGGTAACTCAAACTAGAAATTAAAATCTAAAACAAACAAATCCTCACAAAACATAAAGCTGATCTTCTCAAAAAAATTCAAGATTAAATTCAAACTCTAAATCCAGCAAGCAAATTCAACTAGATCTGTAGCAAATCAAGCAACTGCTTCAAGTTTTAACCTGAGCAAAGTTTAAAGCAAAGATCAAATTCCAAATTTTCAAAGATCAGATCAACAACCAATTTTCAGTTTTCAAATTCAAGATCAAAAGCAATTTCCAGCTCTCTGTTCAACATAAAAACTGTGAGTAAACAACCCTTTCAAAAAGCTTAAATTGTTTATATCTTGATTTTCCTATGATAAATACTTGATGTATGTTAAGAAAAATATTTGTATAGTTGTTAAATGTGCATGCATGTCTGTATATGTACGCAAATATTGGTGTGCATGTCTAGGAACAGGCAAATATGCATCTCTGTTTTTGATTATAGGTTTCAAAACTTATTCAAAATCCAAATTCTCTTCCTCTAATCCTTTTTAGGCCTTAAGAAAAAAAAATGTTTGTATAATCATGATCTAAGTTTTAAAAATATTTTGGAGTAAAATTAGTCAGAGTTTTTCTGGAAATTAGAAAAATACAGTAGAAATCAGAAGCATGTCAACATTCAAGTGTCTTAATTTCTTGATTCATTTATATAATATGATTTTTTTTCGAAAACGATGATTTTTGAAAGAAAAAACATGATTTTTAAAAGAAAAAACATGATTTTAAGTTTATAAATCGTGAGAGCTTGCGAGTTGAAAGGAAAGGGGTTTTTGGCAAATTCTAGTGATCAGAGTAGTGATGGGTCTCGAGGTCATTGCTGGAGCATGCTCGGATGTCAAGGACCTTGGCAAAAATGACTGGAGAATTTTCTGATCATCATGGTGGCGGCACGGTGTCTTTGTCGGGTTTTAGACCCAGGTTTGGTCAACCAGGTTTGAGTGACTTTTGCGGCGGCGTCTGTGATGACCCGGAATTTTTGGCAATATAAATTTAATAATCTGTATAAAAATTAAATTGATTTCATAATTTGTGTTAATAAAATTTGAATTGATTTAATAATCTTCTTTTTATACATATTTAAATTAGTGAATTTATCTTTTAAAAGCTAATAAAATATTTTCTATTTATAATGTGTATATATATATTTGTATATATTGTAAATAGAAATATTTGGTTTTCTTTGGTTTGAACTTAATAAATAAAATCTTGTTTTTAAATTCTAATTTATTTTTGGTAAATTGGAAATTTTGATTTAAATTTAATATTAAGATTTTCAAAGCCATTTAATAAATAACTATATGGTTTTAAATTGTTAAGTAAGTGCAAATTGTTTAAAATGATTTTATCTTAAGTTTAAATTTAAATTAATTAACAAAAAGTTTTTTTGTTTTCTTTTTAAAATATAGCTTGATAAGATAAGTAATTTATAATAAAGAGATATTTTCTTTTATAAATTATTTCAAATTGATAAATGAGCTATTTTTAAACAATAATAATAGTGTATTGGTTTTACAAATGGATTTTAATAAAAAAAGAATTGTTATTTCAAATTGAATTTGTATATACACACACACACACACACACACTTGATTTTAAAATTTAATATTAGAATTTGATTTGAATTTAAAGTTTTGAAATTCAAATTATAGATTTTAAATTGTTTTGGATTTTAAAATATTTGTATAAACTTTTATTTACGAATATATTTGTTTTATTTCTTTTAAAATTATCTACATAAATAAGTACATATTAACTAAATAATTAAGCATAAGTTTACATTAATCTTATACTAACATTTAACTAAATACTAATTAATTAAAAGACATGTGTTATATTTTTAAGGCCTCATTATAACAAGTGTTAGATAATTAATATAATATAGGACAAGTGTCATTTAATTTAGTTTTCTTTTATATTTATTTAAAATCAAATTTCAGCCTTTATATAACTATTATTCTTCTCCCTTCATTTTTTTTCCTAATCTCATTTCTAAACAAATCTGAAATCAAAACAAAGAGAACAAATTTGTAAAACAACTCCTCAAAACCAGAAATCAAATTAAATCTGAAAACACTTCCTCTAATCCCTGCAATTCATCACTCATTTTCAAACATGCATGCCTGTAAAAGCATTTTCGAACAAGAACATGCATGTACATTTTCAAATCTGTTCAAGCCTGCATCATATATTTTCTTCAATCTGGAAATTATTACTGCATGCAACTTCATTTTCAAGTTCTAAGCAAATTTGAGAACTAAGAAAACATTCCAGTTTTCAAACCAAATCAAGCACAAAAGTTTTAAAGTAAAAAGGATTTCAGTTTTCAAAGCTTTTCAAAACATATCTGGAAGCTCTGTCTTCTTCAAATCTGGTGAGTAACTTCACTTTTAAAATTTAAAGTATAATTTTGATTGCATGTTATTGTTGTGACCAATATTGTATTGTGAAGTATGTTTGTGTATTTATATTATTGAATTTCTGATGTATGAAGTATGTATGCCTGTAACTTCTCTGTTTCCAGTTTTTGGTTCTTGTTTGATTTAAATTCAAAGCCTATTGATTTTGCCTCTGTTTAACTAAAGAGTCAAATCAAACTAGTTTGTTTAATCACAAACTTTAGTTTAGAATTTTATTTAAGTCAAAATAATATGGAAATGACACTGGAAACCAAATTAACTGATCAAGTTTTAAAATAAGTGAAAATTCAAATATCATAATTTAAAGTTTCAAGGTTAGGATCTGAAACATCATGTAAAAAAATGAATTTTAAAAATAAAATCGAGAATTTTTAGTTTGGGATTAAGGGTGCAGTTCTGGGATGAACTGGAAATGGTAAATTAGGATTTTTGGGTGATCTCAAGGATCTGGAAGATCGGGATCTTGGGTAATGATGGACGAGTGATCAGTTATGATAGGAAAAATGCCTGATGGTGATGCATTTCATCAAGGAGGTAGCAGCGGTGGTTTTTTTGTCTAGAACACTAGTTTTAACTAGGTTAGGAAATTCGATCACCACGGCTTCTACAGTTGATCGAGTGCAGTAGGGTTTTGTGCGATGGAAGCTTGGTCGTTGAAGAGGTCAGGGCTGGAGTTGCATATTTTATGGTGGTCAGAGTTTCGTGGTCGAGGCGTTTCCAGGTTTGGATGTAGTGGTTCCTGTCTGTGCCAAGTTTGGTTTTTACATCTCGAATTCGATTTCGAGATTAGGAGTACGATCTGATGATCGTATTAGGGTGTATGAGAGGTTGCCGATGTGGGAAGATCATCGTTGATGATCTGAGATGATCAATGTCACCATGCATGTGCATGGTGCACTGTTGTTCTGGTGAAGTTTGGTTTTGGTCGTCCTCGAGCAAATTGATATTTGACTCGAAGTAAGTGGATGATTTTCTCGAGGTAGTTTGGTTTTGGACTCAAAGCAGATAGGTTTGGCTCGGGTTAATTTTGTGGGTTACAGATTTAAACCTGTAATGTTTTTAAAATTTAAACTAAGTTTAAAATGTAAACCGGAGATTTAAATCTAAGTTTAAATCTGGAATTTAAATTTAGTTTGAATCTCAGTTTTAAAAATAAAAATAAAATAAAGCTTTTTAAATTTAAATTGTTTTAACTACTTTAAAATGTTTAAATAGTTTGAATTTTAAAAGTGAAGTTTTAAAGTGTAAGTAGAGTTTAAATCTAGTTTTTTATCTGGATTCAAATTTAGTTTGAACCTTAGTTTTGAAATGAAAGGAAGTGTTAAATTTAAAATGATTTAAACAACTTTGAATGTTAAAGTGTAGTTTTAAATATGGTTTGAATTTAAAATGAGTTTGGTTTTAAATTCTTTTAAGCTTCTCCTATAAAATAAATATTTCTTTAACTTGTGAAATAAAAAGGTATTTGAATTGTTTTTAAATTTTTGTTGAAGATAATTTGTATTCATTTTAAATCTTAAATTTAAAATGAAGTTTAAAAGTAAATTTGAAAGTAAATTTTTTTTAAATGCTTTGTTAATGATAATTTAATCATTAATATGAAAAAAATGTTTTTATCTTTTAATAAATGAAGATTTAATGATTTGTAATTCATTAAATTATTAAGGTAATTAAAATGGATAATTTATTTATTTAATTAATTAATGATTTGGATTAATTAAATAAGTAATTAAAGGTTTAAATTAATTAATTAATGATTATTACTTAGAATATTAATTAATGATTAAGAATTAATTAATGAAGTAATTAAGAATTAATTAATTTACAGTTAACACTTAATTAATTAAATAATTAGAGGTTAATTAATGGATTATTTAAGATTAATTAATTTGTAATTAATAATGATTAATCTAAGTTTAGTTTCTTAAGAAAAGAAATTAAAAGAATTGATAATAGTTAATGAAGGTCATTAACTAAGGATTATTTAATAATTAATTAATGTGATTAATTTTAATAGTTAATTAGATTAATTAATTAATGATAATCGTTTATGAAATTAGTTAAGTACAATTACTTAATGAAAGTAATTAAGGAATTAACTACCCATTGTCATTAATTGAGTTAATGAGATTTATTTAAGTTAATTAATTAAGTTTAATTTAATTTAAGATAATTACTGGATGATTTGGTAAGTGTAATTACTTAATGTAATTAATGAAGAATAATTACTTAGTTAAGTAATTAGGAAGGTAATTACAGGATGTAATTAATTGAAGTTGAAAGTAGTTTGGGTTTAATTACCATGTGTAATTTATAAGAAGGATAATTACTTAAAGAAAGTAATTAATAATTAATTACTTGGTGTAATTGATTTAAGAATTGATTAATATGTTATTTGAAGATAATTAAGTGATGTAATTAATTAAGGATAATTAACTATTGGATGAGATTAATCAAGGGTGATTAATAAGTATAATTAATTAAGGATTAATTTTTAAATGTAATTAATTAAGGAGTAATTAATTTAATTAATGTAGCAATTAAGGGTAGTTAATTACTGAATGTGATTAATCAAGAGTGATTAATAATTGTGGTTTAATTAAAGATTAATTACTTAATGTAATTAATTAAAATGTAATTAGGGATCATTAATTAATATAATTAATGATGTAATTAAGGGTTGATTAATTAATATTAATTAATAAATGATAAGTGATTAAGAGTAACTAATTAATGTAGTTAATTAAGGATTAATGTAATTAATTATAGTTAATTAATTAATGAAGTAATTAAAGGATTAATTACTATTTTTGGTTAAGAATAATTAATTCATGAAATTAATTAAAGGATAATTACTTGAATGTAATTAAAGGATAATTAATCAAGGGTGATTAATTAAGGTGGATAATTAGAGAATAATGAATTAATTGATTTGTTATTAATTAATGGTTATGTAAGCAAGATTTATATTGATGAAGTAATTAATTTAATTTACTTTAAATTAATTAGAGATGAAGTAATTAATTTAATTCATTTTAAATTAATTATAGTGTGATTATTAATCCTTTCTTATGTACGAATGGATGATACTGATGCCTTGAACGGTTTGTGATCTTAGATATGAGATAAGTAATGTTGTGTGATATGGATGCTTTGGTTAAAGTATGATGATAATATGGATTATCTATTTGTGATGATAATATGAATTATCTGTTTATAATGATAATGTGGGTTATCTGTTTATGATGATAATGTAGATTATCTATTGTGAATCTGTGAATTATCTATCTGTATGCATATAGATAATGAAATGAATTGTTTTAAACTTTAAAACAACTTGGACCTAAAAGATACGTTTTGGATTTCGATGAGACCGGGATCG
The DNA here is from genome assembly GCA_030765085.1 of Allium cepa. Taxonomy (NCBI): domain Eukaryota; kingdom Viridiplantae; phylum Streptophyta; class Magnoliopsida; order Asparagales; family Amaryllidaceae; genus Allium; species Allium cepa. The sequence goes on along the minus strand of CM060935.1, from coordinate 724,970,574 downwards.
GGTTTTCAGATTTGGATATCCGAAAACCACATCGATCCAAATTAACGATAGGTCGTGAATCTCAAGTGAAGAGTGAAGACTCGAGGTGTAAGGACTATTTGTCGTTAAAACTCTAAGGGTGATTCCAATATGAGTTTAACGGGATAGTACTTTCAAATTCGAGATGAAGTTCAGAGTGCAAGGGTTATTGTCGTTAACTTTGAGGGTGATTCCAAAATGAGTGTAACGAGATAATGCCTTCGGTTTCGTTCGAACCCGAAATGAACTTGTATGGATTGAATGCTTTCATAACATCGTCGGTGGATGATGAGCATTCTAAGATAGATGTGTTCTATAAAGGTAATCGTAGCCTCAAGCCTCATCAAACAGAAATGGCTAAAACAGGGGAGGTGCAGCAAGGCTAAGTGGGTCATGCCCAAGTAGGACGAGATTTTCCCATGTCTAGAGGTCCCTTTTTATCCGGTTGTGTGGGCAGTTGGAATTGCACACCAACTGCGGGGTTATCTTGTTCGGGACTATCCAGTAAGGGATGTTTCCGGCCTTGTGTTGCAGGGGATTTAGGGTGCATCCTCGGTACGTTGATCTAGGCCACATACTGTGACCGGCGGTGCCCCAGTAGCCTTGCCATTGATGGAAACCAAAACTCAAATAAGTACCCTCGGATTTGATTGTATACTTATGTAGCTGGAATTTAATAAATGCAACTGTTTGCGCCAAAATTGGTCACAAACCCCAAATATCGTGAAAGCACCAAACTATGAATATAGATCAGCAATATCTCAAACACAAATCTCAGATCTAAGCAATACTAAGTACAGCAATTCAGAAATAACAATCAGAAATACAAGATTTATAGTGGTTCGGCTATCTCTGGCCTACGTCCACTCCAAAGTTTTATCTTTTATTGATTATCCTTGCTGGTTACAGATGATTACAGCGATTACAATGAAGTAGTTTGAGTACAACAGCGATAGTAAGGTGTAGAATTGAATCTGGCAGAGTCTGGACGTTGAATAGCCAAAAGATCCTCTTTCTGTAGGATTCAGGGGGCTATTTATAAGCGTAGGAGACTGATATCGCTCTCAAACTTCGGAGACTTCTTTTGGAACGTGAGTGGACCTACGCGACAGACCCCACCAAGTTTCGACTCGATCTGTGATCGATACGAATCAATTTCATATCGATCAAAAAAGGATCCAATTGATCTAAAACTTGGCAGGAACATTCTTCAGCTTGTACGTAAGCTCATGTGAAAATTTCATGGTATTTGGATCTGTGGTTTAGGAGATATGCTCGATACGAATTGTGATTTTTTGGCAAGCCGTGTGATTCGAATCGATTGATTCGCATCGATACCTTCGAATCGATCAGGGCACGTGAGCATGCGGTGACATGTGGCGATGTTCCTGGATCGATCCACCTTATGCACCGAGTTGACCAAGTTACCTGTATTCAATTACGAGTTTTATTCGCATCAATTACTAGTTCGCAACCATTCATTCCAGTCCTTCTTCGAATCGACTATCGATAATTAAAGGATTAATTACTATTTTTGGTTAAGAATAATTAATTCATGAAATTAATTAAAGGATAATTACTTGAATGTAATTAAAGGATAATTAATCAAGGGTGATTAATTAAGGTGGATAATTAGAGAATAATGAATTAATTGATTTGTTATTAATTAATGGTTATGTAAGCAAGATTTATATTGATGAAGTAATTAATTTAATTTACTTTAAATTAATTAGAGATGAAGTAATTAATTTAATTCATTTTAAATTAATTATAGTGTGATTATTAATCCTTTCTTATGTACGAATGGATGATACTGATGCCTTGAACGGTTTGTGATCTTAGATATGAGATAAGTAATGTTGTGTGATATGGATGCTTTGGTTAAAGTATGATGATAATATGGATTATCTATTTGTGATGATAATATGAATTATCTGTTTATAATGATAATGTGGGTTATCTGTTTATGATGATAATGTAGATTATCTATTGTGAATCTGTGAATTATCTATCTGTATGCATATAGATAATGAAATGAATTGTTTTAAACTTTAAAACAACTTGGACCTAAAAGATACGTTTTGGATTTCGATGAGACCGGGATCGGGTTTTCAGATTTGGATATCCGAAAACCACATCGATCCAAATTAACGATAGGTCGTGAATCTCAAGTGAAGAGTGAAGACTCGAGGTGTAAGGACTATTTGTCGTTAAAACTCTAAGGGTGATTCCAATATGAGTTTAACGGGATAGTACTTTCAAATTCGAGATGAAGTTCAGAGTGCAAGGGTTATTGTCGTTAACTTTGAGGGTGATTCCAAAATGAGTGTAACGAGATAATGCCTTCGGTTTCGTTCGAACCCGAAATGAACTTGTATGGATTGAATGCTTTCATAACATCGTCGGTGGATGATGAGCATTCTAAGATAGATGTGTTCTATAAAGGTAATCGTAGCCTCAAGCCTCATCAAACAGAAATGGCTAAAACAGGGGAGGTGCAGCAAGGCTAAGTGGGTCATGCCCAAGTAGGACGAGATTTTCCCATGTCTAGAGGTCCCTTTTTATCCGGTTGTGTGGGCAGTTGGAATTGCACACCAACTGCGGGGTTATCTTGTTCGGGACTATCCAGTAAGGGATGTTTCCGGCCTTGTGTTGCAGGGGATTTAGGGTGCATCCTCGGTACGTTGATCTAGGCCACATACTGTGACCGGCGGTGCCCCAGTAGCCTTGCCATTGATGGAAACCAAAACTCAAATAAGTACCCTCGGATTTGATTGTATACTTATGTAGCTGGAATTTAATAAATGCAACTGTTTGCGCCAAAATTGGTCACAAACCCCAAATATCGTGAAAGCACCAAACTATGAATATAGATCAGCAATATCTCAAACACAAATCTCAGATCTAAGCAATACTAAGTACAGCAATTCAGAAATAACAATCAGAAATACAAGATTTATAGTGGTTCGGCTATCTCTGGCCTACGTCCACTCCAAAGTTTTATCTTTTATTGATTATCCTTGCTGGTTACAGATGATTACAGCGATTACAATGAAGTAGTTTGAGTACAACAGCGATAGTAAGGTGTAGAATTGAATCTGGCAGAGTCTGGACGTTGAATAGCCAAAAGATCCTCTTTCTGTAGGATTCAGGGGGCTATTTATAAGCGTAGGAGACTGATATCGCTCTCAAACTTCGGAGACTTCTTTTGGAACGTGAGTGGACCTACGCGACAGACCCCACCAAGTTTCGACTCGATCTGTGATCGATACGAATCAATTTCATATCGATCAAAAAAGGATCCAATTGATCTAAAACTTGGCAGGAACATTCTTCAGCTTGTACGTAAGCTCATGTGAAAATTTCATGGTATTTGGATCTGTGGTTTAGGAGATATGCTCGATACGAATTGTGATTTTTTGGCAAGCCGTGTGATTCGAATCGATTGATTCGCATCGATACCTTCGAATCGATCAGGGCACGTGAGCATGCGGTGACATGTGGCGATGTTCCTGGATCGATCCACCTTATGCACCGAGTTGACCAAGTTACCTGTATTCAATTACGAGTTTTATTCGCATCAATTACTAGTTCGCAACCATTCATTCCAGTCCTTCTTCGAATCGACTATCGATCCGTCATAGCCCTCGTTCATATCGATGAATATCGGTGTATTTCGCATCGATTGCTACAGATACCATTGATACGAAATGAACTCGCCTGAGCAAGATGGATACGAACAAGGACTTGTATGTTATCGATTCGAACAACTACGATGTGGGTGGACACGAACCAAACTCACAAGTGATCGATGCGAATCGGTCCAGTCCCTGATTGATACTAAGTAATTCAACCATGATGGATACGAACTGAATTAATATGACGCTGTGGCTTTCGGATCGATGCGAAGAACCTAACCCCATATGGAGTCGAACATCATCCATTCGAAATTGAGCTGTATAATGGATTCGAACTACATTTTCCCTAACTTGTATCGATCGTATCTTAATCATATGAACTCCAATTGATCTGAAATTTGAAACATAGCCTCCCCTAGTCCTGATCATCATTTCCAATTGATTCCGTCCCGATTGTACCTCGGCCAAATTTTAACGACCTCGATTGCTACCATATTTCCAATCGGTCTCCAATCCTGATATCCGTTCTTCCTTGCCAATTTGTTGATATTCATGCCTTGACCAAAAGGTGGGATAACATTTGCCTCCCAAAACATGCCTTGTGATAAGAAGGCGTGTTTTGAATAGTTTTGAATGCGATATCCGAAGTCCGTAGCCATATCATCAGAGTACATCATTCCCCACTGCTCCGACTCGATGCCAAATCCCCAAATCCGGTAACCAAAACTCTAGTCAGTTCCGTATCCATCTGAACCCGACAACCAAGTCCTAATCCATTCTTATCCAATAGCCAATACCGAATCCAGGACCTCTCCGGGTCGATATCTGAATCCGTAACCTTTCCGGGTTCTTTCCAACCACAATCCATACATGACGACCGTGGTCCAGTGTCCCTGGACGTTGAGCTAACCTCTCTGGGTTCTTGCCAAGCGTAATCCACACTTGACGATCGTGGTCCAGTGTACCTAGACGTTGAGCTAACCTCTCCGGGTTCTTTCCAAGCGCAATCCACACTTGACGACCATGGTCCAGTGCCCCTGGACGTTGTTCAATTCCATGGCTTAAGTCCTAAGCTGAATCCTGGTCTCTTCGGATCCTTGCTGAGTATAGTCCATACTCAGTGACCTGAAACAATAATCGATAATATGGGGCCTAAGTCCTAGGCCAAATCCTGGTCACTACGGACCCTTCTTGAGCATAGTCCATACTCAACGACCTGAATAAGCCAATTCGCCACATGCGGACAAAGAGACTTACCCCCTGCCAGATATAATCCATACCTGACGACCATTTACCAAAAAACCAGATAAAAATCCAATCAAAATCCAATCCAAAATCCAAATCAAATTAGAAAATCAGAAATTCGAATCAACATCCAAAACAGAAAGCAATCATCCAAACGAGAATCCAAGCCAGAAAGCAAACAAAACCAGGAGTTCAAACCAAACTCCAAAACCAAACCAGAAAAACAAGTGTCTAATCTTAAAAGAAAAGAAAGATTTCACAAACCATAGCGTCGCGGGTTATCATCATTCAGAGCATGCCTAAGGCTATCTCTGTCCCCGTACATGAGTAAATGACTTTGCCGTTTGTCGGTAGATTGCTACTTATTTCATATTATCCCGGTCAATTGATAACCAATCGATCATCATTCCTGGGCCTCACGCCATCATGGTTTGAGGTAGACGGTAGTTGCTCCTACTCCACCGCTGCATTCCGTGCCCCAACATACTGCCTTAATTGTCCATTCCTCACACGCTCCTCAATTATGTCTTTTAAGTTCCTGCAGCTGTTGGTATCATGCCTGTCCAAATCGTGGAAGAGACAGTGCCTTCCCGAAGCCCTTTCAGATTCAGATGGTTCTCTCCTAGCTGGCCTTCGGTAAGGAAGGCGATCTCGGGTTTCCATGTATATCCGCTCCAGCGTCTCGTTTAATCATGTGTATGTGGAAAACTTTGGATCCTTCCATCGCTTCCTAGCTTTTCCAGAATCATCATCCAACTTCCTTTTTCCTTTATCTTTATCCGAACCTCTGCTGGATGGTCCTCCACCCTCAGTCGCATTCACTTCCTTTAACTTTAAGTCCATACATGCGTCTTCTTGCCGAAGGAACCTTTCAGCTTCGTGAAAGAATTCCCCGAGATCCAGTGGTGGGTCTCATATTAAAGATATCTTGAAATCTGAATCCTCTCTGACTCCCGATACTGCCGCCATCAAAACCATCGATGGATCCGGCCGATCCAACGAAGCAACCGCCGCATTAAACCGAGTTAGAAAAGCTCTAAGTGATTTATCCGTCCTTTGCTTTACCGATGTTAGCGCCATCACGTTCTTAGGTCTTTTAATATGAACCTGAAATTGCCTTAGAAACCTATCCACCAACTCCGTCCATGTTCTGATAGATCCTTCCACCAGTTGCCTAAACCACATCGTGGCTATATCCGTCAAGTACAGAGGGAAACATCGGGCCATAACTTCCTTCGAAGCCCTCAGCACTTCCATGTGTCTAGTATATCTCATCAGATGATCTGTTGGATCAGCCTTGCCATTGTATACTTCCACACTAGGTAGCTTGAAATCAGGAGGATTTCGAGCCATCCTGATTTCCCGTGCAAACGGACTCCTGTTCACTCCTTCCAAATCTCTATTGGTCAGGCCTCCACGCATAGTTCTCCTAATAATTTCAGCTAATCTAGCATTATCTGTCAAAGGTTGCCCCCATGCCCCTGAGGGAATTCCAATACATACTCCTCATGCGGTTCACTAACGTTAGCGCTCGCTCTAGCTTGTTGAGCTCCATCCAAAGACCTTCCAGTGTCAGATCTTGCGGGCCTTCCCCCAAGCCTTTGTTCATTGCCCTCTGGTTCTGTAATCTATCCTCCATTGGGTTCCGCGACCCTAGTTCCTTGTTCCACGTTCGCAGTCATTGTAGTTGGTCTAAGGTTTTGTGTTCCTATAGCTCTCATCTGTTCAAAGAAAATCTGCATCATGTCTTGTTGACTCTTCAACAATCTCTCTTGCAATGAATTACCCATAGCTTCCATTTCATCCCTGGTGATGTAGATCGAAGCTTGTCCTTCCCCAGCTCCGAAGGATGCTCCTTGACTTCCTTCATGTTGGCTTCTCTCAGCTCTTTGCCTTCTGCTTGTTTGTCGAGTCATTCTCTCTAAATCTGAACTCTTCACGCTTTTCAAATCTGAACTTCAATCCGATGTAGCGGGTGCTAGTCCTTCTCAGTGAAAGCACCAAAGTATTTGCGCCAAAATTGGTCACAAACCCCAAATATCATGAAAGCGCCAAACTATGAATATAGATCAGCAATATCTCAAACACAAATCTCAGATCTAAGCAATACTAAGTATAGCAATTCAGAAATAACAATCAGAAACACAAGATTTATGGTGATTCGGCTATCTCCGGCCTACGGCCGCTTCAAAGTTTTATCTTTTATTGATTATCCTTGCTGGTTACAGATGATTGCAGCGATTACAATGAAGTAGTTTGAGTATAACAGCGATAGTAAGGTGTAGAATTGAATCTGGCAGGGTCTGGACGTTGAAAAGCCAAAAGATCCTCTTTTTGTAGGCTTCAGAGGGCTATTTATAGGCGTAGGAGACTGATATCGTGCTCAAACTTCAGGAGACTTCTTCTGGCACGTGAGTGGGCCCGCGCGACCGACCCCACCAAGTTTCGACTCGATCTGTGATCGATACGAATCAATTTCGTATCGATCAAAAAATGATCCAATCGATCTGAAACTTGGCAGGAACATTCTTCAGCTTGTACGTAAGCTCCTGTGAAAATTTCATGGTATTTGGATCTGTGATTTAGGAGATATGATCGATACGAGTTGTGATTTTTTTGGCAGGCAATGTGGTTCGAATCGATTGATTTGCATCCTTCAAATCGATCAGGGCATGTGAGCATGCGGTGACGTGTTGCGATGTTCCTGGATCGATCCACCTTACGCGCCGAGTTGACCGAGTTACCTATATTCAATTTTGGAGTTTTATTCGCATCAATTACTGGTTCGTAACCACTCATTCCAGTCCTTCTTCGAATCGACTATCGATCTGTCATAGCCCTCGTTCGTATCGATGAATATTGGTGTATTTCGCATCGATTGTCGCAGATACCATCGATACGAAATGAACTCGCCCGAGCAAGATGCATACGAATAAGGACTTGTACGTTATCGATTCGAACAACTACGATGTGGATGGACACGAACCAAACTCACCTGTGATCGATGCGAATCGGTCCAGTCCCCGATCGATACGAAGTAATTCAACCATAATGGATACGAACTGAATTAATATGACGCTGTGGCTTTCGGATCGATGCGAAGAACCTAACCCCATATGGAGTCGAACATTATCGATTCGAAATTGAGCTGTATGATGGATTCTAACTACATTTTTCCTAACTTGGATCGATCATATCTTAATCATATGAACTCCAATTAACCTGAAATTTGAAACATAGCATCCCCTAGTCTATATCATCATTTCCAATCGATTTCATCCTGATCGTACCTCGGCCAAATTTTAATAACCTCGATTGCTACCCTATTTTCAATCGGTCTCCAATCCTGATATCCGTTCTTCCTTGCCAATTTGATTGTATACTTATGTAGCTAGAATTTAATAAATGCAACAATTTCGGCTATTTCATATTTACTTGAAAATTGTAGACCCTATTATAATATCACTGGATTTCTTACCAAATGTTTTGGTTAGCGTAAGGTAAAAACTTACCCACGCTTATGTATGGGATGTAACGACCCGTAAAATTTGATGATTAAAATGAGTTAATTAATAAGATTTTAATTAAATTTAGAAAGAAATAAAAATCTTATAATTTATATTGGAGCGAATGTTAGAGATTAGATGTAGCAATTGTAATTAAAATTAACAATTTAAATTTATATTGCAATTAATTGAAATAATGTAAATTGTCATACATGGTTATAAGTTTAATATAAGAAACAAATGGGAATGTTGAATTAGTGAATTATTAATAAAAATATTAACTAGAATGGAATTCAAATTGATATAATAATGGAAAGTGTAAATTGTTGCATTTGGGTATTAAATTTAAAATAAGTAATAAAAGGTAAGCATTTTATTTACCAATGCAATAATATATTGATTTATAGTAAATGCATGTAAATTTAGGCAATAATCTTAATACATGGTAAACAACACTAATTAAATTTAATAATAAATGAATGGAACGAAATTCCATTTAATGAAAATAAATTTAAATGTTAGGACTTGGTTATAAATGCAAATTAAGTAAATAAAGGTAAGTATGGTATGAATATATGAATTAATGTATGATTTATGGTAATAGAATGAATCCGTAAGATGTAAGAAATTATAATAAATAGTGAAATAATAACCAGGACGGAATATAACAATGAAGTTAATTAAAGTTGAACTGTGTAAATTGAATAGAAATGTAATTTATTTATAAGGTAGTAATTGATGTAATAAAAGTATGAAACCAAGTAAATAAATTGATTGAGAATATAAACCGTAATTTATGTACATATCTGGCAATTCTAATAAAATGGAAATAGTAGTTAATATAAAGAAAGGCTGGAATTTTGAATATAGTAGTTTAGTGAAAGACAAACAAATCATTCCATCTAAATCCAATTTATAATAAAGCATAATTATTGCAGCAGTTGGAATTTAATATTATGCAATTGAAATAAAGATGAAAATAGAAATGGAATAAAATTTGTGTTATATATGGGATAATAACCTGGGTTGATAGGTAACAAACTTTTAAATGCAAATAAATGCAAATAGGTGACAATTAATATAGGTTGTTTATTTATATAATGTGTCAAATAAACTTTGGTAATCAATTTCAATAAATCTTAATTTAACATTTTGTTAATGCAAATTAATGTAACAATTGATGTAATAAAGAATGGAGCCAAGGTAAATTAATTTACTGGATTTAAAATCTAAATTTATGGGTGAAATTGACAAATTTCAATATGATTGGATTATGGTAGTTATTACACAATAAGTGGAAATAAATTAGTTAATACGAATAAAGAGGAAACAAAAAGTATCAGTGTAATGAAACGTAACCAAATGTTAAATATGTTTATAGGATAATGATTGTTTGAATAATAAGAATGAGATTAGTTACTATGTTAGCTGAAATAAGATGAAATTGATAGAATAATAAATGGAAAGCAAATTAAATTGAATTATTGGAAATTAAATTTATAATTTTGAATGTAATGAAATTGGAAGTTAACACTGAAATTTATAAATCAATCAACTCTAAATTGACATTTAAATTTGGTTAATTTAGTGTAAATGATTAAGAAAGTTAAAAATTGATGAAATTTGTTAATTATAGAGCTGAAATTGAAAAGTGATTTAATTAATTTAATTAATATAAAAATACCCATTTTGGCCACTGACTCGGATTTCGACGAAACTAGTTTTATCGGATCCGTAACGGTGAATTATTGTAGGATTTCTAGTTTCGTAGCGATCGGACTTGTCGTTTGATCGTACGGACTCGAAACGCCTTGAAATTAATGAAATTGAAATCAATTTAAAAAATATTGATTTGAGCATAACTTCTTCATACGATGGAATTTGGACTTGAAACTTGTTCCATCGCGTTTAAAATATTTTAAAACACCTATTTTGATATATGGGTTGACCCAATTTCGTTCCGGAGTCGAAACAGGCTTTTTGGGCCACTTTGGCGTTAGCACGTAAATCTATCTTATCCATCCATTCAAATGTCAACCCTGCCTATATATCCATCTACAAACCCTAGCAGCCTCTGTTCCTCATTTCTATATGTTCTATTCACCTCCTCACTTCAATGACAGACAAACCCTAATTACAATTGCAATCCCAAATCAAATCCAAAGATGAAATTTCAAACTCCACAATATATGCCAAATTTTATATCAATTCGAAGCTCTCGAAGAGCGTAACTCAGATCTGCAACTCATTTTTCGATTCGACGCATTGTTTGACGAGAAATCGAAGAACAATTTTCAGCCATCCATTGCGTCAAAATCAACTGCAGCTGATCGACGAATCGAAGTTGCAGAAATGTAGAGAGAGCCGAGGGGGTCGCATCCATGTGGGTTATGTGATGGTTTAACGGCTAGATCGCCGTATTAAATTCAACTAGGGTTTGGTAGAAGGTGGCGGCGTGCGGCGTTTAGGGTGGCCGAAGGTGAAGTGTGTGGTGCTGGGGGGTGCGGCTCGTCGTGACGGGGAGAAAAGGGTAGGTCGGCCGGCCTCTGATGGCCGTAGGCGAGAGGGAACCATGGTCAACGATCGTCAAATGGGTTTTCTGCGTGCTTCGTTTCTGTGCCTGGAAGATGAAGTAGTGTGCATTTTCCTCGCTGGACGCACTGCAGTGGTGACGTGGCTAGTAGGATTGAGGGTGAGCTTTGTTTTTTGTTTGTTTTAATTAAATATTGAAATTCAAACACACTAATCGCCATATCTTCCACATACGACATCCAATTCACGCGTGGTTTTTTATTAGGATCGTATTGGAATTCCGAACATTTTGGCGCTGGTTTGGACGAATTTGGAGACTGTGCAATTTTTAGGTTTAAACTAGATTTAAATTCAAGTTAAATTCAAAAGGTGAGTGTTTTAACCCACTCACAACTTCTAAAATTTCTTATGTTTGGTAAATTAATTTATGTTGTGATTATGCATTTATTTACGACTGTTTCATATATTTTAATCATCGTCTCAATTAATTGCATTTATTGAAATTAAATCGTTATTTAATTTATTATTGAATATAACTGCCAGTTAATTACCTGTTATATATTGTCAGTTATATATTGATATTGATTGATTGTTTGTATGAAGATTGTGATGGATGTATGATTTTATGATGGATGAATGGATGTTTTATTTATATCATCATAATCTGCAAGTTGTTATGCATTTATTTTGATTCGAGATTGCGGTTTGAAATGATATACAACCGCATTTTTATTTTTAAATTGTGGATTGAAATGATAAATATCAGTATCACTTGACCATAGGATAGAAAATTATACACAGGCACCGCGGTATATATATAAAATTATTTTGAAATGATTTTGTGGTTTTGTAAAGAAATATATGGGCTATACAGATATTTATTTTAGATGTTATATAAATGCTATTTTATTATAGATTTAGCTATTTACAAATTTATTTGGAATTTTAAATAAGCTAAGTAATAAGTTTGATTTCTTTTATATAATATGGTTAAGTATCTATTTAAATTCTACTGTATATAGAGTTTATAATGACTCAAAAAAAATTTAAGGTTTGAAGATAAATGTGAATTTGATTTGAATTTAAGATTTAAGAATTATCCTCGAAAAAAATTGATTTGAAATATAAATAAATTGAGATTTAAAAGGTATGATTTTATAACTTGATTTTTTGTTAGAGGGTTTAAATGAATATCAAATTGATTTAAATGAATATTATCAAGTTAATGTAATTGAAAGAATATCCAATTATTTAAAGTCTAAGGTTTTACTAGAATGATATTTGATTTATTAAGTAAACATTCAAATCTAAATAATAGTAGTTGAGATTGATATATATGAAATTATCAAAGAATAAGTTTTGAAATGGTGGAATATTTAAAGCTTTGAAATATATGGAAATTATATTGGTTTATTTGGGAATTTAAAATCCATATTGGAATTTATTTGTGAAGGTGAAGAAGCTATGATACTATATAAAGTAATTAAATATTTAAACCATTTAAGTGGTGAAGTATGTTCAAAGTTGTGAAATTCAAAGTTTTATGTTTTGAAAGGCTATATTTCAAGTTTTGGTTTCGAAATATTATAACTTTGAAATGTTATGGTTTTAGATAGGGATATATTTGAAAATGATATCAAATTTGATTTGGTTTTTAAAAGAGAAATGATATCATATTTATATGGATTTGAAATGGATATTATATTCTGGTTTTGAAAGTATAAACTATTTTGATAAGACCCTGGTGTTATAATAACGTTTGGTCGTTAAAGAGACCGGGATCGGAAGTTGTCATACTCTCTGCCAACTCCGAAAACCACTTTAACAACCGTGTACGCGGTGGAGATTCCAGAATGAAGTAGGATGGTGGCGGCGTTTCCTTTGAGGTAAATACGTGGACCCAACTCCCGTGAGTGTGCATAAGGTGGCTAAAATAGGAGCGATTGACGGGCTAATGAGGTAGCACCTTTGATCGGACACATCCCTTCGATATTATTCTTTGACTTTTGGATTGATTCGGTGGCCACTTTTGATTTTTTTATTTGGGGGCGTGGCTCTAGGTGGGCGGTAGCTGCGCGCTACGCGTTACAACTGGCCTGGAAGCGTAATTAGTATATCTACCCTGGCATTGCCTAGTTGTGTCGTGTGACCTACCCTATCGCGCCCTGTACGAGTTTCTATTTGTGTCGTACCTATGGAGTACCCTCTGGTAGCCTTCCGATCAGGAGATATTACGGTACTGTATAAACTATTGGCATTATTACGTGTTAAGGTGGAAAATGTAGAGCCTTGATGCTATTTAAAAGTAAGTTTATTTTGCTAATAAACACTATTATAATAGTGAAATATTACTACATAATAAATAGTTTAACGGATCCTTAGGAGATGTGAATCCTGAGCATCTCTTGAGTTACTACACTCACGTTTGACACTGGATAGGAGATGTCAAATCCCGTAAACATCTCTGAAGTTGTTCCACTCATATTGTTTATTGCTGATTTAACTTACATAAGATATTTTAGTTCTGACTCGAGAGTTTTGTCCTTTCAATTCGCTCGGGTCAGTTCGAGCATTTCAGGATCGAAGACTTTATTTCTGGAGGACGAAGGCGAAGATTTCATTATTATTATTATATTATATTGTTCCACTACACCATTTTATTCCGCTGCATTATTATTGTTCTCGGGTGTGTGTAACTCTGATATGTATTGTATATGTATATCGAATATTTTGTAAAACAGCCTCATGAATTGTATATTTGATTATTATATTTTATCGTTCCGCTGCAAGATTCTGTTTTGTTCTTTTCTTTCTCTGCTTCTTCTTATTTACCCCATAACAACCCGCCCTTTGGTATGATTTAAGTCTGACGTGTGTGGTTTATCGTCGATTTAAAGCGTGCAAAAAGGCGGGACGTTACATGGGAAGTCTTACGTGATACCTTTTCTTCAAAGGTTTTTAAAAGTTAAGAAACTTTAACCTGTTACTCAAACCAGACCCATGTCTGATCCGGAGTTTATTTTCTGTTTTCTTAAACTCTTGGGTACTCAAATTTTATGAGTAGCCAAGGGATTCAGGTTAGCTTTGACAAATTGTGAAGGAGCAATGGAGCAGGAGGCTTCTGCGTTATAGATATATAGTGTTCCGCTGTGTGATATCTGAGTCGATTGTTGATATTGTATTTAAGTTTTAATAACTAGACAGGTGTTTATAACTATCTAGTATGTGTTGTATAAGCTGTGTAACTCTGATTGATGTTGTATATTATGTAATACTTATGTTATTAATATAATTTATTCGTTTCGCTGTTGAGATTCTGATGTTGTTTCTTTCTTCTTCTCTTTCTTTCTCTTTTCTATTCCTTTCTTTCTTATTAATGATGCGTCATTTTGTGGAGAGAATGGTGGGTGGTTACATCGTTGATGCGTCGGACTCGACCAGAGGTGGGGGGATCGATGCGTGGGACTTCGGCGAAGGTTTGGTCGTGATGGCGAGTTCCCTGGTGATCTAAGGCATAGGAACAAGGTGGTTTTGGGTGTCAAGTTTGTTCCAGGCGGTTGTCGAGGTTGCTCAAATTCGATTCTCAAGTTTACTTTGAAATCTGGTTAGTTGTACTGTAAGAGGAGGTCGTTATCGAATTGCTGGGGGCAGTAGCGGTGATCAGAGCGCCGGCGAACTCGTGTGCATGTGCACGTGGTGTCAGTGGAGTGTCAGGGGATTGAATTTGGAGAAGAAGAAGTGACTCGGGTTTGTATTCGGGGAGGTGGAGTTTTAGATCGAGGTTTGGTCTCGGGTCGTTCGCAAGTGATTTTAATATGTTACACAGTTTTAAAACTTAAACCAAAAACAAAGAAAAAAAGTGACTCCGGGAAGAGCTCGGGAAAATCTGCATTTGGCTTGGCTGAAACTCGGGTTAATCTCTAGTATATGTTGAAACAGTTTTAAAATTTTGAAATAAACAAGTTTTAATAAAAAGTTTAAATGAATCAAGTTTTAACAATTTTCGTAAACTAATTCTTTGATATAATATGTGTTTATTTAAGTTTGGGATTAATTAAAGGTTTTAAAATAAATTATTTTAATTAGTTAATTTTAAAGTGTTTTAATATATATAACCTTTATTTTAGAGTTTATTTTTAAATAAACTTAGTATTGTAATTAAGTAGATAATTAAGAAGATGAAATGTTTTTTAGTCATCAATTTAACTTAAAGGTTTTAAATTAATAGGTTAATAATAAATTTATTTCAAAGGTTTATTAAATAATATTTAAATAATTATTAAGTAATTAATTAAGATAAATAGTTTACCTTTAATTAATTAAAGGATAATTAATCAATGTAATTAATTAAGGATAATTAATTAATGTAATTAAGGGATAATTACTTAATGAAATTGATTAAAAATTAATTAATTAATGTTAATTAAGCCGGGTTAGGTAATTAATTCATATGCAATTAATTTAATGGTTTAAATTAAATTAATTATAAATCATGTGATTAATTAATCTTGCTTATGGATGATTAATTATATTGAATGTTTAGGTTGATTAATATCTTTAGTATATTAATCTGTATTATTCGGTGATATGAATTGCTTTGGATTGATTATGAATTGGTTTGGATTGAGCTGTGTTCAATGTAAGTTATTTATCTGCGATAAATATTTATTTGTGATGAATTCTGTGTAAATGTGAACTTCTGAATTGAATTAAAATTGTTTACTTAAACAACTTGGCGTTTAAGATGGCATTTGAATTTCGATGAGACCGGGAATCGGATTCGAATTGGTTATCCGGAAACCACATCGAATCTTAAAGGTGATTCTTTTGTTTAAAGATTAAAAATGGAAACTTGTATCCACATATTTTAAAATAAGCGCTCATTTTTCAAAAAGGCCGGGGGAGGACAAAGTCATAAAACCCATTCCGAATAATGATACAAGGGAATGGAATTGCATTTGAAGACGGCGTTGAAGAACAGATATTTTTGAGAACGAAAGGATTGCCTGTTGATTGTCTTTGCATCGAGTTGCTCCGGTATTGAGATCACCTTATGTGATGGGGAGTCCGGTCGAGATTGGGGATACCCGAATTTACAAGGACTTTTTCCTTAATTGGACGAAGTGCCTTCAGTTCCATTCAGACATAGGATGGACTTGTATCGATGTATGTCTAACATTACACTTTGAGATATAAAGTTGGTTTCTATCAAATACATTTCTATTTGGTGGCGGATAATTTATCCTCTTAGCTCAACACCCTTCTCTGAGACGTACGAGCTCAGAGGTTATGTAGTTGATATTTACTAGTGATATATTCCTAATTTAGTAATATGGCATGCTAAGTGCTGAGCGTTGGTTGATCGAAGCATGGCTTTTGTGAAAAGCGTAGCTTTGTGGGACGAGACTTCATCGAACCTCACACCCCGAAAATGTTCGAAAATAGGAAGGATGCGGCAAGGTTATGGGGTTCGCGACCCTCAGGGTATGTGCATTTCCTTCTGGGTAAAAAGTGGTATTCTGGTATGGAGCCCAGATATTTTACTTATGTGGTTGTTGGTTGTTGTGGGGCCCCGAATAAAGGTCGGTTACGACCGGGGGATGGCATACTCGTGACAGTTAATTACCTAGTTACAGAGGTAACCCGGCGTTGTGTTGGTAGAGATCCGGTTAGGTTCTTAGGACGTACCTCCAGAGGCGTACCCATTCGAATAAAGGAAGTTGCTTAGCTTTGGCCATTTTTTGGAAATCCAAACAATCAATATGAGCTAGTTGTAGAACCTTCCATTTAATATTGTAGCTATAGTGGGCATACTATAATGGTACGTATGCTGGCTAAGATTAATATTATACTTTCGAAATATTTTCCACACTATGAACTAATAATAATATCAAAAGGATTTTCGTGTATCAAGCATGTTTAACTACTATAAGGAGAAACCTCCCTCATGTGTGCGATTACATTGAGTGTGTGCCGAGAGGCCTTATGGTAGTTTCATTTTTCAAAAGTATGATCGGATTTCTTTTGTTTCTTTTTGTGCAAACAACTGTTTTTATCTTTCTCACATCTGTCTCATGACCGACTCGGAGTTTGTTGTTCCCTTTTCTAAACTCTGGGTGCCCCTATTTTCCCACACGGGCAGCCTTGAGTCAGGTTATCCGTGTTCTGGAGCTATTTCAGATAGATGTAGATTTTGTAAGTCTTTGAAGCTTTTGGGTTTTGAGCTTTTTGATTTGAACTTTGGAGCTTTGGAATGAAGATGTAGTATCTTGAACTCGCTCGCTCTCTCTCTTTCACACTCTCCTTTGGAAGTCTATGTTGTTGTCAGTTTTTGCTAAGTGTGTTGTATATTTTGGCTTTGATGATGTTGAGCCCTTGTTATTGAATGTTGTATCCATGTTGTGTATCAATGAAATTATTTTGTTTCCGCTGTATTGTTATCATATAATATGTTATAGCTCCAGTGAACCAGACTCCAACGTTTGAATCTCCGGCTTTTGAACATAGGTGATGTATTGGATGCCGACTTTCGAAGGTTGAAGCCTGGGTCGTCACAATCTCTTTCAAAAGGAAGCAATTGAAGCGCAAGGGTGCTTTTGACCCTTTCGAAAGCTTGTAACACATCTGACCCTTGACTATAGCATCCTTTCGACTCCTTCGGAAGGATTCGGTAGTGATGTCATCTCTTGTTCTTCCTTCTCTTCTATTCATTGTGGTTTCAACAAGGTTGAAGTAATAATTAGTGATAACATCACCATTTAGGTTGTTGTTTTAATGTCCATTTTCCATATTTCATAGTCATAATAAGCGGTGATAGCGAGTAGTATCCTAGCGGATTTAAGCCTGATTACTAATGAAAATGTTTCGTCATAATCAATACCTTGAATTGGATGGAAACCTTTTATGACTAGCCTTTCTTTGTAGATATCCTACTTTCCATCTGCACCGATCTTCTTCTTAAAGATTCATTTGTATCGATGGGTTTTCACCTCTTCAACTACCCTCTCTAAAGACAATACTTTTTCTCTTACTACATGAAATCCATTTTGATTTCATAGCATCAATCCACAATGCACAGTCCTTACTCTCTAATGCTTGTCAGTATGTGAGGGGATGGTCATCATGAATGATAAAATTTACATTCTCGCCACCCGTAGTATATCTTTGGTGTTCCATATTCCCCATTAGACTTCTAATCAGTTGTGTTTTTTCAACGGGTGTTGAATTATTGTCTATATATTTAGTCTGTACGAAAGTTTCTTGGATCTCATCCAAGTCTATCTTACTTACACTTATCTCTTAAGAGATAAGTTCCCTATCCAAAAAGGTGGAATGTCTTAAAACAATGACTTTTTGTTTCTTGGTATGATCGAATGTGTATCTATAAGAATTTGCTAGGTACCTTACAAACTTACATAAGACCGGTTTAAACTCAAACTTACCGGGGTTTACCTTCTTAATGTAAGCTAGATAACTCCAAACCTTATGGTAGGGTTTCTTCCTAGTCTGTAACTAGTATGGGGTCTTAGGCACATATTTAGAAGGTACACTATATAAAATATATGCTACGGTTTTTGGCGCATATCCCCAACACGAAAGTGGAAACTCATTTCACTCATCATCAACTGAACCATGTCTAACACGGTTTGATCTCTTTTTTTCGTAACGTCGTTATGTTACAGATATAAGGAGTTGTCAGTCGCTATGCACAGGATCAAAGATAGCCAACAGTTGTAAACAGTGTAAATGCATGGAAATAAAATAGTAGATAACATAGTCGATTTTATATTGGTTCAGACTTCTCGTCCTATCCAGTCCCAAAGCTCTCCTTCGATATTTCCTTTAACCAAATAACCCTCACTTCGCCCGGAAGAATAGACTTATACAAAAGTATTTCTCTAACAATCTTATTTCTAAATAACATGGATTTTGACTAAGAGTACAAATCTTCCTATGATCTCCTTTGAGTATGTGAATATGAATGCTTTGAGTTTTAGGAAGTTGTTTAACAAAAATGATATTTTGGTTATGATAGACTGAGAATTGGTAAACAAGAGTTGTACAAATATGTAGATAGAGAATAAAAAGAAATTAAGAGAATAGTTTATTGTCTATTTGTATATACAATCATTGATGTATTTATAGGATTACAGAGATGCAGATGAGGAGTTGTTACTGTTAAATAAAGTCTATTCGATTTAATGGCTGCAGCCTTTAAAGAAAAGATGAGACTATTCAATATGAAACAAAGCATCTTTTCAGATTATTCATGTGTGCATATATACTTAAGGAGAACTTACAGTGTTTATCTAAGACACTTAATACACTAGTATAACCTTAATAATCATAGCATGGTCCATAAATCTTTGTTTTTCTCTGAGTCCTAATATCTTTGATCATGACGATCTCTTGTAGTGTATACTTGTAATCTTGATACAATATATAATATATGTGATTGTATAGATGTTGTCATTGAAACCATAGAATGAAGGTTCTAACATTCTCCCCCTTGTGATGATGACAACTATACAATCATTAGTCATGTAAAACAACACCACATAATTTAATCTCCCCCTATGTATATGCTTATAATGTCCCCTTTTGTCATTACTGAAAATAAAATAAGAGAAAACTTAAATATATAGTTACAGTGAATAACATAACTGTGTAATGAATTGATTATATACAACTCCTATCAACATGCTCAATTTTCTCCTTCTTTGTCATAAAAAAAAGGTTGAAAATATGTAATTATTAGCCAATTTTTGAAAAATAGTTTAACAAAATGTACATAATTTGGCTATTGTTATGTACAAAAATGATTCAAACAATATTAAGTATAGTTGTACCTTTCTTGAGATATTTATTGTCTTCAAAAAATAATTTTATTTTCCTTGAAATGATTTTTCACACTATATTTCTAGCACCTTTGAAATCAACATACTATATAAAAAGAGAACCTAATTTATAATTTCAAAAAATATTCATTTTTGATACTCTAGTAAAATTACCTATCCCAAACAATAAAAAAATGAGTTAGATATACCTAACCTGCTGCAATTCCATTATCTATAAATGCTCGTTCTCCATCGTATGTACGGAGCATTTGTTATTCAAAATTCATCTCATCCTTTTATCTTTCTTATGTACTGCAAAAAATAAATTATATATTTTGGTAGCTACTTCTTATGTTAGGGTCCAGGGTTAGGTCAAAAGCAACCATATTCAAGAGGATTTAGTGGAACCTTTAAAAATATAATTTTTCATTATTAACTACTATATTAAAATAATCGTCAATGTATTTTTCTCTGTTTTTCCAATTAATAGGAACCCAAATACTTAGATTATTTTTATTCATATTTCCCGTTAATGATTCTGTATTTCTAGAGATATTATAAAAATTATTGGTCATAGTAGTACTTGAATTTCTATAAAATTTGAACTTAGACTTTACTTGAAATCTGTACCAGCGTTAACAATTTTACTATATGTGAAAGCGTATCTAGTGCTATCTTTGTGACCTAGATTATTCAAATTCTAGAATTTGATAAAATTGAATTTAAGCTATTTTGACCTTTGTTAAATTTTGTGATTTTTTTTCATTAAGCTCATCATATTTAATTTTATAGTCACACTTTTTTAAAAGACTCGTTGATATTCTTTAAAGTACCAATTTCTTTAACCAATTCAAAATTCTCATCTTGTAATGTGCAATTCTCTTTTACAAGAGATGAAATTTGAGTGACTGGATCGTTTAAAGAAATTTGCAGTATATCATTTTGATTACTTAAGTTAGCAACTTCTAAATCTTTTTCATTTAAAAAACCATTGAGTATCAATACATTATTATCAATTCAGAATTTTCATTTCCTGAACTCTTTTTTTCATTTTCTAGTTTTGCAATGTTGATTTCATAAACTTTCATTTTTTTCTAACATGATAAAATTAACTTTTGATACTTTTCAACATTATCACATAATTTATCGTAATAACTAGATAATTGATCATATGAATCATAAATTACCTTATTATAGTTTGTAGTTGCTTCAGCAATAGAGCTGCTCTTTTTCTTGTTGATAGTGTTTCAATTAGACCTTGTTTTGGCCATTGTTCTTGGATGTTGTTGCGATTGGTAGAACGTTAGGCTCTGATACCACTTGTCAGTCGTTATGCACAGGATCAAAGATGGCCAATAGTTTTAAATAGTGTAAATGCAGTGGAAATATAATAGTAGATAACACGATCAATTTTGTATTGGTTCGGACCTCACATCCTACATCCAGTCCTGAAGCTCCCCTTTGGTATTTCTTTTGACCAAATAATCCTCACTTCACCTGGAGGAATAGGCTAATAAAAAGTATTTATCTAACAATCTTTTGTTCCGAATAACACAGATATTGACTAATCGTACAAGTCTTCCTATGATTTCCTTTGAGTATGTGAATGTGAACGCTTTGAGCTGTAGGAACTTGTTTAAACAAAATGATATTTTGGTTATGATAGATTGAGAATATATAAGCAAGAGTTGCACAAATATGTAAATAGAGAATAATAAGAAATCAAGAGAATAGTTCATTGCCTATTTATATATCTCAATCATTGAAGTATTTATAGGATTAAAGAGATCCAGATGAGGAGTTATTACTGTTGGATAAAGTCTATTCGATTTAATTCCTGCAACCTTTGAAGAAATGATGAGACTATTCAATATGAAACGAGCATCTTTTCAGATTATAGCAGTTGATAGATAACAAATGTCCGTTGGAAAACCATAAACATCTGTGGATGGCATTTTCAGATTATGAAAGTTTTTAATGCCAATTTTGAATGCTTTTAGTGCTAGTTTTATGTACATGAATTCATGTGTGCATATATACTCAAGGAGAACTTACAATATTTGTCCAAGACTCTTAATACACTAGCATAACCTTACTAATCATGGCATGGTCCATAAATCTTTGTTTTTCTTCGAGTCCCGATTGAGCATGATGATCACTTGTAGTATATACCTGTAATCTTGATATAATATATGTGATTGTATAGTTGTTGTCATCGAAACCATAGAATGGAGGTTCTAACAAGAGTGACTTGGGAGAGAGTCCCATTTTCTTTTAGGCACTCTGGGACTTTAGATCCAATGTACTTATCACCCTTATCAAATCAAAGTATTTTTATTTTCCTATTAGTATGGTTTTCTACTTATTCTTGTGTTCAATGAATTTATCATAGACCTCTATTTGTGTTTCATGGGAAATGCATATCCATACCTACATAAATCATCTATGCATGTCATAAAATATGAGGCTCCATCTTTTGTAGTTGTGGACATATGACTGATAATATGATCGAGGGCTACTTACGTAATTTGTTACATTTATCGAATTCGATAACCAATCTTGTTCAATGTAAAAGTTGTTTTCTTTCTATTACATACTAGTTATATTATGATATAATTAATTTAGTAATTGTTTTAATGCATATTAAATAGAAAATTCTTAAATGATATATTACGTGATAGTAAACAAAAAATAGGTTTTTGGAATGTTAGGGGTGCTAACTCCATGTCCAAGCAATTAGAAATCACTAATCTAATCTCTTTCCACAAAATTGAACTTATGGCAATTGCAGAAACAAAACTCAATCATAATACAACAATCAGTGCTGCCTCAAATATTAAACATGCTGGAGCTCTATTCACAATCTCTCTCAATCCCTTTTTGGTAGACTTTTAATCTTATGGAACCTTGTTTGTTTTCCCCCTTTCCTCTTTAATTCTTCATAGGCAATTCATTCACTCAGAGATCACTCACATTCCCTCTTCTATTTCTTTCTATCTAACTGCTATCTATGCAGATAATAATGCTGCTCATAGGTAATCTCTCCTTGACATTCTACCTACACTTCAACAGTCCAATTCACCGTAGCTTTGCTTTGGTGATTGGAATTGTATGCAATTGTCTTCTGAGAAAAGTGATGGAGTTCCACTGACTTACAATTAGACTAGACCCCTTAACAATGCTATTTATGCTTCTAACCTTCTTTCCGCCTCTGTTAGTGGTGCTTTTTACACATGGAACAATTCTAACTAAACTGGTAAAAGGACATATTGTAAACTTGATAGAGGTTATCAGAATTTTTCCTTTGTAATTCAATGGCCTAACCTCATCACCATAATCCCTCCCTCCATCTTTATCTGACCACTCCCCTCTCATTATGGACTTGGGCAAGGACACTATGAGAAGGCGTCCTTCCTTTTCATTTTTTAATAATTGGTCTAAGCACCCTAATTTCTTAAATATTGTTTCTGAAAGTTGGAAATTTCATTCTTTTGGAAACCCTATGTTTATTTTGCAGGCTAAACTCAAGCATCTTAAGGCTAATTTGAAGAAAGATCTCAGCATACTTTTGGGAATCGGAGCAGTTTGTCTTCTACAATTAGAGAAAAATTATTTCAAGTTTAAATTGATATTCAAAACTGCCATGATAGTAACCTGCTATCTAATCTTGTTGAACATGAAAATTTATTTTTAAAAGACCTCTATAAAGCTTTAGTGGAAGAAAATATCATGAAAAAGCACAAAATAAAACATGAATGGCGTGTGAATGGTGATAAAAATACATCCATTTTTCACAACACCTTGAAGATACAACATTCTATTGCAAATATATCTAACATCCTTGATATACATGACTTGCCTTGCTCTTCACAAGACTCTATTCATGCTGCATTCCTGGATTACTTTAGATTGATTCTGGGTAATCCTCAAACTCTAACTATCTCTCTGTAACAGTTCTCTCAAATTCGAATCCCTACCATTTCTAATGACATGAGGTATGATTTAATCAAGGAAGTATCTGATGATGAAATTAAACAAGCAATATTTGGAATGAATTCTGGTAACTTTCCGAGTCCAGATGGTTTTAATACTCACTTCTTTAAAGCTACATGGGCTATTATTGGTGGTGATGTGACCAAAGCTATCAAGAACTTTTTCAAGCATAGTAAGTTAGTCGGTGGAATAAATGCAACCAGGCTTACATTGATTCCTAAAATTGATCAGCCATCTTCTGTTAATCAGTATAGACCCATAGCATGTTGTAATGTGATTTACAAATGCTAGAATATTGGCTGCTAGAATGAAGATCTCTCTTGCTGATTTGATTTCTCCTAATCAAATTGCCTTTCTTCCATCAAGAGATATTACTGATAACATCTTACTTGCCTCTGAGCTTATGAGGGGTTACGATAGGAATATTATCACACCAAGATGTGTTCTCAAATTAGACATATAAAAAGCATATGGCTCTGTTCAATGTAAATCTATCATATACATTCATCATAAAATGAATTTTCCTGTCCCATTCCTTTGTTGGATTTACACTTGCATATCTACTGTCAATTATTCTCTCAGTATTAGTGGGTCCACCTTTGGCTACTTTGGTGCTACTCAAGGTATTAGGCAACGTGACCCTGTTTCACCCTATATTTTTATGTGTGACATAGAACTATTCACTTCAATCAATTCAACGGCAATGACTAATAAACTAATGGATTATCACCCATTATGCAAGAAAAATAGCATTTCTTCTCTACTTTTTGCCGATGATCGTCTTCTCTTCACTAAGCCTAATACTAAATCTATTAATGGGGTACTGGAAGTTCAATCTCGCTTTTAGGTTATGACTGGTCTACCCATTAATAGAAGCAAGTCCGGAACTAAAACTGCTGGCCTGTCTAATCATGATAAGGGGATCTTGTATGCCATGTCTGGTCCATCTCCTTTCAATGACAATGAAATTTATCAAGGAGCTCCTCTGTGTACTTCTAAAATAAGGACATACCAGTGTTTGCAATTATTTAAAAAAAACTACTTCTAAGATTTCTAGCTGGACCAGTCTAAAATTTTCTAGGCTGGAAGGTTAGTGACTGTTAAATCTGTTGCTGTCTCCATGTGCTTATATTATGCCAGAATATTCATCCTTCCTACCAAGCTTATTGGCATGATCAACTCTGCTTTGAATCATTTTTTATGGCATGGAAACCCTAATTCTAAGAAAATGATCTCTATTGCTTTTAGACATATATGATGCTCTTATGATAAGGGTGGGCTTGGAATTATGAATATTAGAAGATGGAACCTTACTGCTCTTTCCTGTAGAGTTAACAAGTTATTGAGAAATGACACAAACTTATGGGATTCTTGGTGTAGATCATCTCTCATCAAGGATGGTAACTTCTGGTCTATCTCCCCTCCTTCTAACTGTAGTTTGTCTTGGAGGAACATATTGAGAAGTTGAGATGTTTTCCTGCCTGTGGTTCAGCTGGGCATGAATAACATTGACAAAATCTCTTTTTGGTATGATCCATAGTCTGCTAAATGTGTAATCCTTGCTGATATTATTGATTATGAGACTAGAGTAATAACCCGCCCCCTTTCCTATTTAGCTTTGCTAATCGCCTATTAGATTCTGAAAATAGGTCCCGGTTCAATCAAGCGGCCCGCCTTTCATCATCTGTACCAGCTTCCACGCACGACCCGAACGATTTCTGCACCCTAAGAAGCAGAACGTGCCATCACCTACAGCCCTTTCCTCTTCCACGGACTTCCACGAAATGAAAAAGGGTGGCATCATCGTATGCTCGACTTGCCCTGGTGTATATCTCGAAGTACTCTTATGGCCGATCTGTCACCCATACATTCTGGGCTTGGCCCCGCCCCCTTGAAGGCATGCCTTAGTCAGTCGCATACAATTGGTGTGATGGAGTTGTGTCCATGCCATATTGCAGTTCCTCTGTTGTTAGATCTGCTTGGAATGTTATTCAAAGTAAGACTTACAACTCTTGTAATGTTCAGGTCTTATGGAATGAAAAGACACATACAATAAAATTAGTATACAAAGTTCTTGATTGTACTATTGATTATCAATTATTTCCTTGGTTCCCTAGAATCTGGAACTCTCAATATATCCCTAAGGAAAACTTATTCATGTGGAAAGTTTTGAAGAATGGTATTCTTACTCTACAAAAACTTAAAGCTTGTGGTTTGATACATAGTGATACTTGTATTTTGTGTGGTATTGGAGTGGAAACTGTGTCGCATATGTATTTTGAATGTGAGTTTTCTTTCTACATTTGGAATAGAGTTTTACATCACCATGGCTTGCACAATCCTAGAAGAGTGTCTACTGTGGAATGGTTCAACATATTCAAAGCTACTAGATGGAAGAATGAAGAAGGAAAATTGATGTTAAGAGTTCTTAAGAAGACTACATATCTCATTTGGTTGGAGAGGAACATTAGAGTGTTTAAAGGTCAATCTACCTCTAAACATGTAATGGTCCTTTATATAATTAGATCTATGGCTTACTAGATATCCTTATGTGTTGTTAGTCTCTGCTTTGTGGGTTTCTTTTTTGTTGTAATGCGGTATATCCTTTCATTTGTTTTTCAATAAAATGGTAGAAGAACATTCACCCCGCTGGCTTCGATAAAAATTACAAGGTGTTGTAACCTCGAGAAATTTATCACGTTAAAATGACATAATATTTTAAATATTTCTATCCAAGATGCTTTGAGATGGGATATCGATACATCCATTGAGACTATAGTGCATAACATTCTCTAGTTGTTGGGCATTCTATTACTCGTGGCTGCTAGGGGACAAAGGGTTATGTACTAATAGTTATTAGATAATTGTGGAATGACTTACTCAAGAATTTTCTATTGGTTAATATAACTAACGTCAAACAGAGAATTTCAAAGTGATGTTGTTACACAGTTCTCTAAACTTGAGAATTATTGAACGAAAAAATGGCACAATACCCCAACCAAATGATAGCAAATAGATCTAAATAATATCAGCAAAAATAGCAAGAACATAAAGAATTTTATAGTGGTTCAGCAAAGTTTATAGCATGCATCCACTTAAATGTTATTACATTTAGATTCGTCATAAGTACAAGACTTTGTAAGTGGTCATAGATCAAAAAAGCAAGGATTTAGCCCTTAGTGACAATGGTTCAAGTAGAGAAGAATATACGAAGAGAATGGAGGCCAAAAAGTCCAAAAGCCATCTTTGAGTTTCCATAGTGCCTATATTTATAGTTGGAATCGTTCGTTTTAGTCGTCAAATCACAAAAGACTAGGTAAAACTTCAAATTCGAGAGAATAGGAAGGAAGACTAGGTCAATCCGACGATAAAAATAATGTTGGTACCAACCATAATTTTGATTGATACCGACCGTAATGTTCACCACTACACTTTGGGCTCTTCCATATATTCAAGTCTCAAATCCTCCAAAGCCTATAGGTAGGTCCCTCGTGGACAATCAACTTGGTACCAAACATAATTTTGGTCAGTACTAACCATTTTACTTAGCTCCATTTTACTCTAATTTTTCTAAGTTGCTTCTCCTAGCTATTCCAAGCATGTCTCCTTGCTCCTAATCCATTTTTTCTTTGTCTTATCGTTCAAATCCACTTAGAAGCTACTCGGTTCAAACATTGGATAACACTTGCCTCTCAAAGTTAAGTTTCATGAGACAAAGCATGCATTGGATCAAGGAAAACAACATAGTTTTGGTTGCCTAGAAGCCATAAAATAGCCAATCATCATCTTTGAAGCTTGTACCTTTTCTAAAGACAACTATTCATCATCTTAAATAGTTAGCATACCACTTCTTGCCTTGCAATCAAGTGACATATTAATCATCTTAGAGATAGTATCACATCTTGGTCAGTTAGGATCATTCTTCTCTTCTCTCCATTTTTATATAAGCCAGATCATGTTGGCACCGATCAAAATAATTGAATACCGACATGATTTTGGTATAACTGCCTCCACTCATATATTCTAGGGACTTAGTATTTTTCCTCACTTCCAATCATCCTTACCTCGATTTTTTATCGTGATCTTAGCCTCCAACTACCTCGATCCTTAGGCTCATCACTAAAGCGCCAACGCCTCAAACACCCAGCGACCACCGTCGGCTTCATCTCGATAAATATCACCATCATCTCTATCAAATCAGCCATGACATCATTATCTTTGATTCCTTCTTTTTCTAGATCTTTTCAAACTAAGGATGGGTTTTGAGCCTGCACCATTGTCCTAACTATCATGGAGAGATGCTGTCAACATTCAACCATGGTCAAGGAGTGGTCATGATTTCGATTCATGGATGACCATTCACAACACCTTGCTTTACACGCCTATTGCAAAATCTGGACCGCTGGGAGAATAACTTGAGTTCTACATGGACTCAACACCAAAGATTCTTGATATTTTTTTTGTTACACTCCTACATGGTGTTGGTTTCATGCTGTTATCGCGCATGCTATAGGTTTTCCATGGTCGACCTTAACTTTTCATTAGTCCTAAGCTTTTATGCATGTAAAATTCTAGGATTAGTCTTACCAAGTTTTGGCTAGGGGTGGCAGTTAGATCCGACCCGATGGATCCGAACCCAACTCTACGGGTCTTGGTTCTAGGTGGTTTGGGTTTTATCGGGTCCAAGCTATACATTTTAAAACCTAGACTCGACCCAACCCAAGATTAGGGTCAGTTCGGGTTAGGTCAACTTGGGTCTGGTTGGGTTAATAACAATAAAAATGCAAATATTTTTATTTCTTTGGTTGGGTGTTTTGGGTATGGTTTGAACGGGTCGTTATGGTATTCTTCATCACACAAACCCGGCCCCTAACTTGACCCAAAACCCATTAAGTTTAGTTCGAGTCTTCTTGGATCGTTTCAATTCGGGTATGTGGTTCTTGGTTCTATTTGTCAATCGATCACAAATCTTTGATTAAGCATCAATGAGATGGTACCGAAGAACAAATGCATCGAATGCACTTTGACATCCAAATGGGTCCATATGTTCATGCAAAGGAAACTCCTTGTCACTTCGAACAATGGCTCCATTATTGTTCACTTTGTGATAATGGGTAAAATTCAACACACGGTTCCATCATGTGATAGAGATCGTTTGCCAGCATGAGTGGGCTATCAGTATAGAGTGATCTATACACCAAGCTTCGAACACAAAATGTACATTATATAGATTGACACTTCCCATTACCTGCTCGATGTCCATAATTTGATTAGTCGACATATATTGACATCCATTAAATTCTGCACATTGGCTACATGGGTTATAGATAATGTAAATTTTAGAATAAAGCATACCCAATCGCGCTTGATATCAAGCTCTTCGGCTCAAAATGACTTCACTGTCTGCTCGTCTCAAAGATGGTTCTAATCCTTTAACTCCTCCTGAAACCGACTCTTCTACATCTCAGGCCTCTATATCTACTCCCTCCGAAGCAAGACGTTCAATTATAACCAAACTCCAAGGGAAAATCATTCAAACATCACTTATACAAAGTCAACTCTTCTATTGAATAAGCAACATGCCCCGAGAGTCTTGGTCAACCCTTCGTACCAGGCACTATCTTTGCTAACTGTAGAATTGATCCAAACCATCTGCTTCCATCATGGGAATCCTAGAGAGTAAAGTTTTGTTACCGATGATTAACAATGAGCACATAGTCCACCTTAAGATGTACTACTTGCAATAAATATACATGCTTAGATGTTATTGTTTCACCCTTCAATGAATTCTTTATATTATTCTTACAAGAGCTTGGGCTACCTCTTACTCACTTGCATCCCAATGGATATGCTCTATTCAATTCTCTACATATCCTTTCATGATGAGATTGAATATTCCCCCAAACTTTGGAGAGCTGGCATGTCTTCTGAGCTTCAAAAAGAGAGTAGAATTACCATCCTCACTGACCGTTGAAGCTTGGAAGCACTATAAAGTGATCGAGCCGCTTTAAAATAAGAACAGTTATTTTAAAAGTGAACACTTCTTTATTCACTATCCTTATTGTTTCAACGGCTTTTGGTTATTTGGATGTAAGTCTCTATTTCTATCCTCTTTCCTTCACTTAGGTATGCCTTATCCATATGCTTAACCTCACTTATGTTCTCCTCACAGACCTTCCTAATTTACACGACAACAACGCAAATGCTGATAATCTAACACTCTGAAGGAAGTCGAATTCCAATTTCTCACTACCTCCTTCTTATTTACCAATGAAAGGCTTCACCAATATAAACTTCTACTACCCACCAGACATGTCCTTCCTCTTTTTCTCCTGTCTAAGAAATCTCGAGCACCTATCGGGCCTTTTGCCCCATCTATGATTCTGACAATGATAATTAAGGGGATGGTGAAGACCAAAGGGCGAAGTAAATATAAATGAAGGAGAGGAGAGTGTAGTGGAAGAGAATATGGCAAGGGCAGGAGATGAAGGAATGAAGTGAAGAAGGAAGAGGAGAGGAAGGAGAAGGAAAAGAGGAGGATGCAGGAGATGACGAGGGTGATGATGAAGACTATGGTTTGGTCGAGAATGGGTCATATAAAGAGAAAACCCCTAGAGTGATATAGTTCCTATCCCATCTTACTAATGCGATTAGTCATAAAGTCTTCCCAACTATCTCCCTGTCTAAGTCTAATGCCAATCGACGGCGTAACACCATCTGTCAGCTCTTCGAAGAGCATATTTGGCTTATTGAGTGATATGGGCGTCCTCTCAACCTTTGGTACTAGAGGCGCTACCATTGAAGATATTCTAAATGAACACTCTGATGAATTTACCTTCCCGACTGGGGATATCCTTACCGAGAGTGATTAAACCCATCCTCGCAACTCTCCGAACAGGATTCATACGATACTTGGTGAAATATCAACACTTTACACGCTTCTAGGATCGCGAACATCGGCACTCTACATTTTCCCTTAATTCATTGCTTTAGTTTTTGTACACTTATTCTTCTTTTTAAGTGTAATGGCAAGAGACCATATGAACTATTTTTGTTCAGGCATTAGCCAACACTGGTTGTCGACTCTGGACCTCTACACGCATCATCCCAGCTTACATCGAGAGTAGAAAGATGAGGAGGATAAGGAAGGATAAATAATATCGGGATGAAGAAGAAAGAAAAAGGCACATGTTAGAAGTAAAAAAGTTCCATGATTTAGAAAAGAAATTACGCGATTCCCTTGATCAATCCAGGAACGTCACTGGCACTTCTCAACCACATACCTCATTTAGATTCCTCAACAACAACTTCTAACAACCTAGCCTCTGATTACTATTATCTTAAGTTCTTGCAAATCCAAGAAGCTACAATTCACACTACTATGTCTTTGCCCCTCCAAGTCTATCCCCCGCTATCAATACTAGGATGTAGGCTGCTTTGCTCGCTTATTGCATGATGAGGTCGACTACAACGTCAAAGACATTTCATGCCAAGAGGCTAGCCACATGGGTTGTAGGAGTTAACGAAATAGTATGCCAATTCTTCTAGTGCAAGAAAGTCACCAAGGTCATCTCTAATATTAACAAAATTAACCAAACACCATCCAATCATTCAAGAATAAGAGGAAAGATCATGATAGGTTAGTGGATGGTTACATAATTGATTTGGCAGACATAACCAAAGAGAGGGATGAAGCTCTAAAATATGCCAAGCGTGTGAAAGAGCTAAATTAAGAGATGTTGAGAGTCCATATTAAATCAGCGTACCAAGAGAACGTTGAGCTTGCATTGCAAATCAAGGCCAAGGAGTAGAAGTTACATGCCAAAGAATCATAACATAAGAAATTTCAAGTTGATATTGATAGGCTCAAGGTTGGTTTAAAAGCTAAAATATATTCCAAGGAACAGGTTCAGATCAACCTATTTGTGGCTGTAGATGAAAGAATATTGAGGAGATGAATGCTACCCTCCAACAAATTTTTTCTAAAGGCATCAAAGATATAAATTTGAAATGGTTGGGGGATGGCTATCTCATCACTCTGGCCGATGCATATAAGGAAATTCTTAAGCGAGTGGCCAAGGTCAACGAAGGCATAACTAAGGAAGAACCAAAGGTAAAACTCCTAGACGACGGAGATATCATAGCTTAAAGAGAGGAAAGGCTATCTTGGTTGAATAGGCTGTAGCTGTAGGAAAAGTAGCTATTGGGGCTCCTATTGATCCTAGTGCGTTAGTTCGGGTATAATCATCCACTCTTAAATCAAATGTGCTTACAATTGAAATTTCAACTCCTGCGGTGGCCATTTCTGGGGTTTCCCACACCAAAATCCCTATTTACTACGACAACAGTTGATGAATCTTACATTCCTCACCTTGTCTCTCAACCTTCTCAATCATCAGTTATAGAGGGCAAAATTGCCAAGTCTCCAACCAAAGGAGCTTCACATAGCGAAGGTATTTATCTCGTATCCTCAGTGTCTAAGAAGCTTCAGTTCTCACCTGAGGTAGTCTATAATCTTTAGTTTACTATTTATCAACTTACATATCATCTGTCGCTTCCTCCTCTACCACCAACAACTCAAAGGTTGGGTCTTAGCGCTGTTACCCTCCATTACTATCTAGCAAATCATTACGATTCTCCCTTCCAGCTCTAGCCTTGGTCAAGATTCGTAAGAAATGGGACCATTGAATGGTTGGTGGATATCACTCATTCCCAGGAGGAAGATGTTACCATCATAAGCGAGAAGGAACTAGATGATCATATCACCATGGTAGAGAGGCTAAAGCTCAATTTTGAAAATCAAAGTCAAGAATGAGCCAGGAACTGGAAAGCTCGCCGAATTAATAAACCAAGCCCTATTCTAGAGCTTATGCCACTCAAATTCAGGCCTCCAAAAGATTATGGTGTTGGTAGTCTTCAAAATCTTTTGGCCCTACCATTGACAAGTCCGAGGACACCATCAACTGGATGACCGAATGAGAAACTATAACTTCCAAGAAGATCACTCTAGAGAAGGGAAAGGCTATAGATGGAAAGAGTTCGAAGAAGCACCAGGCGAAGGATAATACCAAGAGCAGCAAGCGGGGAAGAAGAAATAGGTTCTTTGCTTTGGTTTTTTGAAAGAAATTTCCTTTGCCAATTTGATCTATTCTATTATTCTTTTGCATATAGGCCAGTATTATGTGGAAGCGGCCCCTAATTCGTTTATACAAAACTGAATGTAAATAAAAGACTGCTTTTCTATACAACCTTTATCATATTTACATTTCTACACTCACTGTCCACATATATAATATAACCATCCATGATGCTATTCCATTTATATTATATTTCTTGTGTCAGTGCAATGCCATTACCTATGGTAGCTCTATACATACAGGTATATTTCTATGATTGCTTAATAATATTTTATTATCCACTTCTATTTACCAATGCCGTAGTATTTCTTTTTTGGCTAAACAACACCTTTTATTCATTCGTCCAACTCTATGGCCGGTCTCATTTATTATGAGCCATGTTCTATTCAACCATAAATAAGATTATAATTGAAGAAGCACCCGGCTTTACATCGTTTCTTATACCTAGGAAACAACATTCTAAGTGTCTTTCTTTGGACATCGAATTTCCATCTTGCTTACTAAATTTGTTCTTTGACCTTTACCACTCATCTTCGTTGGAGCGTGGTTCACCAGGTCAGGGGGTGGTAAGCATGGTCATAGTTATAGATGGTTCAATCATTTATCGACCCCTACCATCGGAAATAAACATTTCTGATGCATTGAGCATTGACTTCCTTTGCACATCTCGGGTGTTGATCGAAATTACTCACCGACCATCAATGTTTATCTTTCATCGAGCTCGTCTTGCCAACCATAAACTTAGTTGTGAGAGCTTCAATTGCACACCAGTTCCTATTTCAGGAACCGAGGCTTCCGTTGCCTAACTCTTGGTATCCCTCATTGACTTTGCCTATATCCACACATTAGTTAAAGAAGGAGGGATTAGGGTGAATCGTCCAATCGACCCAGTGTGATTATACTCCCTTGACCCAATCATGGGTCAAAGGATTCAGTTGGTTACTACGTATGTACCTGATTGCGCTACTGATCACGCATCACAAGGTTTAGCTTACAATAACATGGTTCCATTAGTTCTAGAAGCTGGCTTAATTTATAAACGAAGGAAATGGCAAGTCCTGCCTTATCCTCGAGTTCAGTAAAGAGGCTTATTTATAGAAATAAATTGAATAAACCTAAGTGAAATAGCATCATAAGTGTTCGATATTCCATGCTCATAAAACTAGGATTCCATCAACATTTGCTAGCTTGAAAGTTCCATTTCGAAACTTCTATTCAGTCACGTAGAGACCTTCCCAATTCAGACCAAGTGCCCTCATACCAAGGAAGACTCATTTCAAAATGAGGTCTGCTACCTTAAAGATACGATTTCTGCCTTACCATTGAAGTGTCGTGCTAATCTTTTCGAATGAACAGCTACCCTCAGTTCGGCCTCTTCCCGTTTCTCGTTGACTAAGTCGAGGGATCCAAATAAGAGTTCCTCATTCAACTTGGGATCATAGTGTTTTCTTTGGTAGGAATGGATTTATGGTTCTATTGGAATCATGGACTCGACTCCATATGATAAAGTGAATGGAGTGTTCTTTACCATAAACTTATGGGTCATTCTATAAGCCCACGGTGCTAGTGGTAATTCATTGACCAAATGTCCTTGGCTTTCATCGATTGTCACTTCAGGATAGATTTAATGATCTTGTTTACCACCTCTACTTGTCCATTTGCTTATGGGTGTGCTATTTTTGAGAAGATATTTGTATTTCGATACAGATTATAGAAGTCTTTGAACATGGTACTCTCGAATTGAGTTCCATTATTAGTGATGATTTTGTGTGGGACTCCAAATCTGTATATGATGTTCTTTATTACAAAGTTGATCACTTTCTTCATTGTAATCATGAACAACGGTTCCACTTCAGCCCACTTTGTAAAGTAGTCCATAAATACAATGGTGTACTTTGCTCTGCCTTTCGAAATTGATACCACACCGATTATATTAATTTGCCAAACCGCAAATGACCACATGCTAACCAATTGCGTAAGCTCTATAGATGGGGATCTTGGTATTTTTGCGAGCTTTTGGAATTTATTACATTGTTTAGTATAATCAGCTGCATCTTGACTAATTACTAGCCAAAAGTATCTAGAACGAAGTACCTTCTTCCCCAAGTTTGCCCCTAGTGCGATCACTATAGCTTCCTTCATGTACATTTGAAAGGATTTTTTGCTTTATCTTTGGTGATACACCACGCAGGCGGTTTAGAAACCTCTCCTATACAACGCTTCTTCTTATGTTACAAATCATGATACTTTACGAAGGAGTTTTCACTATTCATACTACCACTCAAGAGAGATCCATTCAAAAAATAGTCATTAATTGGGGTCATCCACGGCTCCTTTTCTTCCTTAACATTTAAAATCTAATCATTATCCATCTTGTCAATGCTCGGAGCCAGCAAAACCCCCACTGGAAAAAGCCCTATAATATGCATCCACCAAGCATGCCAGTTTGGACATCGAATCATCCTACATATTATCCTCTCTAGGCGTGTGCGTGATTATGTAGTGCTCAATACCATTCAATAGTTCCAGTATCTTTGTCAGGTAAGGGACAAGTCTCGCTTCTTAGTCTGAAATTGCTTCTTAACTTGGCAGACCACCAACCGCGAGTTGTTGAATATATACAGTGTCTTGACCCCCTTGTTCTTTCGCTAGCTTGAGCCCTATAATCGACACTTCATATTCGGTTTTGTTGTTCATTGTTGGGAACTCTAGCTTTAGTGCCTATCATATAACCCATCCTTCCAAGATCATAAGAATTACTGCTTCCTTGGAATTTTGTTCATTGGAAGTTCCATATATGTATAACTTCCATTGGGAAATTCAGAATGTATCATGTACCTCTTCTTATTCCAGACGGTCAACTCAACAACGAATTTAGCCAATGCATGTCCTTGTATTGCCTTTATAGGATGGTAGGTTAGGTCATATTATCTCAACTTGATATTCAACTTCAACAATCTCCCCAAGGTCTTCGATCGATATAGTACTTTTCTTAGTGGCCGATCAGTAAGCACTTTTATCCGGTGAGCCTGAAAGTATGACTGTTGCTTCCTCAAGGAAATCAACAAGTTGTATGCCTGGTTTTCTAATTTTGAGTAGTTCTTTTCTACTTTGATAAATAGCTTGCTAATATTGTATATGTTCCTCCTCATCTACCAAGGTTGCACTTAGTGCATGAGCAGATATCGCTAAGTAAATGAACATGTCTTCTCCTTTCAAAGGCTTCAATTAGATTGGTGGGCTCTCATATCCTCTAACATTTTGTGGAAAGCATCCTAGCATTCATAGATCATGATAAACTTTCCTTTCTCTTTCTTAATAGCATCAAAGAACAATTGTACTTCGCTTTTGAGATAAATCGACTTAACACAGTGATTCTTCAATTTAAGCTCTACATTTTCCTTCTTGTTCTTAGGGCGACAACATTTTTCAATTCTTGAAAATGCTCTGGATTAGCTTTGATTCCCTTTGAATTCACGATGAAACCCAAAAAAATTCATGATGAAGCTTTAAAAGAACACTTCAGTGGATTGAACTTTATTCTATACTGTTGAAGCACATCAAACATCTCAGCGAGGTCTTCCATGTTATTCATTGATCGTTCTGACTTTACAAGCATATCAGCTGCATAAACCTTCATCGTCCATCCGGTTTGATCTTTAAACATCATATTTACCAATCAATGGTAGGTAGCTGCAATGTTCTTCAAACCATACGACATCACTTAATAACCGTACTAGCCCAAACTCAGTGATGAAACTCATATGCTCCTGATTAGGAATGGGCATTGCTATTTGATTGTAGTCAGGGTACACAACCATGAAGGATAACAATTCGCGTCCGACCATTGACTCTACAAGTTAGTTCATCTTCGGTAGTAGGAAGCTATCTATTGGGCATGCTTTATTTAGGTCCAAATAGTCGATGCATGTCCCCCATTTTCCATTTGGCTTTTTGATCAACACAAGATCAGATACCTGTTTAGGGTATAAGGCATCGCAGATAATGCCATTTGCTTTCAGCTTATCCACTTCTTCTTTCAACACTGCAGATTGCTCCTGACCCAGAATGCATCTCTTCTGTTTCATAGGATGGAATCTTGGTTTCACACTCAATGTGTGATATGCTATCTCCGATGATATTCAACACATATCGAAACGTGTCCAAGAAAATACATTCAAGTTTTCTTGGAAAACCCTATAAATTCCTTTCTCATCTTTAGGACCCAACTTTGAGGACCCTAGTAGGATCATCCTCATTGATCAAAACATCGATCATCAGCTCCGTTGATGCCAGCCTCGCATCCTTTGGCTCTTTCTGGGGGTCCGTAGGCTTGTAGAACTTGCAATGGGACCCAAGCTAGGGATTGGTCAATAATTACTGTGCATCCGCAATCTTGATGCAAAAAGCCTTCCCTGCACCTTTTTCTTTCTCACGTTGCTTTGCCTCTCAGAGCTTAGCGATATAGAATTTGCAATATGTGCTTTGGTCGCCTTGAATAACTCCACCTCCATTCCCAGTAGGGAACTTCATCATCAAAAACCATGAGGCTAGCGCTATTATGAAACTAGACAGGCGCTTTTATCAAACTAGACAGGACTAGTCGGCGCAGAAAAGCATTATAAGCAGATATCTCATTAATAATCATGAAGGTATGCACCCAAATAATCATGTGGTTAGCTTTACCCAAGTCCATAGACAAGCCAATACATTTGATAGGCTCTTTTGCCTCTTAGGTAAATTCTTGAGTGCAGTATTTACATGGCTTTATGTCCTTCAGAATGATTTTCATCTGTTAAAAGTCTTCTTGAATAGAATATTAATCTAGCTTCCACAATCAATAAGAGCTCGGTGCATATTTATCCAAAACCAATATTAATGACCAAAATCACCATGGGGTCAGGTGCCAGCGTTTTCACCACATAAACATCTTTATATTTAAAAAAAATATCATCATTCATCGTCTTTAATTGTTTTGCTGGAGCTTCATCTTCGATAGCAAAACAACTCCCTTGCATCATGTGCTTCAACGAAGTCCTATAACGCTCCATCTCATTCTATCTCTTCTCCACTGGATGAGGTCCTCCAGTTATCATGTTAATCACAATTCTACCATTGTGTGGTCCCTTCTTTGTTGGGCCTAAGTCGAACCCTTTGAGCATTCTTCTCCCAAGGTCTAGCATTCTGACCACCATCCTGCATATCTCTAACATTCTACTGCAACTACTCGTTACGTATCAAATGTTTAATGATGTCTCTTAAATGATAAAACTCATTGGTATTGTTCCCATGAGTGCCATGGAAGCGGCAATACTTCCCCAAGTTTCGTTCAACTTCAGTCGCCTCCATCCAAGGTGACTTCTTGCAATTCTCACCTTCTTGCATGGCAAGGTATATTTTTTCAACTTTATTGTTCAATAGAGTATAATCCTTCAGTTTTTAGTATCTTGGGTAATTTTTGGTATCATTTCTTTTACCTATAACACCTTAGTTTCTTCATTTCTAATCATTGTTTTTAGTTCCCAAATTCACCACAACATTATCAATGCTCTCACAAATTTGCATAATAGAGATATTTCTCCATACAACTTCATTCGATGATCTATCGCCAGTCTTTCTAATAGCCGGTCTGCCTCTTCCAGGCATAGAAACCAGGATGCATTACGATAGAACTCCTCCAAAATATGTGGCTCCTTTCTCTTTAGCCATATACCATACTCTTTATCCGAGCGTATCCTTGGATTAAAGCGACCGGTATGATATCCGCCTTTGGATTGCTCACTTCAGTTACAACAGTATTGAATCGACTCGAAAATATTTTAGGGTCTCTCTGGCATCCTTATGGATACTCGGCAAGGACATCGCATTCCTTAGTCGCATAATGTGAAACCTAAACAACTCCCTAAATTTTCTTGCTGATTAATCGAATAAAGATATAGATTTCAACGTGAGTCGAGCAAACCACATCATAGTCACCCTATTTAGGAATATGGGGAACATTTGTACCTTACTACATCAGTTGATCTTACATTATCCATGTGCCACTCACACTTTAATAGATGCTGTCTATGATCTGTTATCCCATTGTATGAAGACATCATTGGCATTACAAATTTTCGAGAATACTCCTCCCATAAAATATCATCAATGAATGGAGTTCTGCTAGTTGCTGAAGATCTGTTTGTATTTTTTGCATCGTTTCTTATTCAGTGATCTCCTTACAATATCAACGATAAACTCTTGATTAGCTTGACTATTTGGATTGCGATTATCAGAAACAACCTAGAGTGTTCGACTTTGCAAATGCTCTCGATTTGTTTGATGACGTTAAAGATTTCCTATCTTTGGGAGAGAAAGTCGCTCGAATCTTCCATGAGGCTTGGCTAGTACTGTGATGTTTGTTTGAATACCATCATCTTTATATCAGCATTCTACCCAACATCATTGCCAGTATCCAATAAATCATCTTTATTATCAAACAAATCAATGGCTTTTGGTAAGTACACTTTGGCACTATCCAATATGTTGTAACAGCCTAGATCGGCCATTCGATTTTGAAATATTTAATTGATTTCAAGTATTGAATAATTATTTTTATAAGTCTAATAGCTAAAATTTAAAAATATAGAGATTTATTTGGATAGTGAATTTAAATAACTAGAATATTTAAAATAACTGAATTGTTGATTAATATGAATTAAAATGATTTGAGGATCTTATTTGAATTCAGTATAAATAAGAATAACGATAATAGACTTTTAAATTTCAATTTAAAAGCAATTTAATTGGTTTTAAATAATAATTCATTTTAAATAACGTGTAAAAATAGGCTTCCGGGGCACTGTCTCGGATTTCGACGAAATAGGTTTTATTGGATCCATACCAATGAATTATTAAATGCCTCAAATTTCATGGCGATTGGACTTATCATTTGTCGTGCGAGGTCGAAACGCTTAGACATTAATTTTTGAAATTTACCTATTTTAATTGAGTTTGAAAAGCTAACTTCTTCATGTGATTGAATTAGGTCTAGAGACTAGTTCTATTGCGTTCAAATATGGGTATTTCATATAAAATGCCATGTGGCATGCCTTGCGTGGTGTTTGAGATTTTCAAACATTTAAAGCTGGACATTTTCAAATTAAAACAATATATATGTATTACCTTATAACCATACTCAACCCATACTCTCCACTGCTCATGGCCATACCCACCTTATCCCTCCTTTTTTTTAAATGCTCCTCCCTCCTTCTACTCAAATGTTTCCACTTAGAGGGAAAACAGGCTAATGCATAAAAATTCAAAACAAATAAAACATATATCAAAAAAATGTAAAACAAGCTTCCTTGATCTTGTTTAGCCAAGATCTTCAAGTGGGAAGGAGGTTTCTGGCAGGTGTGGCTGCTATTGGGACTTGGCACCGTGCTCGGCCATTCTCTTTTTGTAACAAGGTTTAACTTTTCTTATTGATTTAAGAGGTAGTAGCTCGAGGGAAGGGTAAATCGAAGATTTGGAGGTCAGAAAGCAACTTTTGGCTCGAATTAGGGGTGTGCGGTTGTAGCAACCCGAAATTTAAGCTATAGTAATTAATTAACGAATTAATTAAATATTACAATAACTTTGTGAAATTTTTAGAATTTGAATATACAAGTTACACTATTATGTCCATGGTAATTTTCTCGTCAACTTCCATATATAGATTGTTAAAATCGGAGCTAGAACAAAGAAGTTACGGAATAAACAAGAAACGAGAAAACAAATGAAATATATATATAGAGGCAAGGTCGACCCTAAGGTCCACCCTTACCATGGCTAGGTCAACTTATAGGTCGACTCTAGCAAATGGTAGGTTGACACCCAGGTCGGCCCGTATGCATTCTTTTGCTGGCTTCGTCCAGTTCGATTTCAACACGTCATTTTTCTATTTTTACTCCATCTCGTGCGTTCGTGCTTCCATTCGACGGCTCTCATCGAGCCTATAACATGGTTGCACTAGATTTAATCTCCAAATCCAAAGTCTGAGATCCATAAGTGACACTATAAATAAGACCTTAGGCCAAGCTATTTATCTCATTTAGATTTTCTCCATCTGGGTTCATTGCTTGAGGCTGGACCCTAAAAGGAATATTTATTCGAGGAGAAGATCTTTTTAATTAAAATATTTTATACCCCTCAAGTGGATCAAGGAAGGCTAAAGGAAAGATCTAAGGACCATTGGTGAGTGTTTAAGTAATAATTTTAGATTTTTAAGTAATTTAAAATAATAGGGTTTCCAATAGTTGAATTTTTTCTATAATTTTGGGATAACCTTTATGCAAGTTTATCTATAATTTATTTTTAAGTAAGTATTAGACTTGTTTTCTAGTCTATTTTCTTTTAGCTATTCTATCTCAGTTATTTGCAATTATCTATTGTTAATTATAGTTTTCTCAATTATTTACAGTTATTTACTGTTACTTATGTTTTATTTACATCTATTCTATGTTGGGATTTGTTCTGTAAATATCAGTTTCTTTTTAATTTCCTTTTTACATGAATGGAATAAATAGAAGAAAATAATTCATTAATATGGAATAAAATATTAGAACACTGAATTTACAGAAAATGGGATGTAAAATAAGAAGATCTGTAATAAATTGGAAAAGATTGAAATAGAAAAATTTAAGACATTTGCAAGTATAGTTATAATAATCATAACTAAAAAGAGAAAATGGAAGAAATA
Source organism: Allium cepa (assembly GCA_030765085.1). NCBI lineage: Eukaryota > Viridiplantae > Streptophyta > Magnoliopsida > Asparagales > Amaryllidaceae > Allium > Allium cepa. The sequence goes on along the minus strand of CM060935.1, from coordinate 724,928,946 downwards.
TCAAAAGTAGCTTATTTTTAAACCTAGGCCTTAGTTAAGTAAATATGCAAAGTTACAACACATAGGTTATAATTAGAGATAAAACAAAAAAGGCTTATTTTAAAGACTTATACTAAGCTAATAAGTAAAAATAGAAGTAGGACGCATACCGGCAGCATTCCATTGGGACTCGCTTATGCTGTTTAGGGTAGATAAGTGGTCAATAATTAGAAGTTCAAATTAGGGGATTTGGACAAAAGACGCAACTAGATTTTGTTTGATAGGACCCGTATCGGCAACATTCCCCTTCAGTCAGAAATTTATAGTCTCACAACATACGGAGGTGAGGCTAGGCACGCTTATGCTGTTTAGGGCAAATAAGAGGTCCAAAGAGGAAGTAACGGGTAGCGCGATCCTAATGGTGGTCGAGCGTGCGGCCTCGATGCAGGGAGATAAGTCGCTATTGAGTTCCAAGCGCTAAACATATGTCTTTTGCTGTAGGACCCACAGGATGGGACTAGCCCGTAGTAGGCACAACAGAGATAAAAGGCCAATCAAAGGGTAGAATTAGGACTTCAGCCTTGGGATTTCAGCCTAATCAAAGGTGTTTTAGAAAAGTGCAAACAATCTAATTAAACTATCTAAGCAAAGCAAACAGTTAACCGTATTTTACTCTGGCTTTATCTTTTCCTTTATTTTCTTTTATACTAAAACTATTGCAAATCCTATTATCTTTACCTTACTTAAGAATACTAGTAATTACTTTCATTCACTAGACTTTTAGTCTGACCCACTCCTATATTTTCCCTTTTCCCCCATAGGCCAGTAGAGGTAGGGACGGTAGATTTCGAATTTTTTTGGAGATTCGAATGCGGAGTTTTTCTTCATATATTCTTCTCTTTTCAGTTTTATTTTCATGTACTAGAACTTATTGAGAGAGATGGTTTTATGCATATACTCTTATATTGTGACTAAGATGATGTTTTCCATAAGACATATGTATTTGGTATTTTGAGATTTATTTTGGTTATGACTTATTTTATTAAGTTCGACTTTAATAAGTTATTGTTTTAAATGTTTTCGTTGTTTTATTTATTTTGCCTTATGAATCTTAGTCTCCGTAAGTTTTTAGCCATACTAACCACCACCATATTCTTTAGTGTGCTCGTTTTGGGCATACTAAGGGGTGTGGGGATGTTTCACTTGGTATCAGAGCCTAAGATTACAGGATTCTTAAAAATTTGTTTTAAAAAGTAAATTATTCTTTAAAAATAATTTTTTTAAAGTATTGTTCAAAAAGAAACTCTTAGAAAAAGTTTTCAAGTATAAAAGAGAGTTTTATAAAAATCCGCTCAAAGTCCAATTTAATTTTCCTTCGATTCTTTTGAGCCTAAATTCTCTTTTTCTTTGCATGGAATGGCAGATTCCCCTAATCTTCATAAGGGTGTCCAAGTCCCAGGCTGGTTTCGTAGATACCTACAAGCTATGACTTTAAAGGTGCAAGGGCAAGCTCCCAATCTAGCACCAATGGGTGGAAATCCCATAAATCCACCCACGGCAGCTAATTTCTCTAAGTTATGCCGAGAGTTCACCAATTCAGGAGGCGATAAATTTTCTGGTACAGAGAATTTTGTGGAGGTGAGAGTTTGGTTAAGGAGTACAGAGAGGATATTTGGGCTATTGGGACCGGAGGATCGGTAGAGAGTTCAGCTTGCATCTTGACAGTTGAAATGAGAGGCTTCTTATTTGCTGGAGGTTATTGAGTTGGAAGGAAGAGACACTGGATGGTTGAATTATGAGAGAGGTTTAAGAGGAAGTTCTTGTCACAAGCAGAAGAGAGTATGCAGTTGGAAAGGTTTATTAGCTTGAAGTAAAAAAGTCTTTCAATAAAGGAGTATGTCAACCAATCTAATGAGTTGTCGTGATTTGGGATGGAGTTAGTGAATACATCGCACAAGAAAGCCATATAGTTCACGAAGGGATTGAATCAGCCCCTTCAAGGGTTTTTATTGACTCACATACTGATGGGAGCTACCAATGAGTCACTGGTAGAGATGGCGCTTATGTCTGATGTAGCTAAGGAAGGAGAGTCTAAGGAGGTCCCTAAGATGGAAGGTTCTAAGAAGAAATGGTATAAGAACAATACAGATAAGAAAAGGGAGAAGCCCCTCAGAAGCAGATTAAGAAAGGAGGGAAGTGCAATAGTTGTGGGATGGTTGGTCATTACGCAAAAGACTGTAAGAAGGCAGAGATGAAGGAAAAATGTTATAATTGTAGACAACCTAGTTACATTAGTAGATTTTGTCCTTAAAAGACGGGGCAGAGAGCGGGTGCACTGGCAGCACAGATTCAGGCATTGGATGCAGCACCATCCAACAGCAGACCAGATAGAGGTAGGAAAGTCACTGTGGAAGGTTTGATTTCTATTTTTGATTTTCCAATTCGAACCCTTTTTGATTCTGAAGCATCACACTCTTTTATCTCTAGTTCTTTGGTTGATTTTTTGCACTTAGATATCTCCTTAGTAATGGACCCCATAGTTGTTTCAAACCCCATAGGAGGATTGACACATTTATCTATGATTTTTAGGGCTTTGAAATTTTTTATCCTAGGCATAGAGTTTGACCGTGATGCCTATGTATTGAGGTTTTCAGGGTATGGGATGATTTTGGGGATGGATTGACTATCCACATATGGAGCGATATTGGACTGCGTGAGGAGAGTCATTAAATTAGAGATATGCGGCGGTAGGACTCTTGAGGTTTCTTGCGACCCACAGGGGCCAGTCATGTTGAGCTTCCTTTATTCCCTCGATTCATCATCAGCAGAGTTAGATTCGGTTCTGATTGTCAGAGATTTCTTGGACGTCTTTGAGGAGGTTGGGGGACTGCCCCCTAAGAGAGAGATTGACTTCAAAATTTATTTGAATGTAAATGCTAAACCAATGGCATTGCCTGTGAGACACGTGGAACCTAGGTAGAGGAAGGAGTTAAGCAAGCAGATTTGTGAGCTATTGGAGAAAGGCTTCATCAGAAGGAGCATATCTGAGTGGGGAGCCAGTCATCTTCGCTACTAAGGCGGATGATTCCCTTCAACTTTGCATAGACAATAGAGAGTTGAATAAGCTCACAAAGAACCGTTATCCACTTCCTAGGATAGATAATCTTTTCAACAAGTTAGTTGACTCTTCAGTGTTTTCTCATCTTGATTTATCCACTGAATTTCATTAGCTTAGGGTCGTTGATGATAGCATTGATAAGTCGGCATCTTGGACACCCGACGGATTCTTTGAGTGGTTAGTTATGCCATTTGGGCTAACCAATGCCCTGGGCTATTTTTCGAATTTAATGAGTCGTATTTTAAGAGATGTCCTAAATAAGTTGGTAGTAGTGTTTGTGGACAACATTTTGGTGTTTTCCAAGAGTATAGAGGAACATGTTGTTCATCTAGAGGAGGTTCTTCGTACACTTCGTGTTCATTAGTTGAGGGAAAAGTTCTCAAAGTGTCGCTTTTGGAGAGGGAAGGTACGTTTCTTAGGGCATATAGTCTCAAGAGATGGTTTAGTTGTTGATCCCACTAAATTAATTGCAGTGCAAGATTAGAAGGCCCCCAAGAACGTTATCGAGGTTAGAAGCTTCCTAGGATTGGCTGGCTATTATAGGAAGTTCATCAAAGATTTTGCTAAGATTTCAGCACCGCTTACTCGCCTTACTAAGAAGAATAAAGCATTCTGTGGGACGTCGATTATGACGATTCCTTCATGCTAAAGAGAGCCCTTACTAATGCACCTGTGTTAGTTTTATTCGATGGAGCTAAGCCTTTTAAAGTATACACTGATGCATGTGGGATGGGTCTAGGAGCAGTGTTGATGCAAGAAGGGAGAGTGGTATGTTATGGAGTAGACAATTGAGGACGCATGAGAAGAACTACCCTACCCATGATTTGGAGTTAGTTGCTATAGTTTTCACACTCAAGATGCATTACTTGCTAGGAGAGAGGTTCGAGCTTTGCACTGACCATAAGCCTTTGAAGTACCTATTCTCACAGAAGGATTTGAACTTTAGGCCGCATCAATGGATGGAGTTTTTGGTATCATACGACTTTGAGATAGCTTATACCCCTAGCAAGGGAAATATGGTTGCAGATGTGTTGCGTAGGAAGAAAGCAACCCTTAAACCTACGTTCGTGGAGTGGAAGAGCCTAGAGTTAATTTCAACCATTGATTTTAAGCCCTCTATGGACATTATCCAGGATTGTTGGCAGCACTTGAGGTTAAGCCTACCTTCATAGATCAGATTGGCTCGAGGCAGCAAGAGGATTCAGAGCTTATGGATATTTTAGATAGGATTAGTAGAGGAGAGGTCTCTACACATCTCCAACGCTATTCCATAGATAGCAAAGCGTGGCTAAGGAGAGATGGAAGACTTTGCGTCCCCCGCACTAGTGATTTGTAGGGAGCTGTTCTAGAGGAAGCACACCATTCTTGAATGACTATTCTTCTAGGTGGTGATAAGATGTATAGGGACATGAAGAGAATGTTTTATTGGAGTGGTATGAAAAAGGATGTGGCGGAGTTTGTAGCTAAATGTCATGTGTTCCAAGGATTAAGGCAGAGTAGTAGAAGCCCAATGGATTACTTCAGCCATTAGATGTACCCGAATGGAAGTGGAATAGTGTTTCGATGGACTTCATAAATGGTTTCACTGGTCTAGGAAGGGGAATACTAGCATTTGAGTGATTATAGATCGATTGACTAAGAGCGCCCACTTCATTTCGGTCAAGAATAAGAGGACGACATCTTATTTTTCCTTATATGTTCGTGATATAGTCCGACTTCATGGAGTTCCCTCTAGCATAGTGAGCGATAAAGACCCTATTTTTACTAGCGAGTTTTGGAGAAGCTTGTAAGAGGCTTTAGCAATGCAGCTTAGATTGAGTACAGTTTATCACCCTCAAATGAATGGCTAAACAGAGAGAGTTAATAAAGTGCTTGAGGATTTACTGCGGATGCGCATTCATGATTTTGGAGGAGCTTGGGAGGAGCGTCTTCCTTTGGTGGAGTTTGCATTTAATAACGGTTTTCAAGCTAGCATTAGGATGACACCTTTCAAAGCTCTTTATGGGGGACCATCAAGTCACCTTCATGTTGGGTAGAGTATATGGAGAGATTGCTACTTGTTCCTGACATGGTTAGGAGGACTTCAGCGAAGGTTGATTTGATTAGAAAGAGGATGAAAATAGCCCAAGATAACAAAAATCTTATGTAGACAAGCAGAGAAGGGACATTGACTTTGAGGTAGGAGACTTAGTTTTCATTAAAGTATCCCCGCTAAGGAAGGTGGTGAGGTTTGGATCGAGTGGGAAACTAGCTCCTAGATTCGTAGGACCGTTCCCTATTGTAGAGAGAGTAGGGGGATGGCGTATCAAGTAAAACTACCGGAGAGGCTCGTGGGAGTACACGATGTTTTCATGTTTCGCACTTGAGAAAGTGCTTACATGACTCAGCGTAGATTGTGGAGCCTAGTCAACCGGAGGAGTTTGAAGTGGAGAGAGCAGCATCGGTTCATTGTATTCATACCAAGATCATTGGATGTGGCATCAAGAAGCTTAGGAATATAGAAGTCCCTTTAATGAAGGTGCAGTGGGGAGATAATGTTGAAGACGCTACATGGGAAGCTAAAGTGAAGATTCTTACCTCTTATCGGCATCTCTATGATAGTAAGTTTTAGAATTTTCTATTTCCATCTTTAGTTTTGAATAGGTTCTTTCCTTTATTATCCTTTGGAAGGGCAGAACTTAGGATTTAACCTATGGATGATAGGATTTGATGTAAACATATTATTAGAACATGTTATATATGATGGATACTAATGGTTGCAACTGCTTGCTAGTAGATGCTAATGGATGCATATACTTACGCTAGGCACTATTTTCTCTTAGGGATCGGCCAAACTAGGACACTATGGCATATGCATATGGATGTGGGCGCATATGCATTTTTATTTTTATTTTATTCCATGGTTGCTATAAATGGATGATTATCACATGATTGTTTCATTTGGATGATGATTTTAGCGTGCATATAGAACTATCAGTTATCATTTGAGAATTTGCATTCATTTGGATACATGACACGGACATGATTGCATAAAAGGAGGTCAGTTTAATTAGTAGACCGCCTAACTGCATTAGTTAAGAACATTGACACTACACTAATTGCATATGTATCATAATTGTATTAGAAAAACTTAAGGATAATGGATGTAATGGATGATGGTTAAGTAGTTGGTTGCAGAATTTGAAGGAAAACATTTATTTCATTCTCCTATCCTTAGAGATTTTAGGGATGAAATCACTTAAGGAGAGGAGAATGTAACAATCCGAAATTTAAGCTATAGTAATTAATTAACGAATTAATTAAATAGTAAAATAACTTTGTGAAATTTTCAGAATTGAACCACGGGAGTTGCACCATTGTGTCCATGGTAATTTCGGGTCAATTTCCATATATAGACTGTCAAAATCGGAGCTAGAACGAAGAAGTTATGGAACAAACAAGAAACGAGAAAACATTTTATATATATATCTCTGTGTGTGTGTGTATGCAAAGTTGACCTAAGGTCGACCCTCACCATGGCTAGGTTGGCCTATAGGTTGCATAGCAAGTGGTAGGTCGACACCCAGGTCGACCCGCGTGCATTCTTTTGCTGGCTTCGTCCAGTTCGATTTCAACACGTCATTTTTGCTATTTTTACTCCATTTTGTGCATCCTGCTTCCATCCGACAGTTCCCATCAAGCATATGACGTGGTTACTCTAGATTTAATCTTCAAATCCAATGGTCTGAGATCCACAAGTGACACTATAAATAAGACCCTAGGCACGGCTATTTTCTCATTCTGATTTTCTCCATCTGGGTTAATTGCTTGAGGTTGTACCCTAAAACGAATATTTTTCTAAGGAGAAATTCTTTTTAATTAAACTACTTTATAACCCTCAAGTGGATCTGGGTAGGCCAGGACCACAGATGAGTGTTTAAGTAATTATTTTATATTTTTAATTAATTAAAATAATAGGGTTTTCAATAGTTGTAGCTTTTTTACAATTTTGAGATAACCTTTATGCAAGTTTATTTATAGTTTATTTTTAAGTAAATTTTAGACTTGTTTTCCAGTCAATTTTCTTTTAGCTATTCTATTTCAGTTATTTGCAATTACTTACTATTAATTACACTTTTTCTAATTATTTACAGTTATTTACTATAATTTACATTTTATTTACATTTATTCTACATTGGGATTTCTTCTTTAAATGTCAGTTTCCTTTTAATTCCCCTTTTACATGAATGGAATAAATAGAACAAAATAATTCGTTGATATGGACTAAAATATAAGAACACTGAATTTACAGAAAATAGGATGTAAAATAAGAAGAATTGTAATAAATTGGACTTAGACTGAATTAGGCAAATTTAAGACGTTAAGCATAGTTATAACATGCATTTAACTAAAAAGAGAAAATAGAAGAAATAACAGAAGTGGCTTATTTTTAAACTTAGGCCTTGGGTTAAGTAAATAAGTAAAGTTATTACACACAGGTTATAATTAGAGACAAAACAAAAAAGGCTTATTTTAAAGACTTATACTAAGTTAATAAGCAAAGATAGAAGTACGATCCATACCAGTAGTATTTCCCTTGGGACACGCTTATGCTGTTTAGGGTAGATAAGTGGTCAATAATTAGAAGTTCAAACCAGGGGATTTTGTACAAGCGGCGTAACTAGATTTTGTTTGTTAGGACCCATATCAGCAGCATTCCCCTTCGGTCAGGAACTGGTAGTCTCACAACACACGGAGGTGAGGTTGGGCACGCTTATGCTATTTAGGGTAAGTAAGAGGTTCAAAGAGGAAGCAAAAGTTAGCTGAGCCTAACGATGGTCAAGCATGCGGCCTTGATGTAGAGAGATAAGTCCCTATTGAGTCCTAAGCGCTAAACATGTGTCTTTTGTTATGGGACGAGCCCGCAGTAGGCACAACAGAGATAGAAAGCCAATCAAAGGGTAGAATTAGGACTTCAACCTAACTAAACTAGGATTGGGATTTCAGCCTATTCAAAGCAGTATTAGAAAAGTGCAAACAATCCAAACGAACTATCTAAGCAATGCATACAATTAAACCGTATTTCATTATAGCTTTATCTTTTCCTTTATTTTCTTTTATACTAGAACTGTTGCAAAGCCTATTATATTTACCTCGCTTACGAATACTAGTAATTACTTTCATTCACCGGACATTTAGTCTGACCCCCTCCTATATTTTCCCTTTTCCCCATAGGCCAACAGAGGCCGGGACAGTAGATTTTGGTTTTTCTTGTAGATTCAGCTGCAGAGTTTTTCTTCATGTATTCTTCTTCTTTTCAGTTTTATTTTCATGTATTGGCACTTGTTGAGAGGGATGGTTTTATGCATTTACTTTGATATTGTGACTGAGATATGTTTTCCATAAGACATATGTATTTAGTATTTTGAGACTTACTTTGGTTATGACTTATTTTACGAAGTTTGATATTTAATAAGTCATTGTTTTTAAATGTTTCCGTTGTTTTATTTATTTTATCTTTTGAATCTTAGTCTCTATAAGTTTTCAGCTACACCTAAAACGCATCATATTCTTTAGTGTGCCCTTTTTAGGTATATTAAAGGGTGTGGGGTGTTTCGACGGTGCTTCGAGTGGGGCGCAACATGGTAGAAGTTGCATGCAAGCGTACGAGTCGTAACGAAGGAAGGAGGTGCAGATGGTAAGAAGTAGTGATGTTTGGGTAGCCCGCGAGGTGAGGAAGACATTGGTGAAGTCGATTTCGAATATCATTGAAGGATGATGGTGCAGTGGTTATAGGAAGTCGCAGCCATGTCTTTTGAGTGAGTAGTTTGGAGTTTTGGAGGGAATCTATGTTGGGGGAGATGGTTTAAGGGTAGAGAATTAGATTAATTTTTGTAATTAAGTTTTTATTTTAATTAGTTTAAATCGTTAACTTATAAATTGTATATCTCATCCATATGAGGTCCAATCAAGGCATAGATTTTTGTGTTGCGCTCGTAATGACGTAAGCTTCGTGATGGAACTTACTTGGATGAATTTGGAGACAGTTCAAATTTGTGCTAAAATTGAAGTTCCAAAACAGACTGCTTCGGAGATAATAGGAATTTTGTTGAGTTAAACTTTTTTTTTGGTTAACCAAAATATTATATAATCGATAAGAATTATTGATTGGATGTTTGGATGTTTATATGTAGATTTTTTTTGTTTTGATGAATTGTTGCTTTAGAAGCAATTAATATAGGAAATCAATTGTAGGAAAACAGGTTGGAGGGATCCAACAAGATTCCTCACCAATTTTGAATTTTATTTACATAAATGTGCTGATGTACATATAAGCTGTGACACAAGGAGACAGGTTGGAGGGACCCAATGGGATTCCTTGCCATTGTTGGCTTATTTCCAATAAAATTCATGTTTTATGAATTATTCGATATGAAACCTAATTTATGGACACTATTAGTTATGACATTGTATATGTTCAAAATTAAAAATCTATAGTAATAAAAAACCAATATTGATATTGTTTAAGCGTTTGGTAGCTAATGGCCCTGAATTAGTATTCTAAAAATACTATAAATTGTTATTGGAGTTCGAATTGAATTTTGAGATAGGAGGTGATTATTCAAATCTGAAATTGGGTTTCGAAAATATTTTGTTTCAAAGGATTTAACTTCTATTTTATTCTAACATTTTTATCTATCTTTTCCAAGATTATATATATATATATATATATATAGTTTTAAGATTTTATTTATTTCATTTTATTTTTATCTAATATTTTTTAATAGATTATTTATTTAGATAGAATGTTATTTTAAATTTATCTATTAATATTTTAATATTTTGGAAGGTTAATGATTTAAGTAATTAATATGGGTTGAAATTAATAATACTTATTTATTAATGTTGTCTTGAAAGTAAATTATTATTATTTATATTAATGGTGAAAAATTAATTATTAGTGTTTTATTTATAATGTCTTTGAAATTCTTAATTATTGTTTCAAGATGTTTTAAAGTTAAAAATTATTTTTTATTTATAATATTTTTTATTTATAATTATTATTGTATAATAGCGTCTTTAAGTAAATGATTAGAATTTATTTATAGATGTTTCGAGATTTATAAATAGAATTTTATAAATAAATTTGGGTTTTATAAGAGGAATCTTATAATAGGGTTTGGAAAACTTAAAAGAAGATTATTTACAAGATAAAAAGAATTTTATAAATGGTTTTTGATATTTATAAAAGAAATTCTAGAAAAGGTTTATAGATTTATAAAAAGAGTTTATAAATGGGTTTATGGATATATAAAGGGGCCTAAATGATTTTAGGAATGTATGAAAGAGTTTTACAAATGGTTCTACAGATTTTTATAATAGTTATAAATGGTTTTAGAAATTATAATGGAGTTTATAAACGATTTTAGAATTGTATAAAAAGGAAATCTTCCTCAATGTTTGGTGAATATACTTATACTATTGAGATAAGTATATGGATATTTTTCCAAGTATTGAAATATAAGGATTTGCGGATATATATATATATATATATATATATTTGTAAAAGGATTTTGATACAAATAATTACAAAGTCTTAATTAATAAAAAAAATTAAGGAAGAGGCTAGTTGTTACTTATGTTTTTAACCAATATTGTTTTTCCTATGGATTTAAATCCCTAATTGAGTGTTTGTTATTCGATAGTTAAATAACCGACTATCGAATATGAACCCAAAACGTAACTTTGAAAATATCTAGGAGAAACACATGAGTTATATGGCACGGTCATCTCCGATGATGTTGTACTGTGCGTATAAATCTTATTTCATTCTTCTAGGGCAAACGATAAGGAAATCCATCCACTAACAGTTAGGAGGTGATCTCCTCTCTTATCTTCGACTGTTTATTTCCTAAAAACCAGGGTTGAGTTTACCGGAAACTATCGAATACTGTTTCTAAAAGACCAAGATTGGATGAGTTATCTGAAAACCACATCGATCCAACTCAAGCGTTTCAAAATGAAGACATCTTTGAAATGATAGAATTGAAGATGGAGCTCTTAGGCGTTTCATTCCGTCCTAGAACGAACCTTTATGGATGAATGCTGGCATTATTGCGGGAGGGCAGTGTAGCATTCCAAGTGAGAAGTGCTATATAAGAGGTAAAACATAGCCTCAAGCCTCATCAACCGGGACTGACTCAAACATGGATGATGCTACAAGGCTAAGTGGGTCGCTCCTAGATAGGGTATGATCATTCCTATCTAGAGTCTATATTATCTCTTATTTATATGCTTCGGGGCCCATTAACGGAGAGATGATCATATTAGGTACTACTAGTCAAGTGGTAGGTCGGTTTTATGTTAGGAGAGGATCTTAGCGAGGTCCTCGGTTTTATTTTATCTAGAGATGCACCATGACGGACGGTACCCAAGTAGCCCAGTCATTGGGTGGAATTCATTCTCCAATACGAGCCTTTACGATTTTAATTGTATACCTATTATGCTGGAATTTAATTAATGTAACAATTTTGGCTATGATTAATAAGTATTTTATCTTAGACACTATTATAATATCAAAGAATTTCATATGAAATGTTTAGGTTATCGTAAGATAAAACTCGTTCATATTTATGTGCGATGTGGCCTTACGAGATACCTTTATTTTCAAAAGGTTTTTATGACTTTAAAATTCAATTAATGTGTGTTTATCTCACGCTGGTTTACCATAATAACTCGGGCATTATTTTATTATAATGCTCGGGTCAGACTGAGCATATTTACAGATCACTTGGATGCATTGGAGCTCAGGAGATGAGTTGGAGGTCTTCAAGGCGTATTCAAGTATATGTTCATTTTCCATTGCATTGGTTATTTTGACTATCAGCGACTGAAAAGACAACTTGTTATAACTTTCCGGGATGAAATAGGTTAGTCTAATCTGATTGATGTCTGTATATTCATATATTACAATTTGTTTTTGGGTAAAGATTTGTTGCATATTATAGATTAGTCATCCCGCCATGTGATTCGATTTTGTTAGTTTTCTTTTTCTCTTCTTATCTTCTTCCTTCTTCTTTTTCCCTAACAATCAGGTTTTCCGGCATTCAATTGCTCGACACATAATACAATGGATGTATTAATGTCGATTTTCGAGGGTTAAAAATTCTAGCCATTACATATATGCTCGGTACCGCTTTAATTCTGGTCGTTATTGACGACATTGGCTATGGCCAAATTCTGGCCACTCCCCTTGCGCTTTTATTTGATGTATCTACAACTTTTTCCTTCATCTTTTGCTTACCTTCTCTCCAATTCTGGCTTGATGAAGATGAACTATCTTCATTAGAACTTGAAGGTATTGAATTCCTAAAGATCTTCATATGCCTTTGTGCCTATTGGACTAGCAAAGCAAAACTTTCTTCCATCTTATCAAAGAGAGGTATCTAATTGTCTAACATCCTCTAGTTTATCTCAGCCATCATCATATCAAGTTCAACTTCTAACACCAATTCCTATGGGAAGATGGTCCAAGCAAAGCATTCAAAGGCCAATTACTTTCATAATTATGATGAGAAGCTTCATTTTCTCTACCCATGTCTCCAAATCTCGCCAAAGGTTTCCTAGAGGCCATTTCATCAAATCTACAACAATTATCCTTTAGATCTAGTTTCTAGATGTTTGCAATCCATAATACTAAGCTAGATCTACTCTAGAGAAGCTCCATTCTTGGTGAAAGCACCAAAAATGTTGAACCAAAAGATGGCACAGTACCTCTAATCAAATGAAAATGAGATAGATTTAAGTAATATTAACAAAAACAGTAAGAACATAGAGAGTTTTATAGTGGTTCGACAAATTCTATAGCTTACAACCACTTTATTGGTATTAGATTGCTTTGCAAGTGATTACACATCAAAACAACAAGGATTTAGCCCTTATTGACAATGGTTCAAGTAGACACAAATATATGAAAAGTATAGAAGCCAAAAAGTCCAAAAGTCCTCTCCATGTTGACGTGGTGCTTTTATTTATAATTGGAATCATCCATCCTAATCGCCGATTATAAAAGACTAGGTAAAACTTCAGATCTGAAAGAATAGGGAGGAAGAACATATCGACCTGATGACAAAAATCATGTTAGAACCCACCACAACTGTGGTTGGTACTGATCATAATGGTCACCACTGCACTTTGGGCTCCCCTCAAGTCTTAAATCCTCCAAAGCCTTCGGGTAGGTCCCTCTTAGATAATCAACTTGGTATCAACCATAATTGTGGTCTGTGCCGACCATTTTACTTAGCTCCATTCCACTCCAAATTTTCTAAATTGCTTCTCTTAGATATTCCAAGTATGCGCCCCCAACACTCTTGATCCATTCAGTCTTCGTATTATTGTTCAGATCCACTTAGAAGCTGCTCCGTTAGAACACGAGGTAATAAGAATATTGTATGCAGATGCTGCACTTTGATTATAGTTAAATCTTGGCAAGGCATCAATTGAACAACTATTGTTGGGTCTGAGTTTACGAATTGAAAGTGAAACATTATTCAATGGAGAATTTGTTTTCTTAGTTATTTGAGGTTAATATCATAGTCAACTTTGCTCAATTTAAAATCAAAGTCTTTAACTAGAGCAGTACGATTAATAGTAATTGTTACTTTTGAATTAACGACTTTATGTTTGGACATATAAAGTTAAATGTGGACGATGTTGGAATTTTTACCAAATCCAAATTCCGTAGTCCTAATATGATATATTGTCGACGAAGAGAATTGGTGTAAATAAACGTTATTACTAGGTACTGTTTACAATAAGTAAAATTAGAATTTACCGAAAAGATGTGTTAATGACAAATTCAGCCTAAATATCATACCACAAGCTAAGGTAGCATGTGAATGTTAACATTAGAATTATTTAACATTAATCGCTAACTAAATTGACACCATTGAGTCGAACAATCGTAATGATATCCAAAAAATCACACGATTTAATTAATTTATAATAACTATAAATTAAAATATTAATGAAATGTTAATTATTAATTTTATTTGTTTTTTTTATACCATTAGCATTTAATAAAGTACGTATATAAAAGCTACAAACGCATGCATCGATATACGATATCGATTGAATATTTAAATAGAACAAATGCTAAATGGATTTGGAAATTTTTTAGGTCTACTCTACATTTTTCTATAGTGTGCCATAGATGGTTGGGGAGGGTGAGGATTTGATGATATTTAGTTGGGAATTAAACAGGGAAGGTGTTAAAGAAGGAAGTCGAAAGGTTTCAATGTTTCTCTTAAAACATATTCTCTCTCATCCATTCCATTATTCTTTAAAAAAAATTACCTCTTACTCTCATCCTCTCCCTTGATGGTTGAAATTATCATGTCCCCCATGGAAAAAAATTCAAAAACAAATAAAAATTGAATCAATTTATTAAAGGTGGTTTATACCTCTTGATCTTTGCCAAATCTCAGGTTGATTCAAGAATCTAGGAGCCTTTTATTCATCATTCAAAATGTGACTTTGGCAACATCCTAAGGTCTGCTTTTGTTTTATCTTTATCTAATGTACATTCATTATGATTAATATAATTTAGGCTATCTATCTACCATGATAATTTGTTGTTGTTTTCTGTACTATTTAGATATGACTAATCATGAATATACATATTCCCAAGTTGTCCATATCTCTTTTTTCGGAATTTTTATTAATTAACAAAATTAATCTTCGACCGAAAACTATTTCATAATTTTATACACAATTAAAAATAAACTGTATATGTTAATTATTTGATTTTTCCCTTGAATATCATTCTGTTGTGTTAAATGGTTTATGTTTCGAATATGAATGTTTTGGGTATTGTTTTCATAAGAATGAACATTTTTCAATACCAAATTCATGTATAGACTTTGTGTAAAATCCAAAATTTTCATTTCCTTTTTAAATTTAAAGTTTTGAGTAAAATTCTATATCTTTTGTTTCCTTTCCAAATTAAAAGTTTGATTTAAATTTTTAACTTTAAATTTATACACGTTTGTACATATATTATAAAGTAGAAATTAGCCACAAGGGCCTCTTTTGCAAGTGCAATTAGTTTCTAGGACACACAGCTAAAATAATTATTTTAAGGACAAAATGCAAAATAATTAGTTTCTAAGGCCTAAAAACCTTTGAAATTATGTCCTTCAAAGTAATTGGACTGCTGACTTTGTCCTTAAAAGTAATTATTCTGCTGACTTTGGCCTTGAAATTAATTTCTATGGATGTGTGTCCTAGAAACTAATTGGACTGCAAAGTTTGTCCTTCTAGTGAAATGCCCCTATTATAAATTACAATGATTAGATATATAAGTTGTCTTAAATCTAAAGCATTACTTGCAGTATTTATATATATGGAAATATAAATGTGTATGGAAATATAAATGCGTGCCTTTAATTCAAATTCATAAGATGGATTTTATGTAAAAATGTGAAATTTAATCTTTAATTTCTCTATAGTTAAAACTAAATTCATTATTGTTAATTTTAGATTTCATCATATAAATTACCAAATGTAATTTCAATACATACATACATGCATACATATTCATATATAATTATGTATCTTTTATATAATACTTAACCCAAAACCTTGGATAATAAAGGTTCATGTAAAGCGAAAAGGAGTCAATTGCGATGTAACCCTAATACCTACATACAGTCACATTAGCCGTGTACACTTTTTATCTATATCCCGAGCACTTCACAATAACAAGTATATTTGATATACTTGTAAACTAAACATTAAAAAAAAACTTTTAAACAAATTAAATGAAATGAATATTTTAAACTATTTTAGATTGGATCTAGAATCCATTTAGGCTTCATATGCTCACTAAGATAAAAATGGAATATATTTTCGAAACTGACCCATTTAATCCGCTTCTGACCGGCCTTCATCTTTCAATGGTATCATACCCAATAGCCTTGCAGCCTAAATTAGCAATGCTATGGCTAACTGATCAAAGCCTACTTATTTAGTAGGATGTCTAGAAAGGTAGCATTGAAGGTTGACATTGGGTAACAAGTACTATGTACCTGCCTACTCTTAGCCCGAAGCAAAAAAGGAAGCCCAAAGGTTATCCCGAATATAAAGGCATGACCTAATTTTAGGTCTATGGCTAATTTTCAAAATTTGTTTGAAAATTTAAAATTACGTAACAAATTTAAAAGTTAAGTTTAAAATATAAAAGAGAAATCTTATAAAAGTTATAAAATGCATTTAAAATTTTCAAAATTGTTCTAAAACATTAAATAAATAATTTTCAAATTTTGAAATTAAAAATATAATTAACATAGTTAATTAAATTAAATAAAATAAATAATTAAAATTTAATTAATTAAAACATATATATTGATAATTTATATAGCTATAATTATAAAAATTACTTATTTATCATAAAATTGCTATGGTAAATTAAAATCTAAAATTTACTAAAATATTTAAAGAAATTTTTTGATTAAATAAAATTTATTAAATAAATCAACCAAAAGTCATATAATCGAAATGTATACATATATTGACATGCATGCATGAGCAAACTATAAACGTTATAGTTGATTAACTATCTTAAATAGTTTAAGATGAGTAATATAAAATTTTAGAAATTTTATATAAAAAATAAATTGGCTAAATATGATTTAATTTATATGGATCAAAATTAAAATTGATTGAATGAGATTAGTTAATAAGATACATTCATATATTATATAAGTAAATTAAGTTATAAAAGTTATATATAATACTTACATGACTATACATGTATAAAATTAAGTGGAATTGTAAAGAAACCTAAATGAGAATTAAGAAATAAGTATATGCCTATAGTATGTATACTGTGCTTTCAGATATGTCTGACACTTGAATCATGAGGGTATTTCATAAGAAATATATTATTCCTTAGATCGATATCACTTAATATATGTATATTAAAGATTAAGAATCTCTATTATAAATATTTTCCTCTATCATTTGTATATTAATAGGTTACTTGTATACCCTTTTGTTGTTGATATTCCTTAAGTTAAAGGAGTTAGTGTATGCCCTGGTGGTAGTTATATAACTTTTTACATATCTGTAACTCGACAACTAATCTTGTTCATAAATAAACGGTATTTTCTTTCTATACTTGTTGTAATGTGATATAACTAATTAAGTAATAAATGTAAAGCATATTAAATTAAAAATTCTTAAATGATACATTATGTGATAGTAATTAAAACGTGCTATAATCATGGTAAATTTATTATATTTAAAATAACATATTATTTTAGATGTTCATAGTCAAGATGTTTTGAGATGGGACATCGATACATCAGTTAAGAATAGAGTGTGATTTTCTCTTCAGATATCAGGCAATGTATTACTTATGGTTATTAGGGGCACCAAAGGGGTTACGTATAGATAGATACTAAATAACTATGGAATGACTCACTCGAGAGCTTTTTATTGGTTATATAAGTAAGGTCAAACGGAGAATCTTGAAGTGATGATGTTGCATAGTTCCTTCGACTTGAGAATACCTAAAAACTTCAATGTGGACGCTCCACTTTGATTATAGTTAAATCATGGCATGGCATCTATTTGGTTGGATTTGAGATTATGCATTGGAACTGAAACGCTATTCCATAGAAAATTCATCTCCTCGATTATATAGGGTTAGTATCATGGTCAACTATAAACAGCTCAAAGTCAAAATCCTTATTGTTTTTTATTTGCGTTTTAAAAAATAATACTATTTTTGATTGTAAATCATCTCTATAATTTTATACTATATACATGTTAACCTTTTATATTTGCATTAAAAACCAATTTATTTTGTTACTTTATTGATGTCTTGAATATGGTTGTTTTGAGTATTGTTTTAATTGAAAAAGGGAAATCATCTTCAATTCATTTATAAACTTCTACATAAAATCTAACAAATTTATTTCCTACCTAAATTTAAAGCATCGTGAAATATTCTATATATATATATATTGTTTCCCTTTCAAAATTAAATATTAGTTTCAAATTTGTTGCTTAAAGTTCTAATAAATGTATAAACGTATATTATAATTACATGTTTACATAAATAAGTTAATTTTAGATCCAAAACATCACATGTTATTTTATCTATATGGAAATATATATATATATATATATGCTGCCCCACTCAAATTAATAAGATGGATTTAACGCATTAATGTAATTCCTGATTTCAAATCTTTCCTCGATTGAAAGTTATTTCATTAACGTTTTTAGATTTCAAATTATATAAATTTACGAAATGTAATATATATGTATATATATATTTATTTATGTATTTACATACACATATGTAAGTATGTATATCCAAACTATTGTATATCTTTTATTGCGTATATTTCTATTATCCTGCTTTTGAACCAAACCATATCTAGACGAGTAAGAACCATCATATGGTTAGATGGTAAACCAGAGATCTAGAACTATAACTTGAATAGTTAAAATTCAACTAAAACTTAAGGATTAACATAAGGACTTGCTTACAACATGAAGAAAGCTAACCTTTTTGTAGAAGAACCAAGTGCCGTAGTGGAAAGTCAACAAAAAACAAATGAAGTGCCAACTCAACACCAAGTTGAACTACTAAAGCCGGCACCGCGTTGAGCCAAACAACTAGGCGCCGATCCCTACACATGAACTAATAAGGCACATAAAGGCGATCAATGGGAAAACTATAGACACCATACAACATCGAGCGAAGAGGGATTGGCCATAAGCTTTCTACTCAAGAAAACAAACAAGTATGAAGTTAGTAGTCCAAAAATGGGTAAATTCAATACCGAGTTGACTACCGACTCGTGAATTTGGCCACTCCTCATAAACATAGAAAATGTGTGTAGCAAATATCAAAGCCAATTTCATCAATCTATGTTTATAAATAGGATGAAAAGGGGACCAAATTGAGATTTTTTTTCTTTTTGAACCTTTTGATTTTACTCCATTACTCTAACGAATTCTCAATGAGTTGTGAGCATCGAGTTTAAGAACAAAGTTTGTAAAATCTCTAAAAATCATTTACAAAGTTCAAGTGGACATAGCGTAGAGCTTTGCTGAAATAGTGTCGTACGACTTTTAGAAATGCCGAACCACTATAAATTTTTGTGTTTTATTTACTCCATTTTTCATTTAGTTTCTTCATTTTTTCTCTACTATATCCGATCAGGTGTTTGCCCAACTTTCGGTGCAAACATTTTGTTGCTTTCACTGAGAAAACTTGAATTTATCACTGTTTGGATCTATCTTCTACATTTGGATTGCTATAATCCACAAAGATATAAAAGTTCTTGCTTGAAGATCTACGATTACTTAGATTTCCCTAAAATCTATCGTTAGCTCTACAAAAGCCATGGCACTAGAAACACAAGGAAAAGCCTACTGCTTCCAAACCCATCAACAATGCAAAGAATGATGGCTCTCAACACAGAAAGGAAGGCAATTAACCTGGTTATATAGAAATTCAAAGTGCATCAGAAATGATCACCAGAGTTGATTTAGATAGAATGATAAGAGAAATGAACGAGAAACTAATAACGCTATGATAAAGCAAATGAAATAAACTATGGATTTGATGACCCAGCTATCCCAAAGCCGTAGAGGAACAAAAATAAATTGTCACTTATCAATCCAAAAGTAGATAGTTCCTCCTTATTAGACAAAAATCATAGAGTTGGAAAGTAGAAAATAAAGAGGATGGAAGTTGAGACTTCGAAAGTTAGAGCTCGAAAAACTCATGTGGATAAGGATAACTCAATATTAGTCTGGACTTATAAGTAGGTACCGATCCTACCCCTCGAGTTGTAAACAACAATGTTTTTGTTGACTTGAAAGATGACGTTGATGTTGATGATGGTCCTGCTATTGGCGGCCAGAGTGGTAGAGTTTAGACTGTTACTATTGAAACTTATGTAGAGAACGTAGAAATTGATGGACTGGATGAATGGTTCTCCTAGAGATAGGAGTACCCAAATATTGTGGAACTAACCGAGAACATTTGTAGAGCCAAAAACTCAGGGTAGGCTATTATGATCGTTGTTCGCCCGTTTCAATAGAACTGGAGTTTATAGCTGATATAGTAATGAAACCGGTGAATGAAAACCAGTATAAAAATAATGGTGAATTAGGCTCTTCTCCTAGTAGGAACTCGTTTACTAAGAAGATTTAATGGGAGGAGTATCACATAGATTCACTGTGCCCACGACGCCATCTTACAATGAATTGACTGATCCGAGACAACATCTGCTGAAGTATAAATGACGTAGACTACCTCGGGACTACCGCTGCCGCTAGATTTAGATGTTTTTTGATATTCATGAAAGAATATGTGATAACCCGAATTTTTGAGCATCTAATAGTTGGATAATTATCCGGTTTATAGATTGGGCAGATAAGAATTCTGATAATAAAGAATATCCGAATATAAATAATAGAAACTGAATTTTTATATCTGGGTAAATAATTATTTAATAACCTCCTAATATAATTATTTAGAATGGGAAAATTATTATTTTCAAATAAATTAAATTTATGTTTAATTAGATAAAAATACATATATTTGAATTAATTTGAAATTAGATTTTTAATTGAATTTGAATTTAAAATTTTAAGAGATATATATATCTTAAAAATATTTTGGATTTGAAATATACGAGTAAAGGTTTAAAATAAGATTGTTTTATATAATTATTATTTTTAAAGGAAATTTATTTAAATATAGAGAAAGCATTTACTTATTTACAAAGGTATTTATCAATTAGAAAAAAATTAATATAAAAGCTTTAAAAATCTTTTAAAAATAATATAAATATAAATTATTACAAATGTTAAAAAAATAAACCCTTAGAATAACAAGTGTTAAGCAATTAAATTAGGTGAAAGACAAGTGTCAATATATTATTTTATTTTCTTTAATTTTAAAATTTATTCTAATTTAATATATTAAACATTCACTTCCTATCTACAACTCTTTTTCTATTTTCATTTCTAATAACAAAGTGAAAACAAAACAAGAACTTCATCAAAAACCAGAAAATTTTCCAAAATCTGAAACCTTTTCTTAAGACAAATGCAAACCAAATGAAATATGAATAGAATCTAATGACCACTCCAATTTATAAATCAATCTCAAAACAGAAACCAAATCTGTAAAACAACAAACCCGGTGGAAAGCAAGATTCAGAACAAAACTTGTATCAACCTTACAAGTTTCCAAAGTTCAAATCTGAATCAAGCAACCAAGAGAGATTTAGTTCAGCAATCAATTAAGTAGAAACTCCAGATTTTCAGATTTAAAAGGGGAACATTTCCTGGGCTTCCCTGGTTTTAGAAATTAGTGAGTAACTCTGAACTTCTGGTACATATTAAAATTTGCATGCGATGATTTTTGATATATAATGTGATCAATGCTATACATGTTGTTTTGTAATGATTATAAGTATATACATATGTGTGATAATAATCATATACATAACTGGAATATGGAAATGAATCTCTGTTCAACTGGAAAAGTAAATTAAATTAAATTCAAACAATTTAAAAGTGGTTCAGGTAAATAAATGTTTAAAGAAAAACTTGATGGATGATAACATAAGTGGTTGTCTGATAATTTCTTTATAAATGTGTATATAGTACTTGAGTAAATCTTCACTTGAACAGTTTAACAAAAGAATTCTAGAATATATGTGATAAATTGTAAGGGAAGGTTGAAATTTGGATTGCATGTTTGTGTTATCTGGTTTTATGCTTGAACTCTCTGTTTAGATATGTATATATCTGTATATATGTATACAGACAGTCTTTGTATATATTTTTGGCTCAAACAACTTCCAAAAGAAAAGAAAAAAAATTCTAAATTCACTCATGCAATCAGAGTTGAGCTTTGATTCTTGAAAGGAACATGATTATAACAACATTATATAACTTCTAAAAATAGTTTTCAAAGATTATAATATTGTAATTATTCAAAATTAAGGAAATTACAGTGGTAAGCTGAAATGGGTTATAAATAAACCTTTATAATTTTAAATTTGTATTTTATAATTTGATTTGTAAGTGTAAATGAGGAATTTATGTATTAAAAACATGATTTTTAATCTTCGGTCTGCTGAGAATTTTGAGTGTGAACGGAATTGACTTTTTCGTCAAAATCCGATGATTGACGATGATCTGGTTACCATAAATGATACTGGAGCAAGATCGTGGGACGGTGGTCATGGAAAAATTAGTGACTTGATTTTCTTGGTACTGTAGTGGTCGGACGAGTTGTTTGTAGGGTTTGGGTTGCGTTTTGGGATGGGTCTGTTTCATGGATAATTTCTTTGTCGTGCTAGCATCGAGATGGTCAAGTGATGAGGGAAAGGACGTCGGAGATAAGGCGAAGGTTCAGGGTACAGGGAAGACATCCCTGATGGTCAGAAAAGGTGATGAGGGGAACGTGGCGATAGGATCCGGAGCTTATTGTGGTTCGTTTGTTCAAATTTTTATTGCCGAGATGATTCGTCGACCTGTGTTGCGAGGCAACTCGTTGGAGGAGTATTGACGTGTCGATGATCGGAGCTAGGTTAGATGCCGGCCATTGGTCGTGTGCAGGTGCTCCGTGTCATGCGTGCAGGAGAATGGAAGCATCAGGTTGTAGAAGAAGAGATGGGGTCTCTGGAGGAAGTTTTTGCTCGAAATACTACACGGGGTTCCATTTGTTTTGCTCGAGTGGGACCTCAGTTTCTTTCGTGTGAGTTTGCAGAATTCATGTTTATGGGTAAAAGTGAGGTATACTCGGGTTTAGGCCTGAAGAGTCTTTGGGTTTGACTCGTGGAAGGGTAAGGCGCAGTATGTTTTAAAATCAGATTGTTATTAAAATTTAAACTTAAATCTAGCTTAAGCTTCCTTGTTTAGACCTACCCTTTCCTAATTATTTTTCCTCTAAATATTAATTAAGAAGTAATTAATTTTTATTTAAGTTTATTAATTAATGGATAAGTTTTATTAATAAATATTTAAAGAAAAATTAATCTATGATGAGAGATTAATTAATTGAGAATAAATCCAAGATAATTAAAATAAATTAAGAATTGATTAACTGTTTAGTCAACCATTGATTAAAGATTAACTAATTTGTGATTAAGACTGTCAATTAATAATTAAAGAATAATTAATATAATTAAATATTAATCATTTGGTTTGCCGAGTAACTCAGAGATGAACTTCCCAGTTGTAATTAATGAGATTAATGAGACAAATCAATTTGTTGATTAATTAAAGATAGTCACTTGGTAATTGTTTAAGAATAATTACTTAATGAGGTTCGTAAGTATTTGATGGATAAGTTATTGGATGTAATTATTATAGGGAAAAATTACCTAATGGAAAGTAATTAAGGATTAATTACTTGATGTAATTAATTAAAGGATTAAGGTAATTTATTAAGAGCTAATTAATTAAGGTAAGTAATTACAGAATGGTTAATTACGATGTATGTTTGATTAAGGTTGATTAATGAAGGTAATTGATTTAGGATCATTAATTGATGTAAATAATTAATGTAATTGATAAAAGTAATTAAAGATTAATTGTCGTAAATGGTCGAGAATAATTAATTTGTGTAAATAAATTAAAGAATAATTACTTTATGTAATTGGAAATAATTAATCATGGATGATTAATTTAAATGGAAAATAAATGGATGATCAATTAATGGTTGTAATTAATTATTTCTAAGAAAGCAAGATTAAAAGTGATTAAGATAATTAATTTGATTTAATTAGGATTATGTGACTAATTAATCTTGCTTATGAATGATTGATTAATATTCCTAATATGAATTGCTTTGTGATATGATATGTTGGATGAATGGTGATAGTGCGATTATCTATCAATTATGAATTGATGTGTTAGAAGGTTATCTGGTAATTAAAGTTGAATTGCATTTAATTGGATAATTTGGGTTAAGATGACACTGAATTCGAAGAGACTGGAGTCGGGTATTACTTAATACCCGAAACCATTTCAATTCTTTATAGATTGATTTGTGAAATAATAGGCTGGTATGGAAGGATTTAATTTAATTGGACCTTTTGATCTAAGTTCTGGTACTCAGAAATTGATGTGTGATGAAAGTAATGTCTATAACAACTTGTGAAGTTGTAAATTGTTATAAGTTACCCTGGGTTTATATAAGTGCATACTTTTGTATACTATATTAGATGGGTTTACTCACGCTGGTTTCCAGCCTGACCTGGGTGTTACTTTGATGCAATGCTCGGGTCAGACCGAGTATTACAGATTTTCAGGTAAGAACGTTCTGGAGCTCAGGAGGCGAGCTGGAGAGCAGGAACGTATGGAGAGCTTTTGATGTTAATATATTATAGTATCTGAAACAGATAGATTTATCTGTTCTGTGATTGTAAATCTGTTGTAACTCTGATATAATAAAGTGAAATTTGACAATTACAGTTTCCTTTGTATAACTATTATTTATATGATATTATATTTTATCCGCTGCGTATGTGAGACTTTGGGTTTGGTTTTTTGTTCTTCTTCTTCTATCCTTTTCTTCTTTTCACTAACTATCTGGAATTTTCAGGATCGAAATTTTCGGGTTGTTACATTTGGTATCAGAGCAGAAGGTTAAGCGAGAACCTTGGCTCTGGTAGGTATACTCATTAAGGATAGGGAACGTGGTACCCTAGGATGAGTTGAGTGTGTGTGTGTGTGTGTGTGTGTGTGTGTGTGTGTATATGAGAGAGAGTACTTGTTATTTCCTTATATAAAGATTTTTAAATGATTTCAAAAGTAAATGAATCTTATATAAGAAATAGATTATCTATTATATTAAGGAAATTGGTTGTAGTATTAATTAAACTAAAAGTAATAGTAAGTATTAAGAAGTAATAGAAACACAACCAAACTGAAATTAAATCTTGAATTTGGGAAAGGTTTCAGGATAATCAATTAATTTATGTAATTAATTAAACTCTATTTAATGAGATTAATCAATGAATAATAATTGGAAATGATAAAATAAAAGAGAAGTTACTTAATGAAGTAACTAGAGGTAAGTAATTTAAGGGACAATTGCTTAATGAAGGTAATTAAGAAATATGTTAATTACCGAATGTGATTAATTGGAATTAATTAATGATGTAATTAATTTAAAGAAATAATAAATAAGATTATTTAATGCATTTGAATGAATGGTCCTATTTCGAACAAAGAGTTGTTTGAAAATTTAAAAGAAATTTGTTTTAAATTAAAAACCAAAGGTGGTTTAAAATTTTAAAGTGTAACTTGGTATGTAGAAGAAATTAATATGTATATAGGTGGATATACATAGTATCAAAGGTAGTTTGAAATAAACTCTAAATATTGAGTTTTCAATTTGGAATGAGATATGATACCCAAAGTGGAAGTTTTTGAACTTAATAAGTGGGAAGATTATTTATGTGAAGTTTAAAATTTGAAAAGGAAGTTCAAATTGGGTAAGGTTGACTGAATTAAGTAAATTGAGTTTAACTTGGGAAAAAGTTAAATAAGTTGGAATGATCACATGATTTGGGAATTTCAAGATGGAATTGGAATTTAATTTGGGGAGTTAAATGGTTAATCTGAATTGGGAGTTTGTGTGATCTGAAAATGGGTTTGAGATTTGGAAATTGTAAATTGATGGATGTTTTAAGATGAATTAGATGATATCATCCTATTGTTGTTAAAAATCTTTAAGTTGTGAATTGGATTTGTTTAAATGAATGAGAAATGGAGTATGGTAATCCATTGTTGGGATAAAAAGGGTAAATTGATTTAAAGGAATTAAATCAACATTTGAAGTATTAACTCGAATTTACATAATTCGAGATGGTTTAAATTTGAAATTTGAAATTAGTTCAAATTATAAATAAAATTGAATAGTTTTAAATTCAAATGGAATTTGAATTAAATTTGGGAGGAAATAAAGAATAATTCAACTTGATTTGGAAATGGAATTTGAAATTGGAATTATTTCAAACTGGAGTTGAAATGGATTGGAATTGAAGTGGGTTCAATTGAATGGATATTAGTCCAAAGTGATTGGAATAACTTGGGATTGTAATTAAAGTGGAATATGTTTAAAATCAAATGGAATTTGATTTAAATTGAATAAGGAATTGAGAATTAATTCAACTTGAACTGGGAATAAATCAAGCCCAATGGAAATTGGAGTCATTTAAAATTGGAATTGGATCAATTTAAATGGAAGTGGAAATTTAAATTGATTGATAAGAATGAAGATTGGGAAGTGAGCAGTTTTGACTCTAGACTATTTTTAATATAAATTGGTTTAGTATAAACCTATTTTTTTCCAAGCTATTCATTATATATACAACTTTTCTTTTAAAAGCCAAACTATCTTATACTTGTTTTACAATTATTTTTGAAACTATTTTCCAACTGTTTTATAAGTTAATTAATATATTTCAACTATATTACAAAACTAATTACTATCGTACTATTAATTTGCAATTACCTAAATTTTCTATAATTATTTTAACTATTTTCTAACTATTTTACACCTATTTTACAAACTAGTAATTATTTTTCAACTACTTATCTATTTCTAATTTTTCAAGCTATTTTCTAAATAAACTGTTCGGAGTTCAAACTGTTATTGTTTAAGTACCCAATCGAGATAAGAATAGAGGCGATAATCCGAATGGATTTAAGCGGTTGTGAGTAAGTGAAAGAAAATCAAGTGAATGTGAATAGAAATGGAACTAATTTGGCTAATAACCAATAAAGATAAATACGTAGGGTGTACGTATGTTATTCTATTCGCATAGTGATTTGATCCAGATTCGAGCACAGAATTTCGAGATAATTATATCGATCCGATTGGGATTTTTCACTCGATTTTCGACGGCGAACCTGGATATGGATTGTTGATTGGTTCTGGATATTCTCTATCTTAGTTATGACTATGCAAGGAGAATGACGGTTTTTGATCAAGAAACCAGATCTGTGTCCGCACTAGAAAGTCGGGTGGACGATACTAGTTCGGAAGTGAAATTGTGTGATCGAGTGAGCGATCAGATTGGTATAGCGTACGGATGATATGTGTACATCGTACGGATTTGAATGAAAATGATATTGAAAGGAGTAATCAAATTTGAATATTTGATTTTGAGTAAACAAAGTTAAATATCTTTGTTTAATAAAATGAAACTCCCCTTGTTGAATCTTTTGCCAGAAGAAAAGGGTTTTTGGAAATGTTTTGAAGTATAAAAGGAATTTTATACAAGTTTGAAATGATCCAAAGTTTTAAAAGACTTTATATATCTGAATATATATATATATAAAGGATCATATGAGGATTTCGGAAAAAGGGTTTTGGGAACCTTTGGATTTGGAAAAGGCTTTTGATTTTTGGGTAAAATCAGTATGAGGATTTGGAAAGTCTAGTTTGAGAATTTTCGATTTTGGAATAATCAATTTTGTGTAAAGGAGCTTTGTATGAGATCATACTAGGTGTATGATTTGAAGATAGTATATATGTATAGTATAAAATGTTTTGATGATGGCTCTGGGAAAAAAGGCGCTCCCTTGAAATGAACTTCTCAGGAGTACCACCGGGTGGTGCTGCCTTGAGCCCCAAGGGGGGGGGGTTCTAAAGTTGATCCTGTGAGCAGTCCGGACAAAACTAGTTCCTGAGAATTATGAGTAGAGTATACCATAGCGTAAGTCGTGTGTGCCGCTGAGAGCCAACAGTTACATGGACTTTTGCTGCGATGGCAACGTAACCCAGGATGTAACTGCGATCTATGGTATAACATAGCGAAAGTCGTGTGTGCCGCTGAGAGCCAACAGTCTGCGTTTGATTTTATATCGGTGGAGTGCAACCTATGTAGGAGTGTAGAGGTTTTATTTCGACAGCGAAAATCAGAGGCCGTTGAGAGCCTACAGTTACAAGGACTTTTGCTGCGACGGCAACGTAACGCTGGGTGTAACTGTGATCTATTGTGTGGGTTCCATGGCGTAATCAAGAGGCCGCGGAGAGCCTGCAGTTACATGGACTTTTGCTGCGACGGTAACGTAACCCTGGATGTAACTGTGACCATGGATGGGGGTGATGATTTCCAGAGCATTCTCACCAAAGATATATCCTCTATTTTCAAAAATTGTTTTCTATATTTTCAATAAAATTATTTTCAAAAGTATTTTCACTGGGTGTTGAAAATGTGTCTGCTAAGTACTTATAGATTTTCAGTCCTACGCCTGATCAACGTATGACCGAATTTCTGTGAGAACGAAGATGGACTTGTTGAAACATCAAGTTATAGAATGATATTTTTTTATAAAACTACCTTGATAGTACTATTTATAGTTTTTTATTAAAAAATATATATTTTTAAAATGATCAAAGAATATTTTAACTTGTTTTAAAAATATTTAATAAAATCTGTTTTCATTCCTTTTCGAGGACGAAAAGATTCAAAGGAGGGAGGAATGTGATAACCCGAATTTTTGAGCATCTAATAGTTGGATAATTATCCGGTTTATAGATTGAGTAGATAAGAATTCTGATAATAAAGAATATCCGAATATAAATAATAGAAACTGAATTTTTATATCTGGGTAAATAATTATTTAATAACCTCCTAATATAATTATTTAGAATGGGAAAACTATTATTTTCAAATAAATTAAATTTATGTTTGATTAGATAAAAATACATATATTTGAATTAATTTGAAATTAGATTTTTAATTGAATTTGAATTTAAAATTTAAAGAGATATATATCTCAAAAATATTTTGGATTTGAAATATATGAGTAAAGGCTTAAAATAAGATTGTTTTATATTATTATTATTTTTAAAGGAAATTTATTTAAATATAGAGAAAGCATTTACTTATTTACAAAGGTATTTATCAATTAGAAAAAAATTAATATAAAAGCTTTAAAAATCTTTTAAAAATAATATAAATATAAATTATTACAAATGTTAAAAAAATAAACCCTTAGAATAACAAGTGTTAAGCAATTAAATTAGGTGAAAGACAAGTGTCAATAGTTTATTTTATTTTCTTCAATTTTAAAATTATTCTAATTTAATATATTAAACATTCACTTCCTATCTACAACCCTTTTGCTATTTTCATTTCTAATAACAAAGTGAAAACAAAACAAGAACTTCATCAAAAACCAGAAAATTTTCCAAAATCTGAAACCTTTTCTCAAGGCAAATGCAAACCAAATGAAATATGAATAGAATCTGATGACCACTCCAATTTATAAATCAATCTCAAAACAGAAACCAAATATGTAAAACAACAAACCCGGTGGAAAGCAAGATTCAGAACAAAACTTGTATCAACCTTACAAGTTTCCAAAGTTCAAATCTGAATCAAGCAACCAAGAGAGATTTAGTTCAGCAATCAATCAAGTAGAAACTCCAGATTTTCAGATTTAAAAGGGGAACATTTCCTGGGCTTCTCTGGTTTTAGAAATTAGTGAGTAACTCTGAACTTCTGGTAAATATTAAAATTTTCATGTGATGATTTTTGATATATAATGTGACCAATGCTATGCATGTTGTTTTGTAATGATTATAAGTATATACATATGTGTGATAATAATCATATACATAACTGGAATATGGAAATGAATCTCTGTTCAACTGGAATAGTAAATTAAATTAAATTCAAACAATTTAAAAGTGGTTCGGGTAAATAAATGTTTAAAGAAAAACTTGATGGATGATAACATAAGTGGTTGTTTGATAATTTCTTTGTAAATGTGTATATAGTACTTGAGTAAATCTTCACTTGAACAGTTTAACAAAAGAATTCCGGAATATATGTGATAAATTGTAAGGGAAGGTTGAAATTTGGATTGCATGTTTGTGTTATCTGGTTTTATGCTTGAACTCTCTGTTTAGATATGTATATATCTGTATATATGTATACAGACAGTCTTTGTATATATTTTTGGCTCAAACAACTTCCAAAAGAAAAGAAAAAAAATTCTAAATTCACTCATGCAATCAGAGTTGAGCTTTGATTCTTGAAAGGAACATGATTATAACAACATTATATAACTTCTAAAAATAGTTTTCAAAGATTATAATATTGTAATTATTCAAAATTAAGGAAATTACAGTGGTAAGCTGAAATGGGTTATAAATAAACCTTTATAATTTTAAGTTTGGATTTTATAATTTGATTTGTAAGTGTAAATGAGGAATTTATGTATTAAAAACATGATTTTTAATCTTCAATCTGCTGAGAATTTTGAGTGTGAACGGAATTGACTTTTTCGTCAAAATCCGATGATTGACAATGATCTGGTTACCATAAATGATACTGGAGCAAGATCGTGGGACGGTGGTCATGGAAAAATTAGTGACTTGATTTTCTTGGTACTGTGGTGGTCGGACGAGTTGTTTGTAGGGTTTGGGTTGCGTTTTGGGATGGGCATGTTTCATGGATAATTTCTTTGTCGTGCTAGCATAGAGATGGTCAAGTGATGAGGGAAAGGACGTCAGAGATAAGGCGAAGGTTTAGGGTACAGGGAAGACATCCCTGATGGTCAGAAAAGGTGATGAGGGGAACGTTGGCGATAGGATCCGGAGCTTATTGTGGTTCGTTTGTTCAAATTTTTATTGCCGAGATGATTCGTCGACCTGTGTTGCGAGGCAACTCGTTGGAGGAGTATTGACGTGTCGATGATCGGAGCTAGGTTAGATGCCAGCCGTTGGTCGTGTGCAGGTGCACCGTGTCATGCGTGCATGAGAATGGAAGCATCAGGTTGTAGAAGAAGAGATGGGGTCTTTGGAGGAAGTTTTTGCTCGAAGTACTACACGGGGTTCCTGTTGTTTTGCTCGAGTGGGACCTCAGTTTCTTTCGTGTGAGTTTGCAGAATTCATGTTTATGGGTAAAAGTGAGGTATACTCGGGTTTAGACCTGAAGAGTCTTTGGGTTTGACTCGTGGAAGGGTAAGGCGCAGTATGTTTTAAAATCAGATTGTTATTAAAATTTAAACTTAAATCTAGCTTAAGCTTCCTTGTTTAGACCTACCCTTTCCTAATTATTTTTCCTCTAAATATTAATTAAGAAGTAATTAATTTGTATTTAAGTTTATTAATTAATGGATAAGTTTTATTAATAAATATTTAAAGAAAAATTAATCTATGATGAGAGATTAATTAATTGAGAATAAATCCAAGATAATTAAAATAAATTAAGAATTGATTAACTGTTTAGTCAACCATTGATTAAAGATTAATTAATTTGTGATTAAGACTGTCAATTAATAATTAAAGAATAATTAATCTAATTAAAGATTAATCATTTGGTTTGCCGAGTAACTCGGAGATGAACTTCCCAGTTGTAATTAATGAGATTAATGAGACAAATCAATTTGTTGATTAATTAAAGATAGTCACTTGGTAATTGTTTAAGTATAATTACTTAATGAGGTTCGTAAGTATTTGATGGATAAGTTACTGGATGTAATTATTATAGGGAAAAATTACCTAATGGAAAGTAATTAAGGATTAATTACTTGATGTAATTAATTAAAGGATTAAGGTAATTTATTAAGAGCTAATTAATTAAGGTAAGTAATTACAGAATGGTTAATAACGATGTATGTTTGATTAAGGTTGATTAATGAAGGTAATTGATTTAGGATCATTAATTGATGTAATTAATTACTGTAATTGATAAAAGTAATTAAAGATTAATTACCGTAAATGGTCGAGAATAATTAATTTGTGTAAATAAATTAAAGAATAATTACTTTATGTAATTGGAAATAATTAATCATGGATGATTAATTTAAATGGAAAATAAATGGATGATCAATTAATGGTTGTAATTAATTATTTCTAAGAAAGCAAGATTAAAAGTGATTAAGGTAATTAATATGATTTAATTAGGATTGTGTGACTAATTAATCTTGCTTATGAATGATTGATTAATATTCCTAATATGAATTGCTTTGTGATATGATATGTTGGATGAATGGTGATAGTGTGATTATCTATCAATTATGAATTGATGTGTTAGAATGTTATCTGGTAATTAAAGTTGAATTGCATTTAATTGGATAATTTGGGTTAAGATGACACTGAATTCGAAGAGACTGGAGTCGGGTATTAGTTAATACCCGAAACCATTTCAATTCTTTATAGATTGATTTGTGAAATAATAGGCTGGTATGGAAGGATTTAATTTAATTGGACCTTTTGATCTAAGTTCTGGTACTCAGAAATTGATGTGTGATGAAAGTAATGTCTATAACAACTTGTGAAGTTGTAAATTGATATAAGTTACCCCGGGTTTATATAAGTGCATACTTTGGTATACTATATTAGATGGGTTTACTCACGCTGGTTTCCAGCCTGACCCGGGTGTTACTTTGATGTAATGCTCGGGTCAGATCGAGTATTACAGATTTTCAGGTAAGAACGTTCTGGAGCTCAGGAGGCGAGCTGGAGAGCAGGAACGTATGGAGAGCTTTTGATGTTAATATATTATAGTATCTGAAACAGATAGATTTATCTGTTCTATGATTGTAAATCTGTTGTACCTCTGATATAATAAAGTGAAATTTGACAAGTATAGTTTCCTTTGTATAACTATTATTTATGTGATATTATACTTTATCCGCTGCGTATGTGAGACTTTGGGTTTGGTTTTCTGTTCTTCTTCTTCTATCTTTTTCTTCTTTTCACTAACTATCTGGAATTTTCGGGATCGAAATTTCCGGGTTGTTGCAGAATAGCTATAATGTGGTTCACTTGGCTTCCACCATGGTCCATGTCCTCGTTTGAGTATTTGGGCGGAAGGTTTACAAAGCAGTTTAGGTTGCATGCTGCTCAGCCTAAAGATGTGATGTCTTTATCTAACTTTGAAAAGTCATAGGGAGTCCCTGAAAAATTTCTTGAGTGGGTTTAATATAGGTGTGACTGAGGTAAGCAATTCTAAAGAGGACATTATATTGATGGCTTTGATCAGAAGAATTCATCTAGGAACATATTTCATAAGTGGCTAAAGATGAAACTGCCACCAGCCATGGATGAATTATATAGAAAAACAATATAATAACTGCATTTGGAAGAGACAAATACAATCGTTGGAAAGGCTGGTGAAAGACAATGAAACGAGGTGGTACAGAATAATGTTGTTTGAAACAAACTTGTGAGAGGGCCGAAAATGCAACCATTAATGTTAGATATAAAAATAACGATCAAAAAAGAGGTAATAGGGGTGTTGGAGGTAGGAAACAAGAATTAAAGGATTACACCTCACTTAGTGATACTGTTGAGAATATCTACCTTAAGACCTAGGGTACTGAAAATTATAAACAGATAGCTCGAAGAGGGTATATGGAAAGAGAGAAAATGTCTGGGAAGTATTATCGCTTCTATAAAATGCACATGCACAATACTAATGACTACAGAAATTTGCGAGATGTAATTGAAGACCTGATTCAAATAAACAAACTTAAGGAATTTGTAAAGCCCCACAGGATAGCGGACAAGAAAATGTTCAACCCTATGAGTGGATGCCTCAGCGGGGTGAGGCTAGGTAGGACTACTGAAGGTGAACCTAAGCAGATTTGTTATTAATACAATCACTGGTGGACTTCATTCTGCTGAGAAAATATAGAACGAGATAAAGAGGTATAGAAGTTCTCTGAAGCATGTTGTGCAAGAGAGCTGCTTTGTTGTCAAATACAGAGCTATGTCAAAGCAATTAAGGATGATGATAGATGACAGGGTGTTCAAAAACCATGATGATGATGGGTTAGAAGCGCCAACGCTTGATCCTCTGGTGATAATGGCCATGTTTGGGCCGACGACCACGAAGTAAGTTCTCATTGACTGTGGGAGCTTTGTAAACATTTTGTTTAATAAGATATATAACCAGATGGATGGCCAAGATCTTAAGTGAATCGTGGATTTAGGATTTATCAGAGTGGTTATATAGCTTGTTGGATGTATGGACTTGCCAGTAGAGCTAGGTGAAGGCGACCGCAAGAGACTGTGGGTGTTGACCTTCATTGTGATGGACATACTCTTTGTATACAAATTATTCTTTGGCTGATCGGCCCTTGTAAGTTTTAGGGTGGCTTTAGCCCCATGGTGCTTGATAATGAAATTTCCCACGGAGAACAGGATTGGAGTCATCTAGGGGAATAAGAGTGTGGGACATGAGTATTATGTCATGGACCTGAGAGAAGCAAAGAGACTTGAGAAAGGAAACGAAGCAGAGGAGCCTCTTTATGTCAAATCGACTGATGCATAGCAACCACTGCCTAAGCCCTGGCTCAAATGATAAAGTAAGCTTTACAAATTTATGAATCCAAGGAAAGAGCCAGATGGTGCGAGGGCGGCTCTAGTTGAGTTGATGATTAACATCCGGATCGATCAAGATGATCCTACTTGGGTCTTGAAGATCTGATCTCAGCTTAGTGTGAAGACGAAGGAGTTGGTAGGGTTCCATTGGGAAAACTAGATGTGTTTACCTGGATGCATTTCAATATGTGTGGAATATCACTAGAAATAGAGTGCCATAAATTAAATGTGAACCCTAGATGTCCTCCTGTGAAGCAAAAAAGGCAAAGCCTGGGTCCGGTGCGATCCGCCTAATTGAAAGAGGAAGCAGATTGTAACAACTCGGTTTTGAGAAGTAATTAATTAAACTAAATAATAGCGGTTTAATTGATTAAAATGGATTTTAAAGATTAAATAAGGATAATTTTGCGTTTATTTGGGTGGAATTTATTAATAAGATAATGAGAGATGAAAATTAAATTATTTTGGAATTAAATACTTTAGGAATTGTAAATTATTTAATAAAAGGGCTTAGAATATAAATATGTGATATTTAAATTTTAAATAGGTTAAAATATCATAAATAAATTCTATAAAATTTATAATGTTGAGTAATTACTTAAGAAACATAAACGAATTTTTTTAATTTTTAATAGTGCTTTATGTTGAGTAGAAAATAGTATTTTAAATAAAAGGAAAAGGAAATAATTGTTTTTGCATTATTACTTAAGCCAAGCCTAAATTTAAGTTCTTTAGCCAGAATTTTATTGTTAGTATCAAGGTTATTCTTGTTCCAAACATTTCCTTCGTTCTGTAAATATCACTTTACATATGTTTTCTCCTTATCAACTCTTACCTTCTTCTTAGAAAGAAAAAGGACACTCCTTTTTTAAAATCAAATTAAAATCGATTATGAAATCCAAAAAATTAAATATATAATTCTCAATATTACACTAAACCTACGGCTATAAGGATGTTGGTGTTTTTTTATTATGGCTAGAGTTTTAGCCTTTGCGATCGAAGAGGGAAAATGCACCGGATAGTTTACAGGTGAGTATTCTACTCACGCATCTGTCTCAATTAGATAATTATATATATGTTTGAATGGGTGTATGCATGTATGATATTGTGCATTGGATTAGAAGAGAAATAGGTAGAGATTAGGTAGGAACTTGGTTGGAATTTGATAAACATTGCTTTAGAAATCACGAAAGGGGTGAGTTGCACTAATTGACTATAAAAAATATTTTTGATAAATAGAAATTATCACAAATAATAACTCATTTGCAAAAATTCAACTATTGGCGTTTGGCAAATTTCCTTTAGGTTAAGCCTTCTTGTTGTTCATCTTTCTTCCGTTCTTTCTCCTTCTTTCATTCCTTCATCTCATCTTCATTGGGTTCTTGCCCTTCATATCTCACCTTTATGCTCTCCCATCTAATGTTAATTCCACTACCAGATTTGGTCGAGCAAACCGTCTTATCTCACAGCTGGATCTGTTACGTCTCTCCTGGTTTCCATAATCGACTTCCCTATTATAGGATCACATTCAGCCAGACGATCATCTCTTTAGCTCCAGGAACTCTACTGCATTACTTCTATATACCCTTTTACGGTTCTTTCCAACTTTATTGCAATTTCCTATTCGAAGCCATCATCTAGCATTGAGGCTACTGAGAACAACCCTATTTACAACCTCTTCAAGTCGATAGCAGGTCAAGTATCTGGTCAGTGGGTGGAAATGATCATGCTAGGGTTGGGAGTTAAGGTGAATTCATTCAATTGCGACTTTCTACATTCAAATGCCAGTAAAAATCTTGTGGATATCCGAGTTAATCCTGTTTGTGGAGCAGATGTGTTACCTCATCTATTGCTACTAAAATCTCAGTTCGTAAAGATGGAACAGTAGCTATTTGCAATACTTCCAACCCTAAAATCTTCCCTACAACTTGTAATGCTAGCACTAATTGTCAAACGCCACATTTAGGTCCATCGCAAGCATTGCCACCCTAGACAAACAAGTGGTCTTCTCTATTTACTACTCTTTTGAAAAATGCGGGTGTTTACTCCCTCGAGTCCTATGATATTGTTGATGTCGGTAGGGTGATGATTCCTCCTATTGAGGTATAGCATGCGAGAGTTGACTTCTAGTCGGACTATTTGGTTGGGTGCTTCCTTGAATCTCTCCAGTTGTATCATCTAGCTAAAGATCATGGTAATCAAGTTTGGAAAATCAGAGGAAGTCTTCGTGTGCATTTTTGATAAATCGATGTTTTTCTTTAAATTTTCAAGACCTGACGAGAGGCAACATGTTCTTGAGTCAGACCCAA
Source organism: Allium cepa (assembly GCA_030765085.1). Lineage (NCBI taxonomy): Eukaryota > Viridiplantae > Streptophyta > Magnoliopsida > Asparagales > Amaryllidaceae > Allium > Allium cepa. The sequence goes on along the minus strand of CM060935.1, from coordinate 724,892,156 downwards.
TCCTTATTAGAGGTAAGCCTTTCATTATTACTTCCTGGCACCCCTCGGTTGATAGGGCTAGAGAGCAGGTTTTATCTATCCTTGTTTGGGCTCACTTCTCTCATATACCATCCATTTTATAACCTATGGTTGGGCTTGACTTGTTGGCAGCTTCATTGGTAAGGTTAAGTGTTTCGATGCTAATATAGTTTCTAAGAAGAAGCTTATTTATGCTAGGGCCTTGATAGAAATCACCCCTGAGAAGCCGCTACCGTCAATTCTTAAGATTAGGATTGCTGAAGGTTCTGATGTTGAGGTTCAGGTTCGTTATAGTTGGAAAATGGATATATGCATGACATGCTAGACATTTAGTCACAACACGGTGGATGTGGGTCAATTTTTCCATAATCTTTCCCTAAGAGGTTTCCTTTTCCTTTCCCGCCTCTTAAGAAGTGGGTTCCTAAGCCTACCCCTCTGCTATGGTGGATGTTGGTCTTGATGTCCATGATATTATTGTTTCTGATGCCGACTTGGAATGTACTTGTGTGCCACATTTTCCTATAGTGTCTTCCCCTTCAATTAAACATTTCAATGGTTGGCAGAGTGCTAAGTCTTGATGGGTTCATGCAGATTATGAGATGAGATATTGTCCACTGAGTGATAGTTTCCACATGCGTGTTGGAGGAGAGGGGAAAGAGCGTTCTTTGGTGTACCATAGAGAGGGTGAGGGTTTGATATTGTCCACTGATGGGGATGATGGTGAGAAAAATAAGTTACTATTACAGGACAATAGTTGGTATAGGAAATATCAATATATATGTGAATTCGTGTGCTATGTGCCTAACCTGGCAGTCCTTTTTGCTAGGGTTAGGCAAATTATAGGGCCTGTGTCTGTTGATGTCAGTAGTATTAATGCCGAGGACAAGATATCCTGGTCAAATAGTAGCTAAGGTGCTTCTGCCTTGCTCATGTGTTGTTTTTTCCTCATAGTTGTCGAGACCCATTTGCCTCCCACCTGTATTTCACTTGTTAAGTGGTCTGGCCACTACAAAATCAGTCTAAGTTATTCTGTGCCTGTGTAGAACAAATATTTCATATTTATAATTGTAGCATGGCCCACTATTGAGATAGCTGGCTTTTTTGAAATAAGGAAATTGAGGATTAGGTATGTGATTTTATAAAGAAGTATTTATCTAAATTTAGTATTTATATATATAAACATTCAGAAGTTATTAATTTTATTAAAAGGAAATCAATATGTGAATTATAGTAATTAATTAGCACTTTATATGAATTTTGAAATCCGTGAAATTTTTGTAACTAATAATTTAAGAATTTTTAAGTACACTTTGTAATTAATAAGTTTAAATAAGCGTACGGTGTGTTTGTGTGTGTATGTGTGTATTTGATCAATGAAATTGTTTATGCTTCTCTGATTTCTCGTCTTTCCTATACTAATTTTAATATGAATGATTCATCATTAATATCGATTAATCGGTGGTTTTGACGTGATATGGTGATGACATCATTCTATATGATTTTATGATATTACAATTCTACGTAATGAGGAATCTGAACAAATGGAGTTATAATACCGTTTAGTATGGGGATTTTAATAAAATTTCTTTGGTTAATCTTTGGACTCGTTATATAGAACATTAAGGGGTTTGATAAACGATTGAGTGTCACATTGGTATGGGATGTCGATGTAATTTTTATTTAGTTATTCATTGTAAGTAGATGGCACTAACGTGATGGAAATAGTGATATGGTGTGAGATGAAGCACGTAGTGATGAGTAAGGCTTCGTACCTAACGATGAGCAAGGCTTCGTTTCTATATTTATTGGTACTATATGCTACTACCATGATGTACTCCTTTTATTGGCATTGAAGATGATCATATGTTTAGAATCCACCATAGCGGCCTAATCGTGCGACCTTGCTCAGGATCTGTGATACCCTATATTCATGTAACCGTGTGTTATCGCTTAGTGCATTCTTCCTGGGTAACCTAGGCCAGTAGTTTGTTGCATATAAGGGCAAATGCAGGGCCATGAATGAGAGTGCTCGCATTGATGAGCACATTCGTGGACACATGTCATGATGACTGTTAAGGTAATTGAAAACTGTAGAGTCTATGTGACTTTGGAGCTGGCTCCATGCCATATGTCTCCCTTCTAGTTCTAAAGAGAGGTTGATTGGCATGTACTATTAATACATCTCGTTTAAGTATATATGTGGGTTAGACGACCCATATATTGATGTGTGTGTCTATGTGTGTGTGTGTATATATGATTCTACTTGGGACTTCATGATAGTCGTACGGTCATTCACCATCACAACATTTTCTGATTTATTCATATACAAGGAGATAAGATTTCATCTGGATAGGTTTCTATTATATATTGGATTCTCATATCTTTTATTATATCGATAAGCATCCTATTATGTTCTATACTTTGATGATAATTTTCTATTTTATTGAGATTAAGAGATATTTGGGAAAAGCTATGTGTAGCCTGGTTATACTTGGTGATATGTCACAGATAGATGGTTTTTGGATTTTGATGATGATTTCTTGATATGGGTCATTCGATGTTGATTCTGTAATTTCTGATTTGATGTGCTTCTATATGGCTGATGACATTTTTATGCTTGATTTTGTGATATTTGACATTTTGTGCTAATTTGGGAATGATTTATGATAATAGAATTATGCACCATACATACATTACTATACTTATACGCTGACATTATGGTTTTTGTCTTGAGTTATTTAGATGATGTTATCATATTATTTTACCCTACGTATATAAAGTTACATATGTATATTGACCCTTGATTTAGACATAGTCCGACCAATGTGTTATTTACGTAATACTCGAGTTAATATGGGACATTTCAGGTATAAGGAAGATAGGATTAGCTTGTATTTAGTGGGCTTAGTGAAGGCAACATATTTATGATTGTTGTATAATGTAAGTGTGATCTATATTCATTATATATATAAGACATTATGTTGTATATAAGACATGGTATTTTATTTTGAGCTAATGGAAATATGATGTTTTACATTCACTCTGTCATACATACATACATACATACATACATATAAATATATATTATCACCGTGATTCAGACTCTATGTTCTCTGTTATTTATTGTATATTGTGTTTTGTTCTATCCTGGAGACATACATGTTTATTTCATTGTGCCGATACTATGTACATTTTGTGGTGAGTTATGTTCGATGTTTAAATGCGTAAGTGTTAGCCCAAGGGAATATTCATACATGTACCCTATATAGCCTCATTCTTTGTATTATTTGACGGTATTACTTAGTTAGTACTCTTGGATGGTATAGGTATAAAGGTGGGATGTCACATGGATAAGCTAAAGGCCAATGGTTTCATTCTTGATGCTCTATACCCAAAATAGGTATCAAATCTGGTGCAGGTCAAGAAGCCTAATGGAAAATGGTAAACATGCTCGACTATTCAGACTTAAATAAGACATGCTCAAAAGGAGCTTCCCGCTACCGATGACTGACCAACTTGTGCTCTCAATAAGCAGGCATGAGTTGCTATCCTTTATGGATGCTTACTCTGGCTACAATCGGAACCAATGTACATCTGAGATTAATAACATGCTAGCTTCATTACTGATTAGCACTGTACTACACCATGTCATGCCATTCGATCTGAAGAATACAGGAGTGGCCTACCAAAGACTGGAAAATTAGATGTTCAAAAATTAGCTCGGACATGCAATGGAGGTACATATGGACAATGTGCTAGTGAAGTCACAACGATCGATGAACCACATGGAGGACCTCTCAAAGATGTTACGTGATGAAGCTTAATCTATTAAAATGTTCCTTCGAAGTTGCATCAGGTAAATTTTTGGGTTTCATAGTGAACTCAAGGGGCAGAGAAGCCAACCCAAAGTAGATTAAGCCACAAAGAGATGTCAAAACCCCAAAGACAAGGAGGGAAATGCAGACCCTAAATAGAAAGGTAGCCGAGCTGAGTTGGTTTATTCGAAAGGCTACATATCAGTGTGTACCATTCTTTGATGCCATCAAAAAGGAGAAAGGAAAGTTTGTTTGGATAATGGAGTATCAGGAAGCTTTCTAGACCTTACTTAATCATATGGAGAGACCATCGGTTCCATCGATCTTTTTGGAAGAGGAGGATTTGTTTATTTATTTAGCAGTATATATTCATATGCTAAGTGATGCCATGGTACACGAAGAATCCAGAGTTCAAAGGCCAGTATATTAACTAGCAAGAAGTTTACTGGAGTAGAGAAAAACTATCCAAAGTTAGCGAAGCTAGCTTTACTGCTTGTTGATTGCATCAAGGAAGTTACGTCCCTACTTCTAATCCCATCCAATCAAAGTACCGACTAATCAACTATTAAGACTGGTTTACATCGACCCAAGAATTCAGGAAGGCTGTTAAAGTGGAACATCTAAGTCGGTATGATATATCCTATCATCCTAAAAGGGTAACTCTAGGACAAGCATTGGCTGATTTCGTTGTCGAATTTATCATCTAGGATGAAGAGAAAGAGGAAGATGCAGAACGTACTGCTCAATGGAAATTATGCACGGATGGAGCCTCTAATGAACAGTGCTCTAGAGCAAGAGTGATCTTGATAACCCCTGAGGATCAAGCAATCTATTATGCTTTTAAACTTGAGTTCCCTAAAACAAACGACGAAGCCAAATATAAAACAATAATCGTGGGACTTAAGATAGCATGGAATCGAGAATTAAAATATTGCACATATTTCGCGACTATCAATTGGTAGTCTGCTAGGTGAATAGAGTTTCAAGCTAAGGCAGCGAGACCAGCCCCTTACTTGACAAAGTTTATGAAGCCACTATGACATCCAGTACTACACTACAATGCACATTCCCAAGTAGAAGAACATGAAAGCTGACCCACTGGCCAAGCTAGCTAGCTGAGGGGATGCGCAACTTAAGGGATTGGTTCGAATGGAGGTATTATCGACTCCAAGCATCAACCAGATAAAATTGATTGGATCTTGGAGGCTGAAATTTTAAAGGAACCAAGGATGACTCAAATCAAGGAATGCCCAATAAAGGAAACTTTTACGAATGGGAGAAACAAAAGAATAAATCTCATACATAAGGTACCGCGATCTATATTTACGAAGGAGTGCTATATGTGAGAGGATTCTTTGCTCCCCTACTGCAGTGTCATCAATGAAGAAGCTAAAAGGATCCTTGTGCATGTGCATGTGGGAGCTTGGGACGATCACGCTAGAGGATAGATTTTGGCAAGGAAGATTCCTCACTATAGATACTTTTGGCCAACGCTCAAAACTAGGAGTAGCTGATTACATCAAAAAGTGTTGTAGGTGTGTGAAGATTTCTAGAGCCTCATCTATGAAAATCACACAAATGATTAGTCTATGGCCATTTTCAGTTTGGGGATTGACATCATCGTTGTGCTGTCAATATCGAAAGGTAGAAAAAAGTATGTCATTGTTGTATTAGATTACTTTACAAAATAGGCCAAAGTGGAACTGCTTACCACGATCAGCATGAAGAAAGTGATCAATTTCGTAATGAAGAACATTATTTTCTATTTGTGATTTCACAAATCATCATTTCAAATAATGGGACCCAATTCGAAAGTGTTGAACTCAAGAATATTTGTAGCAAATACCAAATCGAAAAGAGATTTACAGCCATAACACATCCATAGACGAATGGGCAAGTGAAGGTGATGAACAAGATCATCAAGTTCATCTTGAAGAAACAATTGATAAAGGTAAAGGGTGAGTGGTTGATAGATTACACCAAGCTCTATGGGCTTATCGAATGACTCACAACTCCATGACCAACCATACTCGATTTTCCTTGGCCTATGGATCAAAGGTCGTGATTCCAATTAAATTGGAACTGTCTTCTTGTCATAAGATTTATTATGATCCCAAAACGAATGAGGAGCTCATGCTCGAGTCCCTTAATAAGCTCGATGAGAAGCGCAGGCTGACTTAAGGGTTGCTGCTCACCAGAAAAAAGTAACACGAATCTTGGAGATGGATCTGGGCCCAATCTGGGAAAGGGCAACTTTATTCTAAAATGAATCTTTCCAAATCTAGTGAATCTGGGCCAAATCTGGGAAGGTCTGTATGCTATTGAACACAAGCTTGGAGATGGAACATTCAAGCTAGCAATTGTTGATGAAATCTCACTTTCATGGGCGTGGAATAATGAGCACCTACGATGCTATTTTGATTAACTGTATCTTTGTAAATACCTAATTAGGCTCTAAAGCAACAAGGCAGAGTACGCGATTCTTAACCTTATCTTTTAAATATCACCACCCATGATAAATACATACGATTAAATACATACGATTAAAACCTAGAAATCTAACCTTATCCCTGGTCAAATGGAATTTGACTAGAGATAAGCTAAGTAAGCCATGGAGTAAACTATACAATAATGTCTTTGTTTTGCCAACAGAGAAAATCTTTGGCAATGGCAAACTAAATGAAATATTAACATGTAACCAGGTAATGGCGAGAAGTCATTCACAGATACGTAGTTACGATGGATGATAAACATTGCTTAAATTTAAATGCAATCGCAACTAACATAAATAAATCAAGTATATAGGCAAACGAAATAGAGATCTGAAAAGAAAAATTATTTCATTCATAGTAAATAGACTTTTCAAGCAAAAGAGAGGACTGTTCTCGCACAACTACAACCTATGTGCATGAATTTAGAACTAAAGCAAGCAAGTAAATGATAACATAACAAAGCCACATCTAGACATTCTTCTTCTTCTTCTTATCTTTCTTCTCTTAGGAAGACATCTTTATATGCCTCTTTCCAAACCTACTTCTCCTTCCACCTCTTTATCCCCTAAAGAAGTAGCCCTTACGGTCAGTACTCCAATCGTATCGCTCCCTGGAGACTCATGAGCTTCACCATGGATGCTAACTAGTGCAGAGTTGGGAATGATAATGGGTGGTATAGGCAATGAGACTAAAATGGAAGGAGGGATGTAGTCCATCTTTTCTTTCTTGTTTTCTTTGACCTTCTTAGTCTTTAATTTCTTCTTCTCCTACAATGAAGGTCTAGTTATATGCTTGGTGGCCCTAGTGATAACTACATCTTTGTTCCTTTATGTTATGTTAGGGTCTTCAATAGCCTCTTCATTCAAAGCATGTAACATTTCTGCGTTGGGACTAGTAGTAGGACCTACTATGGAGGTTAGAATAAGAATAAGGAAGGACATGATAACTGATTCGTTCAATGTAGCTTGAATGCCCAAAGACAAGTCTCCTTCTAGCAAGGGGCAAGAGTAAGTGGATCTGAAACATGGAAAATGAAAAGTAGAGATCAGAGACATTAATCATTGCCATGTGAGCCATCTCGAATTTAGGCAAAGTTAATGATATACCTCCAAGAAATGAGGTGGCCATATGTATGGAGTCCCTGCAAAACTTTCATCCACAATAGGAGATAAGATAGGCAACTTTGGAAATGATTCAAACTCTGTGTAACCGAGCTCCTCAAGATTGTAATGAATGCCTAATGGGGATCTCAAAGCAGTTGAAATACCAGGAGTCACCTCAATAGCAGAAGTTGTAGATTTGCTCGAAACAGGAACAACAAGCTTAGTGGTTTGTGGCCTTGCTGTGGAAGAGGTGGCGGTACCAGCTGTACCCGCCATTTGCATTGAAGTATTTGCTATAGGTCCTTTGGAAATAGAAGTAGAACTATCACCCAAACCTTTAGAGCTAGATTCAGGTCAGACCTTATTAGAGACACTAATTCGGGCAATAACTACAGACGTCAGAAGAAGTTTTCCAATCTCGAGTGCATCTATATCTTCATCCTCTAGGAGGTCATGCTTTAACTCCTCATTAATCTCAGCACTGCTAGAATGCTCTCGCTCTTACCTAAGTATTTCCTCTCAGGCCATGGCTAAGATACTGGGATACCCTTTATCGAGCCACCTTAAGTTCCCAGACTTGACAATATTCGCATAAAATCAAACTAGAGTAGGCTTGATCTTAGATTTGACTAATCCCCAGTTCTCTTTGCTTAGGTCTTGGCTTCCTTCTATGCTTGATGGGAAACCACTAGTTCATCATAGTATTCTTGGTCCTAATTAAGGCTTTATCTTTCTCCTTCATCTCGGCTTTAATGCCACTTTCAACCTTTGTATGTCTAAGGCCTGCTCATTGATGGTCTTTCGAAGCTTTTCATTTTCCAGTGTAAAGTTATGGCTCTTGTGATGTGTAGCTTCAACCTGATTTTGCTATATTTTAGTTTGATCTTTAAAAGACTTCGTCTTTTTCTTCCTGCTTTTCTCCAAGACCACCAAAGAGGTTTTAAGCTACTCAACCACTTTATCCAAATTTTCAATAATGCGTTTGTTGTCCATTTCTATCAGCTCTTTCCCTTGGAGAGCCACTATCTCATTAACTTCAGAGAGAGCCTCCACAGGCTTTTGCCATTTATAGTATTGATCATATATGTCACCTACATAAGGCAGGACTTCTAGCCCAATTTTATGAGGAATTTCTTTTAAGTGAGGAACAAACCTGACCCCGTCAAAACAAATCTTTGGAAAGGCTTGCAAGATATGGGTTCGAGATAGTTTCGATCACCATAGCTGAACAAACAAAGGAAGTCAATCTCTACCATGCCTTCATCTAGAAGGGTCGGAAGGCGCAGAAGCTAATTTACCAAGCAGATTAGCTAGAGTTGTGAGAATATATTATCCATTGCATCACATGTAGCACAGAAGCTGGCGTAGTAGGGAGTTGAATTAAAGGGATAGGATTAGGCCTTGTTAAAAATCTTTCCAGACTTTTAGAATGGAGAGCGAGCCCTATGCTGAGAAGGTGAAGTTTTACTAGACCCTTCATGACCGTCATCACAATGCTTGTAATCTCCCTTGCCTTGCATGTTACCTTTTATGATGCCTACTTGAGTCAGACTCATAAGATGACTTGCGATGATGGCACGATGTGCCAAGCTTTTAATATTCTCTACCGTAGCTTTGAAGCTCGTCAAAATGATGTTGATGACCCATGGAACCTGAAATAAAACGTATCAGGTTAAAATCTAGAAAATGGAGGCTAGCACATGCACTGTAAACGTTTAGTGATTCGAAGTGTTGTGAAGTGTTAATATGTCCTAATGGCCCTACAGACTGTGGCCTTGAAGCTAGCTAACATGGGTTATCTCCCCTACGCCAATAGTAGGTACATTGGTAAGCAAGCGAATAGAAGAGTCGATGTTACTAGTGCTAAAGTTGTCAAGATTGAAAGATGATATTCTGTCTGATATACTCCCAAACGAGTCATATATGTCTTCAAATAGAAGGATCGGTATCTCTTCTACTACTGAAGTCAGAGGTGGTTGTGAAACTAAACAGAATGAGATAATCTTTAACTTTGGTAATCAAGGAATAAGTGGCACTTGATCGTCGCCACCGTTTCATTAGTAGATTCATGGCTAAGGTCAACATCCTCATCGTCACCCATATCTTCATTATTATCATCGTTATGATCACCATCACTTCCTCCTATGGTGTTGTCTTCTTTCATGCCTTCCTCCATATTCTCTTCTAGTTGACTTAGAGATCTTGAGTGGAGGTAACAACTACATTTTTCTCGGCCTCATTAGCAGGCTGGGCATCTCCATCAATATTCGACGCAAGGCCCAAACTGTGATTGCGATCCAATAGGTTCACTTGCCACAACCTTTAATTTTTAATAGGTACCTCATATTCCATTCTCCTTTATGGATGGCAAGCAGATGTTAAAGGATACCCATTAGAGTGGAACTGCCAGGCCTTCTTGTTATACATGAGAAATCATGAAATAAAAAGATTAACAATCCAGATGAGTTAGCACCATATGAAAGATGTATGTTAGTTAAACTTACATCTAGATAGCCATTTCTATGAAAGGTCGGGGGTAGCTCACAAAGAAGTATTCCACCTTAAAATAGCAGTTTATTGAAATGATAGATGGTGACATGGCAGCCTATGGATGGTTCCTGATAGATGAGTGAAAGACTTCCCTTTTGCCTCTTAAAAGCATATAAATAATGAATTTCCTCTATTGTCGGCACCATGCCCAAGTGATGTAGAAAGACCATATACATGCTATTTAATGAAACATAGCCGTTTGGGTGAAGCTGGATTAAGGCAAGCCTCATATACTGGGGAATGATTCAGATGAAGTGATTGAATGAGGGACACATCTAGGTAAGCACACAACTAGTTGCATGTTGTGTAATCATTAGGTGGGTTATGGTCCCATTGATAAGGCTCTGGAACAAGAACATCTTTAATAAGAATTTTGTGCTTATCACAAATTCTTAAGATGGCTGCCCTATCAAGCCTAGACGCTAAGCAGTTCGAGGGGGTTGTCAAGAATTATAGCATCCCCAAGATCAACATCAGGGGAAATTCCCAAGAACTCTTCGCTCATTGTTACAAAAGGGAAAATCTATAAAGACTGCCTTCTCGAATGATGAGGTGGTTGAGGCTGGAAAAACGATGATGTGGACAACATAAAAGATATCGAAATAGAATCTAAATCCGACTTTGTTATAGATTGAACTACCTTTGATGTAGAAGGACCGCCAACCATCGTTGGGATATGCAAGAAGCATCTGCAATCCATAACTATTTAAAACTTCACGGATGAACAAGGCCGGGTAGAATTTATCTATTATTCCTATGCTGAAATAAAACCCTAAACGATCAATGCACTAGACCTAACAGATGTTAATGTGTATTGAACAACTATATCTTATACATTACAAGGGGCAATGATATACAATTTAATCCATGCAGTGTGTGTTCAACGTTCGGAGCACTGTGAATGAAAACACTCCATGTAGATAACCTACTCGTGCTAGTAAATAAGCGGCATCGCACAACAAAACTATGCACCGGATTTTACCCCTTATCATGGTTTATGATAACAGAACCGTTCTCTGGAGAAATATGAGATTTCTCTTTAAAGGGACACCAAAGTGAAATCTTGAGTTAAAGTAGTGGTAGAAAGTTCATTCAAATGTTGATTGGTATCAAAAACCCTCCCAATGAACATAATCATCAATCTAAACTTGACCAAAGTCGCTTAAGAACTTCATTTCCACTTCCCTTTTGGATTTAGAAAAATTTTGACTAAAGAATTTCTAGTAACCCATGAACACTTATAAAACTCGAGTCGGGGCTAGGTAGGGCTTAAAGTCGACTCAAAGTAGGTAAAGCAAATCAATAACTCGGGCCATCCCTAGGTAATTTATATAAAAACTTCGGGTCGACCCTAGATCTCTCAAGAATCAGTTTGCTAGTTTTTCAAAAAAGTTTCTAAGTATAAAGTCACCGCCTATTTTACGGGTTTTTAACCCAGCAGGAACTAATAGAAAACAGAATAAGCTCGTGTAAACAGGATGGGTCAGGATATAACCAGAAAATTCGAGGCAAGGGATAAACAAGGGTCAAGCTATATGTCTAAGACAACGACTGGATCAACGAAGCCGAGAGATCAGCATTCTATTAGTCCAATTAGTGGTTGAATGTAAACGCTAATGAATTGCCATCGAAACATAACAACTATGATAAAAGGTTATGAAAACATTTTCAATTCCAAACTCTAGAAAAATCCTAAGTGGTTAGACCATCAGCGACCCATGCCTCTCCGTAAACCTTCCAATAAGACAGCCAAAGAATACTACAAGGAGGCTAAGACCTTGGTTCACAAAACGAGCCAATTCTATAGGTCGCTAGCGACCCATATGCCATGGGTCACCAACGACCATGGCTTTGCCTCATTTTGTGAGCCAAATATTCCTAGGGTGTTTCCTGCCTACATGTGAGATAACAATGGAGTTTCTAGGCCTAGAAGCTCTCCGATCTATATAAATACTATCCTACCTGCAGCATAAACTGGATCGTCTCCGGACTGGTTGCTGCAACTCTGCTGGAAATATTCTTCACTCTCTAACTCCCTCACAACAATCTCCAATGAAATATACCGTGATTCTCCAGTGGATTCCAACTCTAGAGATTCAATTTAGCAGGAAATAATCAAAGCCTTGTAATTAAACATCTCTTGTAACAGTAATCAGTCTTTAATAAAACTATAAAGTGGATGTAGGCTTCATTAACAGCTGAATGGATATAAAAATTCTCTGTCTACTTTCTTTTACTATTCCTTTTCTATGTCTATTATCTTTGATATTGCTCTTTCAGAACAGGGCTGGTGCTTTCAAATCCAAACCAAGGAGTTGGTCCATTTTTTGGGTCAACACCGCCGATCCAAAAGGGGGTACTTTCAAATTTCAAGCGGTGGTCGATTGAAGTTAACGATCTATCACAAAAAGGCCATCAGAAATGGCACCACTTACCTAAACTAGCTAATGATGCAGAAGGCGGCGGTGAAGTTGAAAAGGTCGAGATGAACCTCAGGTAGACCTAGTGCAAGTCGAATGAATTAGGGGTAAGTTTCCTCAGATGTCAAAGGAAGTCAACGAAAGATCTACTGATTGACGATGATGAAAGTGCATCATAAAATTTATATATGCGCTTATCGATATACGATATTGATAGAATATTTAAATTATATTTAAATAGAATAAATGCTAAATGGATATGGAAATTTTTGATGCCGACTACACCTCATTTTATAGCTCGCTATGCATGGTGGGGTGAAGAGGATTTTGACAAGATTTAGTTAGGAATTAAATAGGGAAGGTTTTAAATGAGGTAATTGAAATTTTAATGTTTCCTCATTCATTCATTTCATTCTTTCCTGACAAATATTTTTCTCTTCTTCCTATCAGATCATGACGAAATTCCATGTTCATTTAGGGCTAAAAGTTCCAAAAAACAAATACAAGTAAAATTAATTTACTAATGGTGTTTTTTACATCTTGATCTTTGCAACATCTGGAGGTTGATTCATGAATCTAGAAGCATCGATTCATTATGAGATATGAATTTTTGGCAATAATAAGGTATTTTGATTTAATTTATCTATGTGATTCGCCTGTTCATATGTTTGAATTCTACTTATTAGTCTTGCATTTTTATTGTTCATCTTACAAAATCTAATTCAGATCCCTTTTTGCTCATTTAAATTATACGTAAATTTATTAAGTTGTTTTTTAAATTCAAGTCAACTTTTGCTTTTATCTCCATTTGTTGTTTGTCCGTCATGAATAACATAATTTAGATTTTCTATCTTCTATAATATTTTATAGTTGTTCTCTGTACTATTTTGATGTGTATGTTCTTGTCACGAATTTACATATGCCCAATTGTCCAAATCCTAATTGTTTTCCATTTAATATTTTAAAAAATGATTGGAAACCATCTTTATAATTTTGTACTTTTGTACTATATATATGTTAATCTTTTATATTGCATTGAAAATCAAATTATTTTTCTACTTTCTTGATGTTTTGAATACAATTGTTTTGAGTATTATTTTCATAAAAAAAGGGAAATCCTTTTTGAGTTCTTCTATGGACTAGTGTAAAATCCAACAATTTTATTTTCTTTCTAAATTTAAAGTATTATGTTGTATTTGATAACCGTTGTAAATGTTTGTTTTAAAATCGTTACTTTTAAGTTCTAATAAATATGTACACATATATTACGCTTAAACGTTTACATAAATAAGTTACTTTGAGATCAAAAAATCATATGCTATTTTATGCATATGGAAACATAAATGTTTTACCCATTAGAATTAATAATATGGATTTTACACATCAATGTAATTCTTGATTTCAAAACTTTCACTAATCAAAAGCTAATTCATTATTATTAATTTTAGATTTCAAATTATATAAGTTAACTAAATGTAATCTCTCTCTCACTTTATATGTATATGTATATGTATATGTATATGTATAGGTATATGTATATGTATATGTATATGTATATGTATATGTATATGTATATGTATATGTATGTGTATGTGTATGTGTATGTGCATGTGTGTATGTATAAAATATACTATATACCTTTTATCATGTATGTTATCTAATTCAAAACCCTCAATAACGAAGATATATGTAATGGAGAAATGGATCCATTGCGGTGTAAATTCTAGCACCTATATATGGTCACATCGACTACGTATGCTACTTATCTATTGCACTTACACAATATACATTAGAGTCTACTTGGAAATATGCACAATTTATTATGTGTACTAATTGGTCATTAATGACATTTCATAAATCAATAAATTTAATGAAAGAAAGAGAAATGAAAGGTTTTTCTATCCAATTAAAGTAAAATCTTCCCTCAATTAATTGCATGAGTTTTAGAGAGAGAAACGAAAGGTTTCTACTTTAAATTAACTTTATTTGGCAAATGTTAGACATATGCTTATAGTTACATTTAAATTGGGTCTAAAATCCATTTAGGCTTTATAGACTTAACAAAAATCTAAAAATGGATTATTATTTTTAAATTCATCCATTTAACCTGCTTCCAGCTGTACCGATTCCTTCATACTATTAATATATTGCCTAGACGAGGTAACATACATAGGCATATTTATTGATATTCCTCAAGATACGTGCATTATACCTAGGTTGTAGCGAAATGGATGGTATGAGTGAATAATCTATTTCGATCTGTTAATATTCCTTAAGGTCGAGATGAGATTAGGACAAGGACCACGGGCTACTGCATTTCATACAACTAATAAAGTGTTATCCATCTTTTGTGGGCTTATGATTTGTTGATATTCCTTGAGGTTAGAATCCCAAGGTAAGTGAGTCCTAATAATTACTAGAGAAATCGAAAGATTTGTAATGTTTTTCCTTAGAATTTTGTAAACATAAAAGTTTGGTCAGAGCCATATTAGAAAAAATAATTGGTAGTATTTAACCTTTGTAATATTGAAAGAATATATGTCGTACGAGTTAAAATAGTTTACTTAGATAAACTTATTCGACCGTTATAATTGATAAAATATTTATCAGTTAAATTATACATGAATTGAATTATGATTGACATAGAAATATAAACATACTTACCAATAAATCTTTTGACATGTTATCACTTCAAAACTCATGAAAGATCCAATTTACAAAACCACTAAAACATTCATTACTCGGTCGCTTAAGAGTTTATTTGTTTGATGTCGTGTATTGTCTTTTACGATTTTGAACTCTTAAGCAATACAAGAATATGGATATTTGATCATATTCAATCACGTATAAATGTTACATGGTGAATGTGGTTTGTAATGCATGAAACTTCAATGAAATTAGTTTATTAGAAATAAGAAAATAAACAATAATGCAAAATCATGTATTCAACACGATTGGTTACAATAAGGATCTCTTTGAATGGTTTGACCATTTTGAAATGGAAAGTGAATGTATTAGAGTGGATGTAATTTAGGCACAATTGAGATGAAGAGGGTGAATAGTCGCCTCAGCTTCATAAAGGGACATAAAAAATAAGAATAGTATAAAATAATAAAAGATACTTAATATGGAATGAGAAATATGATTTCTATTCCTATTATGTTATAATATAGAAAATATTTTCAACAAAGGTTATTTGTATGAGTTTAAAATATTTGATCAAAAAATCTCAACTATGAAGTGGTTTTAGTAAAAGAAATAAAAAGCCTATAATAAGAGTTAAATGGAGCTTCATATTTCATACATTAGTAATAGTAGAAATAGTGGAAGTATTTCATATAATACTTATCAGTAAATGCATCAAGATACAAAAAATTATTTTTGTAAATATACCAAATATTATTTATGAAATAATAAATGTTTTCAATACTATATGGAAACAAAAATAGTTTTATTTGATATGAATATTCATTATGAAATAAATCTATTAGAATGATGGCATTTATGCCAAAAATAGGCACAAACACCAAGAAATTAACAATAGGGAACTAAATGAAGAAAATAAATGAAAAAACGAGAATAACAAGAACACAAAACAATTGTAGTGGTTTCGCTAATCAGAGGCCTACGTCTATGTAAACTTTGTTGAAATTTATGATTGGTTTTTATAAAGCCATTCTTATGGATCAGTGATGACCCTGGAATTATGGAAAGAACACAAGAATTCGTTAGATGGCTAAAAAGTCCCTCAAACTATGCTTCTCCTCCTTTATTTACAGCTGTAGGTCGACAAAAATCTCTCATCCATGTTCTTGCTCACATTCCCCATGTTCTGAATGAGTTGCTCTTAGGAGATCATAAGAGATCACTTATACTCAGGGATCGGTACCAATCCATGGCCATGGATCAGTATCGATCCAAATGTTTGCTGTATGGATCTTCAATTCCTTCCTATTGACATTTGGTTGATTTGTATCTTTATCTTTAATAGCTTGATTGCATTGTTATGAGCTTAAAAATTGAGTGAATTCCTTGGTTTGGAGGTAGGGCAAAAGCACTCGACTTATCCATCAAACGTTTAGGTCATTATAGGCTAACAAGCAATTATATGGAATGGGCTAACTTGCAATTGCTCTATTTTGACGTAGCATGAGGCATATGGCAATTCTGGGGAAGCTTTAGCGACCAGTATCGAACCCTGATCATGGTTCGGTGCTGAACCATGAGTTAGGTCAAGTTTTGGGACTTTGAGTTTGACGTTTATTATGGATGGAGTGTATTCTATACTTAAAGGTTCTTGGCAAATCTATAGACTTGGTCTCTCAGTTTCACTTAACATCTGAGCTTGGCAGTTATTATCCTAGATTTCTGCCTAGGTAAACACACATCTAACCAATTGACTCGTCTGAATATGGTTGGTCACATGGCTGGATAACATTTTCCCTCTAAAGTATATCTTGTGTTAACATGAAATGCTTTGGATCGAGACAAACTAGAGAGTCTACGTCATTGGTTTCAAGCTTTTGCTCTGAATAGACGTTACTTTTCGTATGAATCACTTTCGCAAAGTGTAGCATCTTCTGTTAATTGTTGCATCACTTCAAGTGTTTCCGACTGGTAACTTCAATGTAATATAAAAGCTGAAGCATGCTCTTCAAATTCTTTATTCTAGGTTTGGGAAGCTTCCAATGTTCTCCTTCTTTGAGTTTTATAGATTGGACCTTTGGGACTTCAGTTGCTTAGTGTTATGCATACATATACATACATGCATTTGTTGTTTACACATTCCAATGCATGCATATATATACATGTGTGTGTGTGTGTGCGCATGCGCATGCGTGTGCGTAGGTGCGTACATGCATTTTATATGGTTCGCTACCGATCCTTGACTGTGATTTGGTATCGATCCATACTGCCTGAAACTTATGCAATTTCCTTGCGTAAGTATTTGGATTAGCTACCACTTATAAACTGATCCCTCACTTGTTATTTCTTTTACTTTTTTCTTCCCGGAGACTTCCTTTGAGATCACCATAACTGAACCCTCGTTTTTGAATTGAAGATTCCCAACTTCCAACTCCTTCGATCATTATAGTTTCCACAACCACCAACTTCATGCTCGCGAGCTTTGAGTATCGAGTCACTATTACGATTTGAAACTCAGATTTGGACACCCTTGAATCCAATCACCTCAATTCTCTGCTGGTAAGTGGTGGCATTGCTTGGAGGAGTTTGCCACCATTTGGATCCTTGATTATGCACGACTTAGAAAGAAGAATCAGCCTCCTGCATTTATCGGACGGTACTGGTTTCGTACTTCGGGGATTTTCATTGAAAATTTGAACGCATGAGCACTTTTTTGCGGGATCATGGGGTAACTTGAGTTTTGGCACCATTTTCTCGAAGTATGACTCATTTCCAACTCCTTTGTGCCTCGGCTCGAAATAAAATTAGGATCTGCTAGAGTTAGGCTCAATTTTTCATAATTAATTCAATTTTTTGGTGAAAAACTCCCAAATGCTGCAATAAGATCGTAAATGAAACTATATAATAGACTTTGGATGAGCTATGGTCGACGATGCACGATCCGTTAGGACGGTCGGCGATGACGGTCAGTTTGGATATTAAATCGGCACTTTAACGACCTCTTTGTCAATATTTTATCGAATGATAAATCTGAACTACACGATGTTAGATGCATGCAATGCACAAACACTACATAATTTTAACAGCACTATATTGCCTTTTGTCGATGTACGAGACTCGATCGATCAACACAGGTTGATATCCATTGAGTTTGGTACATTGACTTTACTGGGCTTTCTTTCTAGCATGAAGATTATAACTTTTATGTGCCTAACATTGCTTATATGTGAAGCTTTGATAGTTATGGATTGCAGAAGCTCCAAGCATCTCTTTACTATAGTCGTGGGTCTTTCGACCTTAGCATTGTCGAATCCGATATAAAACTCAATACTACAACATTACTTACAACGAGCCATACTCCACAGTCAACCGGTCACCAAAAAACCACAACCTTTGGAAATAATTCTTTTTGTGCCAACTGAGTGGCCTATAGTTGGGGCTACCCTTGAGTCGACATGGGCAATGCCATCATCTTAGATGATCCCCAAGATTCTCCTGTTTCGAAAGTTGATAAACCATCCCTTAGGAGGATATGTGAAAGACACTGTATCCCTTACGAGGATGTGTTGGTACCGTCGTGCCATCAACAAGCGCATCTTTTTCCCATAGGATACACAGTTTGCAACCGATATATATGTGCATGGTCGGTTGTGTTCCACCATTCAACCGCTTCATTCGTACCACTTTGAAATTCATGAAACTAGCTCTGACCTAATTGCATCCCAATAGCTATGCTTTCATGAACGTCGTGTATATTATCTTCGTCCGCCATCTAAACTGTGAGCCAAACACTCAAGATATTCGCTATCTGTGTAGCTACAAACATCGAAAAGGATCTTCTCCACTTACCTACCTAGAACCTTCCAAGGTTTGTTGCATAGTGATGGGCCTCTAGAACAAACTAAGCTACTTCAAAGACGAATTTTTCTTTATTCATTTTCCACCTGACTTTTCCAAAAGGTAGCTATCTGGTTGTAAGACTTATTTTTATCCTTATTTTCTGATGCATATTTTACAGCTTTAGTTATTCAAATCATCATTTCTTATTTTTGTAGATAATTCAAGAAGGCCTAGTGGTATGGCTTTAACGAGCACCCTTGCATCTCACTGATGAGAAGTTAAGAGCCTAAAATCTTCTAGATAAGGGTCATAGTGTTGGCTATGTTCCTGAAGTTGGTGACGAGGATGATGATAGTCCTTCGTCAGAGAATGGTGATAAAAGTCAAAGATATGCCCTCAATTCCAAGTCCTATCATGAAACCTGGTGGGAGGAGTGCACATGTCGAGGAAGGAGAAGTGGTGGTGAGGGCAACGATGATGCTAACACTGGTCATGGTCTTCCAGTGACAAAGGTGTCGATGATAGTGCAATTTTTATAGCACGATGATCGAAAGTAAAGATTGTTTCATTTTGAGGCAACCACAACCACCTACTACAGCAGAGGAGAAACCCATCACACATTTTGAGGGGAATCTTTGGATCCTTTAGAAGTATACCAGTTGAGTTTGGCTCCTTCGGCCTTAGTAATATCAACATTGGGGATATCGAAGTAATATCATCATTGGGGATATCGAATCTCCTATCCATCTGCATAATAAAGTACCAGCCACTCGTGCAGGGGAAACAACCCCAATTAGAAAATTCCAAGTCCATGGTCCATGAGGGGACACTAGGTCACATCCACACGTACATAATACTACACCTTTGTTCTTTTTGCACTACGTTTCCATTATGTTGGTGTTAACTCGTTTCTAATTTATTTATACATTCAATGGAGCATAGGGGTACGACACTATTAGAAACTAAAGGAGAAAGCATAGGAAACACAGATCATATGGTTGTCCTCATGGCTCTTCTTACGATTCCAGTTCAATGAGGTGCTTAGGCTGAGACCAAAGAAGTAGAGACAAAGGCTATACATCTCATGAGTCATCTCCGCGATACAGGTCTTGCTCACCTTTACCACACAACATGGATATACATTCTTTAAGAGCTGATTATACCCCGTCCATCGAGGTACTATATGTTCCTACTTCCATTCCTTTATCGATATAGTTGTTGGTATCTTCTCATATGTCATGATGCTTTGAACATCCATCAGTGCTGATCACTTCTGATATTCCGCATTTGAGGCCCGATAAGAGATTGGTTCAAACATAGAAAGAGATGTTTTCTAATCCTCATATGGACGCTTTGAAGAGTACTTTCCTAAAAATCTTTTTTGATGATGCCATGTTCATACCCGATCTAAAGGACATCCCTTAGCATATCAAAACCGACACCATAGCTTATGTCAATGATGTGTATGATCAGTATTTCAAATGGATACGGTTAACCGTGGTTATTTCTAAAGGCACTTATAAAAGAAAAGTGGAGCTCAGTGGGATAAAATTACTGCAAGAATAAGACAAATGCGTCATCTCCCATTTTGAGAAAGAAATTGAAGAGCTCAATGCATTATTGACCGAAGCCAAGAGTAGGTGGAGGATCTGACCAAGTCTGAAGAGTATGAGTGCCAAAATCAAAAAAGTAAATCAAGGCTGCTCATGTAGGAGCCAACATTGTCATAAGAGAATGAACGACTTAAGAAAGAAATCGAGGAGTTGAAAAAGTGGCTGGAAAATGAGAAGAAAGAGAAAGACGATTCCATCGTCTAGGCCTAAGGCTATTGTGATAAGTTGTCAAATGCTCGTTCGAGCAAAAGACGATGTAGAAACCTAGATAGTAGATGTTGAGAAGCAGGTTGAAATAGTAGAGAAAAGGGTTAAGGATGAGTTTGAGCCCATACTCATCTGCTATAATGCAAATGTAATTAAGTTTAGAAACTTGGAGTGGCTTGAAGAAGGGTATCCCGAGGCTTTGGCCCCGGTATAAGAGGAGATTATGAATTAAGAACGAGAGCTCTCTGGTGGGATTGAGGTCGATGTAGAACAATTGAAACTCGTCCTCCTAGATGAAAAGGACTTGGAGGCGCTTGACTCTGTGAGCTTATTTTGCATCTTGAATTAGCCACCGAGCCTAAAGATCAAGTTGAGAGCTCTAGATCTACTCTTCATGACTCAACCTCATATATGAATGCGCCTTTGACTACGAAGTATAAAATTTCCAAGACCATTACTTCTCTTTCTAGCTCTACTATTATTCCCACTTCTATGGTGGCTTCAAGAGTTTCAACTGCTTCGACATCCTCATCTGATGCTCAATATAATCCATATGAACCTTAGGTTTTGAGGTAGTCTATCTTAATCCCTACCGAAGGGAGGGTCCGATGGGACTCCAGCCCATGTTGAGCTCATATTCCCTAGAGGCATATCACTGACCTTGCTTGTGTTTGAGATGGCTCATATGATATCGGTTGATGTCATCAATCTATTCTTTAATGTTTCTCAAGTTTTAAATCAACCTCCCATCGTTCCCTGCCCGAGGGAGGTTCAACGCTAGGCATATAAGCTTCGACAACTGAATTCATGATTGTGGTTGCCTCCTAAACAATCCCAGATGTTCTAGTTGGTAAGACTTCTGGCCCTACCACTGAGATGATTCATGCCTTGGATAGGAACAGGAAGACGACATTATAACTGGAACTTTTGACCTTCCTCGGATCCCATTATGGACGAGATTCTCCAGGCTTAAGTCATGTTGGCTAAAGAGATCAAGAAAGAAAAAGAGGCTAATATGCTACCTCCTCTATTGATATTGTTGCCTGGTCATCCCATCTTTTCTCCCTTTACCATCCCTACCTCCGGTGATGTAAAAAAATGTCCTGCCCGAGTCCTCTGGGGATGACCGTTCGAAGAGTCATAAAGGCCAGAAGAAAAGTAGGAGGAGGCATGGCGAGTCCTGCATGCACTCCTCCGCGAAAGGGAAGAAAGAGATAAAGCAGAGGGATGTCCTTTTTTATGTTTATTACTTTTGACTTTCTTCAAAACTTGTGTAGATAGGCTGAAGTCTGCGTGAATAAAACCCTTGCTTTTTGCTTAATCGGTGTGTTAATAAAATTTTGCTTGTTTTCTTTCAAGCCTTGTGTTTGTTTGTATGAGCCTTGAGAAATGTGTTTATCATTTTTTTCATATGGTATGAGTCATTTCTCTGTTATCAGTTAGCTAATCCAATAGCTTATTTTTTTACGTTCAGTCAAGTTCCATCCAACTAATAATAGTGATTGAGATCACATTATTTCTATAATCGAGAATTAATGGCCTAGATGCCTATCTTGTGCATCTTTCCTCAGTCATGCCTACCTCCAGGCCTTGACCGGGTTTGGTCACCTTAAATGGTGGTTTGAACATCTGTTTCATGGACTTTTTAATCCAACCTTACCTAACTGTAGGCGTTGATTGGAATTGATCACCTGGAGTGGTGATTGGAGCATCCATTCCCTAGACTTTTACTTAAGATCTTTCCTAATTCCGAGCATTGACCCTTTACCTCGCCATCCTCCAGGCAAGGTGTCAATGCTTTGCCATTCTTCATGCATGAATTGCTAGGTGTACTATACCATTCTACCCTTCAGATTTTATACTTCTGCACTGGGTTAAAGTAGTTGATTGGTATATATCTCTGGATATTTGGAATTGGTTTTGTCCCATAGGTCTGATTATGGACTGTGAGGCTTTGATTGGTACCTATCTCTAGGCACATGCATACCTGCATTAGTTATACGTAGTCTTATTCAATTCCGTTGTTTCTCGCAACGTAAGATTAGGCTAACCAAAACACAGATTCATCGATTTCGAAAGCCAGATTGCTTTATATTCACATGAAATGATAGATCCTATTTTTACATTAAAGCTGACTGAATATATACGAAGTCTACTTCAAGTGAAATAACATCGTAAATGCTTGTTATTCCACGCCGCGGGATTTAAATTCTGTCCACTTTTGCTAGCTTGAATGTTCTGTCTCAAGCTTGTGTTCTTTTGCATACGGACCTTCCCAACTCAAGTCCATATTCATAGGACCACGGAAGATTCGTTTAAGGACAAGGTTGCCGATCTCAAAAGTATGATTCCTAACATTGGTGTTGTAAAGTCGTGCTACTTGATTTTGGTAAGCAACTGCTCGTAAGTCAACTTCATTATGCTTCTCGTCAATCACGTCAAGTGACTCCAGCATGAGCATCTCGTTCATCCTAGGATCATAAAGAGTCGTCTAATAAGAAGGTACTTCCAATTTGATTAGAATCATGGCCTTCGTTTTGTAGGCCAACGCGAATGAAGTGTGACTTGTCACGGACTTGTAGTTGTAGGTTATTCTGTAGGTCTAGAATGCCAATGGTATCTCATCAACCCATTTTCCCTTGGCCTTCTCCAATCGTTTCTTTAAAATGGACTTGATTATCTCGTCCATGGTCTCAACTTATCCATTTGCTTGTGGGTGTGCCACCGCTGCGAACCTTTTCTCGATGCGATGTCTGTTGCAAGGGTTTTACGCTACAACAAAAAATACCTTTAACAGCATTTTAAAAATGCCCCAGATCGCTTTCGCAGCTTATGAAAAAGGCAGTCCAACAACAAGCCGTGATAGGATCAGAATATATTGTAGCATTTTGGAAACATTGAAAAAAATATCATATCACAGCGTTTTAAATTTTTGCAACCTTTCGAAAAATACTGCGATATGTCCTGGCAATGTTATAGCCTATTGTTAGACAATGTTCTTCGAAACACTACGAAAGTGCGTTACGACCTTTTTAAAAGGCAGCGAAAGGTCCTTGTTACAGCATAGATTAAATGCAGTAGAAAGCCATATATTGTTTTATTGATTTTCTAGAACACGTTAATAATGATGTAATATCATATTATATATAAAAGATATTCAAATAAAACTCAAACAATAATCATATAAACACATTATATAGTTCAACATATTATATATAATAAATGTATTCAAGTTTGCACAATACCTGTAAACCAAGTTTACACAATACCCATAAGTCAAATTATACAAATATTTCTCTAAACCAGCTAAATCGTGTACTCCACTTCTACTATGGTTCCCACATAGACCGGGTGATCCAATCCAACTCTGTATTTAGAGTTCCAATCGACTCAAGCTAATGCATCAAGAACTACATTGTACTCTTTGAGATTGTGCGGGTGCTCTAGAATTGTCCGAAATATCCACATTTCATCCCATCTAAAATATTATTCCAACATGACTTATACGCTATGTATTATATTACAAGGAACAAAGTAAAAAGAAAAATGTAGAACTTGAACGTTATGCATTATATTACAAGGAACAAAGTTGAAAGTAAAATGTAGGACTTGTAATATATTAACAAGGAACAAAGTTGAAAGCAAAATGTAAAACACAGAAAACAAACTCTGATATTCCGGAATTTCAAAACCCAATTTAAATGTGATAATTTTTTTAATAAATTAATTTAAATTAATAAATTTGTTATTTTAAACAATAATAAATAAATGGGTTGTAAATGTATAGTGATTTTAACTGAAATTAATATATACAAAAGGGAAATGGATTTGTTAAAACTGTATTCATATCAAATTTGATTGTTGAATTGAATGTGAAATTTAATTTGAATTTGAATTGTTAAATTGAAAATTTCAAAATAGGGTTATTTATATTTCAAATTAAACTTTGATTTTAAAAGTGTATTTCTTTGATTTTATTTAGTATATAAAATTTGATTTACATATATTTCTTTAAAGAAGAATTGATTATATATATTTCTTTAAAGAAGAATTGATTTATATAAATTAAAAATGTATTTTAAATTTAGAAAATTAAGTAATAAAAATATTTAAAAATTCTTTTTGCATGAAGATTACATTTGTTATAATTTAAAACACACTAACAACATGTGTTAAGAAGATAACAATGTATAATGACAATGTCACAATTTTAATCTATTTTCTTTAATTTTTATAAAACAAAATTATTTCTATAAAAAGCTATTCCCTATTCTTCCTCTAAATTTTTCTCATCCTCATTTTCTAAAAAGCAAAGAGAAATCACTCCTTCATCTTCAAATTTGAAATTCCTCAAATCTTCACACTTTCAACCAAAATTTAATCAAGAAACTCATGCCTCATTTCAAAATCTCAAAACTGCAAAGCAAATTACAAAAAACTGCAAAATCAAGTTCCTGTAAAAAAAAATCAAGTGCAAAGCAAATTCAAAGCTCTCATCAGTATCTAAGCTCTGATTAAATTCAAGATTTAAGAAGCAATCAAAGCAACATCATCAAGAAATTCCAAGTCAAAATCTGCAGTCATTTTCTTTTTTTCCAGAAGTCAAATTTTGGTCTCTGCTTAAAAATAATTCAGGTAAGTAAATTTATAAATCAGAAAATTTAAGTAAGAAAAATGTTTGCATATGAATGTGGATATGTTTGATTCTTACATGTACCTATTTCTGTGAGATCTTCATTTACATGTTATAATTCAACTGTGCATGTTTAAAATTTACAGATGCTTCTCTGTATCTTTAAGATTACAGAGTAAATGTAAACACAGAGTTCAAAATTTCCATTTCAAATCACTATCAAGTTTGAATCTTCAATGCAGTAGGCTTATTTAAACATGAATTAAGGTTTAAATTGTTATTCAAAAAGAATTTTCTTAAAATCTTCTGAATCAGAGTGTTATAGTGAAATTTTTTAATAATATGATAAAATCAAGTTTTGAAACTTGTTGATTCAATTTTACATCTTGAATCTACTTTGTAAAACATGATTTTTAAGGTAAAAATCAGGATTTTTAAATTGAATTTGAGGAAGTATTTTGTTGATGACCGAAATTGGTCTTTGGACAAAATTCTGGCGACTGAGTAAATTCCAGAGGATGAGCTTTGGATTGAAGTTGCAATGGAGATGGATTAATCTGTGAAAAATAGTAGAATAGGAAACCATTCATCAGGGATTTAAAATTTTGGGAAACTAGGGTTTTTGTGCTATGTTTTGGTTGCGTTCGAAATCTTCGATCAGGGAATTTTTGAGTGGATCGAGTTGCGAACGGATTTGGGAGCAGAAGCATGGAGGCCTTGCGGCGATGTGGCCGTGATTTTGAGGTGAACGATGGTCGGCATCGTGGGTTGGTAGGATTTTTCTGGTGAGATGCAGTTCTGATTTTGGGTTCGAGTTATACTTTTTTTATTGATTTAGCTCATGTTAGGGATGGATGAAGGTCGGAGACGTGTCTGTGGTCGACGAGGGGCTTGCGCAAGGTGTCACAGGTGGTGGCGGCGGTGTTGGCGTGACGTGCACGTGTCATCGTTCGTGTCAGTGAATGTTGGGGTTGTGGTGACTCAAAGCGTCAATCGTGAAGAATGGTTTCTGGCTCGTGTTTGTGCACGGGGAAATGTTGATGTTGCTCGTGAAAGGGATCCGGGGAAGGAAGTGTTGTTCTTTCCAGGATCATGTGATTTAAGTTGAAGCTTAGCTTAAGAAATAGAAAGGGAAGAAGTAGTTGGGTTCGAGTGATCTCGTGTTTGGGTCGGTCGTACCCATAGCTGGTAGTGTTTTAGAAGGTTTTTAAATTTGTTTGAAGTTTTAAAACTATAAAATTTTATTTAAACTACTTTGTAAAATGTTTAACATTTTAATTGAAAGTATTTTATATTCTGATAGTTGAGTTTTAAGATGATTTTATATTTATTTAAATTTAACTTTTTAAAAGTAATTAGTTTAAACAAATTAGAAATGTTTAAATATGTGATAATTTTAAGTACTTAATGTAATTAATTTGTTTTGAAAGTTAATTAAGATTTTATGGTTAAGTTTACTTTAATTAATAAAGTAATTAAAGTGAAATTTATTAATAATTTTGAAATTAATTAATTAATAAAGTTTAAATTATTAACTAGTTATGGATTAATTAATTAATTAATAATTAAGAATTAAATTAAATTATAATTAATAGATAATTAATTAAACTATTAAAGAATAATTAATTAAGTGATTAATAATTAATTAATAAAGTGATTACTGATTAATTAATTAAGCGATTAGTAATTAATTAATTAAGTGATTAGTGATTAATTAAATTAGTGGTTAAGAATTAATTAATTAATTGTTTAGGGTTAATTAATAAAGTAATTAAACATTAGTTAATTCATAATTAATAGTTAATTAATTAGTGGTTAAGGCTTAATTAATTAAATGATTAAGGTTAATTAATTTATAATTAATTAAGTAATTAAGATAAATTAATTTGTAATTTGTAACTAATCAAGAAATTAATTAAGATTAACTAATTTTAAATTAAGGATTAATTAGAGATCAATTAAGGAATGATTAATTTTTAATCATGTTTAATAATGGATAATTAGAGTAATAAATTAATTAATAATTAAACGATTATTAATTAATTAAAGATTAATTAATTGATAATGAGGTTAATTTAGAAGTGATTAATTAATTAAATGATTGTGATTAATTAATTAATTGATTGGTTAAGCAAGATAAAGTGATTAATTCTTAAGTAATTAATTTAATTTGAATTAATTAAATTAATTATAATATGAATTAGAGATATGCTTGCTTATGGATGATTATTTTGAATTGAATATCTGGATTTGGTTGATATCTGTTGGATGATAGTCTGAGATATTCTATGATGAGATATTGTATATATCTGTGATAGATATTGGTTATTATCTGTGGATAATACTGTGTGGATGCTATGTTTAAATTGAATTGAATTGTTTAAATCTTTAAAAAACTTGACCTTTAAGATGGCGTTTGGATTTCGATGAGACCGGGATCGGGAATCAAATTTGATTTTCCGAAAACCACATCGATCCAAGTTAAATGTTGGGTCATGACATCTCAGAGTGAAGATCGAGATGGAGTTTTAGAGTGCAAGGGTTATTGTCGTTAACTCTGAGGGTGATTCTAAAATGACTGTTGTGACGACCGCCCATGACTTCCGCACCAAAACAAGGAAATAGTGCGCTGAAAGTGTGCCAGGCAGCCATGGACGATAGTCAAGGGTAGAATAAACATTGCAGAATCTATCGTATAACTCACAGCGCATGGACAAAATACAATAGAGAAATATAATATAGTGAAGCTCCCATAGAACAGAATATCATCATCTAATCATAATAGCTTTATACATGATCTGAATCATGAATACAAGAAGCCTCACTACATAGCACTCAAAGTAATCAACAATCAGCGGAATATCCAGTACATAGAATATGAAAATAATATGTAAAGCCTCCTGCTCGTCTTCGTCATCATCAGCGTGAGCCACTAAGATCAGCACCTGCCACCTGCCACCTGTCACCTAGTCTGCCCATCCCAAACATGGATGAACAGCCCAAGGTAATAAGAGGAGACATAAAACCTTGAGTCAGACAACAGTCTTAGTGAGCAGTAAATCAACTATCAAACATACCAAAGGAACATAAAGGATAAAAGGAATAGGAACCCAAATCATCCCACTCCACCTCTTTCTACCGTGATAGCCCCCAGACACACACTAAGGAGAAGCAAGCATAGCAAAGCAGATAATTAGAGTAAAGCAATAATCACTCGAGTCAAGGTCGATGTTTTCCAAATACAAACCCCCAAGGCCTAAACCAAGATCAGATAAGCACCCAGAAAACACCTCTCTTGAGACCGAATGATGATACAACCAAACATTCATGATTCTGGCTATCACTATTATCATTGCCTTGATTTTATCATTAATTGAATGACCAACTCATCTTTCAACCATCCGTCAAGGGCTAATGGCAACCCCGGTTCTAGATATAACTCCGCACGTCACTGTGACCCGTGCCTAGGTATAACGGATCTACCCAGAGTACTAGCACGTCATCATGACCCGCGCCTGGGTATAACGGATCTACCCAACGTACTCTTGCTTTAAGCTTGCTAGAACCTTCAATAACGATAAGATCTCAGCCTTCTAGTCATCCTCCTCGACGACTATTCCCATTATAGCTCAAGCACCTCTCGAGCCCACCATTATCCACCAACTCGAACCGCATCATCGAGTAATCAACATGCTTGGGATGATCCCGTCTGGATTAAACCAAGACTTCCACATCATGCTTTGCTCCAACGCATCTTAGCAAAGTCCATCTCATCATCATACTTCGCCTCAACATATCATGGCAAAGTCCATTTCGTCATCATACTTCGCTTCCTCTAACTATAGCAAAGTCCTCGAACCCATCCATATGAGCTTCATCATCCGCTTCATATGCCACAGCAGCATTCACCATTCAAGAGCCTTTCCACTTAGCTTTTGAATCATCTTCAACCATCTTGTCCCAAATCAACTACAAGCTAACTCGAGACAATCAAATCAATCATACATCCAAACAATCAAGCATTCAAACAAGATCTAATCAAGCAATATCAACTAAAATGGCAATTTCGTAAATAAATGAGCATAAGTCTAACATATATGAAATCATGGATTTTAGCATAGATCTATCAAATATAAAACATGGGTTTTGTCTCTATAACTTGTTAATTGAACTTGCATAGGTAAACATCTTCAAAAGTAATGAATCTAGTCTTGGAAATAAGAAAAATGCATGAAATCTCTAACTTTAACACTCAAACAAGCCACCAATCCAATATACTCCTTTGGGTCCGCGTGAGAGATAACTACCACTCACCGAATCACCCAAACACTTCAACAACTATCAACTAAAGATCTGGACAGCAAGGATTCAAGCTCGATTCGTCGAAATCTCGCTTGAAATGGTGAAATCTAGCTTTGTCGGATGAAGATCTTCAACTTTGGCTCTTGGATCTTCAATCTTGATCTTCGATCTTGGATGGATGTTAACACTAGATTAGAGTAGAGAAAAGAAGTGAAGAACTGTTATAGACGAGCTCTCAAAATGGCAGCACTTCGTCGCTTCGAAATCCGGATCCCAAAAAGTGCACTAGTGGTCGCGTATTTATAGGCTGAATCGCCCCTTAGGTCGCCCAGATCTTAACTCGTAGGCTCGCTATTAGGTCATTGCCGACCTAAAAAGTCTCGACCTAACTATACTACGACCTATGACCCACAGTATGCACGCGACCTAAAAACATAAGCGCGCGACCTAACAATCTATGCAACCTACCTTAGGTCATCTAACGACCTAACTGCACCACATAACTACCCAGCGACCTAACTATTGCCGACCTACCATTCCCAACGACCTACGACTCATCGAACCCAACGACCTACGACCTAACTGGGACGAGGCTTATCACACGACCTAAAAACTCAACGACTTACTTAGGTCGCTCACGACCTAACTGGGTTACGACCTATCAAATCCACTCGACCTAACTCCCTCACGACCTAAACTGCTCTAAGCCTTAACTCGCTAACTCTTAGGTCGGTCATTCCTATAGGTCGTAACTCGTTAACTACCGACCTAACTTAAGTCGCCCCTACACGAGTTAGTTTCCCCACACGATCTAACTACCATACGACTTAGGCTATAGATGACATAAACAACACTAACGACCTAATAATTCTACGATTTATCGATACGTAAAATACGGGTCGTTACAAGTGTAACGAAATAATACCTTCGGTTTCGTTCGAACCCGGAACGAACTTATATGGATTGAATGCTTTCAGCACATCGTCGGGTGGACGATGAGCATTCTAAGAAATTGTGTCCTATAAAAGGTAATTGTAGCCTCAAGCCTCATCAACCGGGAATGGCTAAAACAGGGGAGGTGCAGCAAGGCTAAGTGGGTCATGCCCAAGTAGGACGAGATTTTTCCCTGTCTAGAAGTCCCTTATTATTTCGGCTGTGTGGGTGGTTGTTGGCCATAACTGCGGGGTTGTCTTGTTCGGAGCTATCCAGTAAGGGATGGTTCCGGCCTTGTGTTGTAGGGGATCGGGAGTGGTCCTCGACACGGTGATCTAGGCCCCATACTGTGACGGGCGGTACCCTAGTAGCCGTGCCATTGATGGAAACCCATTTTCCCTACGAGACCCTACGGTTTTGATTGTATTACCCACTTTCGTGGCTAGTAGTTGGAATTAAATGAATGTAACAATTTTGGCTATTTTCTATTTACTTGAAAACCCTCGACACTACTATAATATCACTGGATTTTCTATCAAATGCTTTGGTTAGCGTAAGGCAAAAACTTACCCGTATTTATTGGTGGGGATTCTTACGTGATACCTTTTGTTTTCAAATGATTTTAAAGTTAAACAACTTTAACTTGTTTACTCACACCAGACCCATGTCTGACCCGGAGTTTATTTTGTTTTTCATAAACTCTTGGGTACTCAAATTTTTATGAGTAGCCAAGTGATTAGGTTGGGATTGGCGAATGTTTTTGGAAGTTGGAGTTGGAGTCCAGACGTACTTATCTATCTCTATCCGCTGTAGTGACTTTTGATGTTGTATTTTGGGTTGTATGGTTTGGCAGACTCTTATGAATGTCAGATGTAATGAAGTCGGATTATTTTGTGTACTCTGATATGTAAAACTATGTAATGGATATGGGTAATATTATATTTTGTTCCATTTCTGCTGTGAGATTTTGATGATTGTTGTTCTTTTCTTTCTATTTTTTCTATTTCTATCTCTTTCTTTTCTTATTGATGATACGTCTTTCTGGATATTGAAAGACGGGTCGTCACAGTTGGTATCAGAGCATAGGTTGAAAAACACCTAGGCGCTGGAGTAGTATCTATCTTGAGAGTGCGTATTTGTAATTTTCTTATAAAACTATATCCCTATCTAAATCTGTTGGGTTACCTGTTCAGGTAGCCAGAATGAGTTCAAGAGGCAGAAGGGGAAGGGTTGCAGGAAGTGCATCAACCAGTAATGGGAGAGAACAGACTGATAATGAGGCTGTTAATCCAGTACCGTCTCCAGTCAGTTTTGCTGCATTATGCAAGGACTTCGTTAATCTTGGAGGATGACCATTTCAAGGGTCAAAAACTTTAATAGAGGTCCAAGCATGGCTTCGCTCGTGTGAGAAAATCTTTAAGAGCATGAAATTATCGGATGAGCAGAAGAGGATAATGACTTCGTGGCAATTACAAGGCGGTGCTGCAGCCTGGTGGGATGCAGTGACAGCTAATGTCTCGGAGCACGATATGTCTTGGAAAGAGTTTAAGGAGTTTTTTGAGGAGAAGTTCATGCCTACTGCCGAGAGAACTCATCTTTATCAGGATTTTCTGAATCTGAAACAAGGAAACATGATTATAGCTGAGTACGAGACTAAATTCAACGAGTTATCTTGCTATGGTCCAGGACTGATAGACACCCCTCTTAAAAAGAACGAGATGTTTGTACAAAGGTTGAGGCCAGAGTATCATGAAAGGATGACAGCACACTTGAAAGAGTCTTTTATGGAGCTTATTGACATGGCGCTAAGATATGAAGACTTGATGAACAAAAGATCAGTGGCGCAAGTAGCTGCATCAGGAGGAAATTCTTCTAACCCTAATAAAAGAAAATTCAATCCTAATTGGAAGAGGCAAAACAAGAAGAAGTATCAAAACAACAATGGACCACGCAAATGCTATATTTGTCAGCAAGAAGATCACCTGGCGAATAAGTGTCCCAGAAGAGAATCTCAGCAACAGCGGCAGCATTATAGTGGACCAGGTTCAGCTTTAGTTCAGAAGTCTCTTTGCTTCAACTGCCATCAACTGGGACATATGATTAAAGATTGCCCGCTCCTTCATAAAGTCCAGCAGAACAAAGTATTTGCTTTAGAAGGTGCACCATCAAACTCGTCTAAAGGCAAAGGAGTTTTGGAAGGTACCTTACTTTTAGATGGCAAATATATTAAGGTTTTGTTTGATTCTGGTGATTCTTTGAGTTTTATTTCTCTGGAATCTGTAGAGAATTTCTTTCTTAGCCCTAGTACCGTAGACAATCCCATTTGTGTATTTAATCCTATAAGAGGGGTAACCAAATTAGATAGTATCTGTAAGGATTTGAGAATCTCCTATCTATCCCATAGTTTTTCCTATGACCCTTGTGTGTTGGATTTTAAGGGTTTTGACCTTATTTTGGGGATGGATTGGCTTGAAAAATATAAGGCTGTTCTAAATTGTGATGAGAGAACAGTTTCGTTGGAAACCGATCTGGGTAGGATTGCCAGAGTAATGTGTGATAACTCTGGAATACACTTGAGTTGTCTTTTACATGGAGTTGAGACTTCTCAAGAGGGGGTTGAAGATAGTAAAGTAGTCTAGGATTTCTCAGACGTATTCGAGGAAGTTAAGTGTTTGCCTCCGTACTGAGAAATAGAGTTTCGAATCGATTTGGTTTCTAGAGCAGTACCCGTAATTCAACCTAGTAGGAGGATGGCTCCAAGGGAGAGGGAGGAACTAGTGAAGAAAACTCAAGATCTATTGGAGAAGGGTTTGATTAGACCCAGTTTTTCTTGCTGGGGCTCTGCTGTAGTATTTGTCACCAAGTCGGATGGGTCGCTAAGGTTCTGTGTAGACTATCGTGAGTTGAACAAAGTGACCATTCGAAATAAGTATCATCTTCCTCGTATTTATGATCTCTTCGACCAGCTTCATGGAGCTTCAGTCATTTCTCAGTTGGATTTAGCATCAGTTTTCCATCAGTTAAGGGTAGCTGAGGACAATATTCCCTTAATTGCATTTAGGGGACCTAATTGTTTCTATGAGTGGTTGGTTACGCCTTTCGGGTTAACCAACGCTCCTGCCTACGTTGTAGATCTGATGAACTAGAGATGTTTTGAATAAGTTTGTTTTGGTGTTCATCGATGATATCTTGGTTTACTCTAAGTCAGAAGAAGAGCACAAGCAGCACTTGAGAATAGTATTGGAAACTCTGAGAAGGCATGTGCTGAAGGCGAAGTTATCTAAGTGTCATTTTTGGAAATCAGAAGTAAAAAATTTGGGCCACATTGTTTCTGGTGAGGGAATCTCTGTAGATCCAGTGAAAGTTGAGAATATTTTAGAGTGGAAGCAGCCTTGGACACCAACAAAAGTTCGCAGTTTTCTTGGATTGGCTGGTTACTGCAGGAAGTTTATTAGGGATTATTCCAAGATCTCTTCTCACCTAACAAAGATGACAAGGAAGGGAGCCAAATTCAAATGGACATTGGAATGTGAGGAGGCTTTTCAGAATCTGAAGGCAAGGTTGACAAGTGCTCCTGTATTGGCTATTCCAAATGGAAAGAGAAAGTTAGAAGTGTATACTGATGCCTATATTGTTGGATTGGGAGCTATGCTTATGCAAAATGGTAGGGTAATTGCGTATGCGAGTCGGAAATTTAAGCCGCATGAGAGGAATTACGCTACGCATGATCTAGAGCTATTGGCCATTGTTTTTGCTTTAAAGATCTGGAGGCATTATCTTTTAAGAGAAAAGTTCGAGTTATTCACGGATCACAAACCGTTGAAATAGCTTTTCTCTCAAAAAGATCTTAATCTATGACAGCAGCGATGGGTCGAGTTCTTGGCATCGTATGATTTGGATATTCTTTATACCTCGGGAAAGGCAAACGTTGTGGCAGACGCTCTTAGCAGAAATGCAGTTCTATCTCTTTTGGAAGTGGTTCCATCTCTTCTGGAAAGAATTTCAAGCAAGCAAGAATCAGATAAAATGTTGAAAAGAATTATCAGGAGAGTTAAGAAGGGTCAGTGTCCTAGTTTTGAGATTGATGGCCAAGGGACACTGAGGATTAATGGAAGGATTTGTGTTCCGAATGATAGGGATCTGCGACAGGAAGTATTGTCAGAAAGTCATCGCTCCAGATTAAATATCCATCCAGGAATTTCAAAGATGTATAAGGATATGAAGAGAGTCTTTTGGTGGAAGGGCATGAAGGAAGATATAATTACTTACGTTAATTGTTATGCCATGTGCCAGCAAGTTAAAGGAGATCAGCAGAAGCCAGCCGATTTGTTACAACCTTTAGAGATCCCGATGTGGAAGTGGGAGATGATTTCGATGGAATTTATCGACGGTTTTCCTAGAACTAAGAAGGGAAATGAAGGAATATGGGTAATTGTGGATCATCTAACCAAGAGTGCCCATTTTATACCAGTTAAGGCAACCCGTATTGCAGCTTCTCTGGAAGAAATTTTCTTGAGAGAGATAGTCAGATTGCATGGTGTTCCAGTTAGTATTGTAAGTGATCGAGATCCTATCTTCACCGGAAAATTCTGGGAGGCTTTGCAATCAGCTATGGGAACAAGTTTGAGATTGAGTACAGCATATCATCTCCAGACAGATGGGCAGACGGAGAGGCTTAATCGAATTCTAGAAGATATGCTGAGAGCCTGTGTATTGGATTTTGGAGGATCATGGGAAGACCATCTACATCTAGTGGAATTCTCTTATAATAACAGTTACCAAGCAAGTATTAAGATGGCTCCTTATGAAGCACTGTATGGAAGACCGTGTAGATCCCCAGCCTGTTGGATAGAATCGAAAGACCGTCTTGTGCTTGGACCAGATCTGATCCGTGAAGCATCTGCTAAAGTCGAGCTTATCAAGAAAAGGATGAGAGCTGCTCGGGATCGTCAAAAGAAATATGCAGATAAAAGACGAAGACAATTGGAGTTTGAGATTGGTGATTTAGTCTTTGTCAAAGTTTCCCCTATTAAAGGAGCAGTAAGATTTGGTAAGACAGGGAAACTCACTCCGAGATATATTGGTCCGTTTCGAGTGCTCGAGAGGATTGGTGCTGTAGCATACAGGATTGAATTGCCAGCCCGGATGGCTGGAATTCACAATGTTTTCCATGTATCTCATCTACGGAAATACATGCACGATCCATCTCTTATTTTGGAACCAGCTGTGCAGGAAGACTTAGAGGTTGAGCCGAACTTACCAGTTGTCAGACATCCTGTTCAGATTGTTGATCAAGACGAGAGACAACTCAGAAGCAAGATAGTGAAGCTCGTTAAAGTCCAGTGGCGTGAGGATCCCAGAGATTGTACCTGGGAGACTCTGGATAGTTTTAGGAAGGATTATCCGGATATGTGTACGGATAGCTAGTGGTGTTTGTATTGGATGTATTGTTGTTTGGATGTTTTTTTGTTGATTTCTTATGTATGGATGATATGTATGCTTGAATTATTGAAATAAAATGGAAATTTTTTAGAATATCCTTTGTTTAAATTTCGGGGACGAAATTCTTTTAAGGAGGGAGGAATGTGATATTCCGGAATTTCAAAACCCAATTTAAATGTGATAATCTTTTTAATAAATTAATTTAAATTAATAAATTTGTTATTTTAAACAATAATAAATAAATGGGTTGTAAATGTATAGTGAGTTTAATTGAAATTAATATATACGAAAGGGAAATGGATTTGTTAAAATTGTATTCATATCAAATTTGATTGTTGAATTGAATGTGAAATTTAATTTGAATTTGAATTGTTAAATTGAAAATTTCAAAATAGGGTTATTTATATTTTAAATTAAACTTTGATTTTAAAAGTGTATTTCTTTGATTTTATTTAGTATATAAAATTTGATTTATATATATTTCTTTAAAGAAGAATTGATTTATATAAATTAAAAATGTATTTTAAATTTAGAAAATTAATTAATAAAAACATTTAAAAATTCTTTTTGCATAAAGATTACATTTGTTACAATTTAAAACACACAATAACATGTGTTAAGAAGATAACAATGAATAATGACAAGTGTCACAATTTTAATTTATTTTCTTTAATTTTTATAAAACAAAATTATTTCTATAAAAAGTTATTCCCCATTCTTCCTCTAAATTTTTTCTCATCCTCATTTTCTAAAAAGCAAAGAGAAATCACTCCTTCATCTTCAAATCTGAAATTCCTCAAATCTTCACACTTTCAACCAAAATTTAATCAAGAAACTCAAGCCTCATTTCAAAATCTCAAAACTACAAAGCAAATTACAAAAATCTGCAAAATCAAGTTCCTGTATATAAAAAAATCAAGTGTAAAGCAAATTCAAAGATCTCCTCGGTATCTAAGCTCTGATTAAATTCAAGATTTGAGAAGCAATCAAAGCAACATCATCAAGTAATTCCAAGTCAAAATCTGCAGTCATTTTCTTTTTTTCCAGAAGTCAAATTTTGGTCTCTGCTTAAAAATAATTCAGGTGAGTAAATTTATAAATTAGAAAATTTAAGTAAGAAAAATGTTTGCATATGAATGTTAGATATGTTTGATTCTTACATGTACCTATTTCTGTGAGATCTTAATTTACATGTCATAATTCAACTGTGCATGTTTAAAATTTACTGATGCTTCTCTGTATCTTTAAGATTACAGAGTAAATGTAAACACAGAGTTCAAAATTTCCATTTCAATTCACTATCAAATTTGAATCTTCAATGCAGTAGGTTTATTTAAACATGAATTAAGGTTTAAATTGTTATTCAAAAAGAATTTGTTTAAAATCTTCTGAATCAGAGTGTTACGGTGAATTTTTTTAATAATATGACAAAATCAAGTTTTGAAACTTGTTGACTCAATTTTACATCTTGAATCTACTTTGTAAAACATGATTTTTAAGGTAAAAATAAGGATTTTTAAATTGAATTTGAGGAAGTATTTTGTTGATTACCGAAATTGGTCTTTGGGCAAAATTCTGGCGACTGAGTAAATTCCAGAGGATGAGCTTTGGATTGAAGTTGTAATGGAGATGGATTAATCTGTGAAAAATAGTAGAATAGGAAATCATTCATCAGGGAATTAAAAATTTGGGAAACTAGGGTTTTTGTGCTATGTTTTGGTTGCGTTCGAAATCTTCGATTAGGGAATTTTTGAGTGGATCGAGTTGCGAACGGATTTGGGAGCAGAAGCGTGGAGGTCTTGCAGCGATGTGGCCGTGATTTCGAGGCGAACGATGGTCGGCATCGTGGGTTGATAGGATTTTTATGGTGAGATGCAGTTCTGATTTTGGGTTCGAGTTATTCTTTTTTTTGATTTAGCTCGTGTTAGGATGGACGAAGGTCGGAGACGTGTCTGTGGTCGACGAGGGGCTTGCGCGAGGTGTCGCAAGTGGTGGCGGCGGTGTTGGCGTGACGTGCACGTGCACATGCATCGTTCGTGTCAGTGAATGTTGGCGTTATGGTGACTCGAAGCGTCAATCGTGAAGAATGGTTTCTGGCTCGTGTTTGTGCACGGGGAATTGTTGTTATTGCTCGTGAAAGGGATCGGGGAAAGTAAGTGTTGTTCTTTCCAGGTTCATGTGATTTAAGTTGAAGCTTAGCTAAAGAAATAGAAAGGGAAGAAGTAGTTGGGTTCGAGTGATCTCGTGTTTGGGTCGGTCGTACCCATAGCTAATAGTGTTCTAGAAGGTTTTAAAATTTGTTTTAAGTTTTAATACTATAAAATTTTATTTAAACTACTTTGTAAAATGTTTAACATTTTAATTGAAAGTATTTTATATTTTGATAGTTGAGTTTTAAGATGATTTTATATTTATTTAAATTTAACTTTTTAAAAGTAATTAGTTTAGACAAATTGGAAATGTTTAAATATGTGATAATTTTAAGTAATTAATGTAATTAATTTGTTTTGAAAGTTAATTAAGATTTTATGGTTAAGTTTACTTTAATTAATAAAGTAATTAAAGTGAAATTTATTAATAATTTTGAAATTAATTAATTAATAAAGTTTAAATTATTAATTAGTTATGGATTAATTAATTGATAATTAAGAATTGAATTAAATTATAATTAATAGATAATTAATTAAATAATTAAAGAATAATTAATTAATTAAGTGATTAATAATTAATTAAGTGATTAATAATTAATTAATTAAGTGATTGGTGATTACTTAATTAAGCGATTAGTAATTAATTAATTAATTAAGTGATTAATGATTAAGAATTAATTAATTGATTAGGGTTAATTAATAAAGTAATTAAACATTAATTAATTCATAATTAATAGTTAATTAATTAGTGGTTAAGGCTTAATTAATTAAATGATTAAGGTTAATTAATTTATAATTAATTAAGTAATTAAGATAAATTAATTTAAAATTTGTAACTAATTAAAAAATTAATTAAGATTAATTAATTGTAAATTAAGGATTGATTAGAGATCAATTAAGGAATGATTAATTTTTAATCAAGTTTAATAATGGATAATTAGAGTAATAATTAAAGGATTATTAATTAATTAAAGATTAATTAATTGATAATGAGGTTAACTAAGAAGTGATTAATTAATTAAATGATTGTGATTAATTAATTAATTGATTGGTTAAGCAAGATAAAGTGATTAATTCTTAAGTAATTAATTTAATTTGAATTAATTAAATTAATTATAATATGAATTAGAGATATGCTTGCTTATGGATGATTGTTTGAATTGAATATCTGGATTTGGTTGATATATGTTGGATGATAGCCTAAGATATTCTGTGATGAGATATTGTATATATCTGTGATAGATATTGGTTATTATCTGTGGATAATACTGTGTGGATGCTATGTTTAAATTGAATTGAATTGTTCAAATCTTTAAACAACTTGACCTTTAAGATGGTGTTTGGATTTCGATGAGACCGGGATCGGGGATCAAATTTGATTTTTCGAAAACCACATCGATCCAAGTTAAACGTTAGGTCGTGACATCTCAGAGTGAAGATCGAGATGGAGTTTTAGAGTGCAAGAGTTATTGTCGTTAACTCTGAGGGTGATTCCAAAATGAGTGTAACGAAATAATGCCTTCGGTTTCGTTCGAACCTGGAACGAACTTGTATGGATTAAATGCTTTCAGCACATCGTCAGGTGGACGATAAGCATTCTAAGAAATTGTGTCCTATAAAAGGTAATTGTAGCCTCAAGCCTCATCAAGCGGGAATGGTTAAAACAGGGGAGGTGCAGCAAGGCTAAGTGGGTCATGCCCAAGTAGGACGAGATTTTCCCCTGTATAGAAGTCCCTTATTACTTCGGCTATGTAGGCGGTTGTTGGCCACAACTGCGGGGTTGTCTTGTTCGGAGCTGTCCAGTAAGGGATGGTTCCGGCCTTGTGTTGCAGGGGATCAGGAGTGGTCCTCGGTACGGTGATCTAGGCCCCGTACTGTGACGGGCGGTACCCCAGTAGCCCTGCCATTGATGGAAACCCATTTTCCCTACGAGACCCTACAGTTTTGATTGTATTACCCACTTTCGTGGCTAGTAGCTGGAATTTAATGAATGTAACAAATTCGGCTATTTTCTATTTGCTTGAAAACCCTAGACCCTATTATAATATCACTGGATTTCCTATCAAATGCTTGGTTAGCGTAACGTAAAAACTTACCCGTATTTATTTGTGGGGAGTCTTATGTGATACCTTTTGTTTTCAAATGATTTTAAAGTTAAACAACTTTAACTTGTTTACTCACACCAGACCCATGTCTGACCCGGAGTTTATTTTGTTTTTCATAAACTCTTGGGTACTCAAATTTTTATGAGTAGCCAAGTGATTAGGTTAGGATTGGCGAATGTTTTTGAAAGCTGGAGCTGGAGTCCAGACGTACTTATCTGTCTCTATCCGCTGTAGTGACTTTTGATGTTGTATTTTGGGTTGTATGGTTTGGCAGACTCTTATGAATGTCAGATGCAATGAAGTCGGATTATTTTGTGTACTCTGATATGTAAAACTATGTAATGGATATGTGTAATATTATATTTTGTTCCGTTTCCGCTGTGAGATTCTGATGATTGTTGTTTTTTTCTTTCTATTTTTTTCTATTTTTATCTCTTTCTTTTCTTATTGATGATACGTCTTTCTGGATATTGAAAGACGGGTCGTCACACAAACTGATTTGTTCAATTCATTACTTGTTTACAGCGCTCAGACATTTTTCATGTCATCTTAGTAGATGTGAACCCACACTCTTCACATATCACCAGTTAAGCATGAAGTAATATTTAGAACCTGAATTTATGTTATACAAATACATGGTGATGTGAACACCTGATAAAACAAGAAAAGAAAAAACATTGATATTGAGCTAAGCATTAAAAAAACAGTATCTAAGAGCAAATAAGCAAACATTAAATACTATTTGCAAAGAAATAAATAGCAAAATTAAATGCAGGCTAAATACAAACAAAAACAATTTATTTAATACAAGAAATAACACTAAATGAAATGATGATGCCATTTGACTTGAAAAAGCATAGACACAAATAACTACGATCAACATTCTACCCGTGTACAAAACATGTTACTCATTTACATCCTCTTTTATCCTTCTCATGCCAAAAATAAAATAAAATTATACACTTACCATGCCAAAAGGACTCAAACACTTCAATCGTGCAACAACATGCTAATTTTTATAAAATTTATTATTGTTGTTATTATTTATAAAACTTAACTAACTTAGTTAAATTATTATAAATTTAGTTCATTTTTATAAAACTTAGTTAACTTGGTTAATATTTTATAAATTTTTTTATTATTATTATAAACTTAGTTTATTATTATTATAAACTTAGTTTATTATTATTATAAACTTAGTTTATTATTATTATTATCACATCGTAAATTTATTAATTTTTATAAAACTTAGTTAACTTAATTAAAATTTTATACTACTTAGTTAATTTTAATAAACTTATTTAAATCTATTAATCTTAGTTAATTTTATAAAATTTATTATTATTATTACGATTAATTATAAAACTTAATTAACTTAGTCAAATTATTATAAATTTAGCTATTTTTTGTAAAACTTAGTCAACTTGGTTCATATTTTATAATTTATTATTAATATTATTTTTGTTGTTGTTGTTATAAACTTAGTTAATCATCATCCTCGTCGTCGTCATTATTATAAACTTGTTAATTTTTATAAAATTTAGTTAAATTTTTATAAACTTACTTTATATCTTAAAATCTTATTATTACTGTTAGCAGCATCTTGTTTCAATGTTTCACGTATTTTCAAATGTTACAGGATGATCATATAACCTATATTTACTTAAGTAACACAAATTAAGATGTGAACTAGAGAAAGAATAAGGGATGCTTTGTTCCGGTATGTACGTTGTGTTCATGAACGAGTACACGAGCTTAAAGAAATATACATGTTTTTGTCTCTGTTTACTCACACATGCAACTAGATAGGATGAGAGGATCTACACAAAGTAACATGTGTGTGCCTAATCCGCAGCAGTCAGAGCCATGCATTATCTAGTTCATATATACTGCATGTGAATAAACCAATTATTTTAATCAGATAATTAAAACACATACACACTTAAACAAGCATGCTTTATACCAAATATTGAACTGAAGTGCACTTAAGAACAATAGAAACATAAGCTTTTGAGCTGATCATTTCCTTTCTCTGCTTAAGCGCTCAGATGCTTTATTTAGCAATTAGGATGATAAAGGAATAGAAAATACAATACAAAATTATCCTGTTAATAACATACATTCATGGCCACTGTTATTTTTGCTTGTGACATAACTAAATAAACTGCTATAGGGAAACAGAACCACTTGGACTATCAGCCAAGAATAAAAAATCAACTTCGACAAAAAAAGTAAGCATCTAATCCTTGCAATGAAAAATGCATAATAATCACTAATAAGTTTGCTTTTATGATGTCAAATCTGATGGTTAGATAGCAGTCTCAATATTCAAATATCAATAGGTAAATGTAATGAAATTTAATGATTCAAAATTCTTAAAATTAAATGGCACATATATATGACGTATAAAATCACTCTAATTGGATCACATTAAGAATGAGGCTTTCAAATGAAGAATTTAATAAATCATAAATGAGACTAAGAGCACATGGTCTGAACTTTGAAGTAACGCTTTATATTTGGTAGCTTTTCTCATCTAATGAGAGAAGAGAGATAGTGCATGCAGAAGTGATTAATGCATCATTTTCACTGGAAAACTGAGACATGTAAGCATAAAGGCATCCAATATTCACAAACATTTAATGAGTTTATCAATGTAAGAAAATTTAAATGAAAAAAGTGGAAGACTTCGCTTGCCTTAGAAATTAATGGTAATTTTAATTGATTTGCACTACAAAGTATTGGTTTACGCTGATGTCTTGGAGGAGCAAATCCAATGGTCCGAATGATCAATGTTCGATAATCCTTCGCCAATAAAATTTTAAATTGAAGAATTTGTTACAATATATGTAAATCATGAAGTGAATATGCTTTTATGTTGTTTTGTTTAGTCCCATATCGTGGAATATGTTAAATCCTTAGCTTTGAAGCCTTTATATAAAAGAGACTATGTAATGTAAATATATGTCTAATTTCAGGAATAAATAATATATCTTCTGTCTCTCTCTAATGACTTCTACTTTCTTCATTTTATAACATGTTATCAGCAAGATCTTTAAACAAAACAAAAAGTTATAGATTTGAATCTTGATAATCTAGACGACCAGATCTACTTTGCTTTTCAGACCTAATCATAGATCTCAAGATGGTAGCAATTTTTTAGATTTAATTATATTGATCTTATCTTTTTCAGATCTAATTCCATTAATTTTATCTTCTTAGATCTCATTCAATCATAGATCTCATTTTTTGATCTCATTCTAATGGAGATCTTATGTTCTAATTCTTTTTAGATCTTCTGTAGATCTTGTTATCATGTTCAAATGATATATCTTTAAGATCTGTATATTTTAGTCATCAGATCTATTCTTTTTCATGTTTATTCATCCATTTCTCTTATTTATTTATTGAAATCAAGTATGACTTCTGAGATTACTTATTATCACACATCTTTTAGTTGAAAGCAATTTTACTTATTCTTTCAGAATTTGTACTTGATAAATATTCAGTTTGAATTGATTCAAAATTTCTATCAAGTGGTATTAGATCCACTCATCTTTGATTTCATTATGAAGTTTTGATTTTTTTTGAGTAAGTTTTGAATCGACTTTATTTTTAAGTCATTGAATTCTTGTAATATCTTACTCAAATTTCAGATCTAATTGATCTATGTATGAAAGATTTTTTTTCTGATTTTGGATTTGGTTTGAAGTTAAGTTGTTTTTCCTAGACCAAAATGTAGCTTCTGATGTAGAAAGCAAGATCTAAATGATCTGTATATAGTTTGTGTAATTAAATAAAATTCAAATTTTTTTTATTTTTTGGAAATAATCTTAATTCCCCAAATTTACGAGATAACATTTGAAGATTTACATGTTTTTTTTGCTATATTTGGTAAGGAAATGAAGTTAATTTTCTTATAAGGGAAATAATTTGGAACTGAGATGTATAGTTATTTATGATTATGAATGATATTGATAGATTTAAGATATAATGTTGTTTACTTTAGAAATTTTAATTATTGGGAATAAACTTTCTCTTTAAGATATCCAGTTTAATTTTATTATTGAGTAATCTCGAAGCTAGATCTTAGATGAACTTATGTTACTTTAACTATTGTTTGTTCAAATGATTCATATATATTTACAATGAAATCATTTGTTGTGATAGTAGTTATATCTTAGATCACATAAAGGTTAAATGCATTTATTTTTATCATAAATGTATTAAATGCATTGGTTATTGTAAATTAAATAATATTTTATGTTTGTGTTTGGAATAAGAATTAACGTATGATGTACTATTTGATGTATTTATTTTGACAAGTAATGTCTGGCGTAATGGAAGAATTAGGTTTAACAATAACTTGAAGTTGTGCAAAGAAATTATTTTAATAGAAGTTGTATAAC
The DNA here is from genome assembly GCA_030765085.1 of Allium cepa. Classification (NCBI taxonomy): domain Eukaryota; kingdom Viridiplantae; phylum Streptophyta; class Magnoliopsida; order Asparagales; family Amaryllidaceae; genus Allium; species Allium cepa. Next base: position 724,847,478 of record CM060935.1, on the reverse strand, counting down.
TCAAAATCCAAGACCTAAAGTCTTGAATTATGAAAAGAATTTCTGATAAAGTTTACAAGCTTGAATTCTTATCAGTATCTTTTATTTTTAATTTGTCAAAATGTACGAGCTTCTAAAAAGGAAGTTTACACAAAATTTGAGAACCTGAAGGTCATAACAAATTAATGAACTTGAAGTTCATGAATTAGAAGCTCGAAGCTCTATTGAAATTGTGTAAAATGATAAGGTTGTACTCCTTGAAGAAGCCAAAGGAAATTAATAAATCATCCCAAAAGAGATGTTTTAGAGATTTATTTATATTTATATTGAAAAATCCAACATCACAGAAGAGATGTTATAGGAATTTTATTTTTGTTATATTGCAATTCCTTAAAAGGAAATATTATATTCCCTAAAGGAATAATGATATAATTTTTTTGAAGTAATAACAATAATTTATCCAAAAAATAATATTGTATACCTATGTTACACTCCAGAAGTAGTGGTTTTATCTCTTGCACCTTACTTTCAGTTGGTGAATCTAATTTGGTCACTGTATTTAAAGTTTGATATGCCATTTTAAAAGCAGTTACAACAAAAATCTCCAGCATGGACATTTTATGGTACTGTAAAAGTAGTAATTATGTAATTTATATAAAATAAATATTGCATATTGATATGGCATTTCAATAGTGCATATATATATATATCTAGATGGGAAAGTTCACTACAGAAGTGGTGATTCTAAAATATCTCTAGAAGAGATTTATAAATTTGAAAATGATAACATATCTTTAGAAGAGATTTATTTATATATTTGGTAATTTTATTAAACCAAATAAGTGTACATAAATATGATTATGAAGGATCCTAATTAGTTTAGATTATATCCAAAATGTTTAAGATTATCTCAAGAATACATTGTTCTATGTTCATATGTCTAATTATACCATAAAGGTCATATTCCAAGTTATTATTACATAAGAAATATTATATGCATAATCATTTCTTGAAGAAATATCTTTAAATATTCTCCCGAAGAGATGGTCTATATTTCATATCATAATTTTCATGCAAGCTGTGCACAATCTTTGATTATAATTCATCCATTCTCCACCAATCAACCCATATAAAGGCCTTTCCATATTTTCAAGGGTGGTTTTGCATTTTCAAGGAAATTAATTAATGCAATTAATGAATTGGATCTAGAGCTATCAAAAGGATGTAAATAAGAAATTATAGTCGCTTTTATAGATTATATTTGGTTGTCTTTTACTATTTTGTAGTAATGTTTTTATTCTTTCACTGTAACTACTATCAGACATGAGTTCTTATTTTATGAAATGCATTAATTATATACCCATGAACAATATTTCGATGCTTATGCATTTTTATTTCCACTGATAGTTGGTAATATGATAAACATAGCCAAGCTTGAATTTAAAACTTTGGACTTATTAGAAGATAACTTTTTATCATGGACTGACATTCAATTACAATCTCAATGCTTATAATATGCCATTAAAAATGATAATAATATGTCCCAGTATGATAAAACAAAGTCTCTTATATTTTTAAGGTGCCATATTCATGGCAATCTTAAAATAAGACATTTAACTTAAAAAAATACCTTTACTTATGGAACTCCCTGAAGGAGCGTTATAACCACTAAAAGATGGTCACACTTCCAAACACTAAACAAGAGTGGTTGAACCTGAAGTTTCAACCAGTTGGAAGTTGGTGCTTGTATGTTTTTCTTTTTAGAACTAATTGAAATAACATACCGATGAATGTTGTGTTTTAATCAGTAGTCTATTTTAATTTATTTCGGAAAGTATTAGCATTTATTTAATGCTTACAAATTTTAATAGTTGACTAACTATATTGTCTTTAATTCTTAAGATATGGACCATCAATATTTGAGTGGTAATATATGCCTACTAGATAGTGCAACTACTCATATGATTTTGAAAAACAAGTAGTTTTTCTCAGAACTATCTGAAAATATTTTAGCTAAAAATTTCAACAATACAAATTTGCTATATAATTGAAGGGTCCGAAAGAGCCCATATAGTATTACCAAATGGTACATATATCTTAATTCAAAATAGATTATACTCAAGCAAATTTAACAGAGATTTGTTGAGTTTTGAGGATATATAAATGAATAGCTACCATATTGGAACTATAATGAAAACGTCAAAGAATATCTTTGCGTTATCTCTACAAATTGAAAGCTGGAAGCTTATTTTAGAAAATTTGGTACATTTTCAATTGGATTATATTTCACGAAATTTGGCATAATTGAATCCCATATTTAAACATGAGCCAGAAGCTTGCAAATATCACTTGATTGCATCTTACCAATTGAAAAAAGGATTATCCTCCTATTATTAATATGTATGGTATATTTGCTAGTAGCAATATGATAATGGATCAAAATGAGAATCCAAAGATGATTATTATTTAATGTGACAATGTTTGTCAACATTGAGGGGGAGGATAAAGAGATACAAGTTCATTTTGATCATCAGTGTCAAATATTTGTTAACATGTATAATGATGAAAAATATTAAGTAACTTGTATAACTTATTGATAATATCCCTTGTAGACTTTCTCCAATATAGATTTGAATTCCTGAAGGATCAAAATGTGTAAACCATATCTGAAATATGGTACAAAAGTTAGTTTGAAATTCTTTTGGAGTAAGTAATAAAGATGCCAAATAAAAGAGGTGAGTGTTCTTGAAAAAACACTTAAGGGTGCTTTTGAAGAGACTAATGACATGATTGTCAAATAACCCTAGAAAGTGGTTTAAGTACCTAAAACATGATAATCAAATAGATCTCAATAAATTATGTCTAGAATTGATAAGAAATAATTATTGATGATAAATTTATAAATATAAAGCGCTTACGTTTATAAATAGATTAAGAATCTTGAATTAGGGGAAAACATGAATGGCCATCATGAATCCTTTAATAGTAGAGAAATATGAACATGTAGTTCGCAAAGTACCGAAAGTACTTAAAATGCTTAATATACCCCGAAGGTATAAGTGTGGTTTAAATCATATTAAATGATGAAAGTATACAAATTCCTGAAGAATATAAATAACTTTTGTGGTTATAAAGAATGCAAAGAACAAGAAGCGTAGATTACAACCTACTTTTGAGTATTGTTCTAATGAAAATCTTGATATTATTCATGATGAGTAGATTACTTTCTATTTTTAAGTATCGTTGTAATGAAACTTTTAATATACATTGAAATGTTAGTTGTGATATGAAAAAATTATTCCTAATATAAATAACTTTGATGATTATAAACCTTCTTCTAAATATTGTTGTAATGAAAATCTTGATGCACTTTAAGATGAGTAGATTACTTCCTGCTTTTAAGTATTGTTGTAATAGAACTTTTAATATTCATCAAAGATGTAGTTGCAATATGCAAAACTAATTTGAAGCATAAAAATGAAAACACATGATGTGTTTTTCATAAAGGTAGCAAACAAAATGCATAAAATGCAAATCATATTTAGATTGGAATTGTATTATTAATGAGATACATATTTATGGATCCAGAAGTATCTATAACCAATTTAAGTTATCGAAAGACGAATACGAATTCAGAGGAAACTTTAAATCAGGGGAAGCATCTATAAGTATTTTATAATGCACTCTTATTTCTTAACTAAGATTTTTTTCACTGGGTTTTTATTAGTAAGGTTTTAATGAGGCATTATCTTGATCCGGAAGTATCAACTCCCCAGTAACATTTGAAAACAATGTACTCTTTTTCATAGTTAAGATTTTTCCAACTGGGTTTTTCTTACTAAGGTTTTAACGAGACATTATCTTGATCTAGAAGAATCAAACGTCTTTTCAAGAAATAACATCTCAAATATGTTATTTAAGTTAAATGGAATTTTTATCCTTGGCTAAGGTTTTACCCATCGGGATTTCCTTTGTAAGGTTTTTAATGAAATATTGTGTTGATCCAGAAGTATCAAACTCTATTTGATTCTGTAAATTATTGAAATATGTAATACTATATTATACTCTTTTTCCTTCACTAAGATTTTTCCCATATGGTTTTTCATAGTAAGGTTTTAATGAGGCATTAGTTTGATCCAGAAGTATCAAACTTCATTTGAAGAAATGAGAAAATAAGATATGTCATTGTACTCTTTTTTCCCCTCACTAAGATTTTTTCCCATTGGGTTTTTCTTAGTAAGGGTTTAATGAGGCATTATCTTAATCCCGAAGTATCAAACTCTTAGAAGGAATATCATTTTTAGTACGATATTTATGTTTTCACAAGTTGCACTCTTTTCCTCTTTCAAGGTTTTTCCCATCGGGTTTTTCTTATAGAGGTTTTTATTGAGGCAACAGACAATATCTATATCGACTGAATCGATAAATGCAAGCAAGATAATAATGAGGGGGGCAATCTTCATACACGTTTCAAAACGGAAAATTTTCAAGTTATCGAAGCATTCAAGATTTTAAAGATGCACATTCAAGGGGGAGTGTTACAATATATGTAAATCATGATATGAATATGCTTTTATATTGTTTTGTTTAGTCCTGGAATATGTTAAATCCTTAGCTCTGAAGCCTTTATATAAAGGAGGCTATGTAATGTAAATATATGTCTAATTTCAGGAATGAATTATATATCTTCTGTCTCTCTCTAATGACTTCTACTTTCTTCATTTTATAACAGAATTGAAGTATTCGGCTGTTACATAATAATATATGATACTAAGGGTAGTAATGTAATTTTCATTGTACAGCTATATAACAGACCAAGTTAAGACAGTATTATACATTATATAAACGATGACAACCGCACGTATAATTCATTCAATTCATATAATAAAAATTCCCTCTTTCAATCAATATTGCTTCATTTTGCCGTTCAAATATTAATCATCAAATCTCAAATTCTATTTCGGTATCAGAGCTTACTTAGCCTCATGGCAAACACCTCGTCAAGTCAGTTCATCAAAGTTAGAATCATTAATTGAACCGAGCAGTGGTTGTGTTTGAATTTTCTCATCAGAATATCATTCATCATTTGAGAAAGGGCGAGATCAAGAAGGATATATGTTCAAGGTATCTATTCATATCATTTTTGTATCATCCTGTATTAGTTCATTCTTTCCTATTTTAAACAAGCACCTCGCCACTAGATCCATCAAGATACCATTCAAGATATCATTTGGATCGTTGGTTGCACTTGTTTAGAATCTGAATCATATCATTAGTTAAGTTCTTGTTTCCAAGAATCTTGAAGTTTATCCATGACCGAAGATAATAACAACTCAGGTGGTAACACACCAATTAACTCAGACATGACCATCTCAGAGAGCGGATCAACAATCAAGAACATATACACATGATTTAATCAAAAAAATCTTAAGTCCACAAAGTTATTTAATTACAGCACAGTTGGATGAAAGTAACTATTTGTTATGGAAATTTTAAGTAGAGACAGCAATAAGCGGACATGGACTGGAGAATAACATTCTTGGCACCAATGTTACACCACCAAAATTTGTGGCAGATAATGAAGGAAAACTAATCAGCAACAAGGAATATATCAATAATCACCAAAGGCAAGATCATTTATTAAGTTATTGGCTTTTATCAACAATAAGAACTAAACTAATGTATGGTTATTGAGTATAAGACATCTAATGAGATATGGACAACAATTGAACAAGTTTTTAACTAACAATCTGCAGCCAAGATAATATATTACAATAGACAGATGCAAAATTTAAGAACAGATAACTTGTTAATGATGGATTATCTAGCCAAAATCAAGAATTATTGTGATCTTTTAGAGGTAGCATGTCATAAAATATCTGACACAAAGCAGATATTAACCATTATGAATGGTTTAGACAGTGAGTATGAGGTAGTTGTAGCAGTTATAACATCTAAGAAAGTGATTACATCAGTTCAGTTTGTACATTCTATCCTACTTGCTCATGAGGGAAGAATATAGAAAAAGAAAGCATTTGACTTGGATTTTTCAATCAATTATGCAGCCAACATAAGAAACAGAAGTCAAGAAAGAGATAGTATCGGAAATAGCAAGAACAAGAAATGATCAGAATTATCCAAAAAACCAATCAGGAAGATTTATAGGAAGAGGGGTTTGATGGAACAATAATGACAGACCAAGGTATCAAATATGTGAAAAGTTAGGACACACTGCCAACAAGTGGATTCATATTCGACGCCAGCTACAGTGCATCACAAAATTCAAGCAATCAGAAAAACTATGTTGTGAATGCAAATATGGCTAGTATCCAAGAAGATGCAAGAAATATATCTGAGGAACAGAAGATACATAACTTGAGTATATCAAAATCTAGAAGGTCAGAATATACATAACCGGTGTATCAAAATCTGGAAGGTCAGAGGACATCTGCAATGAATGTCGTTAACCTGACTCAGATGCTACTCATCATATTACCAGCAATCTACAGAACCTGAACATTGAAAACAAGGAATACGAAGGTATTTAATCTATTTGCATGGGTGATAGTTCCATTATTAATATTACACACACTGGTAGTGCACAAATTAGGGGTCAAAGAATATTACATCTTAATAACTTATTGAGAGTCCCCAAGATAAAGAAGTCTTATTAGTGTGTCACGGTTTGCACAAGATAATGGAGTATATTTTGAATTTTACCCAAAATGTCGTTTAGTCGAAGATATTCAAAGTAAACAAAACCTGCTGCAGGGTGAAACTCATAATGGGCTGTACAAATTCAACTTTCAAACCCAAATGACAATTATTCCAACAATTCAAGAAAATGCTCCAACTTAGCTGAATCAGGTTCAACCTAGTCTATCATAAGTATGTTTAACATATGACATTGTAAGTTGGGTCATCCCAGTATCTTGTAAAGAAAGTGTTAGCCGATAATAAAATAGTAGTTAAAGATATATCTTCCTCTTATGTTTTCACTTACTATCAGATGAGAAAGTGTCATAAATTGGCTTTTCCAGAATCACAATCTGAGTTTAATAAGTCATTGCAACTTGTTACGATAGACTTATGGGGACCAGCTCCTATAAACTCAGATTATGGATTCAGATATTATATACCTTTTGTAGATGTTTGTTCCAAGTACATCTGGATTTTCTTCCTAAAATCAAAGACCGAAACAAAAAATGTGGTTAAGCATTTTATTGAACAAGTAGAGAGGCAGACAAATCAGCAGGTAAAAGTAATGCAAATAGATAGGCGTACAAAGTACAAGTCACATAAGGAATAGTTTCACGGGAAAGTAATTATTCACAGAATGACTTATCCCTATACATTAGAACAAAATGGATTAGCTGAGAGAAAACATAGACACATAGTAGAAACCGGTCTTATATTTTTAGCTCAAGCTTCACTTCTATTGAAGTTTTGGCCAAATGCATTTATAGTTGCAGTTTATTTGATCAATAGACTACCAACTAAAGTAAAACAAGGAAAAATCCAATGGAAATTGTATTTAATGAAAGACCAGATTATCAGAGTTAAAAACTTTTGGATGTTTATGTTTTCCTCATCTAAACATTATAATTCACACAAATTGAATTTCAGATTTACACCATGCATATTTCTAGGCTATGGTGTAAATCAGAAAGGATATAAATGCCTAGATAGCGATGGAGAGCTATTTATATCAAGACATGCTATGTTCATTGAGCACATATTTCCATTTGCAACACAAAGTGTAAAGACTACACAGAAGTTATACAATCCAAGGATATGACTTCCACCTATACCATTGCACATTAGCAATCAAAGATCAACATATATGGAGGAGAACAAGATCAATTCAGACACTCAACACACATTGTCCAGAAGTGAACCAGGTCAAGATGAATTTGAACAACTTGAACATGCAACTCATACTCCAACAAATACAGGTAATCATCAGGTCAATGGTGATGATAATAATCAAGAGCGAAATACAGAACAATCAACAAGCATACATCAGAAGCAAGTACTCAGAGGACATCCAATGCTAACAAGGTCAAAAAGTGTTATCTTCAAACCAAAGATATACACAACATGCATTCTCAATGATGAACCAGATACATTTGAACAAGCGCTCAACAATGAAAACCGAAGAAACGCAATGAATGAGGAATACAATGCATTAATGAAAAACAAGACACGGAGTCTTGTTTTACCACCTAGGCACAAAAGCACAATTGGATGCAGATTGACTTAGAAGTTAAATAAAAATCTAGATGGCACTGTACAGAGATGCAAAGCAAGATTAGTTGCAAAAGGCTACAATCAACAACATGTCTTTGATTTCAATGAAACTTTTTCACCAGTGATTAAACCAACTAGCATAAGAGTAATCTTAACTATAGCATTACGTAAAAGATGGGACATCAGACAATTGGATGTAAATAATGATTTCTTAAATGAAGATCTTCAAGAAGAAGTATACATGGAACAACCATCGGGTTCAATCAATGAGGAAAAGATAAATGGTTTGTTAATTAAGTAAAACCATATATAGTTTAAAATAGGTTCCAAGAGTATGGTTTGACAAATTAATGGCAACTTTTATTGGACTAGATTATCAACCAACAAAGTTAAAACTTCTCTGTTTATCAAGCTCAACAAAACTACCACAACATGTATATTAGTATATATAGATGATCTTATCGTTAATGGTGACAATGAAAGAGAAATTAATCATGTCATTCAACATCTAGACAAGCAGTTCTCCTCAAGGATTTAGGAAAAATTAGCTACTTTCTAGGAATAGTGGTAAACAAGATATCAAACTCAGAAATGCATTTATGTCAAAAAAAAGTATATTAAGGAATTACTTATCAAGGAAAAAATGAATGAGGCAAAACCTATTGAAAACAAAGTTTTAATGCTTTTGATGATAACAACTATATGACAATGGTACTAAAATGTTTGGTAAGTGATTTCAGGTTATTAATTATGTGGACAAAAAGTAAATTTAAGAACCATGACCAACAGTATGTAATAGAGAAAAAATTAGCAAAATGGGATTCAAACTCTGGTAACATGGAAAGAATCACAAGGTCACACCACTACAACATAACTGCTTTTAGAAAGTGCACTGACAGCTCTTCTATTTTATCCACAGAAAAATGAAAATGAAATCATTCAAAAATTGAGCCAAGCGGGATTCAGACCTACATGCTTGCATTGGAATACATGTAGAAACCAACTTCACTATAGGCTTTTTTGTTACCAGGTGGTTAGAGAATTTTATTATCTGAAATAAAAGTGAACGGCAAAATAAAGAAAGGAGCGGGATTCAAACCCAACACACTCAGGATGGAACGTGCAACCATTATACAGCAAGTTATGTTAGTTGCTGCTACCTAACACTACTTGACAAAGGACGTTAAGAAATGAAATTTAAAAGAATGGAAGCGAGATTTGAAACCAGCACACCACAAAGACAAGCGCACAACTTACCAACTTTGTTTGCGCCAAAATTGGTCACAAACACCCAATACCGTGAAAGCACCAGTGTATGAATATAAATTAGTGATATTCAAACACAAATAACAAATCTTAGCAAATAATAGACAACAATCCAAAAGTGAAGAACAGAAACACAGGTTTTATAGTGGTTCGGCTATCTCCGGCCTACGTCCACTCCAAAAAAATTTTTTTTATTAATTATCCTTCAAGGTTACAAGTGATTTCCACAGTTGTAATCACCAAATCTGAAGAAAATAGCAGTAATGAAGCTATGGAATGATTATAGCAGCATCCGGGCATGCCTCTTCTCTCCAAATCTTCCGACCCCTTTTCTGAATGACCAGGGGCTCTATTTATAGGCGTGGAAGGCTGAAATCCCGCCTAAAACCTGGGGAGGCTGCTTGGCACGTGAGGGGGGCCCACAGGCCCGTGTTCTCGGAATCCGTGCCCAGTTTGGGATCGATTCGAAGTGACGTTCGAATCGATCAAGAATCCATCCAATTGAGCTGAATTTGGTGTGAACATTCTTCAACATGTATGTAAGCTCCTGTAAAAATTTCATTGCATTTGGATCAACGGTTTGGAAGATATGATCGATCCAAGTTCAAGAATCCGTGCGTCCTGAATGGTTCGAGCCCATGCTTCGAAACCATCTACTTCGAAACCATCCCCTTCGAATCCATAGGGCCGACTCCTTCGAATCCATACCCTTCGAACCCATGCTCTTCGAATCCATGCTTTCTGAAGCCGCCTCCTTCGAGTCCATATCCTACGAGTCCATCCTCTTCGAATCCATCCCTTTCGAATCCTCGTCCTTCGAATCCATGTCCCTTGCTTCGTATCCATCATCTTCGAATCCATGTCCTCTTCGAATCCATCTCCTTCTTCGAATCCATGTCCACTTCGACTCCATCTCCTTCTTCGAATCCATGTCTACTTCGACTCCATCTCCTTCTTCGAATCCATGTCCACTTCGACTCCATCTCCTTCTTCGAATCCATGTCCACTTCGAATCCATCTCCTTCTTCGAGTCCGTCTTCATCTTCGAATCCATGTATACTTCGAATCCATTACCTTCTTCGAGTCCATCTTCATCTTCGAATCCATGATCTTCGAATCCATACCTATCGTTCGAATCCACCATCTTCGAGTCCATGTCCATCGTTCGAATCCATGTCCATTGCATTGAAGCTACTCCTTTCGAACCCATCTAATTCCCATCGATTCGAAGCGTCATCGATGCGAACCTCATGGGTTCGAATCCTGATGGGTTCGAACCTGATCGGTTCGAACCGAGCGTAACTTTATCCCCTTTTTGATGGATTCGAACTACGTACTATTCCTACCTTGAATCCATCATATTTCCTTCATACGAACTCCGATTAACCTGAAATTTGAAACATAGCCTTTCATAGTCCTTATCATCATTTCCAATCAATTTCGTCCCGATCGGAGTTCAACAAAATTTTGACGATATCCATCGTAGCCTTATCTCCAGTCCTGATATCCATAATTCCTTGCCAATTTGTTGATATTCCAGTTTTGACCAAAAAATGGGATAACATTTTGCCCCCCAAAACATGCCTTGTGATAACAAGGCGTGTTTTGAATAATTACGAATCCAATATCCGAAGTCCAAAGCCATATTGCCAGAGTATATCGTCCTTGACTGCTTCGAGTCGATGTCCAATTCCATATCCAATAGCCAAAGCCTTAGCCAATTCCGTATCCATTCGAACTCGACAACCAAGTTCCAATCCATCCTTATCCAATAGCCAATAACCGGAGCCAGGACCTCTCCGGGTCGATATCCAAATCCATAACCTCTCTGGGTTCCTGCCAAGCGTGATCCACATCCGACGACCGTGGTCCAGTGTCCCTGGACGTTGAGTTAACCTCTCCGGGCTCTTGCCAAGCGCAATCCATACTTGAAGTCCTCGGTCCAGTGTCCCTGGACGTTGAGCCAACCTCTCCGGGTTCTTGCCAGGCGCAATCCATACTTGACGACCTTGGCCCAGTGTCCCTGGGTGCTGTAAAATGCCATGGCTTAAGTCCTAAGCCGAATCCTGATCTCTCCAGACCCTTGCCGAGCATAGTCCATACTCGACGACCTGAAAATAATAAATGATAATAGAGGGCCTAAATCCTAGGCCGAATCCTGGTCACTCCGGACCCTTGCCAAGCATTGTCCATATTTGACGACCTGAATGAGTCAATCTACCTTGTTTGGGTAAAGTGACTCATCCCTTGCCAGGCATAATCCATACCCGACGACCATTTACCAAAAACCAGATAAAAGTCCAACCAGAATCTATTCCAAAGTCCAAATCCGAAATTCAAATTCGAAATCCAAATCCAAAATCCAAATCCAAATCCAAAATTCAAATCCAAACCAGAAAACCAGAAATCCAAACCAGCATCCAAAACCAAAAACAATCATCCAAAGGAAAATCCAAATAAAAAAGCAAGAAAAACCAGGAGCTCAATCCAAGCTCCAAAACCAAATCCAAAAAAGAAAAGCAATGTCCAATCTAAAAAGCAAGAAATAAATTTCACAAACCATAGCATCCCGGTTTATCATCATTCAGAGCATGCCTAGGGGCTATCTCCGTCCCCGCACATGTGTAAATGACTTTACCGTTTGCTAGTAGCTTGCTACTTATTCCATATTATCCTGGTCAATGGATGATCAATCGACGATCATCCCTGGGCCTCCCATCATCACGGCGTGAAGTGGTCGGTGGTTGCTCCTGCTCCGCCGTTGCATCCCGAGTTCCAACGTATTGCTGTAACTGTCCATTCCTTACATGCTCCTCGATTATGTCCTTTAGGTGCCTGCAGTTGTTGGTATCGTGTCCATCCAGATCATGGAAGAGACAGTGCCTTCCTGATGTCCTTTCCCGCTCTTTTGGTTCCCTCCTAGCCGGCCTTCGGTAGGGAAGGCGATTCCGAGTTTCCAAGTATATCCGCTCCAGCGTCTCGTTCAATCCTGTGTATGTGGAAAACTTTGGATCCTTCCATCGCTTCCTAGCGTTTCCAGAGTCGTCATCTAACTTCCTTTTCCCTTTATCCTTATCCAAACCATTTTTGGATACCGCTCCAACCTCGATTGCATTAGCCTTCTTCACCTTTAAATCCGTACTTGCATCTTCTTGCCGAAGGAACCTTTCTGCCTCATGAAAGAATTCATCGAGATTTTGCGGGGGATCTCGTATCAGAGATACCTTGAAATCCGAATTCTCCTTGACTCCTGATACTGCTGCCATTAAAACCATTGATGGATCAGGCCGATCCACCGAAGCGACTGCCACACTGAATCGAGTTAGAAAAGCTCTAAGCGATTCGTCCATCCTTTGCTTCACCGATGTTAAAGTCATCACGTTCTTCGGCCTCTTGACGTGAACCCGAAACTGTCCCAGAAACTTTTCCACTAATTCCTTCCAAGTCCTGATAGATCCTTCTTCCAGCTGCCTAAACCACATTGCAGCTAAGTCCTTCAAATACAAAGGGAAACATCGGGCCATCACTTCCTCTGATGCCCCCAGCACCTCCATGTGTCTGGTGTACCTCATTAAGTGATATGTTGGATCCGTCTTACCATCATATACCTCCACGCTAGGTAGCTTGAACTTAGGTGGATTCTGAGCCATCCTTATCTCCCGAGCGAATGGACTTCTATTCACTCCTTCCAAATCTCCGTTTGTCAAACCACCTCGCACAGTCTTCCTGATCATTTCTACTAATCCTATATTGTCTGGTAGGGGTTGCCCCCCATGCCCCCGAGGGAACTCTGGTACATATTCCTCGTGTGGCTCACTAGCAGCAACGTTAGCTCTAGCTTGTTGAATTCCTCCCAAAGGTTCTCCTGCATTGAATTCTGTGGGCCTGCCCCCAAGCCCTTGTTGATTGCCTTCTGGCTCCGTATCCTGTCCTCCATTGGGTTCCACAACCCTAGCTCCTTGTCCTACATCCGCAGTTGCTGTAGCTGTTCCTAAGTTCTGCATCCCTACAGCTCTCATTTGTTCCAAGAAGGTTTGCATCATTTCCTGTTGACTTTTCAACAATCTCTCCTGCAAAGAATTGGCCATAGCTTCCATTTCATCCCGAGTTATGTAGATCGAAGCCTGTCCTTCCTCACCTCCGGAGGATGCTTGTTGACTTCCTCCTTGTTGGCTTCTCTCAGCCCTTAGCCTTCTGCTATTCTGCCTAGTCATTGTCTTCCAAATCCAAATTCCTCAAACTCTTCAAATCCGATGTAGCGGGTGCTAGTTGCCTTCTCAGTGAAAGCACCAAAATGTTTGCGCCAAAATTGTTCACAAACACCCAATACCGTGAAAGCACCAGTGTATGAATATAAATTAGTGATATTCAAACACAAATAACAAATCTTAGCAAATAATAGACAACAATCCAAAAGTAAAGAACAGAAACACAGGTTTTATAGTGGTTCGGCTATCTCCGGCCTACGTCCACTCCAAAAAAATTTTTTTTATTAATTATCCTTCAAGGTTACAAGTGATTTCCACAGTTGTAATCACCAAATCTGAAGAAAATAGCAGTAATGAAGCTATGGAATGATTCTAGCAGCATCCGGGCATGCCTCTTCTCTCCAAATCTTCCGACCCCTTTTCTGAATGACCAGGGGCTCTATTTATAGGCGTGGAAGGCTGAAATCCCGCCTAAAACCTGGGGAGGCTGCTTGGCACGTGAGGGGGGCCCACAGGCCCGTGTTCTCGGAATCCGTGCCCAGTTTGGGATCCATCTCCTTCTTCGAGTCCGTCTTCATCTTCGAATCCATGTATACTTCGAATCCATTACCTTCTTCGAGTCCATCTTCATCTTCGAATCCATGATCTTCGAATCCATACCTATCGTTCGAATCCACCATCTTCGAGTCCATGTCCATCGTTCGAATCCATGTCCATTGCATTGAAGCTACTCCTTTCGAACCCATCTAATTCCCATCGATTCGAAGCGTCATCGATGCGAACCTCATGGGTTCGAATCCTGATGGGTTCGAACCTGATCGGTTCGAACCGAGCGTAACTTTATCCCCTTTTTGATGGATTCGAACTACGTACTATTCCTACCTTGAATCCATCATATTTCCTTCATACGAACTCCGATTAACCTGAAATTTGAAACATAGCCTTTCATAGTCCTTATCATCATTTCCAATCAATTTCGTCCCGATCGGAGTTCAACAAAATTTTGACGATATCCATCGTAGCCTTATCTCCAGTCCTGATATCCATAATTCACCCAATACCGTGAAAGCACCAGTGTATGAATATAAATTAGTGATATTCAAACACAAATAACAAATCTTAGCAAATAATAGACAACAATCCAAAAGTAAAGAACAGAAACACAGGTTTTATAGTGGTTCGGCTATCTCCGGCCTACGTCCACTCCAAAAAAAAATTTTTTATTAATTATCCTTCAAGGTTACAAGTGATTTCCACAGTTGTAATCACCAAATCTGAAGAAAATAGCAGTAATGAAGCTATGGAATGATTCTAGCAGCATCCGGGCATGCCTCTTCTCTCCAAATCTTCCGACCCCTTTTCTGAATGACCAGGGGCTCTATTTATAGGCGTGGAAGGCTGAAATCCCGCCTAAAACCTGGGGAGGCTGCTTGGCACGTGAGGGGGGCCCACAGGCCCGTGTTCTCGGAATCCGTGCCCAGTTTGGGATCGATTCGAAGTGACGTTCGAATCGATCAAGAATCCATCCAATTGAGCTGAATTTGGTGTGAACATTCTTCAACATGTATGTAAGCTCCTGTAAAAATTTCATTGCATTTGGATCAACGGTTTGGAAGATATGATCGATCCAAGTTCAAGAATCCGTGCGTCCTGAATGGTTCGAGCCCATGCTTCGAAACCATCTACTTCGAAACCATCCCCTTCGAATCCATAGGGCCGACTCCTTCGAATCCATACCCTTCGAACCCATGCTCTTCGAATCCATGCTTTCTGAAGCCGCCTCCTTCGAGTCCATATCCTACGAGTCCATCCTCTTCGAATCCATCCCTTTCGAATCCTCGTCCTTCGAATCCATGTCCCTTGCTTCGTATCCATCATCTTCGAATCCATGTCCTCTTCGAATCCATCTCCTTCTTCGAATCCATGTCCACTTCGACTCCATCTCCTTCTTCGAATCCATGTCTACTTCGACTCCATCTCCTTCTTCGAATCCATGTCCACTTCGACTCCATCTCCTTCTTCGAATC
Organism: Allium cepa; assembly: GCA_030765085.1. NCBI lineage: Eukaryota > Viridiplantae > Streptophyta > Magnoliopsida > Asparagales > Amaryllidaceae > Allium > Allium cepa. Next base: position 724,831,748 of record CM060935.1, on the reverse strand, counting down.
CATGTCCACTTCGAATCCATCTCCTTCTTCGAGTCCGTCTTCATCTTCGAATCCATGTATACTTCGAATCCATTACCTTCTTCGAGTCCATCTTCATCTTCGAATCCATGATCTTCGAATCCATACCTATCGTTCGAATCCACCATCTTCGAGTCCATGTCCATCGTTCGAATCCATGTCCATTGCATTGAAGCTACTCCTTTCGAACCCATCTAATTCCCATCGATTCGAAGCGTCATCGATGCGAACCTCATGGGTTCGAATCCTGATGGGTTCGAACCTGATCGGTTCGAACCGAGCGTAACTTTATCCCCTTTTTGATGGATTCGAACTACGTACTATTCCTACCTTGAATCCATCATATTTCCTTCATACGAACTCCGATTAACCTGAAATTTGAAACATAGCCTTTCATAGTCCTTATCATCATTTCCAATCAATTTCGTCCCGATCGGAGTTCAACAAAATTTTGACGATATCCATCGTAGCCTTATCTCCAGTCCTGATATCCATAATTCCTTGCCAATTTGTTGATATTCCAGTTTTGACCAAAAAATGGGATAACAAACTTGACTACACAACCTTTTGAATTTACCGCCAACGGCACTGTAGATTAACATTCCAAAGCGAATAGTCAAGTGGCTATTCAAGTGCCTATTCAACCAATTGCAAACCTCCAACGGATGCATCTTTTCTAATGGGAATTTCTATAGGATTGCGACTATTTATTGACTTTCATTCACTCCTATATAGGCTTTGCACCATCCCAAAAATTAACAACAATCCTACTCTCTAATACCATTCTCATATTGCTTACAAACGCTCCAAATCCAATATTTATTTCAAAAGCAAACTTAGACCAACCCTCTTTCACTCCATAATGTTTGAGTTTGGTCTTAATTCACTTCCTAACCTCTGCACACTCATTCTGCATCATTTTTGCTGGTTATAGAAGTTGTACTCCAGTTCGACTACTCAGTGTATTGAAGACACAATATATAGTCAAGATTATTTCTTTGTAAAAAAAATATTGAATTCCCGTTCAGTTGCTCAGGCAAGTGTACTGAAATCCTGTTCTGCTGCTCAGGTGCCTATTCCTCTGGTCGAAGTGAGGGTGATAGTTAGTTGAAATTCCAGAATGAGTCTGGGACTGGAAGTAGGAGTGGAGGTCCGAACCAGTATAAAATTTTGCTGTGATTGCTTCTTGCTTTACTTTTTTATTTATTCGCGCTGCTATTATATTTATCTTGTTACTACTATGATTACTGCACGTCAACTCTGTATCTATATATTTGACCGTCATCGATCTAGTGCATAGCGACTAACAAAACCATCATCAACCCTTATGACCAGTAATCTACACTTACCAAAGCATAAAGGTGAAGCAATTGCTAATGCAAAAGAGTACAGAAGCATCGTTGGAGCACTACAATATGCTATAATTACCAGGCCGGAGATATCATACAGTGTTAATAAGGTATGTCAGTTTATGCGTCATCCATTAGATGAGTATCGGAAGGCAGTAAAATGAATATCAAGGTATCTAAATGGCACATTAAATCATGTAATACGGAAGTCCAGCAAAAATCTAACTATCACTGGATTTGTTGATGCTGATTGGACATCAGATCTCGATGACCAATGATCAACAACAGGATATTGTATCTATCTAGATGAAAATCCAATGTCATTGTGTTCAAAGAAGCAACTAATCTTATTCAGATTAAGTAGCGAGTCTGAATACGGCAGTCTAGCTAATGCAACCGCAGAAGTGATGCGGCTAGAATTACTTCTCAATGAGTTACAAATTCATACAAACAAAAAGACTGTAATTTGGTGTGACAATTTAGGTGCCGTATCATTGCCAGCTAATTCAATTTTACACACAAGAACAAAACATATGGAACTTGATTTATACATCGTACGAGAACAAGTAAACAGTGGAAAAATCAATATAAATCATATTCATACATCTTACCAAAGAGGAAATATACTTACGAAGGCATTATCGGCTCGAAGTTTCTGCCGATTCAGAGATGATTTGAAGATTAGAAGTCTCGATGACAAATCCAAGATGATAACTCAAGTTCAAAGTGAAATCAATTGATTGCATCAGCGAATTAAGCTATTTACTCAAAAATCAAAGTGAATACAAGCTCCTTTTAAGATAATTTCAAGATTAGAAGTATTTTCAATCGGAGTTTCGTATTAATCTGGAGATGATACGAAGAATAAAGCTCGGCTGCACATTTGCGGATAGGAAAGAAAACCCTTGATTAATTTGAGGGAGCAAGTTGAAGAATGAAGCATTCGGCTGTAACATAATAATACATGATACTAAGGGTAGTAATGTAGTTTTCATTGCACAGCTGTATAATAAGCCAAGTCAAGGCAGTATTGTACATTATTATATAAATAATGACAACCGCGTATATAATTCATTCAATTCATATAATAAAAATTCTCTCTTTCAATTACCATCACTTCATTCTACCGTTCATTAATCATCAAATCTCAAATTCTATTTTTTTTAAATCCAACTTGGTAGGCCTAAGCATGTGACTATTATTTTTGCATTGGCTTCTACATTAAAATTAAGTAGACAGCCTGGCTATTTACGTTTATTCTTTGTTGAAGAATATTTGCGGTTGCTATGTATTTACAATGAGTATATAGGTGTATTAATAGCCATGGGATATCATAGTAATCAAGTAATCATCATTCATCATGTTCCGTATAAATAAGTATATGGCATACATGCAGAAAATTGCTTTCGCTTTTGAAATAGTTGAATTCTGACTAGTAGATAGTCAGTGTATTATTTAATATGAAGTGGTGGGTCGTGCAGCCTTATTAACTATAATGAGGTGATTGTTCATTATTTTGGCTGGTAGGTGATCAAAGAAAATTTTATCCCCATGCCAAAGGCTTTGAATTTCAATTCGAGATGGGTACTACATCATTCAAATCGATAGTATTCAAGATGAAATTTCATACGTTGATTGTTTGCTTCAAATGAGTTGGCCATGATTGCATACTAAGTGGTATACGTAGATGCAGATGCATAAAGAGTAGTTGCAGGTTCAGTTTGTTCAATATGAATTTGAATTAAGCAATGTTTTACAAGGGGAAATATCGAACTGTCCAACTCCTTGCTAAGACTTTATTGACAATACCATCAGGTGTTCTAGATGATTTTAATATCTGTAGTGCATGACTTAACTCAGACAGTGTTTGTTATTTTAACACAAAAGAACGAAGTAAGAAGTAAAAGAAACATTTAACTGTCTATACAAGTCACATGAAGTAAGAAGTAAGACAGTACCCAACTTTAGAGCATTAAAAATTAGTATCCATATGATGCTAGCAGATTAAGGCAATACCATTTCATTTATTCAGCAACATTAATTTTAGGGAAAATGATACCTTTTAAGTAAAAAAACATACTTTATTGCTTTTTCAATCACGTATACGACTACAAAAAATAAAATTGAAAATACAAGAGTTAACGAAATTAACAAAATAAGTATGACTGAATAATGAATAAACAATAGGTAAAAGTACTAGCTCCTTTTTAGTAGTAGAGTGGATGAGAGTATAATCAACAAACAATGGATATACCCAAGAACTTGGGGTGTAACATGAAACTCCTGTACGTGCATCTAATAATTAAAGATATTTAATTTTTATTTAATAAAAGAACTATGGACTTACGTGTACTATAAGTGCAAAACCTTTGGTAGTGACAACACTTTTATTTCAATCAATTTTGTTGGTATTGATGGCAAATTGGTAGCAAAATTCCGTTGATGAACGGTCGGGAAGGGAATGGTGGTGGTGGTTGCAAAACGATGATGAGATTCGTTTGATGAATGATGATATTTTTGAAATATCAAAAGGACACCATGTAAATCTATTTATTGAATTTTCTTTATATAACGACCTGGCATTTCGAACTATTCAAATCGACAATCATTCACTCATATCAGACTTGAATTGCTAAAAACAGTATGTTAATTTATATTTGGAAAAAGTAGCATATACAATAAATAAATCAATCATAGAATCACTGACACAAAACAATACAACAATAAGCAGCGAAATAGATAAATAGTAGTTCATGAAGCTACTACAATAAACAACAGAGTCTAATACAACAGAAATCTAATACATAGAAGTCTCAATATAAAGCACATAACAAATCTGAACATAAACTTGAAACAATTGAAATAATTGAAAGCTGAATAGATAGATATGGATCTCCAAGCAAAACTCCAACCTCCAAAGGTAAGTCTCAAATGTTGTGACACTCGGTCTGACCCGAGCATAAAGCAAAACACAAAACACTCGAGGCAGGATTAACATCTTATTCAATCAACTCAAGTGAAATATCAAAGTGCAATGCAAATAACTTAAAAGATGTTTGGGATTCCATCCTTTAAGGATTAAACTATCTATGTACACAATACAATACGCTACATAGATAATCTCTACAGTAAAGTAAAATATTAAAATAGCATTAAAGTGTTACCCATATCCCCCTTAACACACTTTATATATTTTCGTAGTCTATATAGATACTGTAAGCTCCATCAAACCGGTGGTTTACTTAGAAAGCACTCCATAAGTACGGTACAAATCAAACTCGTAGAAAGCGCGATAAAGCATGTGATAAGGCACGCGAGGCAATGTCAGGGTAGGATTCTACCGTTTGCACTTCCGGATTGGTGGTAACGCATAACAGATACTACCGCCCACCTCGAGACAGGCTCTCAAATCAAAGGTGCACCCAATCAAATCACAAAGTAATAGAATGTTATCGAAGAAGCATGCTCGATTGGAGGTACGACCTCACTTGGTCCGGTTTAGCTTCTGTTCTAGCCACATCAAGCTGACTCGCGGGAGTCGGAGCTGTATTAATACCTCATACAGAATCGTGCCAAATCATCCTACTTCACTCTGGAATCTCCGCCACGTACACAGTTGTTAAAGTGCTTTTCGGTATTGGTAGAGACTATGACAATATCTGATCTCGGTCTTTTTAATAACCAAACATTTATTTCACACTTTGGTCGTTTTATTTCAAAATAGTTCATACTTCATATCAAAATATCATATTCACTTTCGAAAACATATCACTTTCGAAATCATATTCACAAAATAGTTTAAACCATCATATCAAAGTATTCGCATTTAGATCTATTAAATCTAAATCATAACAGTTCCAACTTAAATAATTTAATATCGAAAATAGTTTATATATATTGAAATTTTATATATTAAAAATAGTTTATATTTAAAATAGTTTACATATTAAAAATAGTTTATACATTAAACATAGTTTATACATATATAAATATTTAAAATTGTTTATAAATTTAAAATAATATATTAAAATAGTTTCAAATTAGAATTGTTTCTTCTAATTTCACAATTCAATTCAAATTCTCATTCAAACCATTTTAACTTATCGATTTCAAATTCAAGTTTGAACCACAATTTAAACCACTTCTAATTCAATAGATTTCAAAGTCCAGATATTCAAATAATTTACAATAACTCAATTTCATAAATTTCATTCATATTTCAAAATTCAATTTTAATTTATTTAAATTTGAAAATATTCACTTAATTCATTTTTAATAACATTTAAATAAAATCTCATATTACAAAATTAAATAACATCAATGATTAAATATCTAACTTCAATTATATTTAATTTGAAATTATCCACTTAATTACCTTTTATAAATATTTAAATAAAATCTCAAATTACAAATTTAAATAAAAATTAAATATTCAATTACAATTTTATGTAAATTTGAAATATTCATTAAATCACCTTTATCCAAACCAAGTTATTTAGTTATAAAATCATAACCTTAAAAATCCCAAAATCAATAAGTTTCAAATCAGAACTTATTAAATTCAATTCTCAACAAATAAAATTACAAATCAATTCTTATTTAAATCCAATTATTAACCAATGTAAATGTCACGTCAATTATAATTTATCTTTCCAACTTCTATTTATTAAAGTTATTACAAAATCTGTTTTTAAAATATTAATATAAATTTTAAATAAATATCTTAACACATATTAGTTAAATCAAATTTTTTATAAATTTTATTATACATTAACAAAATAAAATCTTATTATTATAAAATCTATTTTATATCTTATTTTATATGTTTAAAATAATAAAATTATAAGTAAAAATTTATAATTTACATTTTAAAACTTTATCTTATAATTTTTAAAATTTCAAAATATATAATTTAAAATCTAATTTATACACATATTAAAATTTAAAATAAAACCTTTATATTATATTAAAAATCAACTTCATTAAAAACCATATATTTCCTTCCAAAATTTTGAAAATCATTTTTCAAAATAGACCAACGATGTCGTATATAATTTTCTATCCTATGGTCAAGTGATACAGATATTTATCATTTCAATACGCGATAATTTAATATTTACGAGTATATATCATTTCAACCCACAATCTCAAGATTGAAAACAATAAAATCGCTTGGGTTTATCATTTTAAGCCATAATGTTTTTCCCTTAATCTATAATATCGTTCGGGTATGTATCATTTCAACCCATAGGGATTTTCTAAAATAACAAGGAACTGGCAGTGTGAGAATAAAAATATAAAATAGCATAAATGACATGACATATTAATGGCAAGCACATATAATCCTATTTAGAATTAAATAAAATACATATATCAGGTTATGGTGTCATACGCCAATTGATATTGTAAACAAGAGCAGATAATAAAATATCATATTCTACAATTTGTATAACCGATAATTTAAATTTAACAACATATTTCAATCGTTGTTTGCGTAAAAAATGACCGCAAACACCCAAAGTCGTATGATTTGGTTGATTTTATGTTGTTCTTAGTGATTTGGGTGATTTATGCAAATATATGAAAAGCAGGGACTAAACTGTAAAAGACACACAGATTTATAGTGGTTCGGCCAGAACGTGCCTACGTCCACTTTATATGTTATTCTCTTTTTTCTCTTCAGATTACAAGTACAAAGCTTTGATTACAAGTATCTAAAGTTATTTGAGAGTTCCTTCCTTGCTTGAGCTCTCAAACTTGTCTCCAAAAAATTGTCCCCATTGTTGTACCCCTGCCCCTCTATTTATAGAATGAGGTAGGGGGCAGGGGTCTTGGAAGTATATAGCTGCTGGTGGGCCCGGGCTGATGCAATCTGGACTGGCAATCTTCTGGTTCGGCGGAGCTTGGTTCGGTCATGCTTGGTGAAGGTGGAGTTTGGTTCGGTGGTAGGTGTGGGCCGGCAATGTGGACCGGTGGTTGTTTGGACCGGTTGTGAAGGGGTTATGGATGTGGTTCGGTAGTAGGGCTGGTCCGGTAGGCCTTTTGGTTCGGTACAGGGGTGTGAAGTTTTGGTTCGGTGGTGATGGTAGGTTGGTTCGGTGGTGGAGATGAGGCCTCGGTCCGGTGGCCGAATAGGAATGCCGAATGAGCCGAATAGGAATGCCGAATGTGCTTTAGGCCTTAGTGCCGAATGACTCGTATACTTGCATAGCCGAATGAACATGAGGGTATGAGGCCGAATGGACTTGGTATTCGGGAACTCTGGACTTAGGTACGCTTGTTGGTTGCTTCTTCTTAGCTCGATCGTGGTGGAGACGCGCTCAACATTGATATTCCAGTTTTGACCAAAAAATGGGATAACACTTTGCCCCCCAAAATATGCCTTGCGGTAGGAAGGCGTGTTTTGTAATGCCATGAGCTGGATGTTCATATCCTGTCATCTACCTGTAAAGAATTTGATAGTTTATATGGCCCCAAATGACGACCGTTCGGGATCGAGCTATTCGGGATGAAGCGCGGCCGTTCATGGTCAAGCGCCTAACTTCAAATGACGACCGTTCGCGATCGAGTCATTCGAGGTGAAGTGCGACCCTGCGCGGTCAAGCGCGTAAATCCATGCGTCGATCGTTCGGGATCGAGTCATCTGCGGTGAAATGTGACCGTTCAAGGTCAAGCGCTTAACTTCAAATGACGATCGTTCGCGATCAAGTCATTCGAGGTAAAGTGCGACAGTGCGCGGTCGAGTCTGTAAGTCCACGCGTCGATCGTTGGAGACCGAGCCATTTGTGATGAAATGTGACCGTTCAAGGTCAAGCGCCTAACTTCAAATGACGATCGTTCGTGATCAAGTCATTCGGGGTAAGGTGCGACAGTGCGCGGTCAAGTGGTGGTCCTCAAATGACGATCGTTCGCGATCAAGCCATTTGAGGTAAAAGCCATTTGAGGTAAGGTGTAATAGTTAGTGATTAGGTGGCGGGCCTCAAATGACGACCGTTCGCGATCGAGCCATTTGAGGTAAGGTGAGTGGTGCCGTTCGAGGCGAGTGGTGCCGTTCGAGGCGATTTGTGCCGTTCGAGGCGAGTGGTGCCGTTCGAGGCGAGTGGTGCCGTTCGAGGCGAGTTGTGATCGTTCGCGATCGGGTGCCGTTCGAGGCGAGTTGTGACTGTTCGAAGTCGGGTGCCGTTCGAGGCGAATTGTGACTGTTCGAAGTCGGGTGCCGTTCGAGGCGAATGAGTGTGCCCGGGGGGGACTTAATATTATCAGTGTTGGAGTCAATGTTTGGGGGAATTTTTCGAATCAAAGACTTCGGCAGTTCGTTGCCATGCAATAGGTGCTCGTGGACCGTTCGCGATCCAACGGGCATACAAGTAAATAATTTTTCCATGGAATTGTAAATGTTAAAGCAATAGTCATACGAGTTCCACAGTAGGAACGTTCAAATCAAAGTCAAAGCAGGAGCAAGACGAGGATGTCAAAGTGTAAACTCTTACTATGGTGCGGTCTATAGTCATTCAGAGCATGCCTATGGATCGTGCGCGATCGCTCGCATGTGTAAATGATTTAACCGTGCTAGTGAGAGTTTTGCGACTTGTTCATCGTTTTCGACATGCCCCCGTGTTCATGAGGGAATTTTACCTGCCCTCTGGCTGGGCGTTCATTCCTTACCTGGTTGCTCAGAGGCCTCTATCTCACTCTCTGTGATTGGATTATCTGGCTCCAAGTGTGGTGCCCCCATGCGGGATCGACGCCTGATTGATAGTCGTCTGCTGCTTGGGGGTTGCCCCCTAGCTCTGGTGCTGCGCCAGATGGTCCTGCCCCGTTCTGAATCCCAGCTGCTCCTTGGATTTGTGCTCCAATTTGCCCAATTCGTTGAAGTAAGTTCTGGATCATCTCTTCTTGTCTTCTCATCATGGTCTCCATCTCATCCCTAGTGATGAAGATCGACGCTTGATTCCCTCCTGAGGAAGCCTCTTGACTTCCTTGGTGTTCACTTCTCTCTGGCCTTTGCCTTCTACTTGTTTGTCTCGTCATAACTCTTAGATCTGAACTCTTAGATTTTCAAATTCAACTTCTATCCGATGTAGCGGGAGTTGGTTCTTCTCAGTGAAAGCACCAAAATGTTTGCGTAAAAAATGACCGCAAACACCCAAAGTCGTATGAGTTGGTTGATTTTATGTTGTTCTTAGTGATTTGGGTGATTTATGCAAATATATGAAAAGCAGGGACTAAACTGTAAAAGACACACAGATTTATAGTGGTTCGGCCAGAACGTGCCTACGTCCACTTTATATGTTATTCTCTTTTTTCTCTTCAGATTACAAGTACAAAGCTTTGATTACAAGTATCTAAAGTTATTTGAGAGTTCCTTCCTTGCTTGAGCTCTCAAACTTGTCTCCAAAAAATTGTCCCCATTGTTGTACCCCTGCCCCTCTATTTATAGAATGAGGTAGGGGGCAGGGGTCTTGGAAGTATATAGCTGCTGGTGGGCCCGGGCTGATGCAATCTGGACTGGCAATCTTCTGGTTCGGCGGAGCTTGGTTCGGTCATGCTTGGTGAAGGTGGAGTTTGGTTCGGTGGTAGGTGTGGGCCGGCAATGTGGACCGGTGGTTGTTTGGACCGGTTGTGAAGGGGTTATGGATGTGGTTCGGTAGTAGGGCTGGTCCGGTAGGCCTTTTGGTTCGGTACAGGGGTGTGAAGTTTTGGTTCGGTGGTGATGGTAGGTTGGTTCGGTGGTGGAGATGAGGCCTCGGTCCGGTGGCCGAATAGGAATGCCGAATGAGCCGAATAGGAATGCCGAATGTGCTTTAGGCCTTAGTGCCGAATGACTCGTATACTTGCATAGCCGAATGAACATGAGGGTATGAGGCCGAATGGACTTGGTATTCGGGAACTCTGGACTTAGGTACGCTTGTTGGTTGCTTCTTCTTAGCTCGATCGTGGTGGAGACGCGCTCAACATTGATATTCCAGTTTTGACCAAAAAATGGGATAACAATCGTCATTTCATGTGAAATCAATTTACTAAATAAAAGAATTTTAATCGTAAGTGATTGCTCACCTTTCGAGGCTAGAGAAATAGAAAACACAACATGCTATGAATCAGAATCTTGAGCTTCTTCACGAGCTACCGATCCAACGAAGATACCAACGCAAATCAGGGTGATGGGACTTGAGTTCGATGAAACAACTGTGGACTCGAGTTTGATGACAAGAAAATATATAATATATAATTTAAAAATCTAAATTTTGCTCACATATTTAAATAAAATCTATGTATATATATATTATATTTTAAAATCAATATGCAATTTAAAACACAAATCAAAATAAAATCTATATATATATATATATATATATATATATATATTAAAATCAAAATTTAATTTAAAACCATATTTAAAAATTCACAATACCTATATATATCATATATATATATATATATATATATATATATATTTAAACAATACTTAAAACAATATTTATATGTAATCAAAAGAAAAGGCTGCTCGGCAGATTATTGTCTTGAACCACCTTTTTTCAAACAGAGGAGGAGAGAGTACTATGTGGGAAGGTCACGACCAAGGGAGAAAGAGATGGCTGCTAAAGGAGGTTGCGAAGCAAACAAGCATTCAAGAAGTTGTGTGGGTCTGGCATTGTGATGGAGGGCAGGCCGAGTGGCTAGTGGTCTGTGAGGTGGCAAGCGGTGATGGGTGGTGTTGCACTCGAGCTCAGGTGGGTGTGGAGGTGGATCTAGGGAGAGACGCAGGCAAGGCTGCTTGGAAAGGGATGGTCGGCAAAGGCTCGGAGAAGATGGGAAGGCTTGGTGATGGTTATGGGTTTGGTATGGCGGAGAAGACAGCAAAGGTTGGAGCTGCTGGAATTTGAAGCGGAGCAAGGTCGGGGCTAAGGTCGAAGGCACGGTGGCAATAGTAGTAAACATGCGAAAGTGGTGTGCGGCAGTTCGGTGGAGATAAGGTGGCGATGGGTTTGGCAAGTAGAGGCTGTCGGGGGGGTGTGTCTTCGGATATTGTTCACGTGGAGTTTTTAGGCGATGTGCATGAGGGAACTTCGGCTGAACGTGTGGTGGGAGGAGGGTTTGGGTGTTGTGTAGGTCAAGCAACAGGCAGTGGAGGAAGGTGTGTATTGGAGTAGATCGGCAAGGGTCAGGGAGAGGGCAGGCGAGATGGAAGGAAATGGGTCGGCGGCAAGAAGATGTACAAATGAGCGAGTTTTGAGGATGAGCAGCTTCCACATAAACATATGTATTAATATACGTGATTTATGTGCAGAATTAAATCAATATGAGGAAGAACGAACCAGTTGGGTCCAAATAAACCTCAAAATGCAAACTTAGATTATATATATATATATGGGGCCGGCTATTTGAACACAAATTGATGATACAAATGGAAACACAAAAGATCTGGACCATCAGATCTTTTTTCCTTTACATGAAAGGTGGAGTTCGAGGGGCAATCTAATGGTAGAGATCCCTTGTGTCACTGATTGTGTCACCAAATTGTGTTCAAGTAGATTTTCCGTATATATATATAATCGTACGGCAGAATGAAAGAAGGAAGAGGAGAGTCAGAAATTATATGAAACGAACCAGAGTGAAATAGCAATATAATTTGGAATGTGTTGGATCTCGCTTTATAGTGTTTTTGATTATGACAACTATACATATATATTAGTATCGATTAACTTTGTTTTGCAGGAAGATACTCTACAACAGTAAAATTAAGATTATAATTGAGTCTGTATGTATTGGCTTAGATATTGTTAAAATCTTCCTTGGCGATACACACATATGCACGTTTTTTAAGACATGCACAAGGCACAGCAAACAGACGTCTGAAATTTCTAATTCAGACGTCTGTCTGCTGAAACTAAAATATATTCAGCATAATATTCAGATGTCTGTTCTGATTTTTTTCAAACGTCTGAATATAGCCCGAATTTGCCTATTTCCTTACTTTATATATATTTGACTACAAACAGACTTCTGAAATTTTATTTCAGACTTCTGAAAACGAATAGATGCAACTATTCAGCCAAGAGACACAACTCTTAATTCACATCTAATCATCGAATCTCTTCGTGAATAATTGCAACTATTTGTATACTATAAATAGAGGCTTAATCAAATATAATTTTTAACTACTCTTACTCTAATTCTTTCTATCTTATCTATAGCATTCAGATTCACAAAAGCACTCTATTTCCATATTTCAAAGATTACAAATCTTCTCAAATCTTCCATATTCTTTCACGAACTACACTATTATCATCAAGGAAAGATTATAGGAAGGATGTACATTGATTTGACATATCCGTGTTACTAAGAACACAAGTAGTCAACAAACTCTTTGTATTGTGAAAGTCCTCTTCAGCAGTCGAGGCAAGAAATCCCGTTCGGCTGTTCGGGTAGTTGTGAACCTATTCCTCAGGGTGAAGTGAGGGTTCTTTTTTGTTAGTGAAATTACTAAGAGGAGCTTAGGGACGACGTAGGACAATGGAACGAACCAGTATAAATCTCTGGTGTCACTTTTATTTATTTGTGATATTCTGCTATCTACACATTTCTATTCCATACGATCCTGCTGCAACGTCTCTTTCAATTGGTATCAGAGCTAGGACATCCAATAACTGTAACATCGTTATTTGATATTTTGATAATATGGAAAGTAGCGCAAGTACCAGCACAACCACTGTCTCTACATTTGCCGAAGGACAATCTACTCAAAGACCACCATTATTCAATGGTTTACATTACAATTATTGGGCAAAAAGAATGAGGATATATATGCAAGCAACCTGTTTTGATGCTTGGAATGCAACTCAAACAGAATTCACAGCACCTACAACTAATTACTCTGCATGGACAATAGCTCAGAAAAATGAAGCAAGTGCAAATGCTAATGCTATGAATATGCTATTCTATGCTTTGGATAGAAATGAATTCAATCGAGTTAGTATATATAGTACTGCACATCAGATATGGAAAACACTCAAAACAATTCATGAGGGTACAAACAAGGTCAAACAAACAAAAATCTCAATGATCAAAAATCAGTTCCAAAATTTTAGAATGAGAAAAAATGAAACCATCAACGACGTGTACTCAAGATTTCAAGACATACTTCATGCCTTAATAGGGTTAGGAGAAAAATATAATGACTTTGATATTATATCAAAGGTACTAAACTCCTTAACCGACGAAAGGGAGAGGAAGGTTTTAGCCATTAAGGAAGCCAATGATTTATCAACAGTGAAACATGAAGAACTAATGCGTAACCTCATGTCTTATGAAGTAAATCTTCAAGCCAAAGACTAGGCACAAGAAAAAAGAATGTAGCTTTTCATGCGGAAAAAGAAGAATCAGAATCAGAAGATGAGGATCTAGCATTTATTGCAAAAAAATTTAAGAAATTTCTAAAATTCAGAAAGAGTAGACTCAAAAAGAATTCCTCAAATAAACCTTCATCCTCAAACTTAGAATGTTTTGATTGTCACAAGAAAGGTCATATGATAAAAGACTTCCGGAGCTAAAGAAGGAGAATCAGAAAAGCTTCAACAACAAGAATAAGAAAGACAAATTTAAAAAGAAGGCTTTTTCTGTCACATGGGACGATTCAGATTCAGATTCATCAGATAGTGAGAGTGATAGCAATGATGAACAAGCAAATGTGTGCTTCATGGCTCAAGAATCTGAGGTTAGTAATTTATCTTATGCTGATTTAATAGAAGTAAACACTGAATTTTTAAATACTATAAAAACTCTTAAAAAGAAACTTAAAGAGACACGTGAAAATCAGAACAAAGCTGCTATGAAAGAGATGTGTTAAAAGACGAAAAAAATATTGGAAGAAGAACTTGAAAAGGTTCAAGAATCTCTCTCAAACTCAGATAGTCAACTTTTACTTTTGAGCCAAGAAATTGAAACTCAAAAGGCAAAGAATGATGAAATTATTTGTGAAAAACACAATTTAAAATTAAAATAAAACAAGTTGAATTAGAAAATAATAGTCTTCAAACTAAATTAGATAACATTAGTAAAAATATTTCTAATTTTAATAAGGGAAGAGAAAATTTATCGAGAATTCTCAATTCTCTTCAAATAAAAATGGATTAGGTTTTAAAAAGGAATCAAAAATTCGTCCAAAAAATGCTAATTTTAAGAAGGAAAATAATTCAAAACATAATATAATATTGAAAAATAACATACCAAGATACACTAAAAAGAAAAAGGAAATCAAAATATGGGTTCCGAAAACAAACAATAATTTAATTCGGAACAAATATATAAAATCCTTTATAGAAACAGTTCACAAAAGTAGTAATTATCTTTATAAAAGGGATACTGAACCCACTTGGGTTTGATTTCCTAAGATCTAACTCTTAGGACCCTATTAAAAGGTGGGTACCAATATATTTATTAATATTTTTTGCAGGTCCCACTTAAGAAAAGAAAATGGATTTTAGATAGTGATTGCTCAAAACACATGACCGAAGACAAAGAAACGCTTACAAATATTTCATACTTTGATGGTGGTTTTGTTACCTTCGGAGATAACTCAAAAGGTTTTATCATTGGCAAAGGAGATGTGTGCAACTACGGTATATCAAATTTACCCCTCATTACAAATGTTTCTTTAGTTAAAAACTTAAAACATAATTTATTAAGCATAAGTCAACTATGCGACAAAGGTTTTAAAATAACTTTTTTTGAAAATAAATGTTGTATTTTGTGATCAAAATCAAAATCTTATTTTTGAAGGAAAGAGAGATAGAAATATATATGTTTTAAACATGAAAATTAATAATAATAAAGATATGTGTTTAATGGTCAAAGATAATGATCCTTGGCTATGACACAAAAAAATTTGTCATATTAATTTTAAATCTATCCAAAAACTTTCAAAAAATGAATTAGTCAAAGGCTTACCAAAAATAAATTTTAAAATAAATAATCTTTGCAATGATTGTCAATTAGGAAAATTAACTAAATCATCTTTTAGATCTAAGAAAGTCATTTCAACTTTACAACCATTAGAATTATTACATATGGATTTATTCAGACCAACACAGGTTCAATCCATTAATCATAATCGATATGTTTTTGTAATAGTTGATGACTTCTCGAGATATACATGGACGATATTTATGAAAAACAAAAGCGATACGTTTGATTATTTCAAAAAAATTCTTAAAAGAATTCAAAATATTAAGAATTTAAAAGTCAAAAACATAAGGAGTGATCATGGAGGAGAATTTGAAAATGAATCATTTGAATTATTTTGTAAAAAGAAAGGAATAAATCATAATTTTTAATCTCCTAAAACTCCACAACAAAATGGAGCTATAGAAAGGAAAAATAGAACTCTACAAGAGTGCGCAAGAACGTTATTAAATGGAAGTACATTACCAAAGCATTTTTGGACAGAAGCTGTAGCAACTGCGTGTTATGTATTAAATCGTATTTCCATACGACCTTTAACTAAAAACACTTCATATGAACTTTTTAATGGGAGAAAACCTAATATTTCGTACTTTAAAATCTTTGGGTCAAAATGTTTTATCCTTAACACAAAAGACCAACTTAGAAAATTTGATCCAAAAGCCGACCATGGAATTTTTGTAGGTTACTCAGAACGAAGTAAGGCATATCGTGTTTTTAATAAACGAACAAATGTAATAGAAGAAATTTTACATGTATCTTTTGATGAAAACTTTAATAAAAATACAATCATCAAAGATGATGAAGAAATTATATCCAATACAAAAAATATAAGTTTTGAAAATAATGAAAATATTAATCAAAACAATAACAATCAAATTAGATCTCCTCCTAGAATCCTACGAGATCATCCTACACAAAATATAATTGGAGAGATTGATTCGCAAGTTCAAACAAGAAGTCAACTAAACCAAATGGGTCATGTTGCTTTCCTTTCAACTATTGAGCCTAAAAATCCAAAAGAAGCTTCAACAGATGAATCCTGGATTATTGCCATGCAAGAAGAGTTAAATCAGCTCGAACGAAATAATGTTTGGGAATAAGTTCCTCGTCCTGATGACCAATTAGTCATTGGAACTAAATGGGTCTATAAAAATAAAGCAGACGAATTAGAAAATATTACTAGAAATAAAGCAAGATTAGTAGCACAGGGCTATAATCAAGAAGAAGGAATCGATTACGAAGAAACATTTGCTCCTGTTGCAAGACTAGAAGCAATACATATTCTATTAGCTTACACTTGTTTTCATAATTTTAAACTTTATCAAATGGATGTTAAAAGTGATTTCTTAAATGGTTTTATTAAGGAAAATGTATATGTTGAATAACCGCCATTATTTATTCATGAAAAAAATCCAAATTATGTATATAAACTAAAGAAGCCTTATATGGTCTAAAACAAGCACCTCGTGCTTGATATGACAGACTTACAAATTATTTAATTAACTCAGGATTTCGAGTCAGAAAAGCTGATCAAACTTTGTTTATTAAAAATACTAATAAAGATATTTTAATTATACAAATATATGTAGATGACATTATATTTGGTTCAACAAATGAAAAATTATGTGAAGAATTTTCAAATATAAAGACTAAAGAATTCGAAATGTCTCATATGGGAGAACTATCATATTTTCTCGAACTTCAAATTAAACAATTATCCAATGGTATCTTTATAAATCAAGAAAAATATTGTAATAATTTAATTAAACGATTTGGAATGGAAAACACTTCTGGAAAACCTACTCCTGTGAGTACTACAACTCATCTCGATCTAGACGACAATGGTAAAAATGTTGACCAAAAATTATACAGAAGTATAATAGCGTCGCTACTTTATTTAACTGCAAGTCGGCCAAACATTATGATGAGTGTATGTTTATGCGTTGGATTCCAAGCAGATCCTAAAGAATCACATTTAAGAGCAGTGAAACGAATTCTACGATAACTTAATAATACTAAGGACTTCGGTCTTTTCTATCCGAAAGAATGTCCATTTGAATTAGTATCTTTCAGTGATGCTTATTTCGGTGGATCTCAGACGGATAGAAAAAGTACAAGTGATACGTGCCATTTCATTGGAAAATCACTAGTTTCTTGGT
The DNA here is from genome assembly GCA_030765085.1 of Allium cepa. Classification (NCBI taxonomy): domain Eukaryota; kingdom Viridiplantae; phylum Streptophyta; class Magnoliopsida; order Asparagales; family Amaryllidaceae; genus Allium; species Allium cepa. The sequence goes on along the minus strand of CM060935.1, from coordinate 724,814,260 downwards.
TTAGTAAGAAACAGAACTGTGTATCACTCTCAATGTGTGAGGCAGAATATATATCTGCAGCTTTAGCTTGTGCTCAGGTTATTTATATGCAACAGACACTCGGAGATTTTGGAATAAATTTATCAAAATCAATAATTTACTACGACAATACAAGCGCAATAAATCTGTCTAAAAATCCAGTAAATCACTCATGTACAAAACATATTGATATTCGTCATCATTTCTTACGAGACAATATATAAAAAGAAATTATCAACTTAGAACATATTCCTACCGAAAATCAAATAGCTGATATATTTACCAAATCACTTTTAGAAAATTCATTTGTTAAACTACGCCGAGAATTAGGTTTGATGTCAGTAAAATATATTTAAATTATTATTTTTTTAGAATATAAAAATACATTCCAAAATTTTAAAATCAAAAATCATTATCACGACAAAGGTCAGACTTAATTTTAGGTCACTTGACTATGGGTTTAATAACTTAACCATTTGAGCTATACACTTGAATTAGTACATAATATTACATAAACTAAAACATCCTTCTAAGACCATTCATTTAAAAGTCAATTATTAACCGATAATTCAATTTCTGGCTCTAAACTCCTATTGATTCTACACCACACTTTCCTTAAGACGCTCAGCCTATATATATACATGTTAAAAACTAAAACAAAATACAACAAATTCTTTTTCAAAACAAAAGTTCAAACTCTATAGAAAAAAATATCCTCCAACAAATCAAACTCATCCATCAACATAACTTTCTCAACCGATAGCTCAACTGCATCACCGCATCTTCCTACGCCAACACCAAAACACGAGCCTGTTTATAAATGGGAAAATTATCGAACCGGGTATACACCAGATTCCAAGAAGGCCAAACGTGCGCTATTTATCTCTCCAGATACGAAGAAAAAGATCGGTGAAATTCATCACTATCAACAACAGAAAATAGACCTTCAACGTGAATTGTATTTTGAACAGAAAGTAACGGCTAAACGCTTAAGCTTTCTTGAACAAATTGGTTTAAAATTTTGAAACCCGAAGAAAAAGGATGTGAGTTAACCCTTACCTCGACCGGTTAATCCGTTTAATCCATCTTGCTCATATCGTACATCAAACGATCTGATAAATCCTTGGGTCTCACCACAAAGACCTCAATATAGCCCAAATTCATGGGACAAGAACTATATGGCTAATGAGGGATGCAGAGAATTAACACCAAAGGAGACATCGTCACCAAAGAATTAATGTTGTACTATTTGTAATACTGCTTATTTTTTTATAATAAATGCATTAACAAATATATATATATATATATATATATATATATATATATTAATAAAAATAAAATTTACAAAGTATAAAACAAATCACTAAAAAATTCCAGGAAACAGACGTATGTTTCCAATAAAACAGACGTCTGAATACTGAGGCAAACAAAATTTTAAAGAAAATTCAAACGTCTAGTTCCCATATGACAGACGTCTGAAAAAGGGCAAAAATGAACTATTTCCCCTCTGGTTAATTTTTTTTCAAAAAACAGACGTTTGTTTTTAATTTTCAGACGTCTGATTTTTGCTGACTCACTTTTTTAAAAAAGGCACGTCCTCTCTTTTTACCCACCACTTCATCTCCTCCACTCATTTTTCACTTTCCCCTTTTTACCACACAAAAACTAACCTCCATTATTTTTTTTAATTCAAAAATCAACACTTCCACCCAACCAAAATCAATGGCAAATAGACCAAAACGTACAAGACAACAAGAATCCGATCTTCCATCCAAAGACCAAATCCAAAGATGGCTATGGAATGACATTGCAAAGAAAAGGTATAAAGCTATGAAAAATTCGAAATTCTTTGAAAGTGCTTTTGTAAAATTTGATGCTTTTCACAAATATCGTCTTCAACAATATGCTAGGCACTTCAATTTCGAGCCTTTAGTAGATTTTAATATGAACAATGTCAAAATTTACCCTTTGCTTGTAAAACTTTTCTTGGCTAATTTGAATTTGGATCATCATACACCAAGAAATACAACTGATTGCGTATGGTCTATAGTTTGCGGTAAGTGTATTTTTCTTCCGATTCAAGTCTAGGGCAAATTTTGCGTTGCGCGTGGCAAGGTCAAGATATTGACACTGTAGAAGTTAACATGGAAGAACGTAATGAAGTTTCTCATAAGTTTTTGTCTGACAATTTAGTTAACTTGAAAAATCTTACCTCCACTCATCTACGTCCACAAGCACGTCTCCTAAATTGCATCTTAGTCCGAACAATTCAACCAAGGAAAGGAAGTTATGAAAAAGTATATAAACCGGATTTTCAAGCTTTAATGCTATTTATTCTAATAAGCAAGTAAATTGGGCTAAGATAATACTTGACGAATGGGTGGATATTACATATAAGCGGAAGTATAAGACAATTCATTATGGTGCTTACATTACACGCATTCTTCTTGAATGTCAAATTGATATACCCGACACTACTACCTTGAGTATCAAAGAGATTGGACCAAAAACATTGAAGCTTATGGATATTGACCCGAACCCATCAACATTAGAACATATGTCCTTTAAAGCTTGGCAAGAACATATCGCATCACAGCCAGAAGCTCCAATAGCGGAATCATCTTCTCGTCGTCGTCATTTTGTCCAAGAAGAAGAAGAGAAAGAAGATATTCAAATTGTTTCTCCCGATCTTCCGCCTAAGCAAGCATTGGCTGTACTCTCTCGCAATCAATCAAAAATTCACAAAGATTTGCAGCGTTTTGAGCATAAGACCAATAAAAAGTTTGATTCTTTAAGAAAATTTCTTAACAAAATTTGGGATAAAATCTCATGCATCGGACCTCAATCTTCTCAAGCTCATGATCCGGCTCTATTTCAATGGCCTTCGAGTTCTAACGATGAAGAAGCCCCAGACTCAAGCTCTGGACATGATGGATCTAAAGGAGGTAATGCAAGTATTGGACCTATCTTGTCGGCCGCGGAAAGTTGGTAATCTTGGTATGACTTTTATGATACTTTTGCAACTAAATCTTTAATCTATGGTTTGTAATATTTTTTGGTACTCTGCTTTATTTGGCACAAAACTCTACTATGTGTTTGCTTTGATGGTGAACTCGTATGTGTGTAAACTAACTTTGTTATGTATGTGTGCTTATGTTATGTATGTTATTGTGCATATTTATCTTAACTTAGTTATCTCCTTTTTGTCAATGACAAAGGGGGAGAAAATATATGCATATCGACAGGGGGGTTACATATATAGTTGTCATTATCAAAAAGGGGGAGAATGTTGGATCACGCTTTATAGCGTTTTTTATTATGACAACTATACATATATATATTAGTATAGATTAACTTTGTTTTGCAGGAAGAAACTCTACAACGGTAAAATTAAGATTATAATTGAGTATGTATGTATTGGCTTAGATATTGTTAAAATCTTCCTTGGCGATACACACACATGCACGTTTTTTAAGACATGCACAAGGCACAGCAAACATACGTCTGAAATTTCTACTTCAGACGTTTGTCTGCTGAAACTAAAATATATTCAGCATAATATTCAAACGTCTGAATATAGCCCGAATTTTCCTATTTCCTTGCTGTATATATATATTTGACTACAAACAGACTTTTGAAATTTTATTTCAGACTTCTGAAAACGAATAGATGCAACTATTCAGCCAAGAGACACAACTCTTAATTCACATCTAATCATCGAATCTCTTCGTGAATAATTGCAACTATTTGTATACTATAAATAGAGGTTTAATCGAATATATTTTTCAACTAATCTTACTCTAATTCTTTCTATCTTATCTATAGCATTCAGATTCACAAAAGCACTCTATTTTCATATTTCAAAGATTACAAATCTTCTCAAATCTTCCTTATTCTTTCATGAACTACACTATTATCATCAAGGAAAGATTATAGGAAGTGTGTACATTGATTTTACATATCCGTGTTATTAAAACACAAGTAGTCAACAAACTCTTTGTATTGTGAAAGTCCTCTTCAGCAGTCGAGGCAAGAAATCCCGTTCGGCTGTTCGGGTAGTTGTGAACCTATTCCTCCGGGTAAAGTGAAGGTTGTTTTTTTTAGTGAAATTCCTAAGATGAGCTTAGGGACTGGACGTAGGACAGTGGTCCGAACCAGTATAAATCTCTGGTGTCACTTTTATTTATTTGTGATATTCTGCTATCTACACATTTATATTCCATACGATCGTGCTGCAACGTCTCTTTCAGAATGATGGAATGGAAAAGGACATGACCGAATTTCAGGGAATTTAAGGCTACTGACCATTCATTTTCTCATGGTGGATAAATGAATGGTCATAAGGAAACAAAAGGGTTCGAAACGGGTACCGATACGGCTAACGGTTTCGTAGATTTCACCGTCTATCGGACACCTGAGTTGAAAAATAAATATACTACGGAGATCAGCACGACGAGAAAAACAGAATGGTACACACTTATTAATGATACGACCATCCTATCAAAATTCGATATTCGCTGTCGAAAATGTTGCTAAACTGCCGAAAATAAGATAAGTGGAACTATAGCAGTCCAAATTTGGCGAAACGAAATATGACTCTCACTCGAAAAATGATTTACATTTTTATTATATAAAAATATTCAGATTTCGAAAATATTTTATTTTCATCAAATTAACTGATTTTAAATTTAAATAAAATTACACAACAAAACAAACTTATATATTTTCTGATGAAAATCTGACATTTACTACGTTTAAATAGACTACTCCAAATATCAAATTTTCATTGTTAAATTTAATTGTTTTATTTTCAAGAAAATTCAGTTAATTACGTTATTTAAACCGTTATAATTTACGGGTCGTTGCACTTTATTAGTGATAGAGATAGAGATGTGTATTTTAATATAATTATATATATATATGTATTTTTTGTTTTATTATGTTAATAGTTTATGTTATATGCATTTAATGCATATTAATTAATTAAAGATAATTCATTATTATCATATTTGTTAATTTTGCGTATTTTTATAATGAGTGAGACTGTGGAAAAAAGTATACACCAAACTTTTTTATTTATGCATATCGATTTATCGATCAGCATCGGATAAGATGATTATAAGATATCCACGAATACAGATATCTTTTATCTGAACATGATTTTGGATACGAATGCGAATTATAGGCTTTTGAAAATATCTGTTGATGGGCCTGCTTCAGATTTCTTTGGCCATGGAAAAAAGAGGACATATGGCACTTAAAACAAGCCTAGAACATATAACATTTTCTTGTCCCCGTAAGCCGTTTTCAGGGAAATTATTTCTGCTATTTTACATCTAATTTCCAATAAAAGTGCAGTGTGTTAAAGGCCCAAGTCACAACTTACATACGATTCCTTTGAGACATTTATTTTCAGAGTCCATAGGCTGACAAACAACTAAGTTCATTGGTAATATTCAATTTGCTGGAAATTTGTTCTATCATCCATGCAGCGCTTGGGACTTCGTGCTTAGCCTGCGTTAAAATGGATCTAGTCCATTTTTAAGCATCCATATTTGCTGGTTTAAACCAATATTTTATGCTCATTTGTACAAGAGTGATGTGAATTGCCGAAGATAGATTGAGAATTTCAAAAGGGCACGGTTAAGTGAATTTACATTATTAGTAGTAGAGATTTGTACACGCGTGATGTGAATTGCAGATGGTAGATTGAGAATTTCAAAATGACACGATTGAATCCAATGGAGTGAATTTACATTATTAGTAGTAGAGATGTGCTAATTAAAGAAATTGACCTTTTGAGCTTTCTATGATTCCTTCCAAAATTTAACCATACACCTGAAATAGTCAAACTACTAGAAGTAGTAAAAAAAACTGCCAGTTTGACCGCATAAATTAATATAAATATACATTTGTTTCTCTTTACTCCTGATATTGAAAATTGAATCCACCGGATTCAACCATCTCATTTTGAACATCGTGAAATGTCATGCCCTTGTGTATCCAATCGGGCCCACTTGCGTTCCTCCCCTTTCCATTCTGGCTTCATAAAACCTAATTGCGTTTCTATCCAAATTCGTCTGCCTTCCTCAATCAAATTTCTCAAAACCCTAATTCATAAAAGCAACAAACCCTCCTCAACAATCAGCTTCTCTTACTAGCAACTCAACATTGGCGGCATCACCAGAGACAACGTCGACAATAGGTGATTCTGTGGATTGCCATAGATAGGTCAGGCGTATTATCGGCTTGTTTTTTTCCTCAACCATATAATTCGATTTAATGTATAGATTTAATTAAAATGTTTCCAAGTTCGGATTTGCTTCAATTTTTTACGTCCTCACTCATTATTTTTTGCACTGATTGACTTGTGAATGTCCAACATAATTGTCTCATTCTGATTTATAATTCACCAAAAATCTTGTTATCAACGAAAATACTAAATCCTTTCAACTTTTGACATCTTACTCCTTATTTTTTGTCCTTTGAGATCTGATTTGTGAATTGATGATGTCGAAGTCAATTTCTCCACCTGATTCATGATTCACGAAATAAAATTGGTTATAAATAAAAAATCCATAAACATTTTAATACAATAATCTTACTGCTGTAGTCACTGATTATAGAAATATCGAGTTGTAATTATTTTGATTTAAATGCTGTTAAAAACGACAATCAAACTCCCTACTGCTTACAATTAAACTCACTGCTGATGTTCAACTACAATTAAAATTGAAATTAAAATCCTGAATAATTTTATTTGATTAACGAAAAATATAAAACTGTATTTGTTGGATGTTTGAATCATAACAATACAATGATTATTTTATTTTACTTAATATGGTTCCTAAAACTATATTGATCAATGTTTGTTTTACAAAACTCCTTTTATTTCAAAGTAAAATTTAGTTTAACTCTTTATTCGGTGTCACTTTGTAATACCATCGCTAGATTTTATGGATATCCGTCTTTTGTATCGTTCATGAATGATAAAACTATCCCTCTTATTTTTCCTGAAGTATATTACTAGAACCAAAAGTATGATACAAATGTTGATTTTTTTATTTAGAACGATTCGTTTGTTTACACTTCGACTTCATTTTATTTTTTGTCATTTTTACACAAATGATGATTTTTTCCTACCTAGGGGTATGTTTTATTTCGTCATTTTTTTTCTTAAAAAAAATAATAGTATGATGATATGACAGATAAAGTCCAAATACTCAAGTGAGTGGATGCAAGTCCACATGAACTTTAAGTAGGAGAAAATGGTAGTCTTCATTGGTTGCCAATGAAATGAGCTTTGCGTAAAGAGTCCAAATGTGGGTTTGAGTAGGAGAAATTGAACTCCAAGTAGAGAATTGATCAATGCATCGAAAAGTCGTTCTTCACTAGAAAATAGGCGACTAACCGTGTATCCCTTTGGAACCGGCAACTAACAGAATTCAAGTTAATTACCATGGGTTTTATCCCAGAATAGAATACAGGGTTGGGGCAACGGTTGGTGACCACTTTATTATCATAATGAATTGCTGGTGAGAAACCATAGCAAACATCAAGTTTTAGCAAAGCTGCAGGTGAGCTGTATTCGGTTCCTAGTATCATAATGATTAGTTCAATTTTTTTCTTCATAATATAACATTATAATTCAGTTCCTCTACTTCGCTATCCATTTCATTTATGTACATGTATATAATATGTGACGGTTACTTGATTTTATTGTACATTACTAGAAAAGTATTTACACATACCAACTGTTTTCTCTCAATTGTGCACCCAGATTATGGGATTGGATTAATAGAGAAACCTAAAAGATAAGATGGTTGTTGGTAATATAAACCCAGGAAAATTTATGAATACATTCCTTATTGAACAATTTATTTGATTGTCTAACGTTATGTATAAAGAAGATCATCCTTCTTCATTGTTGATTACCGTTATTTATTATCAAATGATTTTTTTCCTTTGTATGCATAATGAAGTATTGACACACATACACATTTGTTTAAACCAATCATCTGTATAAATTTTAACATACTACACGATTTCAATTTCATTTCTCATTAGCTTGAAATAATTAGGCATTATTTTGGTCAGAGTTTTGGTGGTGACAGGCCGGGTAACCTGTACCACGAGCCCAACCATTGGATTTGCAGGCTATAGGATGGGCTGCCAACTTACACCATTCAACGTCAGGACTTCTGCAACTACAAAAATAAGTGTCAATTCATCTCTGTCTAGCACTATCATTAACAAAGGTGGCGTGAACACAGATCACATGTCGTGTTCCTAGAGCAAATTAGGGAACATTAATCTGATTCAAAATTGAAGAATATTGAGCTGCAGTGAATTTTTTATCGATTCAGTCAAGCGAGTTCTATGGTACAAGGGTTGATTGTGGCTATCAGGTGAGGCCTAACATGTCAGAGGTCTCCGATTAAAAGTGCAGGTTTTGGATAGGTGCCTCCTGTTGTTGGTGGTGGTAGACAAGGCACCCTATCTTTAGGGCCAAGCTGAAGATGAAGCTATGATAATTTTAGTAAAGGCTCTTGCACCTTTGGGGACTAATGCAGTTTTGCACATGGTGTCAGTCAGCTATGTATAGGAATGGCAATGGGGCGGGTTGAGGCAAATTTTTAGTGCCCCATACCCGTCCCGGATTTTTTAGACCTCGCCCCAGACCCGCCCCGTAGGCCCGGTGCGGATCTGGATTTTTGCCCCATACCCGGGACCCGTACGGGTCAGGGTAAACCCAACCCGTCTCAAAACCCGATGAGTCTCATGTATTGATTCAAAATTGTGTACCAACTTACATATATTTATTTTTTTATACTCGTTATCACCAAATAATACATGAAATACAAATAACAACATGTCTAAGGAAAGTTAGTAAAAATGATGTGTACAATAACAATTCAGAAAATATAAACATATGTTATTGTATAATTATCAATGACGGAACTTAATACACTAATTTTTTATATAGATTATTTATTGGAACATTTTAATATCCACGCTAGAATCACTTATATCTAAGAAGATTAATAAATCATTATAGTAATAAAGCAGTTTCATGAGATGTTAGTAGTGCGGGTTGGGTTGGGGCGAATCAACCGAGTCCCGACCCGACCCTAGACCCGAAGCACTCAAGAACGGGTCACGGGTCTACCCGCACCAATGACCCAATGGGGCGTGTCTGGACGGGCCAAAACAGGAGCGGGTTGATCGGGTTTGGACCCTAAACCCGCCCCATTGCCATCCCTAGCTATGTAGAAGGGAGAGATCTGAAGGTGTTGTGGAAGTTTGGCAGTAACTTTTGTTTTGGTTGATTTTCCAGTGATTTTCAGTACTGTATTAAGTTGTGGAGACTGCGTTGACAATTTATATTTTATATCAATATCTGCAACGAAATTATGGTTACTTTAAAAAAAGAGTTTTAATTAGAGCAAGTAGTTGTCTAACACTATCAAACTCTTGCCTTGGAATAGCTAAAATAGACCACCACTGTAGCAGAAGAAACACCAAATAATTTTGTTATGAAATTTTAGATGTTGTCAGTGCAATAAAAGAGATATGAAACAAACAGTACATGTGCAATCATCGTGTGATGTGTATCTAGTCATGTTATCCAAAGTTAATATATGTATACTAAAATGGGGATCAACTAATTTAATATGTTTTAAAATTTTCGTTCTTATTATTTTTCATGTGAAAGGTAATGAAACTTTATAGTTGCACTTGGGAAAAGACGCCACTAGTAACATGAGCTGAAAACTGAAGCAAGCAAGGGTTGAGTTGGTTTATGTGTGTCTTAGTCTTAAAGTACTTTTCTTCTTAACAGTAAAAGTGTATCGAACCATTTTCGTACTTATATTTGTTCATTATTTCAATGTAGATAAATGTTAGAATGAAGGAAGTGTACACACCTACTCCCATTGGATGTTTACAGGTTGTTCAACTAATGGCATATGGTTTAACTAGGTGTTCACAACAAAGGGGAAAAACTAGTGCACACATAGATGTTTTTTAATACATTCGTTGAACAAACGCAGAAGTAAACAACTAATTCATGAATATGCCAACTATGTAATTACAGTTCACGTTCTTGGTGGAAGTGGTGGATGATAGAGTTGAGCAAGAATTTTGATGCACTTAAATAGAACTAGAAAAGTGAGTAATGATTAATAGCAACAATGATAACAATTAAGTCGATGACACTCAATATAATAACCATATGTTCTAATAAAAAGAAGCAAATAACATGCTTATAGATTAGGTGAAAAAATATCGAAGTCATTATATATAAAATCGAAGTACCCAAGTGACTAAATGCAAATCCACATGGATGTGCATATATACTCGTATAAATAAGTGCAGTTCAGACAATGGGAGGGAATTATTGCTGGTATCCTCAATACATCACATGTATGTTACTATTTATATTAAAGTAGATGGTAACTAATATTGCCTAGTAAGTATAGGGCTGGATTTTTTTCCATCTTACCGCTTTTCCGTTATTTTCCTTTCGAATATTTTCAAAATTTCTGATTCCCATGTTTTTCCAAAATAAACAAGTCGAAAGGAATTCCTTCCGATTCAAAGCGGTAAAAAAGCGAAAATTTCCATGTTTTTCACGGTAATTTTGTTCCTTCTTAGTTTTATTGTTTAGGCCAGACCCACAAATAATTAGACGTTTATTTCTTAAAAATAACGTTTCATTTCTCCTCGCGCACGTAGAAACCTAACCCTAATTTTGCTTTCGTCCCTCTTCCCGTTGACCATCTCATCTTCATCTTCAGATTGCCAGTCGTTAATTTTTATCATCGCCATAACCATCTTTCGATCGATTGTCTTTAGCTTGCCCTAATTTCATGGCACATCGTTGTTCTACTTTACTACCTGCTACGGAAAATCGATAATAAACTATTTCATGATTTTTCATTCCATTGTCTTATTATTTATGTGGTACTGATTTTGATTTGTTTCTGTTATAATTTATATAACCGAGTTTCAGTTATGTTTTCGGTGAATAGACCTGGTTCGACCATTTTAGGTTATCAATCACTTCTACCCACCCCTTCCTTGTATTATTGAATGAACCGATCATTGTTTGGGTCTTGAACCAGTTGTTGATAAATTTGATTGTTTGATCATTGTATAGCTTCAGTCATGGCTGATGATATAATGTGAAAGGAGTTACAAAAAAATATAGCCAACCAAATGTAATATGTGTGTGTGTGTATATTCCAAATAATTTGCCTGACATAGAGATATGATATCGATTTTAAAATACTGATTTTTTTTTTCAAATTTTGAAAAACAGTTGAGATGAAATCATTAATGTTCATGGAGTAGGTAAAACAAAGGGTAAGAATCATATGGTAAGATAAGGTACAACACAGATGATATTAGACTAGATACGTGTTTGTATCCTTTTGTTTGTTTCCTAAAAAATGATAAAGGCATATCATTCCTTCGTTATGTTGCCACACCTATTATCCCAATTGTCACTTTAAGCCTCAAAATATTTTGTTCCTATTCTCCTCCATCTTTTAAGCAGTATGCATGCAAAGATATTAGATATAAAAGAATAACATATACAAGCTGTTTTGTTTTTTTCTTGGACAGTTTTTCTTTCTGTATTATTGATTCACTGTCCTTTATTTGGTCACAGTTTGTTAGATGTGTTGTACTGAGGCATGGCTTTGACAGAGACCCCTCATGTGTAATGTTTTGAAGAAAATTTAGACATTAATGACTGATAGCACTAGAATTACAATTACTAGTGAGCTTGGCATCCTAGGTGGTTTTAAGCAGTGTCAAAGTCATGCGAATTTGGTTAAGTGTATATGATATACGCAACAAATAAGCTTGTATATTTCTTATGTACTAATTGAGTAATTGCTGAAGAAGAATCAATAGCTATGAACATAGAAATCAAAACAATTTCCTAAGTGCCATTGGTCTGACTAAATAGCTAGCGGCAAGCTAACTGTTATCCTATATTTGTAGATAGATCTAGTAATAGCGCGGCATGCTGTTTTATTTTCTATCATTAATCTGCTGCGGAAAAAAACACTAATAGATCATAAATACATCAAATATTATTATTTCATTTTTAAACAATCGTTCATATTTTGATTATTTGAGTTGGAATATATTTTTTGTATGTCAGGTTGATGTTCAGGTTATCCAGCTGAGGCATACTCGTGCATTCACTTCAGATAACGTTGAGCGTCCAGAACTGTTAAAATGAACCTGAAGTTAATTGGTAAAAACACGTATCAGGATAATTATTTTTGTGTTACTTAAGACTTCATGTTGTGTATGTATATATCTTCTAACATCTTCTATTTTGATATAGGTTTCTTATGGACTCGAGTGGATCAAGTGCCGCGAATGAATTAGGACAAACACAATCTGATTCACAAAGTCGGACCGAGATTCATCATAAAAAACCTTTAAGGCAACCTAAGTCGATGGTATGAGATCACATGACAAAGATTGTCAGAAAGAAAGACGATGGAGAAATGGAGAGGATTGCATTATGCAAGTATTGCAAACTGGAGTGCCCAGCTGAGTCGAAGCAAAGGACAACTGGTTTACGGTATCATCTTTTCTATTTATGTCCAGAATCTCATATATATATAAGAAAAAAGACATAGGCAAGGATCAACCTCAAGATGGATTAGGTGGATCTTTGGTTCCATATTATTTTAATCAAAATAGATGTATGTTAGCATTGTCTAAATTCATTGTTAAAAATGAGATATCATTTAGGATGGTAGAAAGCGAAGGGTTCAGAGAATTATTTGCTGAACTTCAACCTAGGTTCGTTGTACCTGATAGGAAGAAATGTGCCTTCGCTATTTGGGATTTATTTACAATAGAAAAGACTAGATTAAAAAGTGTGATAGCGGACCAAAGGGTTAGTATTACCACCAATACATGGACTTCGGTTCAAAATATTAGTTACATGGTAATTACTGATCATTTTATGGATAACGACTGGAAATTACACAAAAGAATCATAGCCATTTACAAAAATCAATAGTCATAAATGTTAGGAAATCAAATATACAGTTTCGATGGCAACAACTATACAATGGAAATCAAATATGCATATATATATATATATATTTCTATATACAGGTACTTGCTAGAATAACATCACTAGAAGACAAGAACAAGGCTCAAAGAACACTACAAAAGACTACAAGTCGATAGGTATAAAGAAGCAACATAAAAGATGCACAAAACAGACATGCACAAGTTTTAGACGTCTGGATGCACAAGCCAGATGTCTGTAAAAGTTCTCTGGAACTACAAACAGACTAAACCAGACGTCTGATAGTAGCACTCAAACGTCTGAAAATCTACCATATACAAAAAAAAGTATCAGACGTCTAATACAAATACCAGACGTCTGATTTCGAACTCGAATTTTAAATTTAAACTTCACCTGCCACATTCGAATAGACATCTCCGCTTATCTTCGCTGCAACTCTTCATCATCAACAGAAACAACTGTAGAGCACTTGTTAATGGATGAAAAAGGAACCTCTCTACAACTATATACATCATCAAGAATCAAGAGAACAAATCACCTTACTTACTTACTTACGCTCTCTAATTACATACTCTATCATATACTTTTGACCTATAGCATCTATACTTGTATTTTATTCTTCCAAATATTCAGTTCTTCATAGACAATACTCTCTAGATATATATTGAAAGCATTTGTACTAATTAGTCAATATCCGTGTTATAGAGCACACATTTGGCAAGAATAATTTATTGTAACCAAACCTATTCCTCCGGGCGAAGCGAGGGTGTTCGATAGTCGAATTCCCAAGGAGAGCTTCGAGACTGGATGTAGGACGGAAGGTCCGAACCAGTACAAAATCCTGGTGTGCTTATTCTATATTTACGTAGATTAATATTGTTTTAGTTGCATTATATATTTTGTCACATATAATTGCATATACACTACATAATCCACCCTGTAGACTTTCATTTGGTATCAAAGCAAGGTTTGATCAAAGTATTGTAACACGTTTTTGAATCACTATAATATGGAATGTATTTTTCAAGAAGGTCAATCCATAGCATGTCCCCCACTTTTTGATGGTTTTAACTATGCATATTGTTCAACACGTATGAGAATTTTTTTTATGGAAGCTAATGGATTAGAGATTTAGTCAACCACTCAAAATAAATAAGAAGCACCTGACACTGCTATGAACACATGTAATGACGCACAAAAAACCGCAACTTCTAATAATGCCAAAGCCATGAATGTTTTATTTTGTTCGTTAGATAAGAATGATTTTTACGTGCCATGTTATGTAACACTGCATATGATATTTGGCATACCTTACAAGTTACACACGAAGGACATAAACAAAGTTAGACAAACTAAGATTTCAATTTTACAAAATCAATTTTCATCATTTAAAATGAAACAAAATGAATCTATAGTAGACACGTACTCTAGATTCCAAACCATTCAACACGATTTAATGGCACTTGGAGTATAATTCACAAATTTTGACTTAGTATCTAGAATACTCAATTCTTTAACTCCGGAGTGGGAAAGAAAAGTATTAGCTATCGAAGAAGCTAATGATCTACTCTTGGTTGAAGAATTGATAGGAAATTTAATGTCCTATGAAGCTTATTTGCATGCACGAAAAGAACAAAATTCGAAAAAGAAGAACACAACATTCCCAGCAACAGATGAAGACTCCAACTTAGATGAAGAAGAAATTATATGTATTGCCAAAACTACAACAAATTCAAGAAGTTTAGGAGAATGACTAGATTTCAGAAAGGAGGAAAATCAAGCTTAACAAATCAAACATCAATCAAATGTTATGAATGTGACCAATTTGAACATATGAAGAAATATTGTCTCAAGCTCAACAATGATAAAAAGAAGAACAAATTTGAAAATTTTAAAAAGAAGAAAGCTTTCAAAATAACATGGGATCACTCGGATTCTTCATCATCAGACAGTGATAGCGATAGTGACGGAGAACAAGCTAATGTATGTTTATGGCACAAACTGATGAGGTATGTCCCGAACTTAGCATGGAATTAGATGATAAATTTAAACAAATTAAAAAATTGAATAAAGAACATACGACCAAAATAAATAGATTAGAACTTGAAGTAGGAATGATAAAAGATGGAAAAAAATATTTTAGAAGAGGAACTAAAATTATCTCAAGAAAAAATTAAAAATAATTTGGTTGAAAATGAGACTATGGCTATTGATTTTGACAAAACTAAACTAGAAAATGATAACTTGTTAAAAGAAAATGTCAACTTGAAGAGTAATATAGAAACATTGAAAATTAAAATTTAGAACTAAAAGAAAGATTAGATAAAATTGCAAATAATATTTCAAAATTTAATAAAGGAAAACAAGATTTGGAAAATCTTATCAAAACTTCAAAATCATCGGGTAATAGAAATGGAATAGGATTTAAAAATATTGCTAAACAAAAAGGGAATAATGTTAAGAAATATAGTTGTATTTATCAAAAGACTAAAAGATCACCTAAGTCTAATACGAATGCAAAAAATATAAAAATTTGGATTCCAAAGACAAATAATAATTTGATTAGACAAAAACATATTAGTAATTTTTTAGATAATGTAGTTTATAATAAAAATTATGTTCATAAAGATATCAAACCTTCTTGGGTATGGCTACTTGCTCCTCCTAACATCTGGAACTAACAAAGTATATGGGTACCACTTAAATCATCTTTTATTTTACAGGTACCCAAAATAAAAAATAAGGAGAAATGAATTCTTGATAGTGGATGCTCTAAGCATATGACCGGAACTCAAAAATGTTATCAAATATAACATACATCGATGATGGAATGATAACTTTTGGAGATAACTCAAAAGGATACGTCGTTGGCATTGGAGAAGTCATCAACTCTGGTATTTCTAACTCTCCTGTTATTACAAATGTTTTGCTAGTAGAAAATTTAAAACACAAGCTACTTAGTATTAGTCAATTATACGATAAAGGTTTTCAAATCAATTTCGAAAAAGATAGAAGTAATATTTTCGACAATAACAAACAACTTATCTTTGAGGGTTTTAGAAACAAAAATATTTATGTCTTAAATATGAATATAAATCGAAATTCCAATTTATGTTTAACCGCCAAACATGACGATCCATGGTTGTGGCGTAAACGATTTTGCAATATTAATTTTAAATATATTAATAAATTAGCAAAATATGAGTTAGTTAGAGGATTACCTAAAATAAATTACAAAGTGGAAAATTTATGTGACGATTGTCGAATTGGAAAACTAAAGAAAAGTTCTTTTAAATCTAAAAATAATATTTCTACAAAACAACCATTAGAATTATTACATTTAGATTTATTTGGTCCAACTCAAGTACGATCTATAAATCACAACAAATATGTTTTCGTAATAGTTGATAATTTTTCAAGATATACATGGACTTTTTTTTTAAAAATAAAAGTGACACTTTTGGTATTTTCAAAAATTTTGCTAAAAGAATTAAAACTCAAATGGATTTGAAAATTAAGAATATTCGAAGTGATCATAGTGGAGAATTAGAAAATGATCTTTTACTAATTTTTGTAATAAAAAAGGTATAAGTCATGATTTTTCTTTTCCCCGCACATCTCAACAAAATGGTGTAGTAGAAAGAAAAAATCATACGTTACAAGAATGTGCACGAACAGTATTAAATGGTAGTGGTCTACCAATACATTTTTAGGCTGAAGCTATTGCCACAGCTTGTTATGTTTTGAATCGAGTAACCATACGACCTATGACTAAACAGACTTGTTTTGAAATATTTTTTGGAAAAAAATATAAAGTTTCATACTTTAAAACTTTCGGATTAAAATGTTTTATATTAAATACAAAGATAATTTAGGAAAATTTGATCCAAAGACCGATGAAGGAATCTTTGTTGGATATTCGGATCAAAGCAAGGCATATAGAAATTTTAATGAACGAAATAACACAATTGAAGAAAGTTTACATGTTTCGTTGATGAAAATTTTCTTAACCATCATACTAATAACTATGAAGAAATAATTCCAATAACAAATATAACAAATTCTTTCAATAATGAAACAAATGCACAAAATAATACTTTAGTATCATCTCCTAGAATTTTAAAAGATCATCCAAATGATAACATCATTGGAGATCTTAACTCCAGAGTAACTAGAAATCAACTTAACCAAATAAGTCTTATATCATTTGTGTCAAATTTTGAACCGAAAAATTATAAAGAAGCTTCAAATGATAATTTTTTGATAATAGCTATGCAAGAAGAATTAAATCAATTTGAACGAAATAATGTTTGAAAATTAGTACCAAGACCGGAAAATCAATCGGTTATAGGAACAAAATGGACATTTAAAAACAAAGCAGATGAAAACGGAAATATAGTTAGAAATAAAGCACGTCTAGTTGCTCAAGGTTATAATCAAGAAGAAGGTATCGATTACGAAGAAACCTTTGCTCCAGTAGCAAGACTCGAGGTCATACGTACATTACTCGCTTTTGCAAATCATCACAATTTCAAACTATTTCACATGGATGTCAAAAGTGCTTTTTTAAATGGTTTTATTAAAGAAAACATATATGTTGAACAACCTCCATTGTTTGTTCACGAAAAATATCCCGACCATGTTTTTAAATTACAATGTTTTTATATGGTTTTTTAAATTACCATGTTTTTATATGGTTTAAAACAAGCCTCTGTGTCTGGTACGAACGTCTTAAAAATTATTTAATTACATTTGGTTTTCAAATAGGTAAAATCGATACAACTTTATTTATTAAACGAGAAAATAATGACATTTTAGCTGTACAAATTTACGTAGATGATATTATTTTTGGTTCAACTAATGAAAATCTTTATAATCAATTTTCAACTATTATGAGAAATGAATTTGAAATATCTCACATGGGAGAATTAAATTTCTTTTTAGGTTTACAAATAAAACAACTTGGAAATGGTATCTTTATTCATCAAGAAAAATATTGTAGCGACGTATTACGTCGTTTTGAAATGGATAAAACTTCTAGTAAACCAACACCAATGAATACTAGTGTTCACTTGGAAAAGGATGATAACGGAAAATATTTTGATGAAAAATTATATCGTCGTATGATTGGATCCTTACTTTACTTGACGGCCAATCGACCCGACATTATAATGAGTGCATGTCTTTGTGCTCGATTTCAAGCAAAACCAAAAGAATCTCATCAAAGAGCTATTAAACGTATCTTACGATATCTATCTAGTACTAGAGATTACGATTTGTTTTACCCTAAGGAATCATCGTTTGAACTAGTTTCATATGGTGATGCGGATTTTGGTGGCATGCAAAACAGATCGTAAGAGTACTAGCGGAACATGTCACTTTATCGGACAATCATTAGTTTTATGATTTAGCAAAATGCAAAATTGTGTCTTCTTATCTACTTGCGAAGCCGAATATATTTCAACAGCTCTAGCATATGATATACATGCAACAAACAATTACGGATTTCGACAAAGTTATCAATAAATCACCAATATATTGCGATAACACGAGTGAAATAAATCTATCAAAAAATCCTGTAAATCACTCGCGTACTAAACATATAGATATACGACATCAATTTTTACGTGACAATGTAGAAAAAGGAATTATTACATTAGAATACGTAAATACCGAGAATCAAATAGCAGATATTTTCACAAAACTACTAAACGAACAAACATTTGTTAAACTACGACGCGATTTAGGAATATGCTCTCTTAATATCTTCTAAATAAATACTACATCTTTATTTATTCTATGTTTAGCTAAAAGTTTTTATCCACAAAATAAAATTGATAACACCTTCACATTAAATTTTTTAGGTGGTTGTTTTCTGAAATTACCTATAAATAATTTTTAAAATCATATATAAATATCTTTACAAAACAAAAAGTGAAGAATATATAGATTTCATATTTTTACAACAAAAAATATAATCATGTCTTCCGACAATTCTCTTCTGTCCTTTTCGACACCGACAACAGATAGCTCAACGGATACACCTCACTGCCTTACTACCCCTACACCAAATCAGGAACTGACGTATAGGTGGTCCTCCTACCACACGGGATTCACTTCCGATAAAAAGAAGTCCAAACGATCTCTATTTGTTTCTCCTAACACCAAGAAGAAAATCGATGAAATACATCACTATCAAAAGCAACAAATAGAGTTACAACGAAAATTGTACTTTGAGCAAAAAGTCAAAGCGCGACGACTAAGTTTTTTGAAGCAAATAGCGATAAAATTTTGTAATTAACGGAAGAAGGATGTATATGAACCACTTCTGATTCCTTACAGTTCTTTGGATCCCTTTGCATCTTATCGTACACCTTTAGATCCTTCACCTATGCAATTCTTTGGTTCCCAAGAACCCACGAACGTGGAAATATATGGTCTCCACTCGAGCCATGGAGAGTTGACAAGTCTGAAGATCGCAATGCTCCATCGTCATCTAAATAAAGTTAATTATTCTCATTGTATTTTTATGCACATATATTTGTACTATATTTCACAAATAATAATACAATGTTCAAACTCTCGAAAAATAAGCATCACCCTTCAAAATTAGGCTATTTTTAAACAAATTGATCATTTCAAACGTCTGAACATTGCCATCAGACGTCTGACACTCTGGTACCACACAAATTTTTAACCATTGTGCATATATCAGACGTTTGATATAACCTTCCATACGTCTGAAAATCATCTCTGCTTCATAAAAAATAGAAACCAGTAGATTTCAGACGTCCGAACTATTGACCAGACGTCTGAACAAAGTGTCTGCCTCCATAAGATAAAAACTCAAACCATTTTCAGACGTCTGATATTATATCCAGATGTTTGAGAAAACTATCTGACCTACAAAAATAAAATTTCGACCTACTTCAGACGTCTGTTTCTACAAACAGACGTCTGGTAATTCTCTCTGACTATCAAAAATTACAAATCGATCAAATCCAGACGTCTGCCATAAACAATCAGACGTCTGATTCTACTTACATTTTCAAACTAAGTTAAATCAGACGTCTAAATTACCTTCGAGACGTTTGAAATTCAATCGACACTCTTATATGCCTAGATAACGTCTATTTTTTCACTTCTCTCACTTCGTTTCAATTTATTTATACTGCAAAATCTATTTTTTACTTCTCAAAAATACTTCCTTTTCCAAACTTGAACAAATTCGATGGCTCCTAAAACAAAAAATCCTCATACCTCTAAGCGAAAACAAGACCAAGCAACTTCCTCCAGCCCCCAAGTTTGCTTAGACGGTCAAATTAAACGATGGATAAATCGTGTACCGTATTCACTCAAGAGATATGAGGATATTCAAAAGAAGAAACTCCATACAGTTCCATTTTATAATTTGCTAAAGTTCCCAATGTATGATTTAGACGAAATGTGTGAAACTGCTGGTTTAGAAACTTTGATATCCTTTAATACCAATAACAACCAAATTGATCAGTTGGCCATATTTCTTTTCTACGTTAATTTGGATAGCACAGCAGTTTGGAACACTGACAGCAATGATAATTGGTTGTGGTCTAGTGTTTACAGCAACACAATTAGGCTTACTCCAGGGATCATAGGCTGAACTCTCAGATGTTCCGATACCGAAAAAGATTTATATAATATTCCAGATATGCATCTAAAACCGAGAGATAATATAACACATCGAATGTGGGAAGATGAAATGGATAGACTCACATCCATAATACCTACGACCTAGGGCGAGACTTCTGTAACGACCCGTAAATTTCGACAATTAAATTTTTAATTAAAAAGGATTTTGAAATTTAAATTTTGTAGAAAAGGGAAATATATATATATAAAGGAGGTAAAGTAATACTAGATGAACGCTAAATGAAAATTTATAGCAACGGTAATTAAAAATCTTAATTATTGTTAAATTTAATAGAAATCTAATGATTGAGATAATGGAAGATTTATACCCTTGTGTAAGTTGCATAAATAAAGGAGAATTAAATTTATAATTAATAATGAATTGTAGAAACGGTTATTTAACTTAATTGTTGAAAGGTAAGGTGAAATATCAATAAAGGAATAGTGTAATTTGTTGCACTTGAATAAAATATAAAATAAAGAATTAAAGACAAAAAATTAAATTACCTATGTATTAGTAAATTGGTAAAACTGTAACTGTATAAGAATTAAGATAGTAATACAAATGGCAGTTGCTGGACAACCAATTTAATGCAAATTCAAATGTGATTGAGACGACTGTTGGGTTTTAATGGAGTGTAAATATATAGTGAAAAACATTATAATATCTTAATTTAAATATGATTGTTTAATTAATACTAAAAGAATAAAATTGAAATAGTACTTAATGTAATAATAACTATAATAAATTGCAATTGTATAATGGAAGTAAATTGTTAATAAATGGATGTAAATATTAACTAATTGATGGAAATAAAATATAAATGAATGTTTGGATAAGATCATAAGTAAATGCAATTAGGTAGCATGTATTGGAAATAAAGTTCATTTAAATATTGAGAAATTTTAATGTTGTTATTAAGAAAAACGTTACTTTAGTAATTTTTAATATAGTAACGGGTGTGCGAACGCGAATTAATGGAAACATAAAACTTATTTTAAGTGAGTATTTGAGTGTAGACTTATGAAATAGATTAATGACAATAAATTTTTGTACGTTATTTATTCTATTAGTTTGTTAAGTTTTATTTTGATCAATTTCAATTAATGCACTAAATTATTGCAGTTAGTGTGGAATATTGGTAAGTGAATAAATAAGATGTAACCTAGATAAATTTCCATTCATAATATGATGGTTAATGTGATATAAAGTATGAAACCAAAATGGAATGAATTAATTGAGGTTCTAACTTTATTTATGCGTAAAGTTAACAAAATTTCCAATAAAATTTAGATACGGTAAGTTATGCAAATAAAAGATGAAATTTTGGGAAATATTTATGTATTGGAATATAAAAGAAATGTTAATTAGGTAGTTGAGTAATAATTGATTTATTTTGAGTTGTAATCCAATAAAATCAAATTTATTAGAATTTATTGCAATTAATTGGATAAATTGCAGTAACCTTTGGAAATTGGAACTTAGTAAAAATAATCTGGATTGGATTTCAAATAAATAGGTTAGGGTGAGTAACTGAATTTCATACTATGAATAAGTAAACCAGGAAGATTAAATTTAATTAATATAAAATAGTTGATTTATTGCAAATAAAAGATTATGTAAATATTTAGTTAGATGGAATTAAAGATAATTACATAATAAGGTATGAATCCACTGCTAATTTTATTTATGGAAATGAAAAGAGTACCAAAAACAAGCTTTGTCAGTATATTTAAGTTTAATGTATAATAATAAGTTAATGGTAATAAAAGAAGTTTAAACATCTGTTAATAGAGAGTTGAGTTTAAATCTAAGAATATTAAGAAGTAGATTTTTGAATACAACATTTGATCCATCCACTTAAAATGTATAGATAGGATAATCGCTGATTTTTGATTTAAGTAGTGCAAACGGAGATTTATCTATTTATTGGAATTGGAATTTATAAGTGTATAAATAGGAAATAAGTGAAATTTATTTTAAATATTCATAAATGAAGATTTAGATGAAGGTGAGAATGGTAATGCTTTAAATAGTAGAGACGTACACAAATCAATGTAGGTAATTAGAAATAAAATGTTGTCGAAACGATAAAACGTTTCTTGTGAAAAATGGATGACATAACGAAAAAGGGTAATGTATTCACTTGAATATAAATTGAAACTTATTTAAGGTATTAATTACAATGGATAGAGATTTTGGGTAACATTGTAAATGATATGTAAGTAATGCAAATGTATGTCAATAGTAAGGGATTAGGATGAATTAAAAATTTGTAACATAGGAATTACCTGCCTATTTGTTAATAAAAATTTGAATGGTTAGTAAGTGATAATAGAATAAGTGTACATTAGTGGAATTGAGGTAACGTTGGTTTTAATGTTGAGAAAATAAATGGGTATAGTAAAGTTTAAGTGAAATTGTAAGTATGTATAGGGGAATGAATTATTGCAGGAAAATATTTGGTAACCATTGCAATAAATGTAAATTTGTGTGCATTAATATGAAATTTAGTAATAGGTGTGAATAACTTAAATTTCTTCATAGGATAAAGAATGATGGAAATAACGTTTAATTAATATATCGGGATTTAATTGATCATAAAAGGTTGATTGCAAATCAAATGAAAAATGCTTAAATGGGAATTAAGTTATTTATTCATTTGGATTTAAGCATGATTGAAATTTTTGGAAACTGAATAAAACGTTTTATGTTGATTGAAATTTAAGTTGGAAGTAATTAAGATAAATAAAATATTTATAATATGGAATTCAAATATACATAGAAATGTGGATTTTAGTATGTAAACGTAATCTATTGAGAATGGATAGAAATTTAATCTGTAATTATTACAGTAATTTAGAATTTAGTTGAAATTGGAAATTTATCTATGTATTTGGAAATTTATGGAATTGTGAATATATATATGGAAATTTAAATGAAGCATCTAATTATACATATGTGAATACGCTTAAAATGCAATGTAAATGTTGAGAAAGAAATAATTTAATCCGTAACGTGTATAATTAATATCCTTTTGGGACCACTTCTGTTTGCACGTTAAAATTCGTGCACACCTATCCTTTTGCGATCTATCTATAAATATGCTGTGATAAACCCTAGCCTCCTTTCTATTGTCAATTGACTGTACGTTCATTTTTCTTCATCTCTTTCTCTTTCTCAATGGTTACAAAACTTAATCTATCTACAATTCAAATTTTCTAAAAAAATTCAAACTCTCCACAAAAATTCCAGAAAATTTATGATAAAGTTCTCGAGACACGTAATCTGCTGGTACAATTCGTTTTCTGTTTTGGATTTTCGTTTGACCAGAAAAAAATTCGACGATGTGCTGTAGCTTTTAGCTGACGTGGCCATTGAAGTTAAGTGGGTTTTGTTTTATTTTATTTTATTTTATTTTTATTTTTGTTTTCAAATCGTTTAAAATGAATATTTTTTTCATACGTTCTCCGATTCACGCGAAATTTCTTTTGTTAGGATCGTAATTTAATTCCAGATCCATTGACGCTGGTTTGGACAAATTTCTGAGACCGTCGAATTTTTGGGTTTAAATCGGATTTAAATTCGATTTAAATTCAAAAGGTGAGTGTTTTAACCCACTCACAACTTCTAAAAGTTTTTATGTTTGTTAAATTCATTTTTAGATATGAGTAGAAATTTATTTACAACTATTTGGCATGTTTATTCATCATATTTGTTAATTTGCATTTATTTAGTTGAACTGTTAATGTAGTTTATTTATTTCATATTAATTGACCGTTAGAATTTATTTATTTGCATATAAACTGCTAGTTAACAGTTATAAAATTTATTACTGAATATAAACTGTTAGTTTAATAGTTATTAAATTCATTTTTAATATAACTGACAGTTATTACCTGTTTATATTATCAGAGATATATTGATATTGTTTATTTTGGATGATGATTGTGATTTGGATGATGGATGATGTTTATAAATGGATGTTTTATTTTTAAATTACAAGTCATCATGCATATTTCATTCAGGATTGTGGTTTGAAATGATATACAACCGTAAAATTTTATTTTAAATTGCGGATTGAAATGATAAATATCCGTATCACTTGGCCATAGGATAGAAAATTATATACAGGCACCGTGGTCTATATATAAATTATTTTAAAGTGATTTTATGGTTTGGATGAGATACGGTCATTAAAATTTAGTTTTGATATTTTATAAATATTATTCTTCCATATATATATACATATGAAAGTTAAATTTTGAATTTGAGCTTTGTATAAATCCGTTAAATAAAAATGGAATAAAAAAATTTAGGAATGGATTTGATAATTTATAATATACGTTAAGTTTGGAAGTTTTAAAAATGTGATCTTTATAAACTGAATTTTTCCTAGATACATTTAAAAAGGAATATTCTAGTATAAAGTAAAATTGAGAAAATATTTAATTACTAGAAATGGAGTTTTATTTATGGATTTGATGTGAATATTCAAGACTAAATAATAGTACGTTTAATTTGCTGAAAGAATAAATTCCAACTTTAGTTTTGAAATATTAATACTCCAAATGGATATATATATAGAAATTAAAATGGTTTTTGGAACTTAAAGTGATTATGGTTTAAACCTTAAATAAAGAACCATATTTGAAAAGCCATGTAAAGTATTTTCTTTACAAAGTAACCATAAAGTTAAACCACTTATTTTATATACTGTTGAATATCCAAACCATTTAGTTTTGAAAGTAATGGGTTTAAAAACTATGGATTTCGAAGTATTATGTTGAAAGTTATGATTCAAATATTTGGTTACAAGGAATTATAAATTTTAAAGGTGGCATAATTTTTGGAAAGGATATATTTTTGGGAAAATGATATCATTGATTTGGGTTTTATAAAAATAATATCAAAATGAATTGTTTTGGGTTTTAAAAGAAGAAATGATATCGTAATATTATGGTTTTGAAATGGATTATATTCTGGTTTTAAAGTATAAACTATTTTTAAATGACCGCGGTGTTATAATAACGATGGGTTGGCAAAGAGACCGGGATCGGATATGGACATACTCTCTGTCGATACCGAAAACCACTTTGACTAACTGTGTACGCGGTGGAGATTCCAGAATGAAGTAGGTTGGTGGAGATGATTCCTGTAAGGTAAATACGTGGACCCAACTCCCGTGAGTTGGCATAAGGTGGCTAAAACAGGAGCGATCGACGGGTTAATGAGGTCATTCCTCTGATCGGACACTCCTCTTCGATATTATACTTTGACTTTGGATTGATTCAGTGGCCACTTCTATTTTTGATTTTGGGGAGTTTGTTCGAGGTGGGCGGTAGCTGCGGCTACGCGTTTCCATCGGCCCGGAAGCGTAATTGGTATATCTACCCTGGCATTACCTAGTTGTGCCATGTCACCTACCATACCGAGCCTTGTACGAGTTTTTATTTCTCCCGTAGCCCGTGTGGTATCCTCTGGTGGCTTCCCGATCAGGAGGGACTATGATATTGGATGGACTACTGGGACTATTACGTGTTAAGGGGAATATTGGGTCACTCCTTAATGCTATTAAAAAGTATGTTTATTTTATTAATAGACACTATTATAATAGCGCAATATACTACATAGTAAATAGTTTAACGGATCCTTAGGAGATGTAAATCCCGAGCATCTCTTGAGTTACTGTACTCATATTTATTTCTGTTAATTTAACTCACATAAGATCTTTTAGTCTGACTCGAGTGTTTTTGTCTTTCCAAATTCGCTCGGGTCAGTCCGAGCGTTTCAGGATCGAAGACTTTAGCTTTGGAGGACGAAGACGAAGGAGTCGTATTATTTTTATTTATAGTATTGCACCACACTCTTTCTATTCCGCTGCATTGTTTGTATTGGTATGTGTAACTCTGATATTCATTGTATAAGTAAAATAAATATTTTGTAAACAGTTATCATGAACTGTATATTGATTATTATATTTTATCCTTCCGCTGTGAGATTCTGTTTGTTTTTTTTTCTTCTCTGTTTTTCTTATTTACCCCATAACAATCCGCCCTTCCGTATGGTTTGAATTGGCACGTGTGTCGGTTTAAATTGTGCGAAAAGGCGGGATGTTACAACTTCTCACTAGAATGATTATCAATATTATCATTCCTCGCCTTGGTAGTCATGAGCAGATCACGGAACTAGAGCACAAGGCTCTATATGCTATATTCAGTGGAACAAGGGTCAATTGGAAAAAATTTATATTTGACGAGCACAAACACTTTTGGACTCAATCACGCTCATCCATCATCTATCATACATATATCATGAGACTTCTACAAGCTCACAACATCCCCTCATATTTATCCACTTTTGAGGAGATTTCTTCGAAATATGCATCCACCAAATTTTTCTTCCTAATGCACTTGCTGGAAAATCTTCTGGATTTTCTATCTTTTGAAGATTGGACGCAGCGTCGTCAAGCCAGACAAGCTAGGCCTCCACCTCAAACACGACCTGAACCATCACAAGAGGTGGAGCAACCTCACGAGACTACTCCCCCTCCTCCTGCACCATTTAATTTACGTGCCAAGATGATATTTTGGAGACTCGAACAGAGATCAATCCAAATGAGAGTATTCGCGACTTAACTCTCGAAAATCATCTTATTTTGTCTCGAAATCAAAAATTGTTGGCTAAGCGCATTGATAGTTTTGCGACATCTTTTGCTTCTCGTCTAGCCACAGTTGAAACATCACTTTCAACTGCATTATCTGTTTTAAAGGAAGTTCTTTAAAAGGGTTCGTGGTCCTACACCACCTTCAGAATATTGGTCAACTCCGGTACCTTCTCCTCCTTCGAAACATTCCAAATTTTTTGACGAGGAGAACGAACCTCTCGAACAAAATCCGACATCGCCTAAAAAACAAGCAAGTTCTTCCAAGGATGAAGATAAAGGAGATGATCAAGAAAAAGTTTCTCCAAAAAATCTTTAGATTTCTTAGTATTCTATCTTTTATATAAATATGATGAATGTAATCAATTAATATGATTAATGAAATTTCCTTTTTGATGTGTTATTTCTTTATATATTTTTGATCGGTAAATACTTAATGAAATGGAAATAATGTCTACAATTAAAAAGTTATAAATCCTTTTTGATAATGCCAAAGGGAGAGAAATAATATAAATCACAGTAAATGATGAAAAGCACATATTCAGGGGGAGATTTATAAAATTATATATAAGTACACTGTATAGTTGTCATCGTCAAAAAGGGAGAGACTGTTAGGAAATCAAATCTACAGTTTCGATGACAACAACTATACAATGAAAATCAAATATGCATATATATTTCTACATACGGGTATTTGCTAGAATAACATCACTAGAAAGACAAGAACTAGGCTCAAAGAACACTACAAGAGACTACAAGTCGATAGGTACAAAGAAGCAATATAAAAGATGCACAAAAAACAGACATGCACAAGTTTCAGACGTCTGGGTGCACAAGCCAGACATCTGGAAAAGTCCTCTGGAACTACAAACAGACTAAACTAGAAGTCTGGTAGTAGCACTCATTGTCAGGACCCGATTCTTCGATCCCGAATATCGACATCAATACGTCCACTGTATCAAATGCCGATCAGTCGGATGCCGGAAAACCGAACCATGAGGGTTTAAGAAAGAAGAAAGAGGTAGAAGAAGAGAGAAAAGATAAAATGGAACAGAAAGAAAACAACAAAACAATATCAGAATCTCACAATTCGCAGCGGAACAACATATAATAAATAAATGAATAATCTTTAAACAAAGAACTATATCAATTATTACATTACATTACATCATCAGAGTGTACAACAACAAATAACAACAAACATCGGAAAAGAAATACTATATACTAGCAATACATCATGCCATCCAGCTTGCCTCCAGCAACTCCTGAATATCCAGAATATCCTGATAAACCTTAACTCTTGACTGCCCGTGTGGAAATTGATGGGCACCCAGAGTTTAGGAAGGAAAACAATAAACTCCGAGTCAGTCATGTGACTGGTGTGAGAACTCAAAACAGTTTATTTTTCTTTAAAATCAAAATAGAGGAATATTTTTTTTAAAGTCAATTCGCAATGTTTTTGAAAATGTAACTACCATAAGACCTCCCACCACACACACAATGCAAACGCAGACTTGGAGGAGATTTCTTCTTATGTTAGTCAAAGATGCTTGATACGCATTAAAAGAAACATTTGATATTATTACTAGTGCATAGTGTAGGAAAAAATCATTTCGAAAGTAGAATATAAATCTTAGCCAGCATAGGTACCATTATATTATGCCTACTATAGCTACCATATTAGATGGCAGGTTCTACAACTAAAACCGTACAAGGCTCGTATTGTTTCTTTGGATTTCCAACAAATGGTCAGGCCAAGGAACTTCCCATTGCCACATGAGAACGTCTATGGAAGGACGTCCCCGAGAACCAAACCGGATCTCTGCCAACACAAGGCCGGCTTACCCCTAACTGGGTAACTGCTGACACGAGTATGCCATCCCCCGGTCCTTTGGGACCTTTATCCGAGCGCTCGTAATCAACATCACACAATCATAAATAGTGTTTCAACATGAGTAAGCATCTGGGCTCCATACCATGATACCACCCTTTTCCAGAAGGAAATGCACATACCCTAAAGGGAGCTACCCCTCATAACCTTGCCGCATCTTTCCTGTTTTGACCATTCCGGGGTGTGAGGCTCGACGGAGTCTCGTCCACAAAGCCACGCTTTGGTACAAAGCCATGCTTTGGGTCAACAAATGATCATAGAAATGATCACAAAGATAAGTGATCAAACAAATGATCATATCACAAATGATCAAACAATGATCATTTCACAGCAACACTCAGCATGTCACATTACCAAATTGGGAGTATATTGCTACTAACTTTCAACTATATAACCTCTGAGCTCATACGTCTCAGAGAAGGGTGTTAAGCTAAGAGAATAAATTCTCCGCCACCAATAGAAATATATTTGAAAGAAATCAGCTTTATATCTCAATTTGTAATGTCAGACATACAATCCATACAAGTCTGTTCCAGGATCGAACAGAACCGAAGGCACTTACAAAGAAGTCCTTGCAATCCGGATAATCTCTAATCGCGTCCGGATTTCCCATCACATATGGAGATCTCTATACCGGGGATCAGCCAGTGCAGAGACAATCGACAAGAAACCCTTTCGTTTTCGAAAAAAATCCTGTCTTCAACACCGGTCTTCAATGCTATCTATTACGACGTATCACATATTCGGAATGGGTTATACGACCCCAAGGTCCTTTCCCGGTTAACCCGAATAGTGAGCGCTTATTTAAAAAAAAATAAGTGTGGCATTCAATTTCAAGCAAATCACAACAAATACCCATTCAAAGGTAAATATTGATAGTCGGTTATTGAACTATCAATAGATATGCACAACATTACCAGATTCCAAATAATTTTCCAAATTATTTATTTTTCAAAAATATCTTTACAAGATATATATTTTCAATACTTCAAAAAAAAATCAATATTTATTTTTAAACAATTTCCCCCTTTCATTTATAAATTCCATAGTGAATTTACATTCCAAAATATTTATGAATATACGATTTCCATTCGATTTCTAATATTCATTTTCAATTTATCTTCAAAAAGATAAATTCAGAATATTCACTTAATATTGGAAAAACATTTCCATACTTATTTATTTATAAGTAATTCACAAGTCTTTTTATTTTCTACACTTGGAAAATATTCAATATACTCTAATCGAAATTAAGTATATATTTCATTCTTTAAGGAAATCATTCTCTTAAACATATTTATTTGGGCCAAAACGAATGTTGCGTAAAACATCGTTACGACAACCCAAAATCACTAGTATAGGGATTCGAAATTAAAATAGATATATAAATCCCAATACTATACAAAACATTTCCTTTCGGAAATCATTTACTATAACAACAGTGTTATAGTTTACCATTTCCTTCTATTTCTCGAAAACGTCTATTTCAACAATGAATGTTGAAATCTATGGTTTCGATAGTTAATACATTTTAAAACATCTTTAGATCATTTTAATTCTATTTAAAACATCACATCTAAAACATTTTCTTTAATATATTATTCACTATTCAAAAATGTGAATATACTTGTTAACCAATTTGATCATTTCTATACATTTTGTTTTAAAGGATTATTCACTGTCTAAAACGTGAATATAACTCCATTAACAAATTACAACAATTTACTTATCAAAATAAGTCGTTGCGGATTTATAAAACAATGTTTATAAATTCCATTTCTATTTATCTTATAACGCTTCCTCTTATAAATTTCCTTTATTAACCTATTCGATTTATAACTCAATTATATACCGAAAGTCCATATTATAAGTTAAATGCTTATAATTTATTTGTTTACAAAATTGTTCTTTTAACTTCCCAAATTATAAATGTTATAACTTATAAGATTCATTTATTTATCCAAAATCTATTCTTTTAAATAACTTTACAAATTTTATAAACCTACTGCTTATAAAATTCCATTTATAACTTCACCGTTTATAATTCTATAAATTTCATTCATTTACGAAATTCATTCACAATTCATTCTGACACTTATAAAAGCTCGTTTTACAATTCCAATATTTTTAATTTATAAATATCAATTTATAAATCTTTTATGTGGATCAATTTATATTATTCTTTTAAAACGTCTTTAAATTCCTTTATAATTTCATCATTTTGATTTATAAAATAATCAAATTTCATAAATCCTATTTTTAAACTTTTTATAAATAAATTCAGAAATCCCAATTTAAATAAACCATTCCTTTTAATAATTTACAAGACGTTATTTTAAAGCTTATATAACTCCAAAATTTTTACTTAAGTATTATTTTCCAAAAATATAACTTTTATAACAATAACTTATAACGTTTATTTATTTAAAATAAATCAAATTCAAAATTTTAACGAAACATATACTTTCGAAAATCACTTAAAAATCCTTTTATATTGGAAATCATTATCTTAACACTTTTAAAACTTTAAAATAGGTCCAGTGATGCAACATACCAAACAATCAATCACAACATTCAAACATCATATATCATCATATGATAAACAACAAATACCACAATATCTGCAAATAAATAAATACGGTTGAGGAATCCAGTTGGATCCCTCCAACCTGTTTCCCTGCATCCACAGACATTAGCACAATACCAATTCCGCTTCAAGATGAAATATCGCGGTATATGGGATTTATAAAATATTATCCGCTTAATAGGCGGCGCAATAGGGTCTCATCCGCTATATAATGCGGGAAATCAACAACTCCAATATATACATATGCCAATATATATATATATATATATATATATATATATATATATTGCTATACATATAGATATATCCTACTATATCTAATATCACAACCAAATAGCAATCAATCAATAACTGCAAATCCAACTTATAAAATTTTTTTTGAGTGAGAAGTTCTCACCTTAGCTTTTATTAGCAATCCATTTTCCATCTTGACTCGATTTTCTTGATTTATACCTTGTATAAATATTTTACAATTCATTAATATTCGAACAGATCGGATAATAAATTTTCATTTGATAATTTCGATTCATCGGTGATTTCATTTTAATAGTTAAATTAACCGATAGTTCCTTTTAACCCAATTTTCTCCTTTAATAAATTTATCTAACTAATTATTAAATTTCTTTTTCTTACCAAAAAATTATATTTTAACTAATTTCCCCTTTAAAAATTAATTTGAACTAATTGAATAATTACTTACCATACAAATTAATTTAACTAATACTTTTATTTCAACAACAATTTAATTTCCTTCTCAAAAATCAAATCAATTTATAAATCCTTTTGAGATTGGTATACATACATACATATATATATATATGTTATCAATTTGAAATTTTCAATCACATATCTCACTGTATACTTTTTTTTTCATCATTTTTTTTTCTGGAAAATATGCAGGTTATTAAATTTAACTTAGATTAAAAATGCACTAGCTGTACCTTACAACCCGGAACGCATCGCGAACGAACCCACACCACAGATGTTCATCCCCAATCGAGCACTGCAATCGATCGCACCCCCCAACCATCGTCGCCTGCACCCTGCTTTGCATGCCTGAACGCTGCCCCTCCTCCTCGAATCGCGCGGCACCCAGATCCATCGCGACATCGCCGCCTTCTCCCACGCGCGAGCACGCGCGCGTGCGCCTCCATCGCAGCATGAAGTCACCACCTCGTCCACATCGTTGCCGATTCGAGATTGATTAGGTCTTGAGTTCGAATCGAATTTGCCCAATTTCCAAAATAACGGAATAATTCTGAAGTTATTTGAAAGGAGGAAGGTTTTGTTTCGGCCATGATTTGAATTCGAACGAAATGATTTTGGGTTTTTTGAAGGAGGGGAACGGAAAATAAATGTGGGGATAGAAAATCAAGCTCGTGATTTTTTTCAGAAGCGGCCATGATTTTTAACTTCGTGATTTTGTTTTTTTTTT
This sequence comes from Allium cepa, assembly GCA_030765085.1. Classification (NCBI taxonomy): domain Eukaryota; kingdom Viridiplantae; phylum Streptophyta; class Magnoliopsida; order Asparagales; family Amaryllidaceae; genus Allium; species Allium cepa. The sequence goes on along the minus strand of CM060935.1, from coordinate 724,780,927 downwards.
GTTTTGAACGAGGGAAGATGGTAACTTAAAACTGAAAGAATATGGGTTGCACGATTTACAGAGAGAACGTGTTTTGCCTCCGTGATCATCTGCGTGATTTTAGGCTGAAACAAAGGGGCGTGTTTAAAGGAAGAACGTGGTGTGTTGTTACCAATTTTTAATATTTAAATTTATATTGAATTCAATTTAATTTTCGACGCGTTTATATGTCGTATGCTCACATAACAACTCCGAAAAATACGTAATTTGAAATCCGAGAATAATTCAATATTACGGACCCAATGGAACTGGTTTCGTCGAATTCCGAGACTGTGCCTCGGACGGCTATTTTTCAATATCGATTCAAACGATATAATTTCAAAACTGAACAAAGCAGTTTCAAATTCAATTCTGAAGCTTCGATTATCTTCAATGTTATCAATATAAATTTTACAAGCCTCTGAAATATTTTTAAATCAGCTTAAAACTGATGATTCAAATTATTATTCAACTTTCAATATATTAAATTTTATAATTTAATCGCCAAATTCATTCTGATAATTTGAAATTCAAGTCAAACCATCATTTAAATATTTAAAATTAATTAAATATTTTCAAATTAAATTGTTCAAAATTCTGGATCGTTACAACTCAGACGTCTGAAAATCTACTATATACAAAATAATATAGTATCAGACGTCTGATACAAATACCAGACGTCTGATTTCAAACTCGGATTTTAAATTTAAACTTCAACTGCCACATTCGAATAGACATCTCCACTTATCTTCGCTGCAACTCTTCATCATCAACATAAACAACTGTAGAGCACTTGTTAATGGATGCAAAAGGAACCTCTCTGCAACTAAATATATCATCAAGAATCAAGAGAACAAATCACCTTACTTACTTACGCTCTCTAATTACATACTCTATCATATACTCTTGATCTATAGCAATTTATACTTGTATTTTACTCTTCCAAATATTCAGTTCTTCATAGACAATACTCTCTAGATATATATTGGAAGCATTTGTACTAATTAGTCAATATTCGTGTTATAGAACACACATTTGACAAGAATAATTTATTGTAACCAAGCCTATTCCTTCGGGCGAAGCGAAGGTGAGCTTCGGGACTGAACGTAGGACGGGAGGTCCGAACCAATATAAAATCCTGGTGTGCTTATTCTATATTTACGTAGATTGATACCGTTTTAGTTGCATTATATATTTTGTCACATATACTTGCATATACACTACACAATCAACCTTGTAGACTTTCAATAGAGGTGATGAAATTGAAAGAGTATTAGAGAATTGTTTGAATGAATGGGGGATAGATAAAAAATTTACCATTACCGTCGACAATGCTAATGCTAATGATACTGCAATTTGTTATTTTTATGAGAAGATTATAATATACTAATTCTTTATTACTTAATGGGAAATATTTACATTTGAGATGTGTTTGTCATGTCTTAAATTTAATAGTCCTACAAGATGGAATGGCTATCGTTCCATTTGATTGTCCTATAAGATGGAATGCAACATTTAAAATGCTTGATGTTGCTCACAAGTTTAGAAAAGTGTTTGATAGGACGTGTATAGAAGATGAATCGATTAAGAATTACTTTAATGAGATGGTCAAAGATAAGAAGAAAATTTTGGTAAAAAGAACGGGACCTCCGAAACAAAAGGGTTGGGAAAGAAGTCGTATTTTAACTGAGTTTTTGATGGATTTTATGGAACTACAATAAAACTTAGTGCAAGTAAGAATGTCACTTCTTCGTTAATTTTGGTGAGGCTATATTGATTCAAGAAGCGATTGAACAAGCTAGTGACAATATTCATGATTCTAATTTGCAAAGCGTAGCAAAATTGATGAAGGTTAAGTTTGACAAATATTGGAGTACCATCGAAGTAATTAATAAAGTTATTTTCATAATGCATATTTTGGATCCAAAGTATAAATTTCAATCTTTGAAGATCAGTTTTCTTGATATATGTTGGAGTGATGGTAAAATAAATGAGTTTCTCAATGTTATAAAACATCATTTAAATGAGTTATACGATGAATATAGGAAGAGCATGAACATACCCAATATAATTGGATCTAATTTGGTAGTAAGAATTGAAGAGGTCGATGAACAAATTAATGATAATGCTAGAAGTAAAAAGTTAAAAAGACTTCAACAAACAAGAAGAGAAGACCAATCGCTTGAGATAACTAATGAGGTTCATCGACATTTAAATGATCTATTTGAAAATCTTATGAGTAGAGATTTTAATTTATTAGATTGGTGGAAAGGCAACCAAACAATATATCCAATACTTTCCAAAATAACTAAAGATATTCTAGCAATTCCTAGTTCAACCGTTGCTAGTGAAAGTGCATTTAGTCTAGGTCGGAGAGTCGTTAATCCTTTTAGGGCTTCATTGGTTTCTAGAATGGTTGAAGCATTAGTATGTCTTAATGATTGGTTGAAAACAGAGAACTTTCATTTTCATCAAATGCAATTTGAAGAAGACGTTGAATTATTCATGGATACGGAGGCGATATGTGAAGGTAAATAATTTTTTGTTGATATTGATATGTTATAAGCACTCATCTTAATTAATTATTTTATATTTACTTTTTCTCTTGATCATCTCGTATTAAGTAACTATCTTTCTACCAATTGACTTTCAAACTACCGGTTAGCTTATTCTTGGCTCTCCTCGTGAGCTGAGACGGCTCATGCTGGTTTTGTCTATATTTCCTTATAATGGCATATATTCTTTATAACATTAGCAGCTGCTCAGCTCCACTTTTAACACCTTTAATCAAAATTAGCATCAACTCATCTCTAGTTTCTTAACCACCTCGTAAACTATTCGTTAGATTTTGCATCATGCAATCAATGTTAGTGATTTTAGCCTGGTTTATTTTTGTAGTAGTTTTAGTTTCCCTTTTTAGCATTTTGCAAATATGAATGATATTCTTTTTTTTTTGTTACTGATAAAGTAATAAAGAATTGAAGTAGATTGAAAGGAGTTTAAAGCCTTTTGTTAAAATTATTCAAGTTTCAGATTACACGTTAATGATAGTATGTAAATGCTAATTAATATTTTGTATAGGGGCTTCTTCTTTATCCTTGGGAGCATCATCATCGTCACAACAGAATGAAGAACTGTTGGCAAGAATTTATGAAGATAACAAATTGATTTATGAAGAAACTGTTCAGATCTTATGGTGTTTCCTAATTATGAATATATTATTTGAATTTAATTACATGTAGTTTTATATTTCCTTTTCTGTTAATTATGATTGTTCAAAACACATTTTGCTTGATCAATTCATGTATTAAATAGTATGTTATGCAAATAGTGTGGTACATGCATGAACACATTTTGCAATAGTCTGTTACATGCTTGATTAATTAATCATTTGTTAGTCAGTTTTATCTATTATATTAAATTTCATATTGGTTATTCGTAAATAGTCTGTTATGCAGGATCAAGTACCTGCAAGTGGTCTTTTATGCAAATAATCTGTTACATTAAATTTCTGTTCAGAACACATTTTGATTACAAATTCTACATTTAAAAATCTTAGTTGTCGAAAAAATGGAATTCCACATTTTCTTCCTTTTCTTCCGGTTTCCACCTATTGGAATTTCGAGGTTAACGGCATGGTTTTAAATCACCTATATATCGTCCGAGATCTCCTTCGAGATCTCTTTTTCACACTTAAACGAGACGCGACATCAACTCTCCTACATATCTCTCTCGACACTCATCTCGTCCGAGATATTCAAATCTCATCCGAAATATGGATCAAAATCTCAATCCAAGATCTCACTCGAAAGTATACATTTTTCTTATTTTGCATAATATTTTTTATTTTCATATTAATTCAAAAGAAACTACTCAATCCAATTATAATTTACCAACTTCTTGAACATATTTTTTACTTTTTATTTTAATGAGTCATAGCGAAAGATTTTATTATGTTCAAATAAAAGGATATTATTCAATCATTACCAAACCAATTAAGCCGATCAAGCTACTACTCTTCTAAAAATATTCATTTTTCATGTAAATGAAGTATGTTATCATTTTTACTTTTTAGTAAGAAATTTATAACCGTTAAATAAATTTTTGACACATCAATTTTAGACACATAAGTACATCCGAGATATTCCCGATATGCATTATAAGACCGAGATGTCAATCCGAGATGTACACCCGATATGTACTCATCTCGTCCGAGATCTCCCCCGATACGAGATAACTTGTGTAAAAATTCCAAGACGAAACGTGACCGAAATCTGATATTTAAAACCTTGGTTAACGGTACAGAATACAAAACATGTTATAACATTCCGCCAATAATTGGAAGAAACGAAATACTAAGTAATTTGTTTGAACTAGATTTCTTTCAAATTTTATTTTATACAGTATACCAAAAATATGCCCTTGGATGAATTTGCATTGTTGGCACAATCGTTTTGTCAATTTGACAAAAATACTGGATGGGTGAAGTGGTGGAATAAGAGGATGATACATGGATGTGGTCCATGTGGACATAGACAAACACACGTGTTTGTGAAAATACAGATGGAATTTGAAAGTGAATTACAAAGATAAATAAAATATAGCATAGATTAAATATTAAAACAACTATTAATGAATTAAGATTGCAACGTACACAAAATGCCTAAAAGCCAAAACAGGAAAATAGACACAGGAAAGAAATTGCAAAAAAAATTAGTCTCGGGGACAGAAAGTTTGCTTTTTAGTCTGCAAGACACTTTTTAATGTAAATAGAAAATGATAGTTAGAACTATCATTCTGTAAGCAAATTTCTTGTCCCTAAAACTAAATTTTTCTGCAACTTTTTCCTTGAGTCTAAAATCCCCAAGCCAAAATACATTTGCCTTATATGTAAAAAAACTAAAAATTAAGAAATAAAGGATAATTTATTTGATCTATCGTACAACAGGTTTGGCTCTTCTATTGCATGAAGATGCCTACCCTAATCAACATGATAAATGAAACAAATTTTGGATGATTTCGTAAATGTATAACGATGAATATGGTCACCTGTTGATAGAAACTGTAGTAAGTAAAGGCTTGTGCATTGAAGAGAAAAGTGCAACTTCTTAGTGTTTGGTAAACGTTATTTGAAGAATTGTGAGCTGTGCATTCTTATTTTTGTTAATAATTAATCAAAAGCTTTGTCACCGTATGTTGTAGAACAACTTAATGACCTTCCAGGTTGCAACTTTGATCTCTTAGCTGACAACTAGATGCATGTGCAACATCAAAAGGCAGACTTATTGCTTGACCTGCTGAAGCTTTTAACTTGCAAAGAATAAGTAATTAACATTAGCATAACAAACGGATTGCTTCATTAGATAACAATGCATAAGTTGTACCTGATACTATAGTTGTATGATGCTACTCAAGAGTGATGGGGTGTTTCTTTAAATATTCATCACGTACATCTTAGCAGAATTTTTGAAAATGCGTAAGAACTCCAGTAAACTCTGGGCAAGTAAAATCTGCAATAGCAATAGCACTTGTCAGTTAAAATTTATCAGTTCAACACCCTCAATCATGGTGAAGAAGAAAGCCTGTAATGTTTGTTAACTAAGTTTTGATTATGAGAATGTTTCGTGGAGAAATGGATAGCACCAGGTGACTTAGTTCGTCCATGAAAAGGCATGTTCATGCAATGTGTGGTCTGCATATTGTTTGAAAAGCTCTATAAAATTGAACACCCCTTGTAGAAAAACTCCCCTTTAACTGACTTTAGAATCCAATTAACAATAGTGAAGAATAAATGTCCATTCAATTTAAGATCATCATTACATTAACAAGAAGTGTATGAACTATTGAATAACATGTCATTCCTAATCACTGACAATCCGTGGATTCCTGTGAATTGATACAAACATCATGTACGTTTTAAATGAAATTAATCTTCTCTTTGCAGCCACATTACCCAGAATCCTCACAACAAGAGGCAACCATTACAATTAATAAACCAGCCTAAGAGATTATTTATTTCAGTTGCAAGTAATCCAATTTGAAGGTAGCCAAGATGATGATAGAGCAAGCATATCTCTTACATTTACATCAACAGGCAACATTCTACATTCAATGTCTACTGTGGAATAGTGTCAAATTTACTGATGTACCCATCAACTCTAATGTGGAGTTCCACTTCATTTTGTCATCTCGTACATTTACTTTTAAATTTATTTTTTTCTTTTAATTCACAAATCTAAACTGAAAACCCCAATTCATAAAACTATTCAATTTGATAATATAATACCAACTTGACATTTAATACTTCAATTTCAACTAAAAGTAATTACCTTCCTTACGTCCTACAGATTGAAGATTGAAGAAGTATCGGATTGGAGTTACATTGCGCTATGATGGGATGTGATGCATCAGTTGACGTTATTGCGGTGTAGCCTGTTGTGCGGCAGTTCCAACTGCTTCAAGCTAAAGGTTGAGGGAGGAGAAATTTCTATATGCGATGTGAGGGTTGGCCGTAGGTCGTTGCTTGATAGGCCTAGACCATCAGCCGGCCCTATTCGTCGGTAGAAATGAAGAAGAAAAGGTGAAAATAAATTAGGAACCGCAAGAATGCAAGAATGATGAGGGTTTCTGAAAATTGGAAATGAAATGAAAGAGGGAGGAAGGTGAAAATAGCAAGAAACGCGACGGCGAAAATAAACTTAGCCCGCTCAAAGTTTTGGCATGGCGCAAGATTTTTGTTTTAATTATTTTAGTGTATAAAGTCAAATTGATCAAAAAAACATCATTGTGAACAAAAACGCTGCAATTAGAGGTTGTTAAAAGTCCTTTCTCTTGTAGTGTTAAATTCAGCGCTGCCAAATCCGACAGATTATGTTTTTTAACTACAAATTTGATTCTTTTCTTCGTTGTCATATGGCCAACGGTTCACTTCAACCCATTTTGTGAAGTGATCAATCGCAACAACGACGTACTTCACGCCATCCTTAGATATTGGTAACACACCAATAATATCAATTCACCAGACTGCAAACGGCCGAGGACTGACAATATGTGTGGTCTCTGTCGGCGGGGCTGTAGGAATCTTCGCAAACCTTTGGCACCATCGCACCTGTTGGTGTAATCAATTTTGTCTTGATTGATCATTGGTCAAAAGCATCCCTAGTGAAGAATCTTTCAGCTAACGTCCGCCCTCCGGTGTGATCACCACAATCCCTTTCATGTACATCTACTAAGATCATTTTCGCTTCATCATTGGAAACACGTCGCAATAGAGGAATAGAGAATCCTTTTCTATACAACGCTCCTTGCATGATGAATCATGAAGCTTTGCCAAGGAGGTTTTGCCGCTTGCTCCTCCCGTTATGAAGAATTCCTCTCAGCGGATAATCCTTGATTGGAGTCATCCAAAATTCCTTCTCACATTCAGCCTCCAAGATCCAATCGACATCTATCTGGTCGATGCTTGAGCCTGATAACACTTCCACCAGAACTAGGCCCATGAGTTGTGCATCCCCCGAACTACCCAGTTCGGCTAATGAATCGGCTTTCGTGTTCTTTTCTCTAGAGATATGTGTTATCGTATAATATTCAATATCACTCAGCAGATCCAGGGCTTTGGTTAAATAAGGAGCTAGCCTCTTCCCTTTGGCTTGAAATTTCTCTCATACTTGGCACACCACTGGCTGGGCGTAGCAACAAATGTCCAAAGTTTTGACTCCCAATTCCTTTACAATCTTGAGTTCCACGATTAAGGCTTCATACCCAGCTTCGTTATTCGTCGTGTGAAAATCAAGTTTCAAAGTGTAGCAGATCGATCGTTCCTCATGGGTACCAAAACGACTCCGACCCTCGAAGAATGTTCATTGGACGCTCCATCAATATACAGTTTCCACTCAATACATCGTTCCTCATCGTTCTTTGTAGTATCATCCCGAGCAGTGTATTCAGCAATGAAGTCTATCAAAATCTAGCCTTGAATCGCTCTCTAGGGATGGTACGTTATGTCATACTGACTCGGCTCGATGTTCCATTTCAATAGCCTTTCATAAATCTCAAGTCCCTACAAAACCTATTTCAAAGGCTGATCTGTGGGTACGTTAATTGGGTGAGCCTAGAAATGCGGATGGAGCTTCCTTGAAGCAATCAACAGGCAATAAGCTAGCTTCTTCATCTTGAGGTAGTTCCTCTCTACCCCTATCAATCATTTTGTCGATGTAGTATACATGCCTCTAAATCCTGGATTCTTCACCTATAAGTGCAACACTTAAAGCATGCAATGATACTGCCAAATAAATAAACAAATTCTCTTCCTCTAGGGGTTTTATAAGATGGCAATTCCCTAAATGGTCTACCAGAGGCCTGAAAAGTATTCTTGCACTCCTATGTCCAGGCGAAGTTTCTCTTCCCTCTTTTAAGAACATCGAAGAAAAGTATACACTTTTTCGTGACCCTTGAGATAAATCGACTCAAGACGGCCACTTTCCCGTTCAAACTCTAAACCTCTCTCGTCAACTCTCCTGCCTCAATGTTCCTCAAAGCTTTGATTTTTTTTCACATTGGCTTCCATTCCTTTCGAGTTTACTATGAATCCAAAAAACTTTCCTAATGCAACTCCGAACGAGAACTTAAATGGGTTGAGCTTCACCCCATACCCTTGAAGCACACCAACGTCTCTACAAGGTCTTTTACGTGGTTTATTGATCATAATGAATTACAAGTATATCGTCCATATAAACCTCCATTGAACGCTCGGTTTTCTTTTTGAACATTGAATTTACCGACCTCTAGTAAGTTGCTCCTGCATTTTTCAAATCGAACGGCATGACATGTTAACAATACAATCTCAAATTGGTTATGAAGCCAGTGTGTTCCTGATCCAAGACGTGCATTAGAATATGGATGTAACTTGAATAGGTGTTCATAAACGATAGCATTTCTTGTCTAGTGGGTGAATCTACCAATTACTCGATCTTCGGCAATGGAAAACTGTCCTTCGAACATGCCTTATTCATATCTAAATAGTCGATGCACATCACCCAATTCCCGTTGGGCTTTTTGACCGAGACTGGATTTGATACTCATTCTAGATATAGGGCATCGCAGATGAAGCCGTTGTCTTTTAGCTCGTCCACTTTCTCTTTTAGTGTAGCGGACTGCTCTGGACACAGGCTGCGTTACTTTTGCTTCATAGGAACACATTTGGGGTTCACATTTAATGCATGGCATACTATCTCAACGATATTCCACACACATCATAATGCGTCTAGGCGAAGACATCCAGGTCCGTCCAAAGAACACCCATTAATTCTTTCATCATCCTCATGCTAAGTTGAGATCTGATGTTTAGGACCCGAGTAGGATCATCTAACCGACCAGGATACTGATCATCAACTCAGTGGGAGCCCCCCTTACATCCTCTGGCTCTTTTGTTGAATCCATAACTTTATGAATCTACCGTGCCGACAGAGCCGAGGCTTAGGCGGTGATTGTTGTGCATCCAATGATTTGACGCAGAGAGTCTTCTTTAAAAATCTCATGGATCGTATATTATCTAACTTGTGTATAATATGCAGGTGTATAAGTAAATGCAATAGTAGATGGTAAATGGAAAAGTATAAAGTGCATGCAAACCAAAGTTTTTATACCGGTTCGGACCTCATGTCATACTTCCAGTCCCGAAGCTCCCCTTCGGTATTTCTTTAAACAAATTATCCTCACTTTGCCTGGAGGAACAAGCTAATACAAAAGTATTTCTGACAATCTTGTGTTTCAAATAACATAGTTTTTGGCTTATAGTACAAACCTTCATATGATTTCCTTTGATATGAATATGAATGCTTTGAGTTGTAGGAAGTGATTTAACCAAAATTCTATTTTGGTTATGATAGATTGAGAGTGTATATATAATGTATATGCAAGAGAGTGTTTAGAAATCAAGAGAGTAAGGAGTAGATTAATTCAAGTTAGATGATCTTTACTTCTCAATTAAAGTGATATTTATAGATTCAAAAAAGTGCAGATGAAGAGTTGTTACTATTTGAGAAAGTCTATTCATTTTAATGGCTGCAATCTTTCGTTGAAAGGTGATTTTCTTTTGTTTCAAAATAGAAGCGTCTTTTCAAAATTGACAGTTTTTGCCGATGACAGACGTTTGTGGTAAAACCATCAAATGTCTACGACTTATTTAACAGACTCGCTTAAGTTTTAACCCAAGAATTGTCATAGACGTCTGTGGTTTTATCTCAGACACCTGTTAGGTGTAAAAACAGTTTTTCACCTTAATTTTGATGTACATGAAATTGTATGTGATCGTGTATGCATATACACTCAAGGATACTTTGATGATATTTTATCTAGGACTCTTTTATAGTATAATAACCTTAGTATGGCCAATGAATCTTCATTTCTCTTTGAGTCTCAATATCTTCGAGCATGGTTTTTGTAACATATACCTGCAATCTTGATAAGGTCTATATATGTATATGATTGTATAGTTGTTATCATTGAAACATAAATTAGATGTTCTAACAATCTCCCTCTTTTTGATGATGACAACTATATTATCAAAAATCAACTATACATTCAAATATTAACTATATAATCAAATATCAACTATAAAATGAAAGTATTATTATGTTTGTCTCCCCCTATGTACATGTGTTTCCCCCTATGTATATGCATATATATCTCCCCCTTTATCATTATCAAAATGGAGGGAAATGATATAAGATGCAGAAATATAAATAGCCATAGCATGTTATCACTTCGGATCATGGAAAATCAAAAATGAAAGTTCAAAATAAAATTAGAAACAATTGTTACAAAAGTTGTAAATAGGAAAACAAAGAAGCATAAGAGTTTCCAAATAAAATAAAACTCTAATTTTACTGATTTGGATAATAAGATAAACCTCCGTAGTCCTATAATACTCCCAGTAAGAGGATGGATCCTGCTTACATGTACCCGTCCATTGCGTTTGGCTATTGTACTCCTCATCTTCATGAATTGAAAGACCTTGAAATGCCATGTATGATTGTTGTTGAAAATATGGAGTATTAGACACTTACATGTCATCACTGTCTTCTTCTACATCCTCCGGTTGTGCGTGAATAGGAGTCTTCCCTCGGTCACCTCTATCGTGTGACGTACCTTCGGGCGAGGCTTGAGTGCGATAAACTGGTGTTTGAACCTAAGGTGGAGGTGTGAAGATGATGAGTGCGAGGAATATCGACCACGTACTTTGCACATTACTTTTTCCCAAAATGGAAACCACTTTGTCCAAAGTCTTCTCCATCTTTGTCGTCCTAGTGGAGAAATAACGGTCCAATTTAGTCATCTTTATGTTTAAAGCTCGCTGATTGGTCGTGATTATTTTTTGTTTTTGATTGCCAAATCACGAAGAAATTCGTTTGGCGTTGGTTCAATGCGATCTTCTTGTATTTCAGAGTCCAAATAATATTCGGTACCATGACTAAAGGAAGGTGGTTATTGGGAAGGACAAGGGGAGTAGGTTTGCCAAGGAGTGCTTGTTGGAGGAGGACCATAATGTTCTTGTTGATGTTGTTGTTGAGTCCTTTGGTTGAAGAGGATGATACGAGGTGTGATTTTGGGAAGATGCATTAGTGATAGATATCGTAGACCGCTATCTTTTGTTGGAATTTCTTCGTATTGTGATATGTACGAAGGAACTCCAAGATTTTGCAAAATGCACATTATCTATAGAGCATATACAATGGAATGAGGATGCTGAGACCAAAACCCTTTAATTTGGTCATGAATAAATTTTGCCCAATTAACCGGTAGGCGACCAAATATTGCATACAAAGCTCTATGGTCGTTGGGATAAATTTGCTCGTGACTGCCTAAACGGGAATTATTGTGTTAATTATCATTCGATTTAGTAGTCTAGCACGTGGGCGAAGGTAAATGGATTTTATTGTGGCATTCTATCTTCCCATATTTGATGGGTAGATAATCCCCTCATAGAAACATCCTAAAATATGACCAACCGTATATACATTAATTTTAACTTCTTTTCGGCAAACACTTGACCACAGCCAACCATTATCATTCTCCGAATTCCAAATCTCTGTACCCTATAGATTGGAGTAGAAGAGGTAAACTGCTAGAGGATCAATGACTACCTTATTTGCATCATAGCTGATTAGGTTACAACAACGGGCATTCGTAGTAATTTCTAGAATTTCATATTCCATCACATTACCAAGGCGATAAAAAGGACCAAAGTGGATCTTCTTTTGGAAAAGCGCCTTGAATCGTATGATTGTGTTAGAATTATTGTAGAGCCATTGGTTAGTATGAGCTTGCGTAACTAGGGCTTGAGAGGAGGAGGAAGATTGGCCTTGCTTTTGCTTTTTAGAGACGGTAACCTTCTTGGAAGCGATTGATTGAAGAATTTGAATGTTTTGAAAAATAGGATTTTAGAAATTAGGAGTTGAAATGGAGGTAAAGTGAAGAGAGGGGTAAAGTTGTTTATATACGGCTGTTGGAAAGTTGTTGTCGGAGCAGTGACAGACGTTTGTGAGGGAGTCACGGACGTCTGTGGCTTTAGTAGAAATCCTTCACAGACGTCTGTGGCTTTAGTAGAAATGAACCAGAGAGATTCGATATACGTTTATTTAAACAGAGAGCCTTGACAGACATCTGTGAGGTATCCACAGACATCTGCGGCTACAGGGAAAATTTACCCACAACTGGTGACAGACGTCCGTGGTAAATTCACAGACGTCCGCGATATATAATTTCTGACATGTAGAGAATTTTAATATCAATGAAAATTTTATTAAAATTTTAATATAATAAACAGTATACATACAAAAAATTAACAAATAAACATCATTTATATGATGTCTAACATTAGTTTTAGTGTAACATTAGTTTTAGTTTTTGTCGGAGAATTCAGAATTATTGATTTGTTGTATGTCCCATGAATTTTGTTCAACTTTTGTATCGTCAAGTAATGGCTTAAGTGGAGACCAACTTGGACAAGCTGGAGTGTCAATCCAAGCTTGGTTTGATAGTCCCGGTTTGCACAAATTTCTCGGAGTAATGTTATGTGCTTTTATGGAGTTTCTTGTAATCGAAGAGACTTTTGATGTATGCAATTTTTTGTTGATGAATGACCACAAATTGCTAGAATACACTTTTAGAGAAAATTTAGATGAGATCCTTGATGTCATTGCTCATAATACATTTCTTATTGAACGCCGATCATTTCTTGTTGTTAGTGATATATCTCATCGACTTTGTTGGTGAGAGATGTTAATTTCAGATCAATTGATCATTTAACTTTCTTTCCTTTAAAAGAAAAGCCAGTGTGATATGCTGGTGATGCAACAATGTTTAGAGAGACTGAAGGAGTTGATGTACGTGAGGGTTTAGTTGGTGATATGTAAGTGCTACCTGACGAGGGGGATTTATTATCGATAATTGAGTAGGTGGAGCCGTGATCGGAAGACATTGTATTATTTGCTTTAAAAATTTATTTATGTTCTTTTTTTAAGTAGAATATAATCTGAATTTATAAAATAAGATTTTTCTATATTTAAAAGATAATTTGAGGAAAATGAGTTAAGTCATAAGAATTTAGCACATACTAGTTTGTTTTTAAATGGTTGTTATTTTAAAAAAATGTGGTTGTTATTAATTCTAAGTTATAAAATTAATTGTTCGGTTGAAATTGTATATAAGCTATTACAAATTTAAGTAAACAAGATACTATTTCTATAACTTTAGTTAACTAATTCATTGTACGAACAAATTCCTAGATCCCGTCTTAACTTAATTAAAGTTAGTCCACCTAACGGTTTGTAAAAATACCAACTATTTGATTTTCCATAACAACAAGTTTAAGAGTTATTATTTCTTTTTCAACATTATCTCTTAGAAAATGGTGACGAATATCTATATGTTTTGTTCGTGAATGATTAATTGTATATTTAGATAAATTTAACGCACTAGTATCATCATAATATATTGGAGATTTGTTTATTATTTTTCCATAATGTTTAAGTGTTTGTTGCATATATATTACTTGAGCGCAAGCTAAGGCAGTAGAAATATATTCGGTTTCACATGTCTAAAGAGAAACACAATCGTGCTTTTTACCAAACCACGAAACTAACGATTGACCAATAAAGTGACATGCACCACTTGTACTCATTTTGTTCCAATCACCGATTGATCATTTGGCCTTGGTATTAGTCCCTAAACATTATTTCGTTCAAATTGATTAAGCTCTTCTTGCATTGTTAAAATCCAGAAATCATCATTTGATGCTTCCTTGTAATTTTTTGGTTCAAAATTAGACATAAATGCTACTTTACTCATTTGATTTATTTGTCTTCTAGTCGAAGCTTCGTTATCTAGATTTCCAATTATGTTATCAGTAGGATGATCTTATAAAATACGGGTTGGTGATTTTGAATCATTGTTATTTTGACTATCATTATTATTTTCAATCATAATTTCAATAGCTTTATTTTGATTAATGTCAAAAATTTCTTCATCACCTTTATTTATATTTTTAAAGTTTTCATCAGACAAGACATGAAGACTTCCACTATAACATTTGTTCATTTGTTAAATCCTGTAACCTTTACTTTGATTGGATATCCCACAAAAATTCCTTCATATGCTTTTGAATCGAATTTACCAAGATTGTCTTTCACATTTAGAATAAAGAATTTTGATCCAAATATTCGAAAATATGATAATTTGGTTTCATTTTGAAAACATTTCATAACATGTATTTTTAGTCATAACCATAAGAGTTACACGATTTAATATGTAACACGCAGTAGCAACTGCTTCGGCCTAAAAATTCTTTGGTGAGCCACTGCCATTTAGAAGAGTTCGAGCATATTCTTGCGAGGTGTGATTTTTTCTTTCAACTACTCCATTTTATTGTGGAGTTCATGGAAATAAAAATTATCAATAATTCCCTTTTTATTACAAAAGTTTGTAAATAATTCATTTTCAAATTCTCCACCATGATCACTTTATATACCTTTTATTTTTAAATCCATTAGAGTCTTAATTAGTTTAGCAAAAATTTTAAACATTTCGAATGCATCACTTTTATGTTTTAAAAATAGCATCCAAGTATATCTTGAAAAATCATCTAAAATTACAATGACATATTTATTATGATTTATCGAACGTACTTGAGTTGGACCAAATAAGTTCAAATGAAGTAATTTAAGAGGTTGTTTAGTAGAGATTTCCTTTTTAGATTTCAAGATTTTCTTTAATTTTCCAAGTTGACATGCACCGCATAGATTTCTAACTTTGAAATTTATTTTGGGTAATCCACTTACAAAATTGTTTTTAGCTAATTTGTTTTTATATTTGAAATTAATGTGACAAAAACTTTTATGCCATATCCATGGGTCATTGTGATTTGCGATTAAGCATAAATCATTATTATGATTAATATTCATGTTTAGAATATAAATATTTTGATATTTTGTTACTTTAAAAATTATTATTTTGATCAAAGATATTGCATTTCTCTTTTTTAAAATTGGTTCTTAATCCCTTATCGCACAATTAGCTTATATTAAGTTAATTATGTTTTAAGTTTCTAACTAATAAAACATTTGAAATAATAGGAGAAGTAGATATACCGACATTAATGACGTTTCCAATTCCGATATATCCTTTTGGAATTATCCCCAAAAGTGACAGCATCGCCGTCCATGTAAGTGATGTTTGATAGCATGTGTACATTTCCCATCATATATTTGGAGCATCCACTATCGAGTATCCAGTTTCTCCTTATTATTAAATTTTTTGGGTACCTGAAAAATAGTAAAAAGTTTTAATTGGTATACGATTTTCTTCGTTAGAGTTCTATGTATTAGTAGGAGAAGGTAGCTATACCCATGAGGGTTTGGAACCTTTAGAGATGTAATTTTTATTATGAACCATATCTTTTACATATACATCTTTGTGTTTTGTCTAACTAATTTGCTATTATTTTAGGAATCCGTATTTCAATCATTTTTGTTTCCTTATTTTCATGTTTAGATTTTTCTTTTCTAAATTTTTTTATATAATGTACTATACTTCTTAATTCTTTGATTATTATTATAAAACATTATTTTTAGAATGTTTATGAATTTTTTCGTTAAATCATAATCCCTTCATTTTTCCTGATGGTTTTGAAATCTTTATCAAATTATCTAGATTTTGTTTTCCTTTATTAAATTTTGAAACGTTATTAGTAATTTTATCTAATTTATTTTTGAGATCGAAAATTTCTGTATTAACTAATTTTAAATTTTGTTTTAATTCGTACTTTTTTTTTTCAAGTTTATAATTCCCTATTCTGTTATTCTCTATATCATATGTTAAAGTATCATTTTAATATGATAAATTTCTACATTCTTATGCTAATTCTAATTCTTCTTCTAAAATAGTTTTCTCCTCTTTTAACAATCAAATTTCTAATTCAGCTCTATTTAAATTTCCCATATTTTCTTTACTTAATTTTTTTAATTCTTTCTACTTTTCATCTAATTCTATATTAATTTCAAGAATTTCATCATATGTTAATTCAGGACTTACCTCATTTGTGCTAGCCATGAAGCAAACATTTGCTTGTTCTAAGTCACTATCCCTATCAGATGATGAGGAAGAGTCGGAGTTGTCCTAGTTACTTGAAATGCTCTTCTTTTTTCTTGAAAATTTCAAATTTGTTTTTCTTTTTATCATTGTTGAGTAGTGGATAGTTTTTCTTCATATGGCTAATTATCACACCCGAAGCACTTCATTGATGTTTGATTTGAGAAATTTGTGTTACTGTTCTTTTGAAATTTCGCTATCTTTTTGGACTTCTTGAACTTGTTATCATTTTGGCTATGAAAACAATCTCATCTTCTTCCAAGTCGGAGTTGTCATTACTTGCCTGAAATGCAATGTTTTTCCTTTCTTGATTTTTTTTCTTTACTTGCTTGTAAATTAGCGTCATCCAACATCAGATTTCCTATTAACTCTTCGATTTTGAGTTGGGAAAAATCGTTAGCTTCTTCGATGACTCGAACTTTTCTTTCCCATTCGTTTGTCAAAAAGTTCAAAATTCGTGTGACTAAATCAAAATTCGTAAGTTTAACTCCTCGTGTTTATAGTTTGAAATCTAACATACATGTCAATAATTGACTCATTTAATTTCATCTTAAAGATGAAAATTGTTTTTGTAGAACAGAAATTTTTTAGCTTAACTTTGTTTGTGCCTTCATGGGAAATTTGTAATGTACGCCATATATCATAAGCAGTAGTGCAGAGCATGACTCGTGAAAATTCATTTTTATCAAGTGAGCAAAATAAAACATTCATAGCTTTGGCATTGTTAGATGCCTCTGTTTTTTGGCATCAGTCCATATGCTAATGTTAGTATTAGGTGCTTCATATTTATTTTGAGTTGCCAGCCATATTTCTAATCTAGTTGCTTCCATAAAAATTCACATGCGTGTTAAGCATAATTAGAACCAGTAAATATTGGGGGACAAGCAGTTGATCGACCTTCTTGAAACGTACCTGCTATTTTAATGATTCAATTTATGCATTACTATTGATTGAAATGACCTTGCTCTTGTACCAATTGAAAATCTAGTAGATCATATATTATTTAACTTGTGTATAATATGCAAGCGTATAAGTTCATTAACGCAATAGTAGACAATAAACAGTAAAGTACAAAAAGCATGCAAACCAGAGTTTTATAATGGTTTGGACCTCCCGTCCTACGTCCAATCCTAAAGATCCCCTTCGGTATTTCCTTTAAACAAATTACCTTCACTTCGCCTGGAGGAATAGGCCAATACAAAAGTATCTCTGATAATCTTGTGCTCCAAATGACACAGTTTTTGACTTATAGTGCAAATCTTCCTATTATCTCCTTTGAGAACATGAATATGAATGCTTTGAGTTGTTGGAAGTGATTTAACCAAAATTCTATTTTGGCTATAATGGATTGAGAGTACGTATACAGTGTATATGCAAGAGATTGTTTAGAAATCAAGAGAGTAAGGAATAGATTAATTCAAGTTAGATGATCTTTACTTCTCAATCAAAGTAGTATTTATAGGTTCAAAAAGGCGCAATGAAGAGTTGTTACTATTTGAGAAAGTCTATTCATTTTAATAGCTGCAACCTTTCGTTGGAAGGTGATTTCCTTTTGTTTCAAAAAAGAAGCGTCTTTTCTGAATTAACAGTTTTGCCTATGACAGATGTCTAGAGTAAAATCCTCAGACGTCCGTGACTTGTATAAATTCAAGAATTGTCACAAACATCTGTGGTTTTATCTCAGACGTCTGTGAGGTGTAAAAATAGTTATTCATCTTAATTTTGATGTACATGAAATTGTGTGTGATCGTGTATGTATATACAGTCAAGGAGACCTTAATAATACTTTATCTATGACTCTATTACGGTAGAATAACGTTAGTATGGTCAATGAATCTTTTTTCCTCTTTGAGTCTCAATATCTTCGAGTATAGTGTCTTCTTGTAAAATATAACGATGATCTTGATAAGGTCTATATATGTATATGATTATATAGTTGTAATCATTAAAACATAAATTGGAGGTTCTAACATTCTTTACGTCCTCTCCCTTCTCACGCCGCTTCCCTTCATTTAGCTCCATGACGTAGCACTCACGTCTGATGCTATGGTATCTTTGAATGACTTCTACCACATTCTCTGTTGAAAATTTCATCTTTAACCACCATGACGCAAGGGCCATCTAATGCTAGCTAGGACCAGTTGACCCAAGAAAGCATTATATGTAAAAAAAAATTGTTTGTCACCGTGAAAGTCGCAACCCGTACTCTCTTATCGTTACCTTCACCTAAAACCACGGGTAAATCCACACAATCCACTGGCTCTATTGCCGCTCCATTAAATCCTTAAATTCGCGATTTACTTGGCTTCAGATCCAGGCCATCCATCAGCATCTGATTATAATATTTTTTATATAGAATGTCTACCGAACTATCACCATTAACTATCACCTTCCTTACAATCACCGGGACAATGGTGGTTGATATCACCAAGGGATCCAGCATAGGCGCTTCGACCCCGTTGGCATCTCTATTCCTAAACACAATATCATTAGTCATGGTTTTAAGTTTTTTGTCAAAGCTTTATTTTTGATAGTAAAACAAGTCTCACTCACAGCTGCTTCAAATAACTTGTGTGCCTCTCCATCTTATTCGTGCTCTTCGCAGCTGGACGAGTTCCACCATAAATCGTATTAATGGCCAAACATTTTCCAAGCTGCCAAGGCTCATCATTACTAGGCATAACTTGGCCCTATTGGAATGACTGTTCTTGGGTATGAGCACTTCCTTTCCTTATATCTTGTAGGGCTTTAACATATTGTTGCAGCTTCTTCTTTCTAATTAAATCTTCTATCACATCACACAAATGCCTAAACCCATTTGTGTTGTGACCGCATGTCTTATGAAAAAGGCAGTACTTGTCGGATCTCTTCTCTTTCTCCATTAATTCCCTTGAAGGTGGCTTCTTGTACTATTCCGTACCATATGTGACAAGGTGTATATTCTCAACCGTGCTATTCAATGGTGTATAGTTCTCATATTTCAGAAATCTAGGATGCTTCTTGGGGTTTAATTTCCTACCATTACTCCCTCGGTTATCCCTTTTCAATGCACTGCTTTTGTTCTCAACATTTACATTCACGTTGCTGGAACTTCCTTCAGTTTTCTTTATTGCAACATTATTTTAAAAACTTCATTCGACCGTCTTTTGCCATCCCTTCAACCGATCTATTTCTCTTCCAAGCTCTAGAACTACTTCACCTTCCTATAAAGCTTATCCATAGTTGGTATTGGTTTAATCTTTAACCATCTTTTGAAATCAACATCTAGATGCACCCTCATAATCAGTGCCATCAAAACAATATCTTCCTTTGCATTACTCACTTCCGTCACCGCTGTATTGAACTTGCTTAAAAATCCTTCAGCGACTCTCCCGCTCCATGAAATAGGTTTGATATCTACATCACATCTTTCAAATGGATTTTGCGCAAATGGAACTCCTCAACAAACTTGGCGGAAGCCGAGTGAACTACATTGTTGCCACACCTTCAACAAAAATTGGAAAACAACGACACATGATGGCACATGTTTCCCTAGTCATGTCCACGTGCCATTTATACTTTAAAAAATGTTGCCTTAGATCCGTTGTTCCACTATAGGATGACATCATCGGCATTGTGAATCTCTAGGGGTGCTCTTCGCAAAATATCTCTTCGGTGAATGGGTTCCTACTAGGAGAGAGCCCTATTCATCGTTATTTCAATGCTGGGTTTCATTTACTAACTTTTTTACCATCTTCATTGTGGATTCTGGTTCTATCAGATCCATTGGATGACGATAACTGTGACCTACCTCGAGCATTTGGTTCCACAAATAGTCTCGATTAGTATTATGATATTTGGGTTCTCCAGGCTGTAGGAGAACCATTCGTCCAGCTGCCTTGTTATTACAGTTTCTATGTGGTAAATCCATAGCGATAGCTTGAACTTCATCATCTTTCCATCAGCAATATAACCAAAATCACTACCAACATTATCATCTAAACCAAGGTTGCCACTAGCATCAACATCCAAACCAACACCACCTCCTCTGATAGCATCAAATCTACTGGGTTTTGGTACCTATCTTCGAGGATGGATCGGTATTGATCCATACTCTTGCATTCTGAAAACCAATCTGTTTGGATTTTGAAACTCCGGTCTCCTTTCTCTTCATTTTTTATTTCCCGTCTCTGTGTTTTTCACCTGATTATGAAGAACTTTCCTCTTCTGAACTAAGTTCAGTTCTCAGTGAAAAGAACCAAATGTTCATGTCAATCGCATGCATAAACCTCCAAAAATTAATAGCAGAGAAATAAATGCAGAAAATAAATGGAAAAACGAGGGCAACAAGAACACACAACAGCTATAGTAGTTCAGCTAATCGGAGGCCAAAAGTTTCTGATTGGTTTTTACAAAATTGTTCTTATGGATCGGTGATGATCCCTAGAATTATAGAATGAACACAAGAATTCATTAAACAAGCAAAAAAGTCCCTCAAACTATGACCCTCCTCCTATATTTATTGCTGTAGGTCAATGGAAATCTCTTACCCATGTTCTTGTCCACGTTCCCCTCATCTTGAAGGATTTGCTCTCAAGAGATCATGACCAGGTCACTCATACACATGGATCTGTACTGATCTAAGAGTTTGTTGTATGAATCTTCGATTCCTTCCTATTGACATTTGGTTGCTCTATATCTTCATCTTTAATATCTTGATGTATTGTTATAGGTTTTGAACTTGAGTGAATTCCTTGGTTTGGAGGTCGGGCAGAAGCGCTCGACTTATCCATCTATCTTTTAGGTCCTTGTAGACTAATGAACAATTCTACATGGCATGGGCTAACTTGCAATTGCTCCATCTTGATATAGCATAAGGCATATGTCAATTCTGGAGAAGCTTTAGGGATCAGTACCGAACGGTGATCGTGGTTCAGTACCAAACCATGAGTTAGATCAAGTTTTGGATCTTTGAGTTTGGTATTTTTTATGAATGGAGTGTACTTCATACTTGAAAGTTATTGGCTAATATCCGGACTTCATCTCTTGGTTTCACTTGACATTCGAACTTGGTGGTCACCTCTTGGATTTTTGCTTAGGTAAACACATGTTTGACCGTCTGACTCGTCCAAATATGGCTTGGTCATAAGGCTGGATAACAAATGATATTTGTTGCATTAGCTACATTACATAGATTTCTATATAAAGATTGATTTAGGAATATGGAATAAACCATGATTTTGAGGAATAATTCTTTAAATCATATGATTATGGATCATATAAAGCTGATGAATTATGTTTTAGAGGATTAAGGTGAAGCACCCATTCTGTGTGAGCAACAAAAGATCTAGTGAAACCTTTGAATAAATACATATAGATTATGCAATTCAAAATCTAATAGTACCAAATCTATTCCACATACCTCATTAAAATTCACCAATGAGTTATCATAGAAATGAATTTTTATATTTGATGCATATGTAGTATGTCTATAATGAATTCATAAAATTAAGTATAGAAGTAAAAACATAACATGTAAAGGTAATTCGATCTGATCGAATAAGCAAGTGCGTTGGAAAGGGTTTCAAAAGTATCTAAAAATGAATAAGATTCGATCTCAAAAGTCACTCCTTCCTGTAACACATAAGGATGTATCGATAAGGAGTAATTGGACTTCATTGGACAAAGTACGATTATAATGAGTGAAGTTGGGTTAACCTCTTTCTGGAAGGTCGTGTACCTATGAGTAAGCTCATAAGCTTAGAATTAATTTCATTCAAAACAAAGTTTACAACATTATACAAGATAAAAGCTTATAAGAAACCCCTACATATACTTGGTCAAGAAGTTAACAGGTTGTATGCGTCGAGAGACTATATGTAATACTTGTTCATAAGGCATCTTGTGTGGACCATTCCAAAGGAGTTTGGGAATGGTTAATATCGATTGGCTAATTTATGCTATGTACATAAGTTTCGTCTAGTAAAAACCAGATCATTTTTCTCTATATATATAGAAATTCATAACATGTTATAATGCATCGATAAACAATTGTTGTTTCAATAAACATTAACTTTATAATGAAAAATTTCTTTTATAAATTATTGGTAGAAAAATAATTTTGGATACGATCCAAAGATAAAAGTAATAACGAAAGATGTAGTGGAATTAATTAAACCAAATAGACATGACACATTAGAATGTCTAAAAATAAATCATGCACATTAAAGAGAAATTATGAATTTTATTAATGTCGAGAAAAGAACTTCCTTAATTTTAAATAAGCCATTAAGAGTACCAACTCTACCACGTGGCACGATGCACGAATCCGAAATAGAATCCAAGTACATTATCAAATTTTGATTTTGATAGTGGTACCGAAAAGAATACGATCCATTAGTTGCAAAAGTGTCTTCAATTAGAAGATCAATGTAGTTGGAATATAGGTAGCATTGAGAAGAATAGCGTCATTAATTTCAATTGTTGAAATTACATTATAGATTTGTCGTTCTATGTGCTCTGGTTATTCAGATTTTACTTAATTTTTTTCTTGGCATGACTTTGATTTTTGGAAAATATATGTTGAAACAGTTATTTAAAATAATAGTTTAAAATAGGCTGTTTGCACATAACAACTAAATTGTCCCGAAGTCAATGGGAACAATGATCAAATTTGTGAGTACCAGACATGATTCGAGAGATGATACAAAAGTATTATTCGATAAGCATTAGAGTTAAGTATTTTGATAAAGTCAAAGGTACCAAAATATGTCTTAAAGTAAACGACAAATTTATGATTCTTGGCGGTGTACTTACGTTAAAATCATTCTAATTTGGTTGGTTAGCTCTTGATATAGGATTTGAGAAAACAACTTTTATAATCAGTATATATAAAACGATGTAGGGTCCCAAAATAATATACATAGATGCTATATTAAATTATTTAATATGGAGCATGTAAGATGGGCTCCTTGTGCATTGATAATAGGAGTCTCATGCATGTTATATTATCTAAAATATCACATTTAGCTTATATATTTGATACATATAGCAAGTGACAAATCCAAATTAAGATCATTATATGAAAATTGAGAGTTTTCTTGAGTATTTATACAATACTATTTTCCTCAAATTTCGCAAATCGATTCAAATCATCTTAATTCTAAAAATTTAATTTAAATCAATTCTAGTTTATCCATTTCAAATTTAAAGGTCAAGATTCACTTTAATTTCTCAATTAAACCATTTCAATTTTTATCGATTTCAAATTCGAGTTTTAACTATCACTTCAATTCCAATAAGATTCAAGTTTAAATTTCAACATTTAGAGAATTGTTTATAGATATAACGACCTCCTTATAAAGGAGCATGCAAATTAAAAATTCATAAGTGATACCAATTATAGTATGTCAACCTTAAGTTCATGTTCAATCTTAAGTCAGGAACTTTAAGTTGGAAATGTTCCAAACAATAAGTAGTGGCCGATTCAACTAAAGGCTAAATACATCACCTTGAATAAGCACTGTAATAAAAGAAGTATAAACAAATGCACAAATTTATAACTGAATGAGCATCGATTTCAAATGTTAAGTATCTCATGACATTGTTTTATGATAACAATGTTGTGGTACAGTTCGTAAAAGAACCTATAATTCACTAGAAGTCAAAAGACATACTCTAAAAAGTTCTACATAATAAAGACAGTTTATCAACGTTGAAGAGAGTTGATTGACAGAATAGAAAATTAAAGCAACATAGAGTAACCATTCACTAAGGAACTGTATCGATTAGTTTTCTCAAAAACCGATCAAAGGAGTTGGAATAAGATTCCATAATTGACCCTAAGTTAAAGTGGAAGATTGATAGGTTAGGGGTATGTCGTAGTTGCACTTATGTAATTTGTTATACATATCTAACTCGATAATCAATCTTGTTCATCGTAAAAGGTGTATTATTTCTATTTTATACTTGCTATATTATGATAAAATCAATCAAATAACTAACTAAAAGTATATTAAATAGAAAATCCTTGAATGATATGTTATGTGATAATAATTACAATGCAGTGTAATCGTGCGAAATTTATCACATTAAAATGACATATTATTTTAAGTACTTCTAATTAAGATGTTTCAAGATGAGATATCGATACATCCTTGAGATCAGATGTAAAAACTCACACTTTCAGACACATCAATACAAAGCCTATGGTAAATTTTGGACTCACGTCCTGCCAAGATATGCTAGTTGTTGGTTTTTGAAACATTACAGAGACTTGAAACAAATTGACTTCAGGACCATTGGAGAAATAGGTTCACTTTGCTGCTTCAGAGCTTCACGGTTTGGACAGGACCTTGAAATATGACCTTTCTTCTTGCAAAGGTAACATTAATATTCTTGAAACTTTCCCCTTTATTCTCTCCTAGATTGAGTTTCCTTTCATTTGAATTGTTTCCACTTGCATTCCCACTGGTTAGGGCTACTAGAGTAGGCTTCTTGTTTTCCCAGGCCTCATACCTCAGAGCCATATCAAATAAATCCACAAAAGTACCTTTAACATGAGTAGTCGTTTTCTCATGGTACTCTTCCCTCATACCCAAACAAACATCTCGTTTTTCTTAAACGGGATGTTGAACAATTTTGGTCCAAAACAAGATAGCTCGTCGAACTTCGTCTTATATTCTGCTATAAATAAATCCCCTTGCTTCAAGTCCATGAAATTTGGTACATTCTTGTCCTTCCTACTGTTGGAAAGAATTGGTCCTCAAAAACTTCTTTAAATCGGGTCCACGAAAAATCTTCTTTTGGAAAATCTGCAGTAAGAGAGTCCCACCAAGCTATTGCTCTCTCTTGCAGTTGCCATGCTGCTAAGAACCTTTTTTGTTCATCGGATAAACCAAGACCTTTAAAAATCTTTTCGCAAGATCGCAACCAAGGTTGCACTTCCTTGATAGACTTAGTTTCTTTAAATGATTTCCCTCCTAAATTGGTGTAATCATTGCATAAGATTGCAAAATTCACTCTTGGCTGCTCTAGCGCTGCCTCTTCGGCGATCTGAACTCCTCAAGATTTGGGGTTCAACCATTTATTGTCATAGTGCTACCTGCTCCCCTACCATATCTGCCTCCGTTACTCATGTCTTACTACCTTGATATTGTAAGATAATCTTAGAATACTTGGACAAGATAAATCTTGAAAGAAGGGTACTAATCAAACCTATCAAGATGATATATCTATTGGAGATACATACATAATACATACATACATACATACATATATATATACATGAATAAAAATTACAAATATTCACTCTCAAAATTGACCTCAACCCAAAGCTACGTGTTTGCTTAACCTAAGCTCTGATACAAAAAATGCAACGACCACCTTTCTTACACCAAAAACGAGCCATTAAGGTTAGAAGAAAAAGAAAGATAAGGAGAAAACTACACAATCATAGAATCTCACTACGGATCAAAACACCATATAGTAGGTAACATAAGATATTACATTGTCATTTCCATATAATCATATATCAGAGCCATCACATTACAACCTTCAACTGGCCAGTTATAACTACCTACCCATACAGAATACATAGATCATATATAAATACAGTGGAATAAGGCAATAAGTAGCTAACGGGAAAGCCACCTGCTCTAGCTCCTTCAAAATGCTTCCGCAAGAAATCTGAATCACTTGGCCACTCATACAAATTTGAGACCCAAGAGTTTTATAAAAAGTAAATAAAACTCTGTGTCGGGCATGGGTCTGTGTGAGTCAATTCAAAACAACTTAAATTTTTACTTTTATAAAACCTATGAAAACAAAAGTATCCCGTAAGATCACGCCATACATAAACACGAACATGTTTTTACCTTACAATAACTAAAACACTTTATATAGAAATCCAGTGATATTATCATAATGTCTAGCGTTTCCAAATAAATAATTCACAGAGCTGAAACTGTTACATTAATTAAATTCCAACATAACAGGTATACAGCTAAGACCGAAGGCACTTATTGGGAAATTGATTCCACACAATGACTGGGCTACTGGAGTACCGCCCATCACGGTGCATCTCTAGATAAATAACATCAAGGTCGAACCTATTGACCCTTGTCAATACAAGACCGCCCTGCTCTTTACTGGATAGTACCGAATAAGGTCACCCCTTTGGTTGGGATTAGCAACCGTATCGAAGCATACATGAGTTGATAGTATGGACTCTAGATAAGGATGGCGTTATCCAAATGGAAGCGGCTCACCTAGACTTGCTACATCTCCCCTGTTTTAGTCATTCCTAGTGGATGACGCCTGAGGCTACGTTTACCAGTATTATAGCATTGCCACTTGGAATGCTAACATTACCTTCCATATGTTGACACAATGTCAGTACTTATCCATACAACTCATTCAGGAGATGAACAAACAGAAGGCACTATCTCCACTACACCCATTTTGGAATCACTCTCAAGGTTAGTAGCAGATAGCCATTGCACTTCAAAGTCTTCATCTTGGACCTTTAATTTACTATTTATAATTCGAACGTTTACGTCAGTTCGAAGTGTTTTTCAGATAACAGCTAATATTTGATCCTGTCTCTCCAACCTAACGTTCGATAATTTTAAGGGGTCAAGTTGTTTATAGTGGACTATTCCACAATTAGGGTGTAAGACTTACATATGAACATACATTTCAAATGCTCAGATTATCATGACCTGCTTATCGAAATTAACCCCGTGTATTCATCACGTTCTCGAAATGCGGTATTTGTGATATGTACATGTCGACTTACGTTTAATAAAATGTGTCAACGTTTTATTACAACTAATTTTATTCATTTGGCTACTTAACAGCATGGACAAGAGATCGATGGTTTTAAAACAATTTACTTAACGAAAAAACTTAGTTAAAAATAAATAAGCGATAGAGTTTTGAAAAAAACTTTAAAATAAATAAACCTTAACCAAATCATAAGTTTAAAACTTAATTAAACTTTAATTAACATTAAAATGAATCAAAATCATACTTTGACTTTGAATTCATTTAAAATTAAACTTTAATTTAAATAACATTCATTTCAGAAATTAGACCATAATTAAGTGAATAATCAACTTAATTAAATAAATAATTCTAATTAAATAATTAGTAAGTAAAAATTAATTTTCTTTTATCTTAGTTAACCATTATTAAACTTACCTAATTAAAAAAATTTAAGTTTAATAATAGTTTCTTAAACTCTAATTACTTAACTTAATTAATTAACTAAAATTACCCTAATTAATAAATTAAATTATTAAATAATTAAAACTTAAAACTTAAAATTTTGACTCACTTAATTAGTTTGAAATGAGTTTTCAAAAACGATCCAAAAGAAAACGTTTTAAAACTTGAAATCGTGAAATTTTTCGAACTACATCCATAGCGACAATCACTATGAATGCAATTCGCTAGAATTAATTTCTAGGTGAATACTCCATTTTAATTCTAGCTATTACATGTTTGAAAATATAATTGTAAGAGTTTTGAAAAATTAAAAAAAAGGTGAAAACTTGGAGAGAGAAAAATTTCCCAAATCTGAAGCTAGAAAAAGAGCTCTTGTTTTTCAAATTAGATCTCAAGTCCTTACAACTTTTCAAAGTGATAACTTCACAACATTTACGTAACATATACTTAGTTTTGGTTTCATAAGCACATTACCATCATATCATAACTAACCATTTACATATCCATATCCAAAACATATCATTTAATAACTAAATTATAAATCCAAGCTCAACCATGACATATAATCATACACCATCAACACAACATGACAATTCAACACAACAACCATTATATTTTCATAACATATAGTTCATCAAAATCAAGTATTTTTCTTTTCCAAAATGAAAGTTTTAATTGCCGAAACTTTTTAAATTCAAGATGAACTTTTGCCAAAACTTGAAAACAATTAAGAAACATGCAAATTTGAAACTTTGGTTGCTCGAACACACAAAACGGGCTCAGCCAAGTGGGCTTTGGGCTTGACCTAAGCCTTATTGGGTACGGTCATGTGAAGTTCGGGTGAATGGTTGCTTATAGTTTGGAAGAGAGGTGTTGTAGAAGACGTAGAATTTTTTTTATTACCTGAAGAAGATATTTTAGCCAAAAGAAGTGCTTTTTTTCTATTTTTAATGAAGAGGAAGCCATGGATGTTTTGCTTAAGCTCTTAGGAATTTTAAAGTAGAGAAAGAGAATGTAAAATGGAAAAAATGAAATTTAGCGGGTATATTAGGCTTACGAAATTATAAATCATATAAGTGCTTATATTAAAATATATGTATGCATGCACTACCATCTCCTCTCCACCTCTAATTTTGTCCACAACATGCACCACCCCCTCCTTGCACCATTCATGCCATATCGTATGTATTTAAAGAGAGTTTTATATAAGTTAATGTGCATATATACTTTTTTTTGCAAGGAAAGCGGATTTGACTGGGCCTTACCAGGTTAATTAAATAATAAACAGAAGTGAAAAATGATTATGAACATGCTCATAACCACAAAGCAAAGAAAATACACACAACAATAACAAGCAGGCACAAACAAAAAGGAAAAACAAGACTACCTCCATCTCTCCATGTCTGCCACAGTGAAGTAGTATTTGCTTAAAGCCATCCCTTAACGTATATTGTTGCATAGGGCAATCCATAATTGTGAAAAAGACTTTGATTTATGGTCAAAACATCTCATGTTTCTTTCTTCCCATATAAGGTTAAAATACAACTTTAAAGTGAAGCCCTTACATTTTTCTTCCACTTCTGAGCCTTTCTAATCCAGCTCCATTCACAAGTAGCATCACATGATGATAAACTCAACCCCAAATTATTAGCAAGCCTGGTCATAGATTCAGTAGCATAAGGCACATAAAGAAAAGATGTTGAGTGTTCTCAATATAGAGATCGCAGTAAACACAGAGAGGCTCCACACTCATACCATACTTGATCAATTTCTTCTTAGTTAACAAAGCATTCATCATCACTTTTCACGTCATAAGTTTATCTCTACTAGTTGAAATAACACTCCAAACAACTTGATTCCACCTACAGCTCTGCATGTCATTGTGCTCAGTTATCAAATTATAAACATGTGAAATGGTATGAGACTTACCATTCTATATTAGCATTTTCTCTTCAGCATAAGGATAAAAATTGGCACTCATTGCATTCCACATTTGTCTTATGTCTTGGTTGCTAGAGTAAGGTAGATGCAGTATACCATTGTTGATGTAGTCGCCTAGTTTAGCATTCCTGTTAATACCAAACTGAACGATATTCTGGTGAGAGAACTTAAGAGATAATATTAGCCCGTAAACCATCCATGGTTCATCCCAAAACCTCCTACTACTAGCATGCTTGAGTGAAAGCTTAACATAAGGAAAGAATAAGCTTCTCAAATTAAGTATTTTCCTCCATATCTAGCTAGCATTCTATGGCACAGCCATAGTAAAAACATTTGGAACCAATGTTATGCCTATGAGCCCATTCAATCCATAAACTTGCCTTGCTACTAAACAAGGAGTTAAAATGCACACTTACTGTAGCTTTATTCCAGCTTACCATATTGTAAATTCCAAGTCCTCCCTTCGTTTTGGGCTGCTCAAATTTAGTGGAAGAACATGGCACTATTTTTTTTTGAAATCATATATCCCATCCATAAAAACCTTAACATTGCACTTCTAACCATTTCAATTAACTTCAAGGGTAGAATAAAACACCTGGCCCAGTAAACCATCATAGAGAAAATAACAGATTTAATTAGCACCAACCTTCCTACCCAAGAAAGGAATTTGCAAGCCCATTTCTTCAGTTTGAAGCGATCCTATCATACAAAGGTAAACAGTTAGCAACTGTAACTCTGCTTGTGCAAAGTGGAAGGCCAAAATATGTCATGTCATTACTCATGGGCTGTAGAACAGAAATGGGCTGCGGACCAAAAGTGATGGTCAACAATCTGGCTTCTTCATGACAGATACCAGAAAAAAGAATGTATGATTTATTATTATTGAGGTTCAAACCTATCATGTGGTAAAATGATTCAAGAGTGCTCTTAATACAAGCTAAAGAATTCAATTTTGGTTTGGTAAAGAGCATTATGTCATCAACAAAAAGCAAGGATGTGATAAGAGGGTTTGAGCACTTAGGGCGGAGATGTATTTCATTATTTCTAAACTTGTCTGTAATCATATTGGTGAATACTTGCGTAACAGTGATAAATATGTAGGATGATAATGGGTCACCTTGCCTTATTCCTTGCTTGCTTCTAAAATAGCCTGAGGTACTGCCATTGTATTTAGGAGGAAAACATGGAGTGGATATGCATTCACACTCAAGAAACAAACACTTTAGTAAACCCCATAAGAGACATAATTCTAACAATTAACACCTATTGAACACTATCATATGCCTTCTTCAAGTCAAGCTTCAGCATAGCACCAGGGGTAGCATTAACTCTACTGTATCCCTTAAGTAATTCATGTGCAAGCATCACATTATCTAGAATATTTCTCTTAGGAAGAAAGGCAGCCTAGTTCTTAGTAATTATTCTATCAAGCACAAGCATCATCCTAGAAGAAAGTATCTTAGAGATAACTTGTACATGACATGACAACATGATATGGGTCTAAAGAAGTAATAGAAGTCGCTGGCTTTTGCTTGGGTAATAGGACTAGGTTAGTAGCATTCACCTCACTCATCAACTTTAACTTTTCAAAAAATTATGAACAGCGGCACAAAAGGCATCCTTAATAACATCCCAGCTATATGTGAAGAAAACCACATTGAACCCATCCGGCCCTCCTGCAGATTTTTTTATTCATAGAAAATAGGATTTCTTTTTCAATTTCATCATTGGTAACCTTAGTGACTAGCATTAGGGCCTCATCAACTTGCACTGAAGGTAGATGTATTTGTGTTAAGTTCTCCAAGTTAGGCAAAAAATTGGATGCATTACCAAGCAAATTCTCAAAATATTTGAGCAATGCATTATCAACTTCCTTTGGATAGCTTTGTAGCACCCCTAATTCATCATAAATAGTACAATTTGCTCCTTAGATTGCGTCATTTTTAGCGAGGCATAGAAATAAGAAGTATTCCTATCACCCTCTATTCCCTATTTCTGCCTTGTTCGCTGCCTTATCATGCAACCTTCCACTGCCATAGCATCATTAAGGGCAGCAAATAATCTTGCTTCCTCACTAGCAGCTTATAAGTCATCAGGATTGTCCATCATCAGCTGCTGAGCCTGCTTGAGTTGAGTCCTCAAATTGTCAGTAGATTTACTTCCATTCCCATATTTTTCCTTAGCCCATTTCTTCAATGCAAACTTGGCTGCCTTCATTTTCCTGCAAAAAATATACATTGGGTTGCCAACAAAATTATTATCCCATGCATTAATTATAATATTATTATACTCAGGTGCTTAGATCCAATCATTATAAAATTTAAAGCTTTTTTTCTCATTTACCGCCTCAATTCCAGTGTGTATAATTAAAGGAGAGTGGTCGAATAGGACCGGGAATGATAGGTGGGAAGATAAGGTCTGTCGGGCTTGAAAGTTGGCAAACAAGTGATCTATGGTTGTGTAGGTTCTCATTCCAGATCTACTTCTATTATTCCATGAAAATTTAGCACTAGATCAACTGATATGGATATGGGAGGATGAATAGATAAAGTGATTTAAAGGGTAAATGTCTCTTGGTTGAAGTGGGACGCCTCCATGCTTATCATTAAGACTAACCACCAACCAAGATGTGAATCTTGCCTGAAGGCAGGAAGAAGATTGATGAAATTCTACCTTGAAACTAGTGAATTGCGGGTATAAACAATGGCGAGGTAGAAAGAGCAAGGATAAGATTGTTTGGTAGCATGAAAGTGCATTACGTGAGAGGTTGAGAGAATTGGAGTTAGAGTAAGTTTGGAAGGATCATGAAGCATCATAATCCTTCCATATGCTACATCATTGAGGTTGTGATTAAGGGAACAGAATGGATTGATTCTCATGGCAACCGCTTTGGTTAATTGTAGATTTAATTTAGTTTCCAGAATTGCAAGTAGAGACAGCTTGTTCATAACTAGTATTCTTTTTTGCTTGGTCCAACTTGGTGGTGTTGCATGCAACAAAGAATTATGGCTAACCAAGCGTTTTGTTAGCATCAGTTTGGCATAACATTTTGTTAGTACTAGGTGTGTAAATTTGTATATGAATGATTATTGTATATGAGTTTGGTCATTTTATTAAAAAACTATTGTATTAGAATGGTTATGGATATCTTATTTAATTATATGATTAATTTTTTTTCATTATTTGAATATGATGATTATGTGAGTGATTGTTGATTGATATAGTAGAAATAAAATAGACCATCAACAGGAAATGATAGCATGAAAAAATGGTACAAAATGATCAAAAACTTTCAATAGTGTTTCAAAAATGCTACAAAAATACATATAGTGACGTTGAGTAAACGCAACCGTAAAGTAGGGGTAAAGTTGGAAACTCTATTGGTAGCGCCAAAAAACCTTTTGGTAGCATTTTAAAAATGCTACAAACGATTTATGGTGGCGTTTGAGAGACACTGTAATAAAATAATTTATAGTGACGTTGAAATAAATGCTACTAAAAATCATGGATTTTTAGTTGCGAGCTTTATCACGGCGTTTAGCAAAACACTACCATAAGTTTTGGTAGTGTTTTTTGTGTGCCACCAAAATTAAAATTTCTTATAGTGAAAGTTGTTTAGCAGTCACCTTTTGAGGAATGATCTGAAATGCTTTTTCCAATTGTCGCAAATATGTAATTCTTTACTTCTCAGTGTTTAAGCTTTAGCTCCATCCGAGCTGTCCTCCATACCTCCGTCTCTCTCATTTTCTTATTCATGGTATACGGATCAATGAGATGCCATGACTACTTAAAGTAGAGTAAGTTCTCCATCAACATCTGCCAATGATCATAATCTCCATCAAACTTAGAAATACCGAACAAATTCTTCCCTTCACTCAACATCCTTTTAGTTTCCTCTTCTCTTTCTGTTTTTTCACATGCCCCTTTTTTAAAAATCACGCCATTCTTTCTCACTTAGAGTCGGGAGCATTGTCATGGCTCTGATACCAATTGTTTAAAACAAAGATAAATCGCAACACGAACATATAGTATTAGAGAGTGAATCTCTACTTTGTTTAATAGGAAGCTTTCAACTATATATATATAACCTTTTACATAGAAGTGAAACTAAACAAAAATATCGACATTTGAATCTCTTTAAGAACATGGAACAAAATAGAATTAAAAAGGTCTAAGCTTATAAATTCCTAGGGAATAGGTCTCTTATTAAGAAAATAAACCTCTAAAACATGAAATAGTAAAACATTCCATCAATTATTTGAAAATGAAATTACCATTAAAGACCTTATTAACGCTAGAAAACAAATACAAATGAATACGGAAACAACTTCAATCCAGGAGCAGGGTACAAAGAACAACACGGTAGAGTTTATAGTGCATCGCAATGTGAACCAAAGGTTTCGGTCCAAGCCATTCCAGGCAAACACATACAAAAAGGTAGCAAAGCAGGCGTGAACAAAGACTATTTGATTGAAACCAATAATCCTAATGAACCAGACCAAAATTATGTTATTAATTAAAATCTTAAAACAGTGAAGTCCATAGTTTCAAATATTACAATAGTCCCAATTATTACATTCGAATAGTCAAAAGCAAATTCATCTTTATATGCAAACAGTAAAAGAAAAATCAACAAAAATATTTGCATATGATACAAATGAAGAATTTCCTATCACAAGGATCGTAACAACCCACATTTTCGACCCTCAAAAGTTGACATTAATACATCGGTATTCATGTGTCAAACATCCGAGTGCCGGAAAGACAAATTGTTTGGAGAGAAGAAAGAAAAGACAGAACAGAATCTCACATCGTGACGAGTAATATATAATATACCACAGACATTTACAAAGAAAACTGTAACATGCATACAACAATAAGAGTAACTAACCAATCGTCAGCCTGGACAGTTATAACAACCTATCTTCATAAATGATGATAAATATAAATAACCAATGAATTGGAAATAAATAAACGTTAATATGTCTGGGAGGCATCCAACATGACTCTTGAAGCTCTAAAGCATCCATAGATGAATCTGAAAATATGCTCGGTCTGACCAAAGCGTTATACGAAAATAACGCATGGCTCATTCTGGTAAACCAATGTGGCAGACACATATTATTATATGGATTTTAATGTTATAAAACTTTTCAATAATAAAGGTATCCTGTAAGACCATGCCGCACATAAACATGGACATGTTTTTATCTTATGATAACCAAACCATATTGTAGGAAATCTTTTAGTATTATAATAATGTATATGGCTTAAAATAAATATATAACATAACTGGAATGCTTGCATCTCATGTCTAGCATTGTTGGGCACAACAATGTCCGTAAGGCACTTATTGGAAAATGAATGGCATACAATAACAAGGCTATTAGGTACTGTCGACCACAATACACTTATAGAAAATCCGATGGCTTCATATGGACCCTTGCAAATTAAAACTGGCCTACCTCATACTGGATAGTACCGAATATGTCAACACCTCGGTTGCTTCTCAACCTTTTCCCGAGAGCTCTCGTGCGAATACCAAATCCATAAATAGTGATCTAGAAAGGTGATACTCATACCCTAATGGTGCAACCCATATAGCCCTAAAACATATTCTTTGTTTTTAGTCATTCTCAATTGTAAGGCTCGAGGCTACATTTTACCTTTTTAGAAAATCTCAGTTGGACTGCTAACGTTGCACTTTCAGGCAACAATGAAGTGCTAACATTCATTCATACAAAAAAATTAGGTATGAACAAACCAAGGACATTACTTCTACTGCATCCATAGGACTAGTAGCAAGCAAACCCTTGCATTTCAAAGAACACCATCTTCGATTCCACCATCTTCAAGATGTCCTAATTCGAACGTTATGTCGGTTTGAATTGGTTTTCGGACAACATATCTTATCCTAGTCTCTTCAAACCAACAACAATAATTTTTAAATCTGACCGACATTTGATAGTCGGTTAACTATCCATAAACGAACAATTCAACCAAAGATTTAACCAAGAATGGTGAAGTACAAAGCAACCACTAAGCCTCTTTATTAATCCTTTCATTAGCTAAAACCATTTTGTAAATTCTTGTATTAAATTACTTTTACAAAGATATTTTCACAAACCCCCTCTACTCTTTTCAATACTTGAAAAACATTGATATATTTATCACAGCTGTATAAGTATACTCATAAAACATTCCACCTTCAAAACTTAGAAACTTTTCCGTATAAGTATATTCACAAACAACAACATTTCCAGTACTTAGGAAATGTATTCATATAAGTATCTCAATGGTATATGTATTTCCACAAATCTCAAGAACGATTCCATTTTTTGAATCCATAATCAATTGGCATAAAACATATATCATTTAAAAACATTAATAATAATAAAACCAAAATGTATTCGTTTTGGTGTAAGTAAATGATCATATAGAAATTAGACCAAATATACTTACCACCACTTTTCGATTTTAAACAGTACTATCATTGATTAACAATGTAGTTGCACAAGTTAGCGTATTATCCTTACCTCGACATATAATCTTAATTCTCAAGTTAGCGTATTATCATTGATTAACAATGTAATTCTCATTTTCTTTATAAAATTCCTTTTTATTAATCTCTTTTATATTTACAAACACCATTTAAAAATTCATTTATAAAATATCATTTATAAATATCCTTCATAAAATATCATTGATAAATCTTCTTTTATAAAATATCAAAGTATAATTAGAAAACTCCTTCTATAAATCCTGAAGTACAATTATAAATTCATTTTATAAGTCTCCTAATAAAATATAAATCTATAAATATATTATCTCGTATATTTATCACAAACCTTCAGTTTCAAGATGGAACCAAATACTTTCCATAAAACTGATTATTCCAAATATCACTATAAATTTACAAATGTAATTTATCCTTCTAGTTTATCAAAATGATATTAATTTCCTTTTTATAGAATATCACTTGTAAATCTGTTCTTTTATATACAAAATTACCCATTATAAACTATATTTTATATAAAATAATATTTATAAATCTATACTTTTATACAATGTTTCATAAATATTTATTCCAAAAATATTTATATCTTCTTGCAAAACAAAATTACTTTATTTCTTCGATGGATTGGCTAGATAAGCGTAAGTTGTTCTGATTGGTAAAGAAAGAACAGTTTTCTTTGAAATTAGGCGGGGTTGATCGCAAAAGTGACTAGCGATAGTTGAGTGATCTCTTGGGTTGTTAGAGATTTTCCCAGATGTCTTAAAGAGGTCGGAGGTTTGTTCGCATATGGAGATTGAGTTTCCTTATCGACTAGGATTCCAGAAATGGTACCGATGGTACAGTTTAATAGAAGGATGGTTCCTTGTGTGAGAGTTTGGTGAAGCATCTCGAGTTTTTGGGGAACTTCTGAGTTTTCTCTTTATGGATCTGTGGAACCATATTTCTGGGATGGATGTCCAGTTTGTGCTCGTGTTCATCATCAACATTTTCATCTACCCCAGATCAGAGTTGTGCAGCGAAAGCAGTTTAAGAGAGCATCTGTTTTTTCTTTTCTGGATTGGAGAAGTTGTTTTCTACTAATGGTAATAGAGTTTGATCTTGATTTTGGATTGAGCTTGAGAGGATCATTCTATTGGGTTGTTTTTGGTCCTGTTTGTTTTAGAAGCATCAGCAAAGGTTGAGCTGATCAGGAAAAATGAAGGTGACCTAGGATCGTCAGTAGAATTTTGTGGATAAGAGACTGAGGAACTTGGATTTCGAAGTCGGAGATTTGATGTTGGATAAGTTTTCTCCGATAGAAGGAGCTATAAGTTTGGTAAGACTGGGAAGTCAG
Organism: Allium cepa; assembly: GCA_030765085.1. Lineage (NCBI taxonomy): Eukaryota > Viridiplantae > Streptophyta > Magnoliopsida > Asparagales > Amaryllidaceae > Allium > Allium cepa. The sequence goes on along the minus strand of CM060935.1, from coordinate 724,743,263 downwards.
CTTCGAGGTATTTTGGATCTTTCTGTGTTCTGGAAGGATAAGTGCTTTGATTTTCAGAGTTGAATTGCCAGTTTGGAAGACTGGGATTTAATGTATTTCACGTATCTCTGAGGGAGTACGTGTATGATCCATCTCTGGTTGTGGAATCAGCAGTTCTGGAAGATTTGGTAGTTGAGTCAGACTTGAGTGTGGTCTGATATCCTGTTAAGTTTTATAAATCTAGATGAGTAGGAGCTCTGTAGCTTAGTAGTATAGATTGTTTGGATTCTGTAGAGCGTGTATCCCAGTATTTATACTTGGAAACTCTAAGAAGTTCTATCCAAAATTTTGTCTGGACAGTTAGATTTGTTTGATTGAGTAAATTGGTTGCTTTGGTTATTAGCATATGATTGATAATATATGCTTGTAATTTAAAATTAAATCTTTGATAGATTATTAAATTATCTTTGCTTTTAAATTTGGGGACGAAATTCTATTAAAGGGGGAGGAACGCGATGACCCAGAATTTTGGGCAATATCAATTTAATAATCCGTGTTAAAAATTAAATTGATTTAATAATCTTTGTCAATAAAATTTGAATTGATTTAATAATTTTCTTTGATTAATAATTAATTGGTGAATTTATCTTTTAAAAGCTAATAAAATATTTTCTATTTATAATGTATATATATTTGTATATATTGTAAATAGAAGAACTTTGGTTTGAATTTAAAAAATAAAAATATGCTTTCAAATTCTAATATATATTTTTAGTAATTTGGAAATTTGATTTAATTTAATATAAAACGTTTCAAAGATTATTTAAATAAATAATTGTATAGTTTTAAAATACTTAGAAAAAATGTTTAATTGTTTAAATATATCTTAGCTTAAGTTTAAATATAAATAAAAGGTTTGTTTTATTATCATTTTAAATATTTCTTGATATATATGATTTGAAAATAAACAATAAGATAATCTCTTTTATAAATTATTTAAAATTGTCAAATTTGTTATTTTCAAACAATATTAATAATGTATTATTTTAAACAGGTAGATTTGTTATTTTCAAAATTTAAATGTGTAGTTATATATGTATATATAACTTGATTTTTAAATTGGATTTTAGAATTTAATTTGAGTTTGAATTTGAATTAATTTTAAAATTCAAAAGATAGACATTTTAAAAATATTTGGATAAGCTTTTATTTATATATAATAAGTTTTATTACATTTTCTTTACAAAGAATTCATATATGTATTTACATAAGAATTTATTAATTAAGTTAAAAACCTTTATTAACATTTAAAATAAAAAGAAAATACTTAATTACAAGTGTAAATACCTTAAGTAACCTAATAACATGTGTTACGAAAATATTAATTCAAGATGACAAATGTTGTAATTTTAGACAAGTGTCATCTTTAATTGTTGATTTTTTTTAAATCAGCCTTTATAAACACATATGTTTTCTTATCTTCCTCTCCTTTTCTATTCATTTTCAAATGCTAAGAAAAATCTGAAATCAATACTTCACCAATGCCTCGAACTAGAAATCAATTCAATCATTCAGTTTTCAAGATCAAAAATCAAAACTTGTTCATCTCTTAAAACCTGAAAATTTAAAACCACGTACAAACTCCTCTCAAAACACAATCTGTATCACCCCTCAAACCAGAAAACTTGTTTCATTTTCAAACAACTTCAGCCTGTACAAAACTCAAACTAATAACTCAAACATCTTCATTTTCAAATCTAAGAACAACAAAAGACTGCAAGACATTGTCTTCAACTCTGAAAATCTTTTTGAAGCAATCTGGAATCAAACCTGCAATTTTCAAACTATTAGCCTCCAAGCAAACCTTAGTTTCAAACAGAAGCAAGATAAAAATCCAGTAACAAACATTCAAGTTTACAAAACAAATCAACTCAACAACCTGGAAATCAAAGAAGCAATTCATGTTAGCATTCAAAAGCTATTTTAAAATTGGTTGCTCTGTTCATCATGCATGCCGGGTGAGTAACATCACTTTTAAAATTTAAGTATATGAAATATGTTACATGTTCATATCTGGAATTGTATGTTTTGTATGTTTTTATTGGTGCATTTATGTGTATATATATGATTGAATGGATGTTTACTTGGATGTTTATCAATGATTTAATTGTTCTTGGTTTCAAATTTAAGAATACAAACAAAATTTATTTTCTCTTGATCTAGCTTTGGTTTGGGTCTATAGCTCAGTTAGGTAGTGCACCTCGTTGGCTGTTTCGAGGTGGGAGCAGTGAACAACTGAGAAAGGTAGCCTCGTGACTCCCTCCGAGGACCGGGGATGAACTTGGATCTGCTCTAAGAATCGTAATAGCTTGATCGCAAGCTGAAACTATTTCAAACTTACATACTAATAAAAAGGGCCTTCAACCACACAACATTGGCTCTTCGATTTTCTACTTATTTTTTTTATTCTTTATTTCATTTCGATTACTCTTTCGACCATACAAAAAACTCTAATTGTCACGTTCAAAAAAAAATTCAATTGAGGTTAAGGAATTCTCAATAGGAGCTCAATGGTAGAGCGATCGGCCGTTAACCGATTGGTTGTAGGTTCGAACCCTACTTAGGGAGATTTGATTGATTCACAAAGCTGATTCAGAATTTCTTTCATTCCAAGCATAACTTGGATCCGTGTACTTCATATTAGCCTGGAGGGAAAAGAAGTGCAACCTTCACCAGAACCTGAGTCATTCTTTGATAAAGGATCACTATGAGTCAGACTCAATAGAATTTGATCAATCTTTTTTCTGCCATTAAGGTGGAGAACTGAGCTAAGAATCTCACTTATCAGAGTCAATTGTGGAAGAATCCTTAATACCAAGAAGTGAGCTAAGGAGCTAGTGGACCCGGACCTGTTAAAGAGTTTAGTTGCCTTGACTTGTCCTATCATTTTTAAAATATCTCAATGGCGGTTCCATCATTTATAATCGGATTTAAGACTTAAACAAAACTTGTTTGTTTTAGCATAAATTTTAGTTTAAATTTTTTGTTTAAGTCAGGATAAATTTAAAACGGCTCTGGAAAGTAAAATAATAGAGCAAGCTTAATATAAAGTATAAATTCAAACATCATGATTCAATGTTTCAGGCTTAGGATATGAAACCTCATCCAAGAATATGATTTTTAAAACTCAAGCCATAATTTTTAGTTTGGCTTTGAACGAGTATGGTAGAGTTGATCAGAATTTGAATTTTGAGTGGTTTCTGGTGATCTCGATGGTCTGGGAGTTCGGGTTTCCTTCCGATGGTAGTTGAGTGATCGGGGACTTCGGCAAAATTGTCAGAAAGGTGGATAGATCATCGTGGTAGCGGCGGTGGAGGATTTAAGTCTGTAGCCCTAGTATTGATTTGGTTAGGTATTTTGATTGGAAAAACTTCCCTGGATGATCGAGTTCAACAAAACTCAGGGAGACGAAAGCTTGGACGTCGGTGAAGTAGTGGCTGGAGCTTCTGATTTTCTGGTGGCCGGAGAAGCGAGCATGAGGTGGTTACAGGTTTGAGTGATGGTTTCAGGATTTGGGTTGAACACTTGAATTCGATTTCGATTTTGTTAGCAGTGTTCTGATGATCGAGATAGGGTGTGAGGTCGAACGTCGATGTGAAGGGTTATCGTAGATGATCGGAGGTGGTCGGCGGCACCGTGCATGTGCACGGTGCATATCTGGGTTTTGATGAAGTTGGGTTGAGCAGTGATTTGTACTCGAGTTTTACTCGAGTTGTTTAGGGAATTGCACGAAGTAATGTGAGGTTAGACTCGAAGCAATCAAGTGTTGGCTCGGGTCACGTTTTGGTTACAGGTTTTAAAACTGTCAGTGTTTTTAAAATTTAAAATGAATTTTAAAAAAAAATGTAAAGTTAAGATTAAAACAAAGTTTTAATCTGGATTCAAATTTATTTTGTATCCTAGTTTGGAGATAAATAAGTTTTTTTTAAATTTAAATGTTTTAAACAACTTTAAATGTTAAAGTATATTTTATAAAATGATTTGAATTTAAAATGAATTTGGTTTAAAACTCTTTTAAATTTCTTTTATAAGACATGTATTTCTTTAACATGAGCTTTAAAAAGTTTTTGAATTGTTCTTAAACTTTGTTAAAGTTAAATTTCTATTCATTTTAATTCTTAAATTTAAAATGGAATTCAAAAGTAAATTTAAAAGTAAATTGTTTTTAAATGTTTTGTTAATGACAATTAAGTCATTAATAAGAGAAATGTTTTATCTTAAAGTTAGTTAAGATTTAGTGATTTGGGATAAATTAAATTATTAAGGTAATTAAAGGATAATTCATTAATTTAATTTGTTAATGATTTAGATTAATTAATTAAGTAATTATGGGTTTAAATTAATTAATTGAGGTTTAAGTAAATTCATTAAGAATTAACTAATTTGTAATTAAGACCATTAATTAGATAAGATTAGATTATTAACTAATGATTAGAAATTAATCAATCAAGTAATTAGGATTAATTAATTTACAGTCAATCACTTAATTAATTAAATAATTAGAGATTAATTAATTGGTTATTAAAGATTAATTAATTTGTAATTAATAATGATTAATTTAAGTTTAATTGCTTAAGAGAAGTAATTAAAGAATTATTAATAGTTAATGAAGATCATTAACTAGGGATTATTAGATAATTAATAAATGTGATTAATTTTAATAATTAATTATATTAATTAATTAAAGATAATCATTTATGGAAATTATTTAAGTATAGTTACTTAATGGAAGTAATTAAGGAATTAATTACTCAACGCAATTAATTAAAGTAATGTGATTAGTTAAAGTTAATTAATTTAGTTTAATTAATTGAAGATAATTACTGCGTGATTGGTTAAGCATAATTACTTAATGTAATTACTGAAGTATAATTACTTAGTGAAGTAATTGAGATGGGTAATTACTGGATGTAATTAATTGAAGTATGGTAATGGTTTGGATTAATTACTTTTGTAATTAATATAAAGGATAATTACTTAGTGAAAGTAATTTAAAATTAATTACTTAGTGTAATTAATTTAAGAATTGATTAATAAAGCTATTTGAAGATAATTAAGAGATGTAATTAATTAAGGGTAATTGATTACTGAATGAGATTAATCAAGGGTGATTAATAAATTTAATTAATTAAAGATTAATTATTAAATGTAATTAATTAAGGAGTAATTTATTTATTTAATAAAGTAATTAAGGGTAGTTAATTATTGAATGTGATTAATCAAGGTTGATCAATGAATAATTAATTAATGATTAATTATTAAATATGTTTAATAATTAATTAAAGAGTAATTAAGGATCATTAATGAATATAAATAATGATGTAATTAAAGGTTGATTAATTAAGGAATAATTAATAAATGAAGTAGTTAATTAATGTAAGATTAAAGTAACTAATTATAGTTAATTAATTAATGAAGTAATTAAAGTATAATTACTATAAGTAGTTAAGGATAATTGATTTGTGAAAATAATTAAAGGTTAATTACTTAAATGTAATTAAAGGATAATTAATCAAACATGATTAATTAAAATGAATACTTAGAGGATGATTAATTAATTGGATTGTAATTAATTAATGGTTATGTAAGCAAGATTTATGTGATAAAAGTGATTAATTTAATTTATTTTAAATTAATTAGAGATGAAGTAATTAATTTAATTTAATTTAAATTAATTAGAGATAGTGTGATTTATTAATCATTGCTTATGTATGGATGAATGCTATTGATTGCCTTGAATGGTTTGAGATCTCGGATATGAGATAAGTGATACTGTGTGATATGGACGCTTTGGTTGAATTTTGATAATAATGTAAATTATCTATTTGTGATGATAATGTGGATTATCTATTTGTGATGATAATGTGAATTATCTCTCTGTGATATTGTGAATTATCTATCTGTGTGAATATAGATAATATAATTGAATTGTTTTCAACTTTAAAAACAACTTGGACCTAAAAGATGGCGTTTTGATTTCGATGAGATCGGTTGGATATTCGAAAACCACATCGATCCAAATTAACGTTAGGTCGTGAATCTCAAGTGAAGATGAAGATTCAGAGTGCAAGGGTTATCATCATTAACTCTGAGGGTGATTGAAAAATGAGTGTAACGAGATTATGCCTTCGGTTTCGTACGAACCCGGAATGAACTTTTATGGATTGAATGCTTTCAGAACTTCGTCAGGTAGACGATGAGCATTCTAAGAGATGAGTTCTCTAAAGGTAATCGTAGCCTCAAGCCTCATCAACTGGGAATGGTTAAAACAGGGGAGGTGCAGCAAGGCTAAGTGGGTAGCACCCAAGTAGGACAAGATCTTCCCCTGTCTAGAAGTCCCTTTATATTCGGCTGTGTGGGCAGTTGGTTGAAAACAACTGCGGGGTTGTCTTGTTCGGGACGGTCCAGTAAGGGATGGTTCCGGCCTTGTGTTGCAGGGGATTTAGGGTGGATCCTCGGTATGGTGATCTAGGCCATGTACTGTGATGGGCGATACCCCAGTAGTCATGCCATTGTATGGAATCCAAACTCTAATAAGAGCCGTACGTTTTAGTTGTGTCCAACAATGTTGGAACGTGAGATGTAAACATTCCAGCTATTTCTGTATTTTAATTGAAAACCCTAGACCCTATTATAATATCACTGGATTTCCTATCAAATGTTTTAGTTAGCGTAAGGTAAAAACTTACCCATGTTTATTTGTAGGGAGTCTTACGTGATACCTTTTGTTTCAAAGGATTTTCAGAGTTAAGCCACTTTAACCTGTTACTCACACCAGACCCATGTCTGACCCGGAGTTTATCTTCTGTTTTCTTAAACACTTGGGTACTCAAATTTTTACGAGTAGCCAAGGGATTCAGGTTAGCTTTGACGAATTCTGGAGGAGCAATGGAGCAGGAGGCTTCAGCATTTGTAGATATTTGTAGTGTTTCACTGTGTGATCTATGAGTCAATGTTGTGTTGTATTGAGTTGTAATAACTAGACAGGTGTTTATAACTGTCTAGTATGTGGTGTATAATCTGTGTAACTCTGATAGATGTTGTATACTATGTACTATTTTATGTGGTTAATATAATTTATTCGTTGCGCTGTTGAGATTCTGATGTTATTTCTTTCTTTCTTCTCTATCTTTCTCTCTTCTACCCCTTTCTTTCTTAAAGATCATGCGTCTTTCTGTGGAGAGAAAGACGGGTCATCACAGTTGGTATCAGAGCGCTAGGTTGAGTGAATACCTAGGCTTTGGAGTGATTTCTTTCTTGAGAGAGCGTATTTGTAATTTTAATATATATATTTATTTCTACCTATTTGTTCGATTACCTGTTTGGGTTTTCCAATATAAGTTCTAAAGGTAGAATGGATAGTGGTGTGTGTAGCACGACTACCATTGGTAGGAGTCTGATTGTTGAGGGTGGAAGTGTATCTATCTAGACTGTATACCTAATACTGTCTCGAGTAAGCTTTGTTGTGGTGTAAGGATTTCATCAATCTCTGAAGAAAACCTTTAAAAGGTTCGAAGTCCATCTTTGAAGTTGGTTGAGTAGAGTTTGGATCTGTCGGTTAAGCAGAAGCAAGTGATGGTGTCTTAGCAGCCTCAGGAAGTAGTAGCTGTGTGATGAGATGCAGTGACTATTGATGTCTCCGAAGATGTTTCTTTTGGAGCAAGTTTAAGGAAGTGTGTTTGCATCGGTGTTGTGGCTTGGTTCAGCAGGATGTTTGTGTTTGGCATTGAGGCCCGAGTTTCTCGAGGAGCTTCTGTTAAGGAAGTATTTGGCATCTGTGTCGGCAGTGCAGTTCGGAGTGTTCTGTGTGCCGTCAAGAAGGTGAATCTGGCTAAGCAGTTTTCTTGAGGTGGAGTTCAAGCAGATGAGTGGATCCATTTCTTCGATGAATTGGCTAGATAAGCGTAAGTTATTCTGATTGGTAAAGAAAGAACAGTTTTCTTTGGAATTAGGCTGGGTTGATCACAAAATTGACTGGCGATAGTTGAGTGATCTCTTGGGTTGTTAGAGATTTTTCCGGATGTCTTCAAGAGGTCGGAGGTTTGTTCGCATCTGGAGATTGATTTTCCTTATCGACTAGGATTCCAGAAATGGTACCGATGGTACAGTTTAATAGAAGGATGGTTCCTTGTGTGAGAGTTTGGTGAAGCAGCTCGAGTTTTGGGGGAACTTCTGAGTTTTATCTTTATGGATCTGTGGAACCATATTTCTGGGATGGATGTCCAGTTTGTGCTCGTGTTCATCATCAGCATTTTCGTCTACCCCTGATCAGAGTTGTGCAGCGGAAGCAGTTTAAGAGCGCATCTGTTTTTTCTTTCCTGGATTGGAGAAGTTGTTTTCTACTAATGGTAATAGAGTTTGATCTTGATTTTGGATTGAGCTTGAGAGGATCATTCTATTGGGTTGTTTTTGGTCCTGTTTGTTCTAGAAGCATCAGCAAAGGTTAAGCTGATCAGGAAAAATGAAGGCGACCTAGGATCGTCAGTAGAATTTTGTGGATAAGAGACTGAGGAACTTGGATTTCGAAGTCGAAGATTAGATGTTGGATAAGTTTTCTCCGATCGAAGGAGCTATAAGTTTGTGTAACGACCCGCGTAAATTTGATGTTTAAAATGAATTAAATTAATAGGATTTTATTTTAAGTTTAGAAAGAAATAGAAATATTATTTATTTATATGAAGGAGAATGTTGAAAATTAGATGTATCAAAGATAATTTAAAATTTACAAATTAGATTATACATTGAAATTAATTTGTAATAGTGGAAATTGTCGCATTTGGATATAAATGTAAATGAGGGCTAAAATAAATTTTGTAAATGGTGACTTAAATCCTATTTATAGAAATTGGAATGAAATTCAAATGAATTAAGTAGGAAAAGATTCTTACCTGGATATAAAATTTAATATGAGAAATTAATGAAATTATTAAATTGATTTAATGCAATAAAAGAGCGTAAACGGTAATTGGAATAAATTAAGTAATCATGTTAATGAAAGATAATAATTTATGACTTGAATGAAATTCCAATTCATTAAAATCATATAAATGTTATGATTTGATTTTTAAGGGAATATGAGAAATACAAAGGTAAGGATTTGATTAATATATATGTGATTTAATTCAGGTTATTGAATAAAATTGGGAATCCAATTGTAATTGATGGTAATAATGATGGTATTAGCTAATAAATTTAATTTAATACCCATAAATGAATGGACGTAAATGTATACTAGGTTATTTATCCAATAGAAGGAAAGAAAAGAAAATATTGAATTGATTGATGAATAAATATGCATTGAACAGTGATTGGATGTAAAGTTAATGGTAATTGTTTAAAATCAATATAAGACAATGAATTGCGAATTGTGGGTTGATATTAAAGGGTGGATGGAAATGTGATTAGTTATATTGATTGAATATAATTTAAATTTGATGGGAAAGGTAAATGGGTATTTGGTAATAAAATTTAAACGGACTTAAATAGTGATTTTATTTAATTAATGTATATAATAAATAATGATTGAATAAAAACCTATACCTGTAAATATCTATAATTTTGAGTGGAAATAATGAGTTTATAAAATGCGGGATTAAGAGTTTCACAACAATTTTTATGAGTTATATACTTAGTTCATTCAATTTAATTTGTAAATCATTGAAATAAATGGTACGTTTAAATAAATTAAGGTAATAAATGGAGAATAACGTAAATGTTCTTCATAAATATGATGATTTGTGAATAAAGAATGGAAATAAAGTTGTATCAATATATCGGAATTTAATTTATGATAACAAGGTTAATTGCAATTAGATGAGTTAAATATTTAAACGAGAATCAAGCTTTATTTATTCATTTGGATTTAAATATGATTATTTGAATCTATTGAAATAATGGAAAATTGAATATAACATTTTACGTTAATTGGAAATAAAGATGGAAATAGGCAGGTTTTTAACTAAGGGAGGTATATGTAATAATTGCATTAATTTGAAAGCAGAAATAAAATGTTAATGAGAACAAGTATTTAAGATTAACCATCTATTTAGTATATTAAGTTATAACGGATAATCAATTGCAATAATTAAAAATATATTTATTACATTAACGATAATGAAGTAATATTTGAAATTTAATGTTTAGATATTATGCAAATATAAATTTAGATGAAATTGGAGATATTTACATAATGAAGTTATGAATCCAATGATAAATTCACCTATTTAACAATAATAAATGGAAAGTAAATTTAATTTAACTATTGGAAATTTAATTTACAATTTGGTGAAATTAATGAAATTTGGGGAATTTCTAAATTTTAATTCGACAAGTAAAGTTTTGTTTAAATTAGTATAGGTGATTGAAAAAAATTTATAATAATAAGAATGGTCAATTATCAAAGAGAAATGGGAAATTTGATTAAATTGACTAATTTATAATTTATTTATTAATATTAAAAATAGCCATTTTTGTCACGGACTCGGATTTCGACGAAACCAGTTTCATCGGATCCGTATTAGTGAATTATTATAGGGTTTCAAATTTCGTAGCGATCGGACTTGTCGTTTGATCGTACGAACGCAAAACGCCTTGAAATCTATTTAATTAAAATCAATTTGAAATCAATTTGGAAATATTGATTTCAGCATAATTTCTTCATACGATCGAATTTGGATGTGAAACTTTTTTCCATCGTGTTTAGAATATTTTAAATTATCTATTTCGATATATGGGTTTACCCAATTTCGTTCCGGGGTCAGAACGGGCTTTTTGGGCCAACTACCGTTCGACACGTTTATAGTTCGTGCCCACCTATTCTATTGCAGTTTGTCTATAAATATGCTATTATAAACCCTAACCTCCATTCTATCCTCATTTGTTGTATGTTCATTTTCTTCAACTCTTTCTCTTCCTCAATGGATGCAAATTTCAGATCCAATTCTATTCAAAAATCAAATGGAAATTCAAACATCTCAGAAAATTCCAAAAAAATATATGGTGTAGATTTCATCAATACGAATCTACGTGTGGCATCTATTTCTGCAATTGATGCTCGTTTCAGCCAGAAAACTCGGTCAAAGTTCAAAATCACGAAACCCTAAGTTAAATTTGGGGGTTTTTGATTTCGGCCTAAATCGAAGAAATTGAGATGTGGGTTTTGTGGAGAATGGTGTTGGAAGTCAGTAGGAAGTGGACGCAACGCCTATAGTGGCGGAGGATGGCCGAATTTGAGGGTTAGGGTTGCAAAACCCTAACGGCGGCGGTGAAAAGGGGTGGATCGCACGGGGTTCCTGGGATGCGGCTCGTCGAGATGAAGAGGTTGGTGGTGGTCGGCGTTCGTGGCGTGGCCTGAGTTGAGGGCGGCGGCCGGTCAAAAGCACGGTCAAGGGGGGTGCTTGCGTGCGTTCCTGTAGCTTGAAGTCGCGTTTCTCTGTTGGGAGGGAAAACGTGGGTGACGTGGCCTCTTGTTATAGGGTGAATTATTATAAATTTGGTTTTAAGTTAATTTTGAATTTCAAAACGTTTATTCGAATAACTTTTACGTACAACCTCCGATTCACGCGAGATTTTTTTTTGTTAGGATCGTAATTAAATTCCAGATCTTTTGACGCTGATTTGGATAGATTTGGAGACCATCAAATTTTTGGATTTAAATCGGATTTAAATTCGATTTAAATTCAAAAGGTGAGTGTTTTAACCCACTCACAACTTCTAAAATTTCTTGTGTTTGTTAAATTAATTTTAGATATGAGTAGAAATTTATTTATGACTGTTTGGCATGATTTATTCGTCATCTCAGTTAATTCGCATTTATTTAATTTAACTCTTAATTTATTTTATTTATTGCATATAGATTGACAGTTAGAATTTATTTATTTGCATATAACTGCTAGTTCAATAGTTAGGTTTTATTTATTTGCATATAAACTACTAGTTTAACAGTTATTAAATTTATTTATTGAATATAAACTGTTAGTTAATACCTGTATAATTTATATGTTCTATATCGATGATTGTTTAAATTGGATGATGATTGCAAATAATGGTTGATGATTGATATTTGGATGAATGGATGCTATATTTATATTGTATAAACTGCAAGTCATCATGCATTTTCATTCCATTCGGGATTGCGGTTTGAAATGATATACACCCGCATTTTTTTTATTTTAAATTGCGGATTGAAATGAAAAACATCCGTATCACTTGACCTTAGTGTATAAAATTTTATACAGGCACCGCGGTAAATATATAAAATTATTTTTGAAATGTTTTACTATGTTTTTGTAAAGCTATATATATATATATGGTTTATGGGATATTGATTTGGTTATTTATATATATATATATATATATATAGTAAAATTTCGGTTTTTAAGCTTTGTATAAGGTTGATTTGGAGTATAAAATAAAGTTTGATTTTCGAGATCAAATACGATTAGGAATTTATTTAAAATTAAATTTCTGGAGTTTTAATGACTTAAAAAAGAATAAGGTTGGAAGATAAATATTAAGTTAAATTGAAACTAAATGAAAAGTTAGAATTTTTAAAGGATATGATTTTTGTAACTTGATTTTTGTGTAAATTGATTTGAATGAATATCAGGTTAATTTAAATGAATATATCAAGTTTAATAAATTGAAAGATTGTCCAATTATGTAAAGTTATAAGTTTTACTTAAAGGATATTGAATTCATTAAGTAAACATTTCAAGTCTAAATAATAAGTAATTGAATTTATTATATATATGGGATGGTCAAATAAGGTTGTTTTTGAAATGGTGTAATATTTTAGAAACGTAAAAATTTAAAATGGTATTTGGAAGTTTAAATCGATATTTGTAATTGATTTGTGAAATGTAAAGAAGTTATTTTGTTTTATAAAAGTAATTTAATATTTAACCATTTGAGAGATGAAATTTGTTTCAAAGTTATGGCTTTCAAGGTAGTATAATTTGGAAATATTACATTCAAGAGTTTTGATTTCTAAATAATTTACTTTGAAACCACTATGATTTTTGGAAAGAATATATTGGAAAATAAAGATGACATCATATTGTTTTGGGTTTTAAAAGGAAATGATATCGTATTTATATGGGTTTAAAATGGATATTTTATTCTGGTTTTAAAGTTTAAATTATTTTAAATGACTGCGGTGTTATAATAACGTTTGGTTGTTAAAGAGACCGGGATCGGAAGTTTTCATACTCTTTGCCAACTCCGAAAACCACTTTAACAACCATGTACACGGTGGAGATTCCAGAATGAAGTAGGTTGGTGGCGGCGTTTCCTGTAAGGTAAATATGTGGACTCAACTTCCGTGAGTTGGCATAAGGTGGCTAAAACAAGAGCGATTCTCGGGCCAATGAGGTCATTCCTCTGATCGAATGCACTCCTTCGATACTATACTCTGACTTTGGATTGATTCGGTGGCCACTATTGATTTCTTTGATTTTTGGGGGTGTTTGTTCGAGGTGGGCGGTAGCTGCGCGCTGCGCGTTTCCACCAGCCCGGATAGCAATTGGTATATCTACCCTGGCATTGCCTAGTTGTGCTGTGTCACCTACCCTAGCGCGCCTTGTACGAGTTTCTATTTGTGTCGTACCTATGGAGTATCCTCTGGTAGCCTCCCGATCAGGAGGTATTACGGTACTGTATAGACTATTGGCATTATTTGTGTTAAGGGCTATATGGGTAACCCCTTAACGCTATTAAAAAGTAAGTTTATTTTACAATTAGACACTATTATAATAGCGCAGTATACTACATAGTAAATAGTTTAACGGATCCTTAGGAGATGTAAATGCCGAGCATCTCTTGAGTTACTGCACTCATATTTATTTCTGTTAATTTAACTCACATAAGATCTTTTAGTTCTGACTCGAGTGTTTTTGTCTTTTCAAATTCGCTCGGGTCAGTCCGAGCGTTTCAGGATTTGAAGTTTTAGCTCTGGAAGACGAAGAAGTAGATTTGTAGTATTACTGTTATTATTTATACTAGTGCACTACACACTGTTCTGCTGCATTGTTATTGGTATGTGTAACTCTGATATGTATTATATAAATGTTTTGTAAACAGTTTTATAAACTGTATATTTTATTATTATATTTTATCCTTCCTCTGTGAGATTCTATTTTGTTTATTTCTTCTCTGTTTTTCTTATTTACCCCATAACAATCCGCCCTTTCGTATGGTTTGAATCGGCATGTGTGTCGATTTGAAGCGTGCGAAAAGGCGGGACGTTACAGTTTGGTAAGACTGGGAAGTCAGCTTCGAGGTATTTTGGATCTTTCTGTGTTCTGGAAGGATAAGTGCTTTGATTTTCAGAGTTGAATTGCCAGTTTGGAAGACTGGGATTTAATGTATTTCACGTATCTCTGAGGGAGTACGTGTATGATCCATCTCTGGTTGTGGAATCAGCAGTTCTGGAAGATTTGGTAGTTGAGTCAGACTTGAGTGTGGTCTGATATCCTGTTAAGTGAGCAGTTCTGGAAGATTTGGTAGTTGAGTCAGACTTGAGTGTGGTCTGATATCCTGTTAAGTTTTATAAATCTAGATGAGTAGGAGCTCTGTAGCTTAGTAGTATAGATTGTTTGGATTGCGTAGAGCGTGTATCCCAGTATTTATACTTGGAAACTCTAAGAAATTCTATCCAAAATTTTGTTTGGACAGTTAGATTTGTTTGATTGAGTAAATTGGTTGCTTTGGTTATTAGCATATGATTGATAATATATGCTTGTAATTTAAAATTAAATCTTTGATAGATTATTAAATTATCTTTGCTTTTAAATTTCGGGGACGAAATTCTTTTAAAGGGGGAGGAATGCGATGACCCAGAATTTTGGGCAATATCAATTTAATAATCTGTGTTAAAAATTAAATTGATTTAATAATCTTTGTTAATAAAATTTGAATTGATTTAATAATTTTCTTCTGATTAATAATTAATTGGTGAATTTATCTTTTAAAAGCAAATAAAATATTTTCTATTTATAATGTATATATATTTGTATATATTGTACATAGAAGAACTTTGGTTTGAATTTAACAAATAAAAATATGCTTTCATATTCTAATATATATTTTTAGTAATTTGGAAATTTGATTTAATTAAACGTTTCAAAGATTATTTAAATAAATAATTGTATAGTTTTAAAATACTTAGGAAAAATGTTTAATTGTTTAAATATATCTTAGCTTAAGTTTAAATATAAATAAAAGGTTTGTTTTATTTTCATTTTAAATATTTCTTGATATATATGATTTGAAAATAAACAATAAGATAATCTCTTTTATAAATTATTTAAAATTGTCAAATTTGTTATTTTCAAACAATATTAATAATGTATTATTTTAAACAGGTAGATTTGTTATTTTCCAAATTTAAATGTGTAGTTATATATGTATATATAACTTGATTTTTAAATTGGATTTTAGAATTTAATTTGAGTCTGAATTTGAATTAATTTTGAAATTCAAAAGATAGACATTTTAAAAATATTTGGATAAGCTTTTATTTATATATAATTAGTTTTATTACATTTCCTTTACAAAGAATTCATATATGTATTTACATAAGAATTTATTAATTAAGTTAAAAACCTTTATTAACATTTAAAATAAAAAGAAAATACTTAATTACAAGTGTAAATACCTTAAGTAACCTAATAACATGTGTTAAGAAAATATTAATTCAAGATGACAAATGTTGTAATTTTAGACAAGTGTCATCTTTAATTGTTGATTTTTTTTAAATCAGCCTTTATAAACACATTTGTTTTCTTATCTTCCTCTCCTTTTCTATTCATTTTCAAATGCTAAGAAAAATCTGAAATCAATACTTCACCAATGCCTCAAACTAGAAATCAATTCAATCACCTATAATTCAGTTTTCAATATCAAAAATCAAAACTTGTTCATCTCTTAAAACCTGAAAATTTAAAACCATGTACAAACTCCTCTCAAAACACAATCTGTATCACCCCTCAAACCAGAAAACTTGTTTCATTTTCAAACAACTTCAACCTGTACAAAACTCAAACTAATAACTCAAACATCTTCATTTTCAAATCTAAGAACAACAAAAGACTGCAAGACATTTTCTTCAACTCTGAAAATCTTTTTGAAGCAATCTAGAATCAAACCTGCATTTTTCAAACTATTAGCCTCCAAGCAAACCTTAGTTTCAAACAGAAGCAAGATCAAAATCCAGTAACAAACATTCAAGTTTACAAAACAAGTCAACTCAACAACCTGGAAATCAAAGAAGCAATTCATGTTAGCATTCAAAAGCTATTTTAAAATTGGTTGCTCTGTTCATCATGCATGCCAGGTGAGTAACATCACTTTTAAAATTTAATTATATGAAATCTGTTGCATGTTAATATCTGGAATTGTATGTTTGTATGTTTATGTTGGTGCATTTATGTGTATATATATGAATGAATGGATGTGTACTTGGCTGTTTATCAGTGATTTAATTGTTCTTAGTTTCAAAGTTAAGAATACAAACAAAATTTATTTTCTCTTGATCTAGCTTTGGTTTGGATTTAAGACTTAAACAAAACTTGTTTGTTTTAGCATAAATTTTAGTTTAAAATTTTCACTTAAGTCAAGATAAATTTAAAATGGCTCTGGAAAGTAAAATAACAGAGCAAGCCTAATATAAAGTACAAATTCAAACATCATGATTCAATGTTTTAGGCTTAGGATATGAAACCTCATCCAAGAACATGATTTTTAAAACTAAAGCCATAATTTTTAGTTTCGGTTTGAACGAGTATGGTGGAGTTGATCAGAATTCGAATTCTGAGTGGTTTCTAGTGATCTCGATGGTCTGGGAGTTCAGGTTTCCTTTTGGTGGTAGTTGAGTGATCGAAGACTTCGGCAAAATTGTCAGAAAGGTGGATAGATCATCGTGGTAGAGGCGGTGGAGGATTTAAGTCTGTAGCCCTAGTTTTGATTTGGTTGGGTATTTTGATCGGCACAACTTCCCTGGATGATCGAGTTCAACAAAACTCAGGGAGATGAAAGCTTGGACGTCGGCATAGTGGTGGCTGGAGCTTTTGATTTTCTGGTGGCCAGAGAAGCGAGCACGAGGTGGTTACAGGTTTGAGTGATGGTTCCAGGATTTTGGTTGAACATTCGAATTCGATTTCGAGTTTGTTAGTGGTGTTCTGATGATCGAGATAGGGTGTGAGGTCGATCGCCGATGTGAAAGGGTTATCGTAGATGACCGAAGGTGGTCGGCGGCACCGTGCATGTGCACGGTGCATATATGGGTTCTGATGAAGTTGGGTTGAGCAGTGATTTGTACTCGAGTTTTACTTGTGTTGTTTAGGGAATTGCTCGAAGTGATGTGAGGGTGGACTGGAAGCAATCGACATGTTGGCTCAGGTCATGTTTTGGTTACAGGTTT
This sequence comes from Allium cepa, assembly GCA_030765085.1. Lineage (NCBI taxonomy): Eukaryota > Viridiplantae > Streptophyta > Magnoliopsida > Asparagales > Amaryllidaceae > Allium > Allium cepa. Next base: position 724,725,805 of record CM060935.1, on the reverse strand, counting down.
TAAACCTGTTAATGTTTTTAAAATTTAAATTGAATTTAAAAAAAATGTAAAGTAAAGATTTAACAAAGTTTTAATCTGGATTCAAATTTATTTTTATCTTAGTTTGGAGATAAATAAGGTTTTTTTTTTAAATTTAAATGTTTTAAACAACTTTAAATGTTAAAGTACATTTTATAAAATGATTTGAATTTAAAATGAATTTGGTTTAAAACTCTTTTAAATTTCTTTTATAAGACAAGTATTCTTTAACACGATCTTTAAAAAGTTTTTGAATTTTTCGTAAACTTGGTTAAAGTTAAATTTGTATTAATTTTAAATCTTAAATTTAAAATGGAATTCAATAGTAAATTTAAAAATAAATTGTTTTTCAATGTTTTGTTAATGACAATTAAGTCATTAATAAGAGAAATGTTTTATCTTAAAGTTAATTAAGATTTAGTGATTTGGGATAAATTAAATTATTAAGGTAATTAAAGGATAATTCATTAATTTAATTTGTTAATGATTTGGATTAATTAATTAAGTAATTAAGGTTTTAAATTAATTAATTGAGGTTTAAGTAAATTTATTAAGAATTAATTAATTTGTAATTAAGATCATTAATTAGATAAGATTAGATTATTAACTAATGATTAGAAATTAATCAATCAAGTAATTAGGATTAATTAATTTACAGTCAATCACTTAATTAATTAAATAATTAGAGATTAATTAATTGGTTATTAAAGATTAATTAATTTGTAATTAATAATGATTAATCTAAGTTTAATTACTTAAGAGAAGTAATTAAAGAATTATTAATAGTTGATGAAGATCATTAACTAGGGATTATTAGATAATTAATTAATGTGATTAATTTTAATAATTAATTATATTAATTAATTAAAGATAATCATTTATGGAAATCGTTTAAGTATAGTTACTTAATGAAAGTAGTTAAGGAATTAATTACTCAATGTAATTAATTAAAGTAATGTGATTAGTTTAAGTTAATTAATTTAGTTTAATTAATTTAAGATAATTAATGGATGATTAGTTAAGCATAATTACTTAATGTAATTAATGAAGTATAATTACTTAGTGAAGTAATTAAGATGGGTAATTACTGGATGTAATTAGTTGAAGTATGGTAATGGTTTGGGTTAATTACTTGTGTAAATAATATAAAGGATAATTACTTAGTGAAAGTAATTTATAATTAATTACATAGTGTAATTAATTTAAGAATTGATTAATAAAGTTATTTGAAGATGATTAAGAGATGTAATTAATTAAGGGTAGTTGATTATTGAATGAGATTAATCAAGGGTGACTAATAAATTTAATTAATTAAAGATTAATTATTAAATGTAATTAATTAAGGTGTAATTAATTTATTTAATGAAGTAATTAAGGGTAGTTAATTACTGAATGTGATTAATCAAGGCTGATCAATGAATAATTAATTAAAGATTAATTATTAAATATGATTAATAATTAATTTAAGAGTAATTAAGGATCATTAATGATGTAATTAAAGGTAGATTAATTAAGGAATAATTAATCAAAGAAGTAAATAATTAATGTAATTAATTATAGTTAATTAATAAATGAAGTAATTAAAGGATAATTACTGTAAATAGTTAAGGATAATTAATTTGTGAAATTAATTAAAGGTTAATTACTTAAATGTAATTAAAGGATAATTAATCAAAGATGATTAATTCAAATGAATACTTAGAGGATGATTAATTAATTGGATTGTAATTAATTAATGGTTATGTAAGCAAGATTTATGTGATAAAAGTGATTAATTTAATTTATTTTAAATTAATTAGAGATGAATAATTAATTTAATTTATTTAAATTAATTAGAGATAGTGTGATTAATTAATCATTGCTTATGTATGGATCAATGATATTGATTGCCTTGAATGGTTTGAGATCTCAAATATGAGATAAGTGATACAGTGTGATATGGACGCTTTGGTTGAATTGTGATGACAATGTAAATTATCTATTTGTGATGATAATGTGGATTATCTATTTGTGATGATAATGTGAATTATCTATCTGCGATGTTGTGTATTATCTATCTATGTGAATATAGATGATAGAATTGAATTGATTTCAACTTTAAAACCAGCTTGGACCTAAAAGATGGCGTTTTGGATTTCGATGAGACTGGTTGGATATCCGAAAACCACATCGATCCAAATTAATGTTAGGTCCTGAATCTCAAGTGAAGATGAAGATTCAGAGTGCAAGGGTTATCGTCGTTAACTCTGAGGGTGATTTCAAAATGAGTGTAAAGAGATAATGCCTTCAGTTTCGTTCGAACCCGTAACGAACTTGTATGGATTGAATGCTTTCAGAACATCGTTAGGTAGACGATGAGCATTCTAAGAGATGTGTTCTCTAAAGGTAATCGTAGCCTCAAGCCTCATTAACCGAGAATGGCTAAAACAGGGGAGGTGCAGCAATGCTAAGTGGGTAGCACCCAAGTAGGACAAGATCTTCCCCTGTCTAGAAGTCCCTTTATATTCGGCTGTGTGGGCAGTTGGTTGTAAACAACTGCGGGGTTGTCTTGTTCGGGACTGTCCAGTAAGGGATGGTTCCGGCCTTGTGTTGCAGGGCATTTAGGGTGGATCCTCGGTACGGTGATCTAGGCCACGTACTGTGACGGGCGGTACCCCAGTAGCCCTGCCATTGTACGGAATCCAAACTCCAATAAGAGCCACACTTTTTAGTCGTGCCCAACTATGTTGGAACGTGAGATGTAAGCATTCCAGCTATTTCTGTATTTTATTTGAAAACCCTAGACCCTATTATAATATCACAGGATTTCCTGTCAAATGTTTTGGTTAGCGTAAGGTAAAAACTTACCCATGTTTATTTGTGGGAAGTCTTACGTGATACCTTTTGTTTTCAAAGGATTTTCAAAGTTAAGCAACTTTAACCTGTTACTCACACCAGATCCATTTCTGACCCGGAGTTATCTTCTGTTTTCTTAAACTCTTGGGTACTCAAATTTTTATGAGTAGCCAAGGGATTCTTGTTAGTTTTGACGAATTCTGGAGAAGCAATGGAGCAGGAGGCTTCAGCGTTTGCAGATATTTATAGTGTTCCGTTGTGTGATCTCTAAGTCAATGTTGTGTTGTATTGAGTTGTAATAACTAGAAGGGTGTTTATAACTGTCTAGTATGTGGTGTATAATCTGAGTAACTCCGATAGATGTTGTATACTATGTACTATTTTATGTGGTTAATATAATTTATTTGTTCCGCTGTTCAGATTCTGATGTTGTTTCTTTCTTTCTTCTCTATCTTTCTCTTTTCTACCCTTTCTTTCTTAAAGATTATGTGTCTTTCTGTGGAGAGAAAGTCGGGTCATCACGTGCTCCGGTTTGATCAAAAGTCGAACGAGCTCGATTTTAGCTCAAAATTCCATTTGCTTCAAACTCAGTGCAACTAGTTCTAGAGTGTAGATACTATTATTATGAGCATAAACGAAAAAGACAGTGTCTCGACTGGACCTCATAAGAAGAAGTTGTTGATTTAATATGATTTGAGATTATATTATTATAATTATTTACACTAATTACAAAACTAATTTAATTTCCATTCTTTATAAATCTTCCTCCCCAATCCTAATCACAATCACCTGCGCACGATACTCCACTCCCTCCCTGGTGCATGCATGCCACAACTCGCAAATTACCACACAAAATTCAAAGCCGAATTCGCCAAAGATTCACACTTCACCTCCTCACCACGATGAACCCCGCTACACGAAGCTCGATCTACCATACCAAATCACGACTTGACAGCATTTGACCCCATGCCCAAAATGTTGCACTCCACAATCCATGCCATCTTCCACCAAATTCCACCTAGAGATGCACTTCGACAAGAGAAATCCAGTGGAACCAACCTCATACACTAACTCCACCTAAATCACCCACCATCTCAAACCCTAGTTAACTGTCCTAATGTCGAACATTTTGAATCAATGTCACACACCACCAAACTAACATAGATTTGTATATCTCATCAAAATGAACCCAAAGGTTCTTGTTTTTCATTTTTTCGTTGAGTAAAGTGACTGTTTTGAATTTTCGAAGATGAAAGTTCTACTTTGTTTGTTTACAAGAAGCTTTGAAAAATAAAAGGAGATTGGGAAAAGAAAAGTCCAGTTTTGTTGAATTATCTAAGTGTTAAGTTATTCTTATATTTGACTTTTGACGCATTGCTACAAAGAATTCAATTCGCGTATGAACCGCAACCAACAAAACAAAAATACGATCGCACACAAAAACGTGATATGATCCCAAAGCAATAATAATATACATTGATTATCTTATTCTATATAATCAGAAAATACCATCACTTTCTGTAAAATACATCACATAATATTTTAAATATTTTCCAAATTAAAAATTATGAAAAAATACTATAAATTTAAAAAAATACATCAATAAAAATCGAGTCATTTTATAATAATTGATTTTCTTATTATTTATTAAATTTGAATCAAATCTTAGTACTTAAAAAAAATAAATGTTCCTTTTCAAAACGTTAAAAATTCTGTGTCGTTACATTCTTCCCCCTTAAAGAATTTAGTCCTTGAAATTTCCAAAGGAAGAAAAATGTCTCACGCCCTTAGCTTTTAAAAACTCATATACTTTTAAAATTCCTTATACTATAAACAATTTGAGAAGCACCTTCTTTGGCAGCTCGATCCAAAAAAATACAACTTGCCACAACTGGCCCAAATCAACAAAGAAAACAAAATCCCTGAAGTGGCATCTCATATCCGAGGCATAAAATCATTAACAACAATATAAATGTGCACCTACTAGCCCAATAATCAAATCTAGTCATGAAACCAAAAGCATCAAACCCTCCTTTGCTTCCATGAACATGTTTATCACGTACAAATGGCATCAAATCGTAAAACTTTCATTTTCAAATGTCAAAAGCATACAATTATATTAAAGCATGTATGATGTACATATCTCATCCATACGCAATATGTAACGACTCGGGATTTTGCCACTTTGAACTAGGTTATTTAGATTTATTTTATATTGGAAAAAAAATGGATTTCTATTTACAAATAAACCTATTTTAATCATTTAATAATGATAGTAAAACAGTTTTCAATTTTTTTACTAATATAGATAGTTCATATAAAAAATGGAAAATATGACCGAAGAACGTTTTTCGAAATTTCAACCTTTTGACACTAGAAAGTCGTTGGGAATGTTGTGCACACTTGACGCAACATGAACACATTTATATACTTTAAGATTAGTATTAACTAAGCATACTTATGTATATCAATTTACGCACACACACACCTAAGAACGGATGTGACAAATTATGATTTAAAAAGCATATGTATATACACACACATCTGTATATATACAATCATATGCCATATTTTAAGTACATACACATGGCTTTGCTTGCATAAATTAGGGAGTAAAAGGGGACGTGTACAACTGATGGAAGGGAGGTATGGTGTTTGTCATATGCGTGACATGTGTATATATATTATTTTATACAAAGGATATGTTAGTAATTTCTAGTTTTCTTGCTTATAAATACCTCAACCTTCTCATGTCATTCACTTTGTACTCTCATTTCTTCATTTCCATTTTCCTAATACTCTTCTTGCATATTCTTATTTCCATGGCTTCCAAACAAAATTCCTAAGTTAAAAACTTGTTTATACACTTTAAAAACTAGCTTAAACCACTCTACTGCACTTATACTACCACTATCCTCTAAAAAAACCCCATATACCCCTCAACCCAAGTAGGCTGAACCTAGTACTAACCAAGGATGAGCTAAACTTGTCCCTCCAAGGCCACACAAAGTCATATTTTCAAGTTAAGGTGGGTCACTAGGAGTACATTCAAGTTCTGTAGAAGTTTGCCTTGATTTAGTGCAAGTTAGATGAGTAAAGTTAACACCCTTGTTTATGTAACAACCCAAAATTTAACCCATAATAATTAATTAGTTAACTAAATAAATAATAAAATAACTTTGCGAAATTATCAGAATTGAGCCCCGAGAGTTGCTTCATTGTGTCCGTGGTATTTTTCTGGTCAATTTTCCATATATAGAACGTCAGAATTTGAGTTAATATGAGTGATATATAAAGCAAACAAGAATCAACGAAAAAAAATATGTCGGGTGGTCGACCTTCCGAAGGCCTAAGTCGACCGGCCGGTCGACCTGGCTCTATGGGCGGTCGACCACCTATATTTGTGAGGCGAAGGAATTTTTCCTTCATGTTGTGCGAATTTTAACACGTCAATTTCATTCTTTTGTTCAATATGGTCCCTTCGTGCCTCCATCCGATGGCTACTATTCTGCCTATGACGTGGTTGCATCCTATTCTATCCCTAAATCTAACGGTTTGAGATCCACTTCTACCCCTATAAATAGAACCCTATGCCTAACACTTTTTCTCATTCTAGATTTTCTCCGCTTGGGTTCACCTTTTCAGGAAGGACCCTAAATGGAATAAATTTCCAAGGAGAGAATCTTTTTAATAAAAATATTTTAATACCCTCAAGTGGATCTGGGAAGACAAAAAGTAAAGAGCTTAGGACCATAGGTGAGTTATTGTAATTATTTTAGATTTTAAAGCAATTAAAAATAATATGGTTTCCAATAGTTGTAGTTTCTCTACGATTTTGGAAATACCTTTTTATCATTTATTTTCAATTTTAAATTTATTTTCACTCTATTTCTTTTAGTTATTCTTTTCAGTTAATTGTAGTTAATTTCTCTTAATTATAGCTTTTCCATTTAATTACTGTTATTTATAGCATTTTAATTATTTACTATTAAATGCTATTTATTTACATATTTTTCCACGTTTGGGATTTTCTTTTATAATTGTCAGTTTTCTTCTATGTCTTCTTTTTCTTCGCGAATGGATTAGAATAGATTTAACGTAAATATGGATTGGACAATAAGAAAACTGAAATTATGTAAGATAAGATGCAAGTTGTAAAGACTGTAATAAAAATGGAATTAAGACTGAAATTGAGCCTAATTATGATATTAATATTAGAATTGGACTAATTAAAGATAATTGGCCTAGTTATAACTTATAAATATAACTAAAATGAGTATAAGATAAAAGAGGCCTATTTTCACACTTAGACCTTGGGTTAAGTGATAAGCATGATTACAACATAGGTTATAATAAGAAAAAGAACAGAATAAGGCTTATTTTAAGACTTAGGATAAATTAATAAGCAAAGATAGTGAAGATTATAATAAAGGGTATTTAAATAATTTATCTAAGTTAATAAGCAAAGATAAAGTAGGACCTGCACCAAAAAGCATTCCATATTAGACAAAATGGTGGTCTCACATTAGCCTGAAATGAGATGAGGGCATGCTTATGCTAATAATGGTAGTAATTGGTCAAATAGAAGTTAAAATCATGGGGGATTTGGACAAGGAGCGCAACTAGGTATTGTTTGAATGACAGGCCAATGCCAACAGCTTTCCCTTATTTTTCTACGGACACGGTGTTACACATAATTCTAAAGTGAGATGAGGGGCACAGTTATGCTGGAGCATAGGTAATAAGAAGACCCAACAGGTGGAGCAACAGGTAGCATGAGCATGGTGGCAGTTACGCATGCGTCATCCATTTTGGCGCTCAGTAATTGCTATGAGTTCCAAGAGCTTAGTATGTGTGTCTTTCTTAGACACTATTTCTTTCTGTGTAGGGAGCTATATAACATCTAGTCCACAACAAATACTTTGTGCATCTTTCATAGATGTCATTACCTTATGTGTAGGGAGTTATATAGCATCTAGTCTACAGTAAGATCTATGGAGTAGCAGGCCGATCAAAGGGTAGAATTAGGATTTCGGCCTAATTATAGGATTAGGAATTCAGCCTAATCAAAGCAGTTAACAAAGACAAGTGCAAACAATTAACTTTATCCAATCGTATTAATTTAGCAATAGTTAAATTGCATTTATTTCCAGCTCTTTCTTTCTTTTTCCTTTATTTCCTTTTATAACTAGAACTTTTGCAAAACCTATTATCTTTACTTTGCTTAAATATTCTAGTAATTACTATCATTCACTAGAATTTTAGTCTGACCCGCTCCTCTATTTTTCCCTTTTCCTTCCATAGGCAATCAGGGGCAAGTGCGATAGACTGCAGATTCTTGGAGACTCCTTTGGCAGAGATTCTAGCATGTACTCCTTTTCTTCATTTGTAGTTTTTAGTTCTTTTGTTGTATTGGCACCATCTGAGGGATGCTTATTACTCCGATTTTATTGAGACAATGTTTTTCTAATTTCACAAGACATGTATGGGTATTTTGAAAAATGATGTATTTGGTATTTGATGACTTATGTTGTTTTTAAAGTAATTATGAAGTTTTGTTCAGTTATTGTTTTAATTGTTTCCGATGTTTTTATCTATTTTTGTCTTGTGAATCTTAGTCTCTGCTGGCTTTAGTTATACCAATAACGCTCCATGCCTTTTAGTGTGTCATTTTAGGTATACTAAGGATTGGGGAGTGTTACAGCTTATTTGTGTGGATATGTTATATATGATGTATGCATGAATATGTGTTGTTTTGGTGTTGATTGTTTATGCCTAAGTCTGAGTAGGCAATAAAGATTATAACTTCAATATTGGAAAGGTTAGTTAGTATTGTGAAGAAATACATTTGTTTATGATGGTGCTATAATATTATGATATAATAATATGTTTGAATGTTGTATTTGTTGTAAGTGGTTTCATGACACAAAGGTAGCAATTCGCTAACCAAACACAACGTAGAAATCCTATTTTTCTTAAAAGTTTGATTTTTGTTTTAAAGTGAAAAGTTTTCAAATTTAAAACTTTAATTTGGCTTTCAAAATTTTATTTTCATATTTCAAAGAGGACAAGAGTTCAAAGGAAAATTTTTGAAGCTTAGAAATCTATTGATTGGCTTTTACCCAAGCAGGAGTCCAAATGAGTTAGAACATCTAGGCCAAGCCAAAACAACTCATGAATCAACCAAAAGGACCAGAAGAATAGGCCAAGAAGGATTCAAGAAGAATTACCCAAAAATCCACTAATGGGATGGATCGCTAACGATCCACAAAGACGCTCCATGAATCACTCTGTCCTCTTACATCATGAATCAGTATCTTTTCTAGGGATGTTTGCTAAGTTTCATGTATTTCAAGCAGCCTAGTTCGCGAATTGAACATCATCTGGCTCAAGTTGTAGGACAATCTACCCCATGTGTGAACCTCACCAAAAGCAGGCAACAAGTCATGAAATTACATGGAGAGCACCTACATAAGGCAAGAAGTGCAACCAAAAGAAAGCAACCTAAAAATTCCCTAAGTACATGGATCGCTCTCGATCCACGCCCCGTGGATCGCTAACGACCTATCAAATTAGGTTGCGCCATTATGAAATTTTCAAAGCACCTTCTTATCATCAATTGTAGGCTTCTGGAAAAGCGGGCTAACCCAACAACTCACTAACCCCTATAAAAACTCACCTATCCGCAACACAAACAAGATCTTCTAGACTGGCAGCTGGAACTCTACAAAGATTATTCTTCACTCTTCTCCTCCCACACAATAGTCATCTAGGAGTTTTCTGTGATTCTCCAGTGAGCTATCGTACCTGTGACTTGATCTAACTTAGAAGATACAATCATATTGTAACCGGATTCAACTTACAGCAGTAGTCAGTTAATATAAAGTAATAAAGTAGACGTGGGCATCATTAATAGCCGAACCACTATAAAAATGTTCTTGTCTTTTTATTATTTTTGCTCCTTTTACATTTATTTTCTGTATTATTGCTTTTTAAGAACAGGGCTGGTGCTTTCGTACTCAATCCAGGGTTTGATCCATTTTTGGGTTGCTATTTTCGTGCTTTCATTGAGAAACAGACTCAAGCTTAGATCTAGATATATACTTTGGATCAAATGGGTTTATAAATTAGATCCTCAATCTCTGCCTAGAAGATTTGCTCTTTAGAATCAATGGCACCAGAAAGAAAGAGAACAACCTTCGGAAGATCCATAGGACTTGCCATTACTGGAGAAGAAACAAACCCTCAGCAAATTGAAGTAGTTGACATGCTTGTTATATCATGCGTATAGAGAATCACTTAGAAAATCTCGTAGAGATGTTTGAAATATTGAAAAAAATATGAAATGAAGCTCAACCCGTTGAAGTGCTCTTTCGACGATGCATCTGGCAAATTCCTTAGTTTCATCATAAATGCAAAGGGCATCAAAGCCAATCCGGAATAAACTATTGGCCTAAGGAATGTCAAAGCGCCCATGACCAAATAGGAATTACAAAATCTAAATGGAATGATCGTAGCGTTGAGCCGATTCATTTCCCAAATGACTGACAAGGGCATACCGTTCTTCGATGCATTGAAGAAGGGAAAGAAGAATTTCAAATGGAACAAAACCTATTAGACAGCCTTTGAAGAATTAATCCATCATATGGAAACCCCGCCGGTCTTATCCTAGCTAGTAAATAGGGAAGATTTGTTCGTTTCTCTCGCTGTGTCGACCCATGCTCTGAGTGCAGCATTGGCACGCGAAGAGGCTGGGGTCCAGCGACCCATGTACTACATCAGTAAGTAGTTTACTAGTGCTGAAAAGAATTACCTAAAGTTGGAAAAACTCACCTATTGCCTATTGATCACATCGAGGAAGCTATGACCATATTTCCAGGCTCATCCCATCAAGGTGTTGACAGATCAACCTCTGAAACAAGTGTTGTATCGTCAAGAGACATCATGTCAGCTTTTGAAATGGAATATCAAATTAAGCTAATATGAAATCACTTATCACCCTCGAAGAGCTATCAATGGACAGGCGCTGGCAGATTTCATTATCAAATTTATCAAGCGGGACAGTGAGGAAGAAAGCACGTCGTATACGGTGCCATAGTGTAAGCTGTTGGTTGATGGTGCATCAAATGAATCCTGTTTATGTGCAGGGGCCATACTGAAAACCCTTGGAGGACGATCTGTTTTCTATGCTCTAAGATTGGAATTTCCTGCTACCAACAATGAAGCAGGATAAGTGGGTTTGATAGTAGGTTAAAAATCGTTAAGGAATTAGGAATAAAAGCTATGAATATCTACGATGATTCTTAGCTAGTCATCTTTGAAGTGAAAGGGGAGTACCAAGCAAGGGGCAACCCCACCCTCTAGCAGTCAAAAATGCGAGAATTGCTGCAGGACATTGAGCACTACACTTTAGATCGCATTCCGAGGGAACATAATATGCAAGCGGATCACCTAACCAAACTAGCTAGTTCTGAAGATGCTGAACCAATGGGAATAACCCCAGTCAAAACGCTTACATCACCAACATAGATGTTATGGATATTGATTAGATTATGGAAACTATAGAGGAAGAGGAATCATGAATGACGCCAATTAAAGATTATCTGATTGAAGGTACACTTCCCAAGGATTAGAATGAGTGAAAGAAGATACTCTAGAAAGCACCACGGCTCATCTTGTAGAATGGAATTCTTTACAAGAGGGGATTCTCTACTTCCCCGCTCGGATGTGTAACCAATAGCAAAGCCAAAAGGATCCTCAAAGAAGTCCATGAAGGCAATTGTGGAAACCACATTGCAGTGCAGACTCTAGCAAAAAAGATCCTCTAATACGGTTACTTTTGGCCATCCATCAACCATGTCGCAGGGTACTACACCAGGCGATGTGTGCAATGCCAAAAGTTTGCCAAAATACAAAGAACTCCATTCATAGAGATTACGCCAATGTTTGGACCATGGCCGTTTGTGGTATGGGGAATTGACCTGAATGGTGTGCTCCCAATTGCTAAAGGAGGAGCCAAATATGCTATCGTTATTGCTCATCACTTCACAAAATGAGCCGAACAAGAACCGCTGGCTACTATTATCACGAATAATTGTAATTAACTTTGTTAGTAAAATAAAATATTTATAAGTTTGGAGTGCATAGAAAATAACGACAGATAATGGAACTCAATTTGAATGAGTCGAATTCAAGGACTTTTGCAAGCATTTCCGCATCGAAAAGAGTTTTTCCATAGTGGCACACCCTTAAGAAAATGGACAAGTCAAAGCGGTAAACAAAATCATCAAGTCTACCATTAAGAAACAGCTGACGAAAGCCAAAGGAAACTGGATTGATGAGCTCCCACTTGCACTATGGGATTATCGGATGATGCACAAGTCAGCAATTGAACACTCGACATTCACCCTAGCTTACGGATCCAAAGTAACGATCCCAATCTAATTGGAAGTTCCCTCTCATTGGAAACAATACTTCAATCAAAAAGAGAATAAGGAGCTCTTGCTTAAGTCACTTGATTTGATTGATGAGAAATGGGAGGAAGTCGAGTTAAGGACTATGGCTCAACAGAAAAGAATAACACGACACTTCAACTTCAAGATCCACAACCAGACCTTCGAAATGGGAGATCTCATCTTGAAATGGATCTATCCGGCTCTAGGAGTATCTGTACCAAAATGGGAAGTGCCTTACTCTATCAGAAAAAAGCTCAGAGATCACACTTTTAAGTTGACCATGGTTGATGGAATCCAAATTCTCTGTGCTTGGACAATGACTCGCTCCAGCCTTACTATATTTAGCTATTATCTACGTATTTCCTATTTTCGCAAATAAGCCACTCGATTACACTTGGGGCATTACAAATAGGAAAAATTTGCTATACTTTTCGTTTTATCAATGAAATCTCTTTGGTTTCCTGAACTAATAAAACCCCGTTGACTCAAAATCATTAATTAGTTGCCTGGGAAAGTAAAACGACATCCAAGTATGCTCTGCCAACTCGCCAAGTTGACGAAAGTAAATCGAATCGGGATCAAAAGTCATGCATTTCATATGCTGTGCACTCTCGACAACCGCGCACTCTTAAAAGCTGCACATTTCATAAACCGCGCACTCTTAAAAACCACGCATTTCATAAGCCGCACATTTCATAAGTTGCGCATTTCGTAAGCCATTCATTTCGTAAGCCGTGCATTCTCAAAAGCCACGCATTTCGTAAGCCGTGTACTCGCAAAAGCCATGTATTTTGTAAGCCATGCAATCTTAAAAGCCGTGCATTTCATAAGTAATGCAAGCACTAATTGATGTTGTCCTGGCATCATTAACAACCCGTTAAGATTTTCTAAGCACCGGTGTTGTCTTAACAACACCGCGAAACTTGTCTACTACAGGACTACCAGGGGTTAACTTCCATTATAAAAAATAATCGACATGAGTCCAGTAATCTTGCAAAATTAGAAATCAACAAAGAATTTTGATCGTTGACATTCGAGTCACAAGTTCAAGAAGATAGGAACCGCAGAGTAAATTTGGTTATAGGCATCAGAGAAATCGCTCGGATCAACCAGTCATTTATCAAGTGTTCGGAATAAACTATCCTATGAAGTAGGGGGCACACACTAACACTTAGATGAAAGGAAAACTACTCCAAAATCATGTTACGTCGAATAAATAATACTGGCAATCACAACAAATATAGTTGTAAAACTAAAAAAATGCACCCATAATGCATGAAATCGTGAAAATAAAGGCATTATATACCATAAAACACAGCACGACAATATGAACTATAGAAATTGAAGAACAAGCAATCACATCATGTACACTATAAGTGATATAAAAATAAGATAGGTACGTGATAAATAAGAAAGAACACAGAAGTGAGGGGGTTGAAACATTAATCATTTCATTTTTCATAAAATTTTCGGTACAAAGTCAAAATGTGGGTGCCATAGCCAAACAGTATCGGCTAACAAAAAGAAAAGCAAAGATGCTACAATAATAGAAGTAATAAGCGGAGACTCTGCACTTACACAAAATACATGTCGAACAAACCCAAATGCTACAAAATTCGGATCCACCGTCACTCGATCCTGTCAATGCATCTTGCCACCACTTCCTTTCCCACCTTTGGTCGGAAGTTTATTCTTCCCCTTAGCATCCCACCTGGAGTCGTATCGCTGCTAGAGATATTGATCATAGGCTCCACGCCCATGTCTCCTTCTTGTTATTTGCCCCCCTCAAACGAATCCCCCATGGTTTGGACTTATGGAACTTGTGGTAGCTCCTAGAAGACTTTCTCTCCTCTACCTTCTCCTTCTTAACTGCCACCATCCGCTGCTTAGTTTTACCTGGCTGGCTAGTTTGTTCAATCCGCTCTCGGATGTTGGTGCTTTTAAATCACCGTCTAAAGATACGGATGGGCTGTCCAGGCCATGAAACGTAGCATTCTTTTGAGAATACGGGCCAGTTTGCAATCCAGACATGGGCATGTTGATTAAAGCAGCTACAGAAACAAGCACTGAAGTAGTCAAGATAGCAGTAGGCCCCAGGACCGGAGAAATGGGAAATTCGACAGGCAAAGAAGACGAACCTATAAGATCAAAAAGAAAAGCATTCAGTTCATCTTTTTCTTGCGGCTTGAGCTGGAAGTCCTTCAACTCGAAAGAAACAAGAACGTTACCTGCATCAGAGGTATGACCGTGAATCTCAACCTTGTATTCCCAAGTCTTTCCTTCTTTAGATGGTTGCATAATCTTGGGCGAAGTTTCAAGACTTCCCAAGGCTTTAGAGATAGTTGCTAAGGGGCCAGATAACAAAGCATTGTTGGTCGAAGCCAGAATGATTTCTATCTGACCATGAAGTTGCTTGGACGATTCGCCAAACCCAGAACTACAAAGCTTCGATAGTGCTTTAACATCTACAGCTGCACCGATATTGGTGGCTTCTCTCTCCTTTTGAACCCAAATAATCTCTCAGCCCTCTACCAAAGCCCTCTTTGATTCTTCGTTCAAATAGGCATCATCTAGCTCTTGTTCAGTGTACACATCCCTGTCTTCTCGAAAATAGGTGAGGATCTCTTCCTAAACCACAGCAAGACTTTATGGGAATTTAGGGCCCATATAACAGGGACTGCCCTGATACCACATGGAGTTTACATAGAAGTTCAGGATAGTGTTATCCATCTTCTCCATCTTCCTTTCGAAGGTGTCTTGCAGCTCCAAGTAGTCCACCATCACCATAGCTTAATTAACTTCAACTTTGGTCTTTTCGACGTTGAGTAGCGTAACTTGTCCCGAAGCAAAGCAGTCACTTGAGCCTGATTGGAGATGGTCTTATCTTGGGATTCCACCATTCCTGCGTAATCAAAAAATGTTTTCTTATGAGCTTCGACAGTTTCATCATGAATAACAATGGATCTCTTTTGAGCTTCGATGATCTCGTCTTGAGTTTCAAGCTCATTTTTCAGCTTGACTTCATCAGCATGTGCTTTCTTTATTTCATATCTGAATACCATTTCAATTTTTGCGTGAGCCTCTTTCAATTCCTTTAATAAACTAGCGTTGCTCTTACTATCTCGAATGGCAACATCTCTCTCTTTGGTCAATTGATCACTTCTGACGTCACGTTCCATCAGCATCATTTCATAATCATCCTTTTCCAACTTGAAAAAGAATTTCTAGATAGGTTTTACGGTTTGTATTTGCCAATTGCTTACATAACTTATCCCATCCTTCTGCTTGATCCTAATCGCTCTGAATCGCTTGGAGATGGGGTACATAAAAATCCTTATGAATCACATATAGGTCATGATCGAATTTGATTCCCTTCAAGAACCATTCAAGGAGAGCGCCTTCAAGCTTAGGTGGACCAAACGGGAGAATATAAGCAGGCCTCCTACAAGAGCGTGAAAAACCAGAAGCAAGCACAACATGAGTTGACGAAGTCTGGGTTGATAGAGTGACCTGAATAGTAGAAAGCAGAATGTTAATTCCGAAAGAAAATGGAGCCGGGGTAGATGTATGGTGCTCGGAAGAATGAGGATCACGATCTAATTTCAACTTTTTGGATGGCTCTTCCCAATCATCGGGAGTCTTCCTGTTTTCATAGCCACACCTATAAACTCTACTTTGGTCCTTGTCATCTTAACGATGAGATTAGGCTTCCCAATCTTTTCTCCTCCTCTATTCTTCCTCAGTTTCTCAGGGTTGGCGGCGACTTGAAGTATGGTTTTGACCCACTATGTACATCTATAATTGTTCAAGATCTTTATAAAATCCACGACCTCTCATAGTACCTAATACATAAAAAATTAAGTAACTTTAGCGGTAGAATATGAGCTCAAATAATGGATATATGAGTGTATTGACCCTAGTGAAGTATGTAACATGTCGTAGGCACCCTATAAGGTCTTCACAAACTGGGTCGGAAAGCAGCTATAATGGGAGTTAGGATAACTCTGGAAACAACACAACCGGAGTAAGGGGACAATCCCTCGGACTCAAAATCATCTCCCATGAGTTTTGTAATGTCCACATAAATGTTGCTCAAGTCCCCAAAGTCGATATCGGTTTCCTTAGGCGGAGAACCATGAAGTCATCCAATGTGGGGCGAACATCTTTAGTAATAACCACTTAGGGAGGCGAGTTCGTGAGAATAGAACTCATTCTCAGAGTTTCATCACATGATTTGAGATCTCCTTCGCTGGAACGAGCATCAAATTCCTCATCATAGGAGTAGGGGTCATCGTCACTTCCGCTTACAATTTCACCCCTCTTTTTCTACTATTACCGTAGCCATGCCTTCTCATTATTTGAACTCCTCTTCCCCTTCCTCTAGGACTGGGGTCATCCTATTGGACTAATAGCTTTGATCGTAATCCCTTTTCTTCATGAATTTTCTTAATTAATCCACCGGATGGACCTTCTTTTCCTTGTGGACTACTCTCTTCGGAATTGTGCAATGAAGAAGTAGAGAGTGTTCCAATCCTAGAACGGGTCGTGGATGGAACCTCAACAACGACGACCGACCTCTCAGGATGTAACAATCCATACCAATACAAATTTTCATCCGTCAACAAAGTTTGACCAATCTCTCTCTTGTATATATGACCTTTAGAGTATCGAAGATATAATATAGTGCTGAATCACTATTTGGCCTAAGAATAACTATGAGAAAGTTTATTAAAACAACACACTGACATAATAAATCTCATCGATAGAAGGGAAAACTTACGCCCTATCACCCAGAGACGATTAAACCCTTCAGGATATCTAACGAAGAAATATTGGGTCTTGAATTGAGATAAGTTGCTTTGGAGTTGCAACATGATTTTGTGATTTCTATGAGCC
Source organism: Allium cepa (assembly GCA_030765085.1). Classification (NCBI taxonomy): domain Eukaryota; kingdom Viridiplantae; phylum Streptophyta; class Magnoliopsida; order Asparagales; family Amaryllidaceae; genus Allium; species Allium cepa. The sequence continues at coordinate 724,708,601 of CM060935.1, read as the reverse complement.
TCAATGATCATAAGAGACGAACATTCCTCTCTCTTCTTGAATGAAAGAAAACATCTCAATTCGTTAAAGCTTGGGGCACGATTGAATGTTCGCAAAAACAAATCATGAATACAAGTCAAATTTGCATAGCCAATGGGATGAATCTAAAATGGGACTATTCCCAAATTCAGAAGAATTTTTCTCAGGAAATGTGTAACAACCTGGTTTTGGAGATTACCTGTAAATATTAAATTATAACGCTAGTTATGATTTGATATTGTGAATTAAATAAAATTTGAGAAATTAAATTGTTTATTTGGAATAAACAATGGATTTTGGAAAATTAAAACGTGAAAATAAAGTTTGGAACTTTATTTTATTGTTTGGGTTAGTAATGAATGGAAAATAATTTTTATTTATAGAAATTGCAATAATTTTATTAATTATTGCCAATTACTTCTTTTAATAATTTTTAAAGGAAGTATTTGTTTTTTAAAGGTTGTTTATTGGAATAAAAGGTGGAAATTGGGTTAAAAATAAGTTTTTGCTGTAAATAATGTTTTGAAATGGTTTGAAATATTTTTCTAAGTGATAAAATAAATTTTGTGGAATTTTAGGAGTTAAAAACATGATTTTGTACATTTATTTGGTGAAAATTGTGCAATTTTGTTAAATAAAAGAATTTAATGATAAAAATATTTTAAAAATACAAACTTATCTTTTTATATGGTAGAAAATATTCTATTTTATATGTATACAAGTTTTCACATTTTACTTGTGTAAAACTTAAGAGAAATGCACTTTATTATGTGTATATGTGATGTGTACATTAAATTGTTCAAATGTTGATTTTAACTTAGGAAAATTAATTTTTCTCTAATTTGGGTCCAAAGCCCATTAGCCAGCCTAAACCAGTAATAAGGAATGAGAAGCTTTCTCCTATACGTACCTTGATTTCATCTTCTCTAGAAAATCTGAAATAGTGAAACAAAGAAAGCTCCACCATTTTCAAACCTAAGCCTTCTACTCTCAAATTCCTTCAATTTAATTGTTGTTTCAATCAATCTAAAGAGAATTCAACAGGTAATCAACTCCAAAATACAAATAATTTCATCAAAATCTAGTTTTGAGATTAGGTTGTATGTAATCTCTTCTTTTGGGTTTGCATGGCTTTGTTTTTTGTTTCTATAGGTTCTTAAAGCCAAATCCATCTCAAAGCTCCAATCTTTTTGCTTAAATCCGGGTATTTTGACAAATCAGCAAGGTGAGAACAATATCTCACAAATACTAGCTAAATTGCTTGTGAAATTCCTTGAATTTGCTGCATATGTAAAAGTTCATTCAATGTAGTCTATTTTCGTTTCAGGCCTAAAGTGCCAACTTTGGCTATCCATAACTTCCATCTTCGGCAACGAAATGCTGCCGGATCTTTTTCTGAATCAAGTTTATATGTTAAAATTCATTTCTACAAATTTTGGTTGAATAATATGGTCATTTGAGTGTTCAAATCGTCACTGCAAAATCAATGCACAGCCTGCAAATATCCTGTGCACATTTTGTTTTCTGAGTTGTTGCAAACATGGACCGAGTCCATGTTTGAAACATCATATCTCTTTCGTTGCTTTCTCAAATTGCACGATTCTTTTTTTTCTTGAAATATGAAGTTCTCTACTTTATTCATACCAAATTACATGTCATTTTGACATAGATAGCTTATATAAATCTGCTGTCAAACTTGTACCTGGACCATGTTTTTGCCCAGAGTTCAACAGTGAAACACTGTCTGGGTTCAACTTTGAGAGATCATAGCTTTCTCAAATATTATCCTAATTGCATCATTCTTTTTTTTGGGAGATGAAGTTTTCTACTACATGCGTACCAATTTTGAAGTCAATATGATGCAATTTGATCCCCTGTTTTATGCCTGAAAGTTGAGTCCATGAGGGTTTTAGGCCTGCACATTTATTTGGTTTTTGAACTATTGCAAACATGGCCCGAGTGCATGTTTGAGACAGTATAACTCATTGGTTTCAAATCGGATTTGCGTGATTCTTTTTGAAAATTGAATTAGGAGTGTTGATTTTTATGCCTGTAAATTTTTATGAAAATCTGGGTTGGTTTGCTATTTCTAAACTACTGTCGAACTTGTACTCGCAGCTTGCTAATTCAGTATTTTAAATCTTGTTTTGGTCCGACTTCGAAATGACGCAGATTCTTCATTTCAAATCCGATTTGAATGATTCGTTTTGCAGATTGAAGTAGGAATGTTGAACTATATTTGTACGGAATTCCATGTCATTTGGACTCTGTTTGCAGGTCCAAACCTACTATCGAATTTGGGTTCGCAGCGTGTTGTCACCGGTTTTTTTTACACTTAGAATAATTTCTTGTTTTTTCTGATATTTTCCGATTTCTTTGAGATTTTTCTCTAGATTTCGTACACGGGTTTTATAAAGCATTACAAAGTATTTTTCAAGCAAATTGACTTTTGAAATTATTATTTAATATTATTTTTAAGTATTAAATTAATTACTCCATAATAGGAGAATTTCAAATCCAATTTCTAAAGCGATTTTGAAGCGTTCCTAAAGCTCGTTTTCTTCAACTTAATTTCTATATAAAACACACAATTTTGCACTTCGAGCGAAGAGGGAGGAGAATTAAATGATTGGATAAAACACGTGCTATGAACACGTGTGTTTATCTTTTCAGTTAATTCCTAATCTATTCGTTTGATCGTTTTGACCTTTGGGTCTGGTTTACCGATGAGATGAGGTAAACTTTGTGCTGCTTTGAGTGTGGAATTGACTAACGGTTAGTAAACCGTTTAGTGAGAATGCGTGGTATGGGACACACGTTAATACTTTTTGGGTTCCTTTCCGAGAGTTTGTGACACATATTGCCACTTAGTGGTGTCCAGTACTGGGCCTCCGAACCTTCGCCACTACGGTTTGTTGCCTTCGGGTTTGTTGCCCTATAGTATCGCTTTTGGAGTTGGTCCATCGTCACCGCTCGAGAGATACTTGGTTTTGTTGCCTTCGGGTTTGTTGCCCTATAGTATCGCTTTTGGAGTAGGTCCTTCGTCACCGCTCGAGAGATACTTGGGTTTGTCGCCTTCGGCCTTGTGGATCCTTGTTTATACAGTACTGATCACATGCATCTTTTGTTTCATTGATATTTATATTTCGCTAGAGTATCGCCTTTCGGAGTTGGTCTTTTAAACCACTCGATACATAGTGATTACCTTGTGGAAACTTGTGTTACCTTTATTGGTATTTGTTATTTGCCTTTTTGGCTTGATTTGGGATATTCATATCCTTTGTTTATTGAGTTGCCGATGATATGAGGCTTGTTAGGATTCATCTTTTATTAGATGATCGAGTTATCTCTTTTAGAGATATTTGTGGTACTTTATAACCTTGCATGTTCATTATCATTTAGCTTATCTAACTAATTTGTTTAGCTAGACTGACCCGTGTATTTTATACTCGGGTCAGACCGAGGCGTTTCAGGTTAGGCACCTTTGGACTTAGCCTATTCTGCTTCCACGTGGACTATTCTGCTTGCCCTTTTTTTATACCTTTTTGTGTTGTCCTTTTTGGTTGTAACTCTGATATGTATATTCTTTTGACTCGCCTGTATATTATGGTTGCTACACCACTTAACATGTATCATTTTGTATACCCTGTGATGTATCTGTATATGTGTATATGTATGTGATGATCTACTGTTCTGTGATGTGTTTTACATTTGAGTTGTTATATTTTGTTCTGTTAGATCTTATAGCCATTATAGTTTTGTATTAAATATCTACTGGATAAGTCGATCCACCTGAAAAAAATATGTGACATTTATCAACGTATTCAGTAGATAGTTAAGATAAGGCTATGGATGGTCGCTCCTATACAGCTCTATTCTCCGTATTAGCAGACGGTATTACCCTGTAATGCTCTTTGCTAATTTGTGTCTCGGAGTGGGGCGTTACAGCTTGGTATGTGATGTGTAAAACTTAAGAGAAATGCATTTTTATTATGTGTATATGTGATGTGTATACATTAAATTGTTCAAATGTTGATTTTAAATTAGGAAAATTAATTTTTCTCTAATTTGGGTCCAAAGCCCATTAGCCAGCCTAAACCAGTAATAAGGAATGAGAAGCTTTCTCCTGTACGTACCTTGATTTAATCTTCTCCAGAAAACCTGAAATAGTGAAACAAAGAAAGCTCCACCATTTTCAAACCTAAGCCTTCTACTCTCAAATTCTTTCAATTTAATTGTTGTTTCAATCAATCTAAAGAGAATTCAACAGGTAATCAACTCCAAAATACAAATAATTTCATCAAAATCTAGTTTTGAGATTGGGTTGTATGTAATCTCTTCTTTTGGGTTTGCACGACTCTATTTTTTGTTTTTACAGGTTCTTGAAGTCAAATCCATCTCAAAGCTCCAATCTTTTTGCTTAAATCCGGGTATTTTGACAAATCAACAAGGTGAGAACAATATCTCACAAATACTAGCTAAATTGCTTGTGAAATTCCTTGAATTTACTGCATATGTAAAAGTTTATTCAATGTATAGTCTATTTTCGTTTCTGGCCTAAAGTGCCAACTTTGGCTATCCATAACTTCCATCTCCGACAACGAAATGCTGCCGGATCTTTTTCTGAGTCAAGTTTATATGTTAAACTTCATTTCTGAAAATTTTGGTTGAATAATATGGTCATTTGAGTGTTCAAATCGTCACTGCAAAATCAATGCACAGCCTGCAAATATCCTGTGCACATTTTGTTTTCTGAGTTGTTGCAAACATGGACTGAGTCCATGTTTGAAACATCATATCTCTTTCGTTTCTTTCTCAAATTGCACGATTCTTTTTTTTCTTGAAATATGAAGTTCTACTTTATTCACACCAAATTACAGGTCATTTTGACATAGATAGCTTATATAAATCTGCTGTCAAACTTGTACCTGGACCATGTTTTTGCCCAGAGTTCAACAGTGAAACACTGTTTGGGTTCAACTTTGAGAGATCATAGCTTTCTCAAATATTATCCTAATTGCATCATTCTTTTTTTGTTTGAGAGATGAAGTTTTTTAATACATGCTTACCAATTTTCAGCTCAATATGTTGCAATTTGATCCCCTGTTTTATGCCTGAAAGTTGAGTCCATGAGGGTTTTAGGCCTGCACATTTATTTGGTTTTTGAACTGTTGCAAACATGGCCTGAGTCCATGTTTGAGACAGTATAACTCATGGGTTTCAAATCGAATTTGCATGATTATTTTTGTAAATTGAAGTAGGAGTGTTGATTTATATTCCTGTAAAGTTTCATGAAAATATGGATTGGTTTGCTATTTCTAAACTACTGTCGAACTTGTACTCGCAGCTTGCTAATTCTGTGTTTTAAACCTTGTTTTGGTCCGATTTTGAAACGACGCCGATTCTTCGTTTCAAATCCGATTTGAATGATTCTTTTTGAAGATTGAACTAGGAATGTTGATCTATATTCCTACCAAATTCCATGTCATTTGGACTCTGTTTGCAGGTCCAAACCTGCTGTCGAACTTGGGTTCGCAGTGTGTTGTCACCGGTTTTTTTATACTTGCAGTAATTTCTGGCTTTTTCTGATATTTTCCTATTTCTTTGAGATTTTTCTCTAGATTTCGTACACGGGTTTTGTAAAGCATTACAAAGTATTTTTCAAGCAAACTGACTTTTGAAATTATTATTTAATATTATTTTTAAGTATTAAATTAATTACTCCATAATAGGAGAATTTCAAATGCAATTTCTAAAGCGATTTTGAAGCGTTCCTAAAACTCGTTTTCTTCAACTTAATTTCTATATAAAACACACAATTTTGCACTTCGAGCGAAGAGGAAGGAGAATTAAATGATTGGATAAAACGCGTGCTATGAACACGTGCGTTTATCTTTTCAGTTAATTCATAATCTATTCGTTCGATCGTTTTGACCTTTGGGTCTGTTTTACCGATGAGATGAGGTAAACTTTGTACTGCTTTGAGTGTGGAATTGACTAACGGTTAGTAAACTATTTAGTGAGAACGTGTGGTATGGGACACACGTTAACACTTTTCAGGTTCCTTTCCGAGAGTTTGTGACACATATTACCAGTTAGTGGTGTCCAGTACTGGGCCTCTGGGCCTTCGCCACTATGGTTTGTTGCCTTCGGGTTTGTGCCTTCGGGTTTGTTGCCTTAGGGTTTGTTGCCCTATAGTATCACTTTTGGAGTTGGTCCATCGTCACCGCTCGAGAGATACTTGGGTTTGTTGCCTTCGGGTTTGTTGCCCTATAGTATCGCCTTTGGTGTTGGTCCTTCGTCACCGCTCGAGTGTAACAACCCTAGTTTTGGAGATTACCTGTAAATATTAAATTATAACGCTAGTTATGATTTAATATTTACAGGTAATCTCCAAAACCAGGATTGTTACAAAATGGTTGAATGGGGGCACTACACCATTCAAGCATATGTATGGATGGTAGGCGGTGTACCCGGAAGGTGGCATGTGTGCAAACCCATTTTTCAATGGAAGGTGCACATCGTCTTCTGGAATACAATGATGTAAACAGACATTATGTAGAGCTTTAGCAGAAATGACAGTAGTAGCTCTCTTTGCAGGGAAGTAAAACTCTAAAGTTCGGAGAAGTTTAATCGATGAATAGACCAATCGGCACCAATTAACCATATTGAGCCTGCGGTGTCGAAGAAGTAGCGTTGCTGGAATCGTTTGCGAACGCATAACCGATACCGATTCCGCTTCCGAAGGTACGGAGCTGCCTCTACTGAATTTACGTTGAAATGATGGACGCTTCATTCCATATAATATAATTTGTATCCAATGAGGTTAGGTAACTCTATTTTTAACTAGAAATCCCCATATGTTTAACGCCTGAATTCCCAAAAGACATTGACTTGTGGCAACTTATCGTATTACAAGTGTTAGCAGGGACAAACGAAGTGTGTTATCTATGTGAGATGGGTTGGTGTTATGAACACTACGAACGCTCTATACTGTGTAGATAGCTCACTCATAGTAGAAAAAGAAAAACACTTTTCGTGTCATTCATTGAAGTTAGTCCTTCCACGCTTACTCGTTATCGATCGACGATTGATAACAGATCTATTGTCCAAAGCAACACAGATTTTTTTTCTATTCTCAGGTACACCGAGCGTGCAATTGCAAAAATAATCCAGGATGATCATGTCCATAATAAATTGCCTTATCAGAACCATTGAGGCCACATGTAAGTTGATTTTGATTTATTAGCCTAAGGTAAGAGAATGTTGCAAGACACAAGTACACTATCTACCACCAATAAATCGTAATTAATCCGCTTCGTTTACTATCCTCATAGATCTTACCAAGTTCATCAGCCAGCACCAATAATAATACAAACACATCAACACCAACCTTAGATCGAATGCAAACGGGTTCAATTTCGAGTTCATGGTGATCCAGGCTAGGGCTAGCGATCTACAGGGTCGGCAGCGATCCAAAAAGCGGTGGTTCTGGCGCTAGGGTTTGGTTCGAGGTGATGGCAAGGAGATGTTGAGATCCGTGGTGGTAGGCTATGACAATAGAGGTCAACAGCGCGGCTATAGAGGCTAGTTAGGGTTTGTTCTCGTGGCTGGCTTAGGTCGTAAGAAGAACATGTGAACAAAGGAAAATGAGAAGGGTCGATTCAATCAAATCAAAGTAGGGGATTATTTGCCAAAAATTTGCTAAGTCTATGGATCTCACAGAGGAGATTGTATTGACCCTTATTTTGACAATTAAAAATATTAAATTGAATAAGAAATTTTGAAATAAAAATATCTAGAAATGAAAATTTATGAATTATTAATGTGGATTTTATTAGAGTACAAATTATGACCTTCAATGAGAACATATGATAGGGTGTATTTTAACGACATTTGTTTGAGTGCAATTAATAACTGGTTTAATGTAATTTCAATTGATTAGAATAATAAGTGTTAATTTAGTAAATAGTAAAATGAATAAATTTGTCAAAAGAGTAAACATATATTTTAATCATAAGGACGAGAAATTATTATTTAGTAAGAAATGTATAACTCCCGTTTGTATCCAATAGTGTATAAATATGTTTAAATTACTGTTAGATAGGAAATAATTGTTCTATTTCTCATTACATTTATTTAGTCCATTTTTGAAATTCACCTTTGTAATCAATTGAAATTAATGTATTGAATAATTTCAATTAATAGGAGAGAGGGCACTAATTGTAAATTAATAGGTGTAAATAAACATAGCTTATGTTTTGTGAAAATAAAACGAAAGTTTGATTTAACGAAATGAACATTTTAATCAAATAAAGTGAATGTCTCGTTTGTGAATATGAATCTAATTTCACTAAAATAAAGAATTGAATTTTTTTCGTAAGTTTCTAGTTAGAATGTTAGATTTATTTAAATATTCAAACTTGATTTGAATTTGATTTATAAAAAAAATGAAATGGTAAGATTTTTTTTGAAGATTTGGTAAAGTTTTTGATTGGAATAGTTAGCATGTTTACATAAGAAATTTATTCCGTTCCAAATTTGAATTTGGGGTTCGGGTTCATCTTTTATTGTGTGTAGCGGTAGTGTGACTCCCCAACCCGAGACCCACATTAATAGAGAGTACTACTGGGTAATACCGTCTGCTAATGCGGAGAATAGGGTTGGTTAGGAGCGACCATCTATATTCTTGTCTTAAATATCTATTGAATACGTCGATTTATGCTCTATTTTTTTTCTATTTGATTCAAGTGGACCGACATGTCCAGTAAATACCTAATACAAAGCCATAGGTGGCTATAGAATCTATCAAAACAAAATACAACAACTCAAATGCATAATTCATCACAGAACAGTAAATAGCTACATATATACATATATACTGATACATCCCAATACACTGCAAATAATACATCATAAGTGGTATGACGTTCACAATATACACATGTGTCAAAAAAATAAATGCATATCACAGTAACGAAAAAAAGACTATAAGGAAAAGGGCTACCAGATAAGTCCATGCGGAAGCAGAATAGACTAAGTCCGTAAGGGGTACCTAGCCTGAAACACCCCGGTCTGACTCGAGTATAAAATACCCGGGCCAATCTAGCTAAACAAATCGGTTAAAAGGATAAGCAATAATAAATGCATAAGGATAAGGGTAATGTTCTTCTTAGATAAGAAGGAACAATATTGAGTTTAAGCATGAGTATAAGTAGGTACGGTTACTCTAAGTGATGGGATGATATCACTTACACAAACATATAATCTTAAAATAGATAAGACAATCCATAAAAAGCTAAATATAGCAAGCCTCATATCATCGACATATCACAGATCATCAATAGTGGTTTAGGGAAAATATAATTCCTGAAATGGAGAAATCGCAAACCCGCCATGTCGGCAAACACAAAGAAATTTCAAGGAAATGACCATCTCAAATATACCCCACAAGGCAATCAAATATAACTCTCCAATATAAGAGAATATAATACCAAATAAATGCCAAAAGGCCATTCTCAATAATAATGCGAAAAGGCAAATCTCAAATAACGCCAGTGTAGGCAACTCAAATCTCAAAAATAGAACTCCTAAGAGTTCAAATTCCCGAAAGGTAATCGCTAAAAATATATCAAATGGTTCAAAGGACCAATTATAAAAAGGGACGGTACACGAGGGAAAATAGTCAAAGAAATCATCTTAAAAGTATTTGCACGTGTATGTGGCCGAAGCCTTGCCAAGTACTGTTATATCAAATAGGTACCTCGCTCGAAGGCAAAAGGTCACAAAGACAAATACACCGCAATGGAAAATTCCGCAATGGAAAATACGCCACATTAGCAAACGTCTTAAAGACAAATATGTCGCAATGACAAACATTGCAATGGCAATGACCCGATGGTCCAGTACTGGCACACCACAATGGCAAATTTGTCACAAACTCTCAGATAGGAACCCTAATAGTGTTATCGTGTATCCCATACCATACATTCACACTAAACGGTTTACTAACCGCTGGTAAATTTCGCACTCAAAGCAGTAAAAAGTTTATCTCATCTCATCGGTAAACTCAGCCTGAAGGTCATAACGATCAAAAGGACAAGTTGGGAATTAACTGATAAGATAAACATGCATGTCCCATACTAAATATTTTACCAAACTGTTTAATTCTCCTTCTCATTTGCTCGAATAGTTCAAAAAGTGGATTACATGTACAAAATAATTTACTTGGGAAAAACAAGCTTGGAACACCAACTATCGAAATCAATTTGAAAGCCCTATTCAAAATTTCTCTTATTATAGAGAATAAATATATTTTACACTTGAATTTTTTTTTAAATATTATATAATAATTATTTTGAAATGTCCACTAATTTTAAAAATCGTTTCAAAAAGATTCAGAGAAAACCGTGCACGAAAACGAATAAAAACTAGGAAAATCACTTAGATCGACATTCGAATTTAAATTCAATTTAAAGTAAAAAAATAATTCAAAATTTGAATTTTAAAATCTCCAAAATTTGGCGTGTCTATTTATAGACATCGTGGCCTTCAGAAATGATAAAAGACATCACAAGATCAAACTCAGAAGTGGAACAAAATAAGCAAGAAAACGACGCGCACACGATGAAACAAGGCAAGAATTTGCCTTCCGCCACGTCGACCTTGAGGTCGACCACGAGGTCAACCTCCTAAGTCCCTAGGTCGACCGTGGTCGACCCAGGTGCCTCTGGGTTGACCTTCAGGTTGACAGGGAAGGTGGCTGTCGACATGGTCTACGTATCTTTGTTCCAGATGATTCCTGCTCATGAACTGATTTTCTAGCTTGAGTTTACCATAGTATATGATTTAAGTTTTCAATAAAATTTTACAGAAATGTAAATCAATATACAAGCTACCAAATACAAGAAATCCGACTGCATTTCATTGTTGGAATCACAAGATAAAAGGTCTCAAAGTAGCAACAGAAACTGAATATAACTATAAATGAAAGCTTCTCAAAATTCATATACATTAAGATATATTTCTCACAGATCTTTGCATTAGCAACATCGTTCAGCTAGAAATGTGAGTTAACAAACTCACGTTTGCCATTTAGAGAGCAAATTCGATGAATCGGAGGAAAGTTGCTTGCTTTGAGAAAAAGGAGCCTCTCGTAACCTGTTAGAACTCAAGGCAGACACATGCAACAGGAAAGAAAACAGTTAACATACAACTCTTCTCAGATTTTAGATTTTGATGAAATAAAAATGTTTTGGAATGAGATTAACTTTTAATTTCATACTAGATCGATAAAGTCTTAGCTTGAATTGGAAGGATTGAGGTTTGAAAACTTGAAATTGAGAAATGGTGGGTTGTTTTCTTTATTTTCCATTCCCTGGTTAGAAGAAGGAGAAGAAATAAATTGAAAGTACATGTAAACAATCCTCCTTATTCTCAATTACTAGTTTAGGCCAGGTGGGATTTGGACCCAAATAAAAGAGTTAATCAATAAACCTAAGTTAAATTAAACATACCTAACAAATATACACACTTATACATAAAGAAACCAATGTATTTTCCCTTAAATTTTTATACAATAAAGTATGTAAAATATTTTACATTATATAAAAGATTAATTTTAATTTATAAAACATTATTATTGTTAAAATCCTTTATTTTAAATAAATAAAACTATATTTTTAACTTCTAAAATTCTACAAAAATACTTTTCTCACTTAGAAAAATATTCTAAACCATTTTAAACTCAAATTTATAATTAAACTCATTTTAAAACCAATTTCCATCTTTTTATTTAAATAAACAACCTTTAAAAATATCATACTTCTTTAAAAATATATTAAAAGAAGTAATTGGCAATAATTAATACAATTATTGCATTTTCTCCAAATAAAACCAATCATTATTAACCCAAATAAATAAAATAAAGTGCCAAAGTTTATTTTTCTTATTTTATTTTCAAGATTCATAGTTCATTACAAAATAAAAAATAAAATTTCCTATTTTATTTTAATTTATAATATTAAATTATAACTGCCATTATAATTTAATATTAACAGGTAATCTCCAAAACCATGGTTGTTACAGACTCCCCCCTTAACAAAATTATGTCCTTGCAATTTCTAGAGAAGAATTTGTATACAACATAATTATTTCATCAATCAAAGGAAGATAGACAAGCTCAAGTTTAAAATTTCTCACCCTCAATCACAAGATGATAGAAAATCAAGATAAGATTTCTCGATTAATTCTATGGTTTCCCAAGTGCAATTACTAGGGTTTGCGGACTATCAAATTTTTATGAGCAATACATCTCTATTTTGAAGGCATTTTACCTTCGAAGCAAACACGGATATGATGTTACACAATAGATGAATTGGGTGAGTTCGATTCCTAAGAAGCTTCATGGACAGAGTCAGGATTCAATCACATCTTTATCTCGAACTCCAACCCACGAGATAACAATTGATACGATTTTTCGTATAACGCTACGAAGGGAGTCATACCGATATTAGATTGAACATTATTACGGAAAGAAAACCCAATAAGAGGTAGGTAGTTTTCCACCAATACCACCAAACTCATACAACTACATAATGCAAGTCGTAAAATAATTGCATAAAGGCAAGATAAACACAAGGAATAGATTTTTAAACTCTCTCTTGCTAGTCAAATATTCTTAAAGTTTTCCAATCCATTATCTTCAAGATTTAAATTCTCGATTTTCAACACTTGAAAATTTCTAAAGCTTCTTACGTAGATTTTTAGATTTATATTTATCACTCTTCATTAGAGTAAATAAAGTTTAAGTTGTTTATTCTCTAATTTACAACATATATTATATATTTTTCAATTTGTTTCTCAAATTTTCTAAGTGCTAGAAATTTCCAAAAAAATCAGTTGAGTCTCCTTTGTATGGAGGGCCATATATAATATCATAAAAATGATTTCCATAATATACATCGACCATTAGGTTGGAAACACAATATATATCATCATTTAACACTTTTAAAATTAATCCGAAAACATACATTCCTTTTTAGCATTTTAAAACGAGTTTGCACAAACTTATATATATTCCCTTTTGCTCAAAATATATTCCAACTATCCTCTTTTCACCTGTACTTAACTCTAGTAGATGATATTAGTTCATGTTTATAAATAAGAAGTGTGATACTTAACTATTGAGGGGAAATAAATCAATTTCATTTTAGACCTGCTGTAAAGAAGACCTGTTTTGACCTAGCAAATAAAAAAAAATCTGAAAAGCTTTATAAAATGAAAGTTGTTCTAGTCAGTCTATGTTTTCCAGCAATATAAAGATCATCAAATAGAATTTATGGCTTGAAAGTTAGGTTAAATTTACTTTCAGCTTAGTCTTAGAGAATTTTGTAATAGGGCAGAACTGCATATCCAATTTCAAACCCATTTTAGCCTCAGTAAAATGCAAGACCTTTTAAAGGGGTAAAAAGAAACTTTATAGCTTACTGAATGCTCTTTAATTTGCCAGAAGATTGAACTCATTTAAAGTTATAAATCTCAAGTTATCATTGTTTTAGTATAGCACTTTTCCAAACAAAATTTTAACTTTTGAATCAATTTAAAATTTGAAATTTGCCCAAACTATTTTAAGCTCAAACTACATTTTCAAACAAACTTTTTACTAAATCATTTATTAAATGATTTTTTTTCTCGGAAAGCTAAGATATACAAAATTATGATCAACTTATGTAATCACCATAAAACATTTTATTAAGTGGAAATAATTTCATTACTTTCCAAAATCTAGCTTTAAAAACAATTAATTATGCAAACTCATTTTGTAAGAGATAACTAATCTCATTCATTATCAAGCAATGATTATTGATTATCCGTAAAAATAATTTTTTAGGATATATATATATATATAAAGTTTTAAAATTATTCTCATAATTTAAAATGATTATACTACATGAAATGTTCATTTATCAAAACATTCCAAACTAACATTTCCACTTGTCACAAGAAATAAATTTACATCTAATTATCAACATAAAAATAATTAAAGTTGATAATTAATTCAAACTTGTTTTCAAAAGAATTTTGCAATTTCAAACCCACATGTTTTAATACCATTTAAGTTTAAAACAAGAACTAGCTCATAAATTTATACTAAATGTTATAAACTAACATTTCTTTATTTTCTCTTAAGATAGAGTTTTATATCTATCTTCTACTATTACTCAAATAAATAAGTTTCAAAGAAAATTTTATGGTCATCAATAATAACTAGTACTAAACTATTCAATTAATATTTTACTTTTTCAAACTAAAGTATTCTTTTACTTTAAATACATCATTTAATTAATCAAAGCATCAAATAATATTTTCTTCTAATTAAGACATCCCCTTAATTGAAATTATTCACTTTACTTACCTAAATTACCATATTCAATTTCTCAAATTTCAAATAATATAAAGGTATTGCCTCGTCATTGATTTATAGTGAATGACCCCATCGATTGGATGCCGAGTTGATCAAATGATCAAAACTGGCTCGCCACTCATCCAACACTCACTATGATTCAATGGTTTCACTAAACATTTGAATTAAAATTTATACCCCACCGTATTAATTATTTCCAAACTTTACTTATTAAAACTCAATTTATCATGTCTGACTGTCTCATCATAGTATTTAAGAAATTCCTGTCGATAACGTTGGCCAAACGCATCGACCAAAATTCTTAAAGCACTAGACGGACAACCCAACACAAAAATTCATCTTCTTTAAAAAGAAATGCCTCATATACACTACTCAAAATATTCTTTGTTTTTTCCCAGAAACAAAATCCAATTTCTCTTAGGAACACATCTTCAATTTTTGAAAAAATTGAAAACACGATTTGTTACTTATTATCAAAAATAAAAGGCACAAAAAGAACTCATCGAGAAATTCCTAAAATACTCGATTCACAAGACTGAAGGAATAGTCTGGAGTGTTCATTATTTCGAACGACATAACAGACCACTCATAAGACTCATAATGAGTGCGGAATGCGGTAAGAGTAATGCTAGCCTCCGTGACTCGTAGCTCATGAAAAATCGATGTAGGGTCAAGCTGAGGAGTGACCCTAGTACTACTCAAGAAACTAAAAGAACTCTATGAGATATAAAAGTAAGGGTAAAATATCTTCTTGAATGAGAAGAAGAACACTAACAACGCACTATTACTTTGAGTGAAGTAATTTTTACAAAGTATATCAACAATTCAGTATCCAAAGAGGATATCTCAAAAAGGGTAAAAATGGAAATATCAAATAAATTCAATGAACCACCTCAATTACTTAGTGGACATCCTCGTGGAAGGATGACCTAAAGGCTAAGAATAGGAAAAGAAGTCAATATAATACTCGATTGCCTGATTGGGTGTCATACCCAAATGGACTTACAGAAATCAGTGGAATCACAATGACTGAAATTCGAGATATATAATCAATATCTCGAGACAAGAGTGAAAACAGATACTTCGGAATCATCGTTAACATTCCGAAGGATAAGTGGAAACAAATCAACCTAATAAGGATACCTAACATAGGATTCTTCAAATCACAGAATGTGGCATGATAATAGGCAAGCCATTTCATCCCAAACACTCCAAACTCTAGATAGAAAATGGCGTGCTAATTCGCACGAAAAGATTTGCAACAATCCCAAATTCTTATACACCAACTTAAATATTGTGGATCCACTCAATAGGATTCGCAATCCTTACAAAAGAACAAGATAAAGACATCCAAAAGCATCGACAAACTTCTCCGGTATGGATGAGTTTCAAGCATCCGTATTAAAAAGGACTCGAATAAAACAATCACGATTAGGATTACTCCTAAGATAAGATGTCATCAATTCTATTTTTGGAATACTACGGAATAAAAATATTCCTAGACATATCGCAAACTTCAATCTCAATGGACATGATAAGATAAAGGATATGATGATTAAGGGATTTGTAATATTTGTATTGTACTTGGATATATCGTAATATATGCTTTTGTTTTGTGTTTACCTATTTTGTTGTGAATTTAGCTCTGATACCATGCTGTGACGCCCCACCCCGAGACCCACATTAACAGAGAGTATTACTGGGTAATACCGTCAGCTAATGCAGAGAACCAGGCTGTTTAGGAGCAATCATCTATAGTCTTGTCTTAAATATCTATTGAAAACATCGATTTGTGCTCTATATTTTTTTCTCCTATTTGATTCAAGTGGATCGACATATTCAATAAATACTTAATACAAAGCCGTAGGCGGCTATAGGATATATCAGAACAAAATTCAATAACTCAAACGCATAACACATCACAGATGGTCAAACAGATACATATATACATGTACACTGATACATCCCAATACACTACAAATAATACATCATAAGTGGTATGACGACCATAATATACACATGAGTTAAAACAATAGGTGCATATCAGAGTAATGACAAAAAGACTGCAAGGAAAAGGGCTAGCAGATAAGTCCATGCGAAAGCAGAATAGGCTAAGTTCATAAGGGTACCTAATCTGAAACACCCAGTCTGATCCTAGTATAAAACACCCATGTCAGTCTAGCTAAACAAATCAATTAAAAGGATAAGCACTAATAGATACATAAGGATAAGGGAAATGTTCTTCTTAGACAAGAAGGAACAATACTGAGTTTAAGCATGAGTATAAGTATGGTATGGTTACTCCAAGTGATCCGATGATATAACTTACACAAACACATAGTCTTAAAAGAGATAAGACAATCCATAAAATGTTAAATATAGCAAGCCCCATATCATCGGCATAACACAAATCATCAAATAGTGGTTTAGGGAAAATATAGCTCCTAAAAAGGAGAAATTCCAAACCCGCCATATCGGCAAACTCAAAGAAATTTTAAGGAAATCACCATCTCAAAAGTACGCCATAAGGAAATCAAATATAACCCTCCAACATAAGAGAATATAATCCCAAATAAATGCCAAAAGGTCGATCTCAATAATAATGCCAAAAGGCAAATCTCAAATAACGCATGGCAACTCAAATCTAAAAAATAAAATTCCTAACAGTTCAAATTCCCGAAAGGTAATCGCCACAAATATATCGAATGGTTCAAAGGACTAATTTCGAAAAGGGACGACACACTAGGGAAAATAGTCAAAGAAATCATCTTAAAAGTATTTGCACGTGCATGTGGTCGAAGACTTGCCAAGTACTGTTATCTCAAATAGGTACCTTGCTCGAAGGCAAAACATCATAATGACAAATACGCCACAGTGGCAATTGCCGCAATGACAAATACGTCGTAATGACAAATGTCTTGAAGACAAATACGCCGCAATGGAAATGACCTGAAGGTCCAATACTGGCATGCCACGACGGCAAATATGTCACAAACTCTTGGATAGGAACCCGAACAGTGTTAACATGTGTCCCTGACCACACGTTTCACTAAATAGTTTACTAATTACTAATAAATTTCACACTCAAAGCAGTAAAAAGTTACTTAATCCGATTGGTAAACTCGACCCGTAGGTCAAAACGATCGAGCAGAAAAGTTAGAAATTAACTGATAAGATAAATGCACGTGTCCCATACCACGTGTTTTACCAAACCTTTTAATTCTCCTTCTCATTCGCTCGAATAGTGTAACAACGTGGATTATATATTTATATATATATATATATATATATATATATATATATATAATATTTTACTTGGAAAAAACAAGCTTTGAACACCAATTTTCGAAATCAATTTGAAAACCCTATTAGAACATTTCTCTTATTATAGAGAATAAATAGATTTTACACTTGTAAATACTGTAAAATATTATATAATAATTATTTTTGAATGCCCAATAATTTTAAAAATCATTTCAAAAAGATTCTGAGAAAACCATGCTCGAAAATGAATAAAAACAAGGAAAATCACTTAAACCGATATTCGAATTTAATTTAAAAATAATTCAAAATTTGAATTTTTAAATCTAAAAAATTTGGCTAGTCTATTGATAGACATCATAGTCTTCAGAATCGATCAAAAAAATCACAAGATCAAACCAGAAGTGGAACAAAAGAAGCAAGAAAACGATGCGCACACGATGAAACATGGCAAGAATTTGCCTTTCACTAGGTCGACCAGGAGGTCGACCTCCTTGGTCCCTAGGTCGACCATACAGTCGACCTAGGATCCTCTGGGTCGACCTTCAGGTCGACCCAGGGAAGGTGGCTGTCGATCTTATCTACGTATTTTTGTTCCAGACGATTCCTGCTCGTGAACTGATTTTCTAGCTTGAGTTTATCATAGCAAATGACCTCAGTTTTCAATAAAATTTTACAGAAATGTAACTCAACATGCAAGCTACCAAATACAAGGAATACAGCTGCTTTTCATTGTTGGAATCACAAGATATAAGGTCTCAAAGTAGCAACAGAAATTGAATATAACTGTAAATGAAAGCTTCTCAAAATTCATTTACAGTAAGCAATATTTCACGTAGTTCTTTGCATTAGCAACATCGTTTCAGCTAGAAATGTGAGTTAACAATCTCAACTTTTCCATTTAGAAAGAAAACTCGATGAATCGGTGGAAAGTTTCTTGCTTTTGAGAAAATGGAGCCTCTCTTAACCTGTTAGAACTCAAGGCAGGCACATACAACATGAAAGAAAATAATTAGTAGACAACTCTTCTCAGATTTTATATTTTGATGAAATAACAATGTTTTGGAATGAGATTAACTTTTAATTTCATACTAGATTGATAAAGTCTTAGCTTGAATTGAAAGGAATGAGGTTTGAAAACTTGAAATTGAGAAAACGTGGGTTGTTTTCTTTATTTTTCCATTCTCTGGTTTGAAGAAGGAGAAGAAATAAAAATGAATGTACAGGTACTTCTCCTTTTTCCCAATTACTGGTTTAGGCCAGGTGGGCTTTGGACCCAAATAAAAGAGTTAATCAACAAACCTAAATTAAATTAAACATACTTAACAAATATACACACTTATACGTAAAGAAACCAATGTATTTTCCCTCCAATTTTTACACAATAAAGTATATAAAATATTTTACATTATAGAAAAGATTAATCTTAATTTATAAAACATTATTATTATTAAAATCCTTTATTTTCCCAAAAATATACTATTTACTAAAATAAATGAATAAAACTATATTTTTAACTTCTAAAATTCCACAAAAATACTTTTCTCACTTAACAAAATATTTTAAACCATTTTAAATTCAAATTTATAATTAAACTCATTTTAAAACCAATTTCCATCTTGTTATTTGAATAAAAAACCTGTAAAAATCTTATACTTCTTTAAAAATTTATTAAAAGAAGTAATCAACAATAATTAATACAATATTGCATTTTCTCCAAATAAAACCCATTTTCCAATCATTATTAACCCAAATAAATGAACTAAAGTTCCAAACTTTATTTTTCTTATTTCATTATCAAAATTTATTGTTTATTCCAAATAAACAAATAAAATTTTCAATTTTATTTTAAATTACAATATTAAATTATAACGGCCATAATAATTTAATATTAACAGGTAATCTCTAAAACCAAGGTTGTTACAGGCTGTCCCAATTACGTTAATTGTAGTGTTTAATTTTTTTACTATGTACTATATATATATAGGTGTAAATTTGATTATATTGAGTTTAATAAAATAGGTCAAAATGAACGTTTTTAAATTTGAGTATATTAGAGTTTTGCTTTTCATGTACAGTCTACATTCTCAAGTTTAAATCGTCGCTTTCATTTATTTTATTATTATTGCACTCTTTTATTAAACGCATACCTCTTTTGGTTTTTCAGTAAGTTTCATTTACGTGTAAGCCTTGCCTTGCCTATATGTTAATGAAATTCATCGAGGTAGCATACATTTTGAAATTTTATACCAAAAGATTTGCTTGCTATATAAACATGTCTTCTCAAATTCCAACTTGTGTCTTTCATCCTTCTCTTAATTACCTGCATGTTAGTCATTTTTCATTTTGCAAATTTACAACTTCTTGTCTCATTTCCTTTCATATTATAATTTCCAAACGTGTTTTACCCATATTCATTTCCTATCTCATAAGTCTCTTCCTCTAACCTTCCATTTCCAAAACATGCTGCCATTATTTATTTTTCCCAAAGCTTCATTGAAATTAAAAAAACGTAAGCACTTTATTTTCATGAAACCAATCTTTTCCATTTGTTTGCAAATCCATTTGCAAAAGCCTCCTTCCTCTATGCGTGAGCCATCATGTCAATTTTTCCGTTGATTCTCCAAGCTTTAGAAACATGAGCGGGCTTCAAAATTCTTAACATGGGCAGATAATTTTTTTTTATTTTATTATCAAAATGTGTGTACATTTTTTATATTTCATTTTAATAATATTTTTATAACTTGAATATCTTCTGCATATAACCTCCGATTTATGCGTGATTTCTTCCGTTGGATTCATATTCTAATTCGCGACAACATGAAACTAGTTTGGATAAGTTTGGAGACTATAGGGAAAATAACATTCCTTTTTGATTTTTGTTGGGCTAAAATTAAAGATGAGTGATTAAACCCACTCACACAATACTAAAATTTTCGATGCAAGTTAAATCAAAATTAGGAAGTAATAAATTTTATTGATTGTTGTTTGGTAATTTAAATTGACAAAAATCAAGTTTGTATTTGATATCGAATTGAATTGACATTTAAATTAATATTGAAATTGAATAGCTAGTTAAACACCTTGAAATTTAATAACTACTTACTATTGTGATATATTGGTTGATTTGGACGTTGATTGCTTATGCATGCCTATTGATCGATACAATGGATGATTATGACGCCCCACCTCTATACCCACTCTAGCCAAGGACACTACGGTGTAATGCCGTCAACTAGCATGGAGAATAAGGCTGTTGAGGAGCGACCATCCGTGTAATTGCTTTGTGCGAGCACCGATATGTCAAATAGTACAACATGCATTTGGTTTCAGGAGGAAATCCGACATACCGATACAAACACAAAGCTACTACATAGAAGCTATATAAATTCTTCGAAAACAAACATAGAAATAAACATAACACAAATCAGTTACAGATATCCATATCACAAAGACGGAAAAAGATATAAATATAACACATGAAAGTGTACATCAGAGTAGTGGTCAAACAAGATCCACAATATCACAAAAGAATAGCTACAAGTGCTAGACTAAAGAATATGGATACATCAATGAGTCTATCTCTCAAATGTATACAACAAAAACTACTAATCTAAGTAGTTAGCCAAAAGTCAGGGTGATAATCCCAGATGTGAAGTCAAGCAGAAGCACCTGTAACATCTCGGTCTGACCCGAGTATTATTTAATAAGAAAATAATAAACGGATCAGTCTAGCTATATAAATATCAGATGAAATGATATAGAATAAGAGATGTGACAAAAACATATGATAACCATAAAGCCATACTATGATAAGTATGCAATTGAAAATCAACTAGGGATTAATCAATATCATAAGAATCTTCTCAAAGATCAAAAGGAATGTCATACTCTTTATTTTTATTCACCAAAACCATGAATATTGACAATAATATCAATGCCAATCACAAAAGTTAATGACATACAAATTCACCAATGCACAAATATTGATAAAACTTATCAATGTAAATCATGAAAGTTGGTGATACACAAACTTTAGAAATCATCAATGGAAATCTAGAAATCACAAAAAGGGGGAGGCCTATCACAAAACGGGAGCATGGAAACTCACCGACACGTGTATCAAAAAATGGAACGCTATTTCATGGTTGCTAACCATTAATTTTGAGCCGAGGCTCCACAAAACGTCCCAAAGACCATGAGTCGCTACCCCACCAAATTGAGCCGAAGCTCCACAGAAACGGGGTTTAGTCTCCCTCGTAGACAAAGAGACATCGCACATTCGCTAGTCTAAATCACAAAAATGATCATCAACGATCATCAAGAAGTGTCAATTACAGTAAGCTAGTAAATATATAAGCTTAGCCTCATGTCCCATAACCACTAGCTTAACTTAAATATTTACGAACAAATTGTAGATCTCCACTTGAAAATTGTCACAAGAGATTCAATCGAACAAGTCCAAGAATTGACCGACGAAGTAAACGCAAGCGTTTCATACTACTTGTTTTACTAAGCCGTTTAATTAGATTTCTCGTACGAGTGAGGCAAACGTTTATATATACTAGTAGATTGGAAAACGGTTTAAGAAACAAGCTTTGTAATAAAATAGGGTTGAAATCGTTTTGGTGAAGGAGTTTTGATATTTACTACTAGTATTGAAACCTTTATATTTTTAAAGTGACAAATCACAAAAATGATTGTAGAAACAATAAATCACAAAAATTCACATTCGAAGACGTGAATAAATTCTAAAGAATTCGATTCCAAATCCATCAAAGTGGAAATACCCTTATGACTTAACAGCCACGACTTACAACTTAACACAATACAACATAAGAAATCAGCGGCTCAACTCGTACGACCCCACGGCATACAACACAAGGGATCGACGACTTAAGGTGTAGCACGCGGCCTAACATGGCGCGACCTAAGGCGCAAGCGACCTAAGGAGATAACGGCTTGAAGAGTAGCATGCGGCTTAAAGCAGGTGCGACTTAACACATGGTGCGACCTAATTGCAAATGACATAAGGAATGGCGCGACCCATCAGTTACGAGATATAGCAGGTGCGACTTAACAGGTCGAGTGACCTAAGTGATGGAACGGCCTAAGCATAGAAGGCCGAGCGACTTAAGATGGAACGACCTAAGCATGACACGACTTAAAGCATGGGGCGACCTATGTTGGTGCGACCTATATGCAGGCCGAGTGACTTAAGGAGACTAATGGCGCAACCTATGAGGTTGCGACCTAAGTGGTTCCGACCTAACTGCAGGCCGAGAGTCATGTATGCAGCCCGAACGACCTAAGGAACAGAAGTGCAAAAACTCTCTCAATTTGCAACCGGTCGAGCATGGATGCTAGGGGATTACGCCCATCGGTTACCCGGTCCTATTGGCTCCTCGATGCATCACCAAAACGTGTTCAATCATCAAAGTTAGGATTTTTAAGGATTTGAACCCAAAACACTAAAAATTGGAATTTTCACCAATTCAATCCAAACCAAAAGCAAATGCACATGAATAAGTTTTAGGAATTCATACCCAACAATCAAAGATAGTTATAGACAAAGATGTGAGATAAAAATCTCACATTTTCACAAAATCAATGAAGGAGAAGCTTAAAAGCAAACGAAGAATCAACCACACTTCAATCTCAACACAAGAAGCTTGAATCAATCGCTTCTCTTTGGATTTGGAGTTAGATGTTGGATTTGCAAATGAACTAGGGCTTGGAGTTTTAATTTTCCATTCCTCTCTCCATTTTTGATGAAGCTTGAGTGTTAGGAAATGAAAGTGAAGTAATGAAGAGAAGAGGGGGTTAAACTAGAATTAATAGTTTAGGCTAATGGGCTAAACCAAACCCAAAGTGTAAAAGGGGCAAAATTCCACTAACTCCAAACATATCAAAGTTTATATTCAAAAAGATCGCAAACGGCGTTTTGGACCAACGGAAGTGGTCCCGAGTCCTAATTCGACCGTATGCAAAAAAGTAACTTTTTGGGCTAAAATCCGACTAACGATAAAATATTTAAACAAAAATATTTAGATATTCAATCGTAAAATATGCGGGTTGTTACAATGATATTGTGTTTATATTGCCGATGATCAATTATTTTGATATATCTCTATTATCACCCTGTATATATTATTGACATCGTATAAATTATTATTTGATATATTTTGAAATTTAACCAAGAAATATCTTGAAACGATATACACCTATGACATTTAAATATGGGTTGAAATGATATATACATCTGTGAAATTAAAAATTGAAATAACTGATCACTTGGTCTTAGGGTAGAAAATTATATACGAACACGGGATTTGGCTAAATTAAATGATTTTAAAATCTTGAATTTGGATTTGTTTAAATGATATTCTTTTAAAGAAAATAAAATTAGATTTATATGAATTGAATTATTTTCTAATTCGAGCTATAAAATCTGGAAATTGAAATTGCTTGAATGAAACTTTTTAAAGAATTTAACTCGTAATCTTAAAGTTGAAATTGGGACATGATTTAAATTTATCGAAATGGAATTATTTTAATGGTTTTAATTTTTATTTACATTTCAAATTTATTTTAATTAAAGTGGTTTACATTGGAATTTTAAATTTTGGATATGAAATGGATTTAAATTAAATTGTTTTAAATGAGCATTTGATTTAAAACTTTTAGCCATTTGAATAGAATCGTTTAAATTGAATTCGAAGTGAAGTTTGAAATTGTTTTGAATTGAGGTTGATTAATTGAATTTTCAATTTGAAATTGACTTGAATTGGAAGTCCAAAAATTGAATTCATTTTGATTTGGAATTTGAACCTGAGTTCAAATTGTTGAGAAAAGAAATAAATGGTTTTAATTTAAATCCCATTTTAAATATAAACTATTTTAATATATATAAATTGTTTTAATATTGGAACTATTTTCAATCTTCAAAACTATTTTTAATATTCAAAACTATTTCAACTTTGAACTATTAAATTTCGAAACTGATTAAATCTAGAAACTAATTCAAAGTCGAAATTGATTTAAATTAAACTTATTTGATTTAAATAATGATATGAAGTATGATTTATACTATTAAATTTGATATTTTGACATGAAGATGACTTGTTTCTTGAAATTTAAAAGAGCCAACCGGTGTGGAAATGATGTTTGGTTGTTAAAGAAACCGGAGCCGACTATTGGCATACTCTTTGCCAATATCTGAACCACTTTGACAACTATATGCACAGTGGATGATCCAGAATGAAGTGGATGGATTTGACAAACGTTTTCTGGATTTGAAGAAAGATAATAATGATGGATATACCCTAACACTTGTGTCAATTTGAAATGACTAAAACACGATGACTTGTCCAGTCCAATGAGGCTAGTTACCTCTAGTGGACATCTGTTCTTCGTATTACTATCTCTATTTTGGACTTTATTGTTGCACCTTAATTTGATTATGGGATGAATATTCGCGGTGCACCGTTAGGGGTTACCACCAGTCATGCTCCTCGAAATGGTAGTATCCTACCTTGGACATTGCCTCACGTGCCTTGTCGTACGATTATTCATATACGAGCCCAATACGATTTTGTTTTAATGTGGTACCTATAGGGGACTCACTGGCTATCAATGTTACTACTTGTGTTACAGGACCTGCATAGAATACTTGCTTAAAAATGTGTTAAGAGGGAACAATGTAAAGCCTTAATGCTATTTTAATACTTTACTTTACTGATAGGCACTATATATATAGCATATCTTACTATATGTATGTATGTATGTATATAGTTTAACAGATCTTGGGAGATGGAAAACCTCGTAACTTTTAGTTCTAACTCGAGTGTTTTGTCTTTTCATTATGCTAGAATCAGTTTGAGTATTTCAGTGTTTGAAGTCGTTATTCCTTGAAGATGGAGATGGAGACCGGTGATCTTATTTATTAGTATTATTTCGCTACATTATTTAGGATGTTTGTTTATTGTACTCTGATTATGTCGTAAAATGAAAGTTAAATTTTTGTTGTCAAACAACTTCATGAACTGTTTATGTGATCATTATATTTTGTCATTCCGCTGTGACATTTTGATTATTGCTTTTCTTTTTCTTATTTTCTTTACTAACCCCATCGATTATCTGTCTTTTTGGACTGTTGGGTTAGACATATATGGTTTATTTTTGACTTAAATTGTTCAAAATGGAAAACCGCCACAATATGCCACGTTTCTGTACAAAAAATGAACGGAAAATTTCAATTTATGTATTTAGGGTATGAACAAACATCTGCAGAATGAATGGACAATTTTATCAACTTAATTAAAACACTGTTCAATAAACTTGACATACATAACATACATATACACGCACAAAATTGCAACAGCCACACAATGTTGCTTGTGTTTCCTACTTTGGCTATGCCCTCGAATGAGAAGTCCAATCTTGTTATGTTCATCATCGGCTTCTATACAAATCCATTTACCTTTATACCAGCACTTATATGTGAATCACTAATTAGGAGTTAGACTGTAGTAATCCATAGATTTAATCATTTTTGCAACTGTTCTAGTAATGAGATGAAGGAGCTATTTGAAGTGGGATTAGCCATGCAAATGTTTTGAAGAATATTGGGTTCTGCATGTATCGCTGAGGAGAAGAAGATGAGGGACACGAATATAAGAAATAATCAAACATATTATATTAAATAAGCCTTAACGACCAATAACACAAAAAGTATAGGCTTGTGTATGAAAAGCTGTATGAATCACTACTATTCGATAGTGGTGAAGAACTTTACTTAGAAATTATTTTTTAACCCGACACATTATAAATGATAGAAATTAAATTCTGCAACTAGTAAATCGATCCTAAGATACTATCGGTTTCGTATTAACTTTTACAAGACATAAACTTGCTTCTAACCAAATTATTTTTTAAGGTAGTTAATGACATAACAACAATTTAAGTCAAATTCATTTCACAAGCTATTATTATTGCAAATAAGAAGGAACACCTAAGAACATAAATAATGGATTCAGTTGGCAATGAATGATAAAAGGATTAACTAGTAAATTTGAATTTAAAAGTGATTAAACCAATTTAATAATAATTTATTTAATTAACGTGAAAATTAGACATTTTGGTCACTGTCTTGGATTTCTACGAAACTAGTTTCATCGGATCCATAACAGTAAATTATTGTAAGATTTCAAGTTTCGTAGCGATTGGACTTGCCGTTTGATCGTGCGGGCATGAAATGCGTTGAAATAAATTAAAAAGATTTAAATTAATATAACCCGATTTTAAAAGTTAACTTACATATACAATGGAATTAGGGTTTGAACTAGTTCCGTTGAGTTTAAAAATATCGAAAACCTATATTTCGATATATTGGATGAACCATTTTCGTTTCGGAAACGAAACGGGCTTTTTGGGTCGTTGTTATTATTTCGATCCAACATTGCCCATATATAGGCTACTATAAACCCTAGTCGTTTCTTATTTCATTATTTCTATACATACATCTTCTTCCTACTTCTAAAACTAATGAACATCAAACCTAATTCTCAGATTCCAAAACCTAATTTCAATTTTTTTTAAAACCGGATCTAGGGTTACTTCGGGTCGCGCTTCAGGTTTCAAATGCAAAAACCTTGCAGCGACTTCAGATTAGGAACTAAATGACTTGGGTCTCGGGTATTTTTGGCAAAAAATCAGAGCAAGAACCAGGGATTTGAGGCGGTAGACCGAAGTAAGACTCGAAGTCGACTCGGGGCCTAAATTTTTCAATCTTCTAACGTTAATAACTTTTGCATACAAGCGCGGATTCACGTGTAATTTTATCCATTGCGATCGTATCGAAATTTCGGACATTATAGAATTGGTTTGGATCCATTCTGAGATTGTTATATTTTTGGGCTAATTTTGGATTTTAAATCGATGACAAATCAAATGTTAGTGTTTTAACCAACTCACAACTACTAAATTATCTTCTGTTAGTTAAATTAAATTTATAGTGTGATTAGAAAATGATTGATTGTTGTTTGGTATATTTAAATTGTCATTCGAGTTTTATTTGAATTTATACTGAATTTAATTGAATTGAATTTAATATTGAATTTAAATTGTCAATTGAATACCAGACAATGATAACCAGTTAATTGCTATGAGTTATTGGCTGATTCGAATGATGATTATGATAGGTGCTTGATTGTTGATATTTTGGATGATTGGATATTATATTTATTTAGTATGTTGTTATCGCGCTGCAAGTTCCCTTAGTTATTATTAGGAAAATCGCCATGCGTTGAAATGATACATATCGGAATGGACTTATAGAGTAGGAAAAAATCGTTATGAATTGAAATGATAAACTCCAACGATTTATGGATTTTTGATTTTAATTCGGTATTGCAGGTTGAAATGATATAGACCCATAAATTTAAGATTATGGCGGGTTGAAATGATATATATATCCGTATTACTTGACCATAGGGTAGAAAATTATACACGGACAACAGATTGGTTAAATTAAATTATTTTAAATCCTAAATTTTGAATTCAGTTAAATGATATTTTGACATAAAATTTGATTTATATAAAATGAATTATTTTCAAAAAACCAAGCTTTAAATGTTGAAATTGGAATTGGTTTAAATGAATTGTTTTAAAGGATCTAAATTGAAATTTTAAGGTTGAATTTGAAGTATAAATTAAGTTTATCGAAATTGAATTATTGAAATGTTTGAATAATTAAACTTTGAAATCTAATAAATTTGAAGTAGTTTAAATTCATAGTTTAAACATGGATTTGAAATCGGCATAGATCTAAATGGTTTTATCGGGTTTTGAATTGAAAGATAAAAATTGAGTTTGTTAATTTGAAAGCTGGATATGTCCAGATTGTTGAAATGGAAATAGTTTAATTTGATATTACGTTCAATATTAATTATTGTTATATAAACTGTGTAAAAATATATTATTTTAGATCCAGATTCATCCAGATTTTCAAACCATTTTATATTAACTATTAAGCTATATTAAACCTATCTTAATCTATTTTAATCTATTTAATCTATTTTAAACTATTTAAACTATTATTAAGCTATTGTAATCTATTTTAAATTATTGTAATCTATTTAAAGCTATTTTAATCAGTCTTAAAATTTTAAACTATTTAAATTATTTTAATCTAATTTAATCCATTTTAAACTATTTAAAATATTTTAATCTATTTTAAACTATTTAAACTATTTTAATCTAATGTAATCTATTTGAAAGTATTTAAACTATTTTAATCTAATTTTAACTATTTTGCACTATTTTAATCTAATTCAATCTATTTTAAACTATTTAAACTGTTTTAAGCTATTGTATTCTATTTTAAACTAATTTAACTATTTTAAACTGCTTTAAACTATTAAAACTATTTTTAAACTATTTATGACTATCTAAACTACTTTCTAAATTTCAAAAGGTGCAAGATTGAACTGTTATATTTAAATCTTTGATTTGAAAACGAATATGTTTGAATGATGTTGTAACTTATGTTGAATTTGAAATGATATTTTCTAATGAAATAACATATTTGAGTAAATATGATGATTGAAATGGGGTTTTAACCTATTTTGGGATATGATTTCGAAAGTGATATGATTTTGAAAATGAATATGATTTTGAAGTGATATGGTTTGAACTGAATATGATAATCTGAAATCAAATATGAATTGGTTTTGGAAATGTAAATGAACCATCCGATGTGAAATAAGCATTTGGTTGTTAAAGAGATCGGGATCAGATATTGTCATGCTCTCTGCCAATACCGAAAACCACTTTAAGAACCGTGTACGTGGTGGTGATTCCAGAATTAAGTAGGATGGTTTGGCGAAAGACTATGTATGAGGTATTATCGTAGCACTGACTCCCTTGAGTCAACTTGATGCGGTTAAAACAGGAGCTATATCGAGCCATGTGAGGTTGCACCTCCGATCAGACACATTTCTTCATTACCATATTATGACTTTGTGAATGATTTGGTAGCCACCCTCGATTTGATTATGGGAGTGTGTTCTAAGGTAGGCATAGCAGCCGTTATGCATTATCACTAGTCCAGGAGTGCAAACGGTAGAATCCTACCCTTGCATTGCCTCGCGTGCCTTATCACATGCCTTATCGCACCCATTATGAGTTTGGTTTGTGTTGTACCTATGGAGTGCTCCCTCATAGCCTACCCATTTACGTTGGATTGTACAGTACTGTATGGAGTACGACATTTATATAATATGTGTTAAGGGGGATATGTGTAGTGCCTTAATGCTATTTTAATACTTTACTTTACTATAGACATATTATAATAGCGTATTTTACTACTTATGTAGATAGTTTAACAGATCCTTAGGAGATGGAATTTCGAACATCTCTTAAGTTATTACATGTACGTTAGACACTGGATAAGTGATGTCAAACCCCGTAAACATCTCTGAAGCTATCACACTCATATTTATTTACTGTTGATTTAACTTACATAAGATCTTTTAGTTCTGACTCGAGTGTTTTGTCTTTTCATTATTCTCGAATCAGTCTAAGCTTTTCAGTATATTGAAGAATTTATTTCTGGTGGACGAAGACCGAGGTTTATCACTATCTATTTTACATATGTTCCACTGCACCATGTTGTTCCGCTGCATTATTTATTTATTCCTACTGTATGTATAACTCTGATTTTATTGTAATTGTAAAACAACTTCATGAATTGTTTAATTGATTATTATATTTTTTCCATTCAATTGTGAGATTCTATGTTTTATTTTTTTTCTTTTCCCATATCCTTCTTATTTACCACATGAAAATCCTCCATTTTGAATGGTTTGAGTCCGACATATGTGGTTTATTGTCGATCTAAACCATCCAAAAAGATGGATCGTTGCACACATAGTGAGTGTTGTCTGTGGCCTATATGAAGAGTCAAAATAGTTAAGTATAATCCCAAACAGATGGTAACATTAGATAGAAATTCCACTCTCTCCAGAGGTTTTTAAGGATTTACCTATTCAGTTAGGTAAATCTAATGAATTTTGAGGATTTAACTAGATAGGTAGAAAATCTTAAATAATATTACTTTTGATTCAGACATAGTTCAACAACTATCAATGTATGCATAAGTAGTAAAAGAAAATACTAGTTGACATTAAATTACTGGATGATTTTACTATAAAATGGAAGTAGAGAAACAACTGACTAAGAAACCCTTCCTTTGCATCTTTTTGAATCCACTTAAATTATTTATATGAATTTAAACATTTTTTGGTTTTTATTACATTGATTTTTTTCAATCTTTTAATCAAACTAAAATATAATCAATATTTCATCTAAATATATAAAATTTTAAAAACAAAACCAAAATATTTACATGTACGAACAACTTGGAAATCACCTATTAATCCATATAATCAATATACCTGAGCATCGACAACATTTCTAAATCAGCCAAAAGCATATTCGATCTGATGTTTCCATGTGTTAGTAGATCAACAAGGAATAAATGCTTCTGAACAACATGGAATGAGTGTATTTATAATTTGATGTAAATAAGCAAAGAGGATAAATTAAATTAGGGTTTTTGTGCATTTGTAGATTGATGGCAAAATAGATGCTTTTGAACAACGAAGGTGGAGTAGATAGCGATGTGGTTTTGGATTTTCGTTTGAAGGTGGAGTAATGAATGAAGATGGAAATCTAGAATTTTTTAAGAGAATACCACGGAAGTGAAAATAAGAGGGAAATTAAAATTGGAAGAGAGATGCTTAGATTTTTTCATGAAATTTTTTGGCATGTAACCAAAAATTAACACTAGTAGCATTTATTGCATTAATTAAAAAGAAAGCCTAACATGTCTATCGCACTTAGTTTATAAGCACTACATATATATGCGACTAATAGGATTTCTTGTAATGTATCCACCAATGTCACACTTCAAGTGGGCATGATGTCTTATAGTTTATTGTGACAAATTAAAATAGGTCATTAATACAAAATGATATCTAAAGCAATTAAAACACAGAATAAAAAGTTCAAATTGCATTTTATCGAAATATGAGAATTGTTATATGCACTTGAAACTAAAAGAGAAGTGGATCAAAAATAATTGAATAATAAAAATAGAAAATACGTATGAAAAAAGAATTCAACAAATTTGATTTAATTTAAATTAGTAAATATTTTTGTCAAAATTTACTTCCACTCTAAGTTCCCCATGAAATTACATATATTTTCATTCTTACACAGTATATGTTCATATATTTATATATGTATATTGAATCAATAAGTGGAGTTTTTAAATACTTTTGTCATTATAGGTTTTGGAAACCATTGATAAACTAAAAAAATTATGTAACAGATGTTTCTTTCTAAAAGTGCGCAAATATCTAAATTATAATCTTTCTTATTTTACGATTATTATTAAACTACTCAAATATATGTTTAATTTGGGTTTTTTTAATTTATTAGAGAATATGTTTGATTTACTTAATATGTTTATTTCTTTTACTTTATATGGCAATTTATATCATAGGGTGATGCCATACTTCAAATTTCTGTTACAAATTTGGACATAAATATGAACCTCTATATAATTATTTTCTCAATGACATGAACACTTCATATGGTTAGAAAAAGATTATTGTAGTAATGTGTGTACAACTAGTTCTTTTATTTTCTTTCAATATTCAAGTATAAGTATTGTTTGTGAACATATATATCAAATTATATATATTATGAAATAAATTTTCTTAGATGTTTATTTACATGCTTATAGCGAATATGCTTACATGATAACAATGTTTATAAGTAAAGTAACTTCAAATAGGAAAGATCATGTTGAATATTATTATCGTGCAATTGATAAAAGAGATTAAATTTATGTCAATTCCATTAATTTCATTTTAAACTAATTAGAGTACTAATTAAATTAGACATTTTATTTTAAATTCAATTTAATTGAAAAATCGATTCCACGGTAATTCTCATTAAAGTTAATCAATTAGAGAACTAGTTTTTAACCAATTAATTATTTTTAATTATGTTGTCATGAAACGGATTTTCAACCTCTGAAAATCAACATCAATACATCCACTGTATTACATGCCAAGAAATCGAATGTCGAAAATACCAGATCGTTAGGGTAAAGAAGAAAGAGGTAGAAGAAGAAAATAGAAACAACAACACAGAATTGCATAATCGCAGCGCAACAATATATAATAGATAACAACTGATTTTTATACAAAAAAACTATAATCGTTTTTTATACATTACATCAACAAAGTACAACACATATCAATAGCACAATATTGGACAGTTATAATAACTTATCCTTATAAATGCTGAATATACAGCATACCAAGCACAGTGAAATATAAATCAGATAGGGGTAATACGTCTTCGCCATCCATATCGTCTCCAGAGCTCCATAGCATCCTATCTTGAATCTGTAATACTCAGTCTGACCCGAGCATTATAATAAAATAACACCCGAGTCAGTCTAGAAAACCAGCGTGAGTAAGTACTCTTAAATTGAATTACTAAATTATCAAAATCCTTTGAAAATCAAAGGTATCTCGTAAAACCATGCCACAAATAAACACGACGGGTTTTTACCTTATCATAACCAAAAACACTTTATATCAAATCCTTTGATATTATAATAAAATCTATGTACAAATACTTATTCAAATAGCTGAAATGCTTGCATCTCACATTTCAGCATAGTGGGCCACAATCAAAACTATACGGCGCTTACTAAATAATGGATTCCGTACAAATGACTTTGCACTGGGGTACCACTTGTCACAGTACACATCCAGAACAACGTATCGAAGACCATGCCGAGATCCCCTGCAACATAAGACCGGACTATCCCTAACCTGGATAGACCGAATATGCTATCACCCTGGGTGTTCCCACCCTTTTTTGAGCTCCATCCATAATCGTAGTAATAATATCTGAGGGTATCTAGAAAGGTGATAAACAAACCCTAATTGGATGCTACCCACTTAGCCTTTCTGCATCTCCCCTGCTTTTCAGTCATTCTCGATTGATGGGATAGACGCCACGATTACCTTTTAAGAAGTTTTCACTTAGAATGTTCATTGTCCTCCAATGACAATGTACTAATAGCATCCATCCATATAAGTCCATTCCAGGTTCGAACAGAACCGACGACACTACTCCTACTACATCCATTTAGGAATCACCCTCAGGATTAGTAGCGATTAGCCCTTGCACTTCACTGCTTCATCTTCGATTCCATGCTCTTGTCTTCATTTCGAAAATGTACTCGTTGGATCGAAGTGGTTTGCGAGTAACTTATCTGATTCCGGTCTCTTCGAAACAACGTTCAATATTTTCGGTAAACTCAACCCCGTTTCTTTAGGAAATAAACAGACAAAGTAAGACCGGAGATCACTTTCTAACTGTTAGTGGACAGATTTGTTATCATCGTCCCAGAAAAAAGAAACGAGTTTTTACAGCACCTCGAATGGTAACTGTACCATGTAATTTCCATGTTTTTCCTAGATATTCCCATAGTTATATTTTGGTTCTAGATTTTGATTATCAGTTATTTAATTATCAAATAAACAATCATTCAACCAAATATCCCATTTTCCACTGAAAAATTCCAAATCACTTTTTAAATAATTCTAATAAATTAAATCTCTTTATACAAAATATATGTACTTAACTTGTCGAATTTAGTAAATTCACCAACTATCCCTTTCCAAAAAAGAATATTTGAAAACCCCTTTTTAAAATAATATGGAGAGTACCACTGCGGTATCCGTAACGTCCCGCCTTTTCGCACGGTTTAAATCAATGATAAACCACACACGTCAGACTTAAACCATATAGAAGGGCGGATTGTTATGAGGTAAATAAGAAAAAGAAGGAAGAAATAAAAAAAACAAAATCTTGCAGTGGAACTATAAAATATAATAATCAAATATACAGTTCATGAAGCTGTTTTACCAAACATTTGATTATATTTATACAATACATATCAGAGTTGCACATACCAGCGAATAATAATTAATGCAGCGGAATACAGTGTGTAGTCGAATATAATAATAAATGATAATAAATCTTCGTCTCCGTCCTCCAGAATACGGTCTTCCAAATCCTGAAATGGTCAAGCTGACCCAAGCGAATTGAAAAGACAAAACACTCGAGTCAGAACTAAAATATCTTATATAAGTTAAATCAACAATAAACAATATGAGTGGAACGACGTCAGAGATGTTTACGGGATTTGACATCTCCTATCCAGTGTCTAACGTGAGTGCAGTAACTCAAGAGATGCTCAGGATTCACATCTCCTAAGGATCCGTTAAACAATTTACTATGTAGTAATATTTCGCTATTATAATAGCGTCTATTAGTAAAATAAACTTACTTTTAAATAGCATTAAGACTTTACATTTTCAACCTTAACATGTAACAATGCTAATAGTCTATACAGTACCGTAATACCTCCTGATCGGGAGGCTACCAGAGGATACTCCGTAGGTATGACACATAGAAACTCGTATAAGGCGCGATAGGGTAGGTGACACGCCACAACTAGGAAATGCCAGGGTAGATATACCAATTACGCTTTCGGACCGGTGGTAACGCGTAGCGCACAGCTACCGCCCACCTCGAGCCACACCCCCAAATAAAAAAATCAAAAGTGGCCACCGAATCAATCCAAAAGTCAAAGTATGATATCGAAGGGATGTGTCCGATCAAAGGAGCTACCTCATTAGCCCGTTAATCGCTCCTGTTTTAGCCACCTTATGTCAATTCACGGGAGTTGGGTCCACGTATTTACCTCAAAGGAAACGCCGCCACCATCTTACTTCATTCTGGAATCTCCACCGCGTACACGGTTGTTAAAGTGGTTTTCGGAGTTGGTAGAGAGTATGCCATCTTCCGATCCCGGTCTCTTTAACAACCAAACGTTATTATAACACCGCGGTCTTTTTGAAATAGTTTATACTTTTAAAACCAAAATATAATATCCATTTCAAATCCATATAAATACGATATCATTTCCTCTTTTTAAAAAACCAAATCAAATTTGATATCATTCTCAAATATATCCTTTTTCTAAAACCATAACATTTCAAAGTTATAATATTTCGAAACCAAAACTTGAAATATAGCCTTTCAAAACGTAAAACTTTGAATTTCATAATTTTGAAACATATTACACCACTTAAATGGTTTAAAAATTTACTTACTTTATATAGTAAAATAGCTTCTTCACCTTCACAAATCAATTGCAATATGGATTTTAAATTCCCAAATAAACCAATATAATTTCCATATATTTCAAAGCTTTAATTATTCCACCATTTCAGACTTATTCTTTGATAATTTCATATATATAAATTTCAACTACTATTATTTAAATTTGAAATGTTTACTTAATAAATCAAATATCATTTTAGTAAAACCTTTAGATTCAAATAACTGGATATTCTTTCAATTTCATTAACTTGATAATATTCATTTAAATCAGTTTGATATTCATTTAAATCCCCTAAAAAAAATTCAAGTTATAAAATCATACCTATTAAATCTCAGTTTATTTATATTTCAAATCAAATTTTTCGAGGATAATTCTTAAATCTTAAATTAAAATCAATTTCACATTTATCTTCAAACCTTAAATTAAATTTGAGTCATTATAAACTCCATATACAATAGAATTTAAATAGATACTTAACCATATTATATATAAGAAATCAAACTTTATTATTTAGCTTATTTTATAGTTCCAAATAAATTTATACATAGCAAAATCAATAATAAAATTGCATTTATATAACATCTAAAATCAGTATCTGTATAGTCCATATATTTCTTTACAAAACCATAAAAATCATTTCAAAAATAATTTTATATATATACCACGATGCTTGTATATAATTTTCTATCCTATGGTCAAGTGATATGGATATTTATCATTTCAATCCGCAATTTAAAAATAAAAATGCGGTTGTATATCATTTCAAACCGCAACCCGAATCAAAAATAAATGCATAACAACTTGCAGATTATGATGATATAAATAAACATCCATTCATCCATCATAAAATCATACATCCATCACAAACATCATACAAAACAATCAATCAATATCAATATATAACTGGTAATTTAACTGGCAGTTATATTCCATAATAAATTAAATAACAATTTAATTTAAATAAATGCAATTAACTGATATGATGATTAGAAATATACAAACAGTCATAAATAAATTCATAAACACAACATAAATTAATTTAACAAGCATAAGAAATTTTAGAAGTTGTGGGTATGTTAAAACACTCACTTTTTGAATTTAAATTGAATTCAAATCCAATTTAAACCTAGAAATTGAACAGTCTCAGAATTCATCCAAATTAACGCCAAAGTGTCCGGAATTCCAATACGAACCTAGCGGAAAAAACAGCGCGTAAATTAGATCATGTATGCAATAGATATGATTTAATTGGCATAGACGAGTTCAAACATATATATAATAATATTAAATAGAAGAAAAAAGCGTACCATACTCCACATCATCTTCGTTTAACACTCAGAAAACCCTAATCTACGCATACGATACGAATCCTCCATGAAGACGACTTGCAGCACCTCCCCGTGCGTGTTGCGGCCACTGATCGAAGGCCGTTCGTGCGCCACCACCGGCCACGAGTACCACCACCTCGCGACGAACGCCATGTCGTTGATCTGAACCCCTAAAACACAGCCTCCTCCAACGAAGTTAAACCCTAATCAAATTTCCCAGGTCAATCCGACCATTGAATCCGCAAACGAACAACTCCGATGGACTACGATCGATCTCCTCTACACGATGACACCCCTGATTCGACGATCAAACGTCGTTGATCAACGCGCGATTAATGGCCGAGAACAAACGAGCAAATTTTGGCTACATAGAAACTCAGATCCAAAAACGAATCGTAGATCTGGGTTACGCTCTTCGAGAGCTTCGAATCCATATAAAATTTGATAGTATTTGAGGAGTTTGCAATTTTGGCTTTGGATTTGATTTGGAATTGTAATTGGGAATTAGGGTTTGCAGCCATTGAGGAGGAGGAACATCTGAATTGTATGTACAGACAAATGAGGAATAGAGGTAGGGTAGGGTTTATAACAGAGTATTTATATACAAGGTTAAAAAAGAACAGATGGATCAAGTTGTTATACGCGTTAAAAGATAAAGTGGCCCGAAAAGCCCGTTCTAACTCCGTAACGAAATTGGGTCAACCAGTATATCAAAATAGATGTTTTAATATATTTTAAATGCAATGGAAAAGGTTGTAAGTCCAAATTCAATGGTATGAAGTTATGCAAAAATCCATATTTTTCAAATCGATTTCAATTAATCGATTTCAAGGCATTTTAAGCCCATACGATCAAACGACAAGTCCGATCGATACGAAACTTGAAATCCTACAATAATTCACCGTTTGCTGATCCGATGAAACTTGTTTCGTCGAAATTCGAGTCAATGGCGAAAATGGCTATTTTTACATTAATTAAAAATTAATTAGTTAAATCCAACTTTTCAATTTCAATTCTTAAATTGACAAATTTCAACGTTTTTAATTTCTTAATCATTTACAATGATTTAAACAATTTAAATGTCAATTTAACGTTGATTCGTTCATCAGTTTCAACGTTAAATTTCATTTTTCTTACATTCAGAAATTATAAATTAAATAAATTTATCCATTACTATATTCAGTTTCAATTTTAATAAATTTATTAATTATCACTTGAAATCTCAGTAAATCCATTTATTTGATTAAATCTTGCTATTCAATAAATTTACATCTTATGGTTATAATTTACATTGATTTATATTACATTTCATTAATGTATATTTCATTCCATATTAATTCCCATTAACGTACTATTTTATTTCAAACAATTTCAATAATCCATTATTACAGCTCAAACCCAATAAATTTATCAACATGAATTTCAATTGTTTTCATTCACTCAACTGCCATATTATGGATAGAGTTTACATTTGTTACTTAAATAACATTCTTCAATTTTCTAATTAAATTTACCTAACTGCCCTAATTAAGTCAATTTCTGCGATTGATTTCAAATTAAATCTTTTGAACTACACAAATAGGTATCTTATAACAATTGTAACCATTAAATTTAAATTACCTTTAAGTTTTTTTCCTTCAGTCCAATATTATAATTACTTACAGAACATTGATTTTTATTCAATGATCATTTATTGTAATTTAATTTCCTTAATTTAATTCAATGTTTACATTTTGTTTTCATATATTCAATTTGTCGCAAAGTATACATCTACATTATTTCCATTGACTTGAATTTCATTCAATTTATTAATAATTACCTTAGTTAACATTACGTAACATTAGATTATAATTTTACAATCTTAACAAATTCATGAATTGTCAATTGCCAAATATATACATTAATTACTATTAAATGTTCTCAATAAATTTATCTACTTGGTTTCAAACTTTTTTTTATTCATCAATTACTGCCTTATAAATAAACTTCTGTTTCTAATCAATTTATATTCACCTTTCCGTTATTATATTAATCATCATTAAAGTAACCTTTAATTTCTTGTATGTTCAATCTTCCCAACTTATTACACCCTATTACACTATTTCACACATTAATTCAATAATTACATTTGCTTTCTCATATTCCACTTATAACTAAGTCATACATTTAAATTATTTAATTTAATTTACCTTTTATATCCTATTATAAACTAATGCACACATTAATTAAGATTTTTAAATCAATTTAATCACTTCATCTTGGTAACATTCTTTTATTACAATAAGAAAAAAAAATTAACATTTACATTGTTTCACTTCTTGGAATTATATCCAAGTTTATTAATAATTAACTTACATTTATACTATTGCATTCAAGTTATTAAAGAATTAACTTACCAATCTTATCCAAGTTATTATTTCCATTAATAATTCACTAAATTTTTATTTCCTTCAACATCAAGTTACCAAAAATCTTATTAAATTAAGAAATTTAATTTCCGAGTTTTACGGGTCGTCACAGTATCAAACCATGGATTCACAGCTCAATGGTTACGTCTCTATCCCAGAGAAATCCATGACTTAACTGCAGGCACTCACTGCCTTAGATTTGGTCATGCGAGTATACCAATACTCCTCAAAAAATTTATTTAAAATTTTCAAAGTAATATCTATGAAATTTCTGTAATAATTTTCCAAGTAAATTTTTAGCACTTACTCTTTGAAATAAGAGTTATTATAAAATAATATTGATATAAAATAATCTATCTCTTAAAATAATAATACAGATAAATTTTTAAATAATAATTAACTTAATATCAACCATTTCTAAAATTACTTAATTAATATTTAAATATTCTTTAAACAATTTTAAACAACTAGATAATTAATTTCTGAAATATTCTTATAACACATTTAATTTTTTTAGTTAATACTTAAAATCCCCTTTTTAAAATAAACTTAACTTCTTGGAAAAAATATATTTATCAACTCCCATATAGCCAGTCTAATATTAACAAATCCTTCTCGACTTATTTCCAATTTAACTTACGACCCAATTCCGTAAATTCCTTTTCACATTTCTAAAATAAATCTATCATTTATCTTTAAACCAATACCCATCTTTTTAAAATCCTCATCGTGAATTTATAATTCTTATTTATCCACTTATAATCACTTCCCTTAATTTATAAACTTCATTTATAAATTCCATAGTCTCATTTTTCGTTTATTACGGTTTCACAATACTTAATCGATTATATATCAATTTCTAAGTTGAATTTCATTTTTAAATCATTTTCCTAAAATAACCCAACTATATTCCAAAAATCCAACTAAATTCAGATTCCTCTTCCTTTTCGTAATTTAAAATCTTATTTAAAATTAGAATATCAATTTCATATTTTATTTTCAAATCTCCTCTTTATTTTCCCAAAATAGCTTTAAATCTCGATTTTAAAAATCTTTTTTTCCACTCAAACAAGTCGCTTAAGTTTTATTATTAAAAATCCTTTTGTTTATTTTTTTTTCTTTTTTTCCAAAATCCCAATTTTCTATATTCCAAAATTTATCAAGTATGTCCACGGGCCTTGGTCGGGTGGTGGGGTGATACGCCTCCCAAGCGTGAGGTTCGAGGTTCAAGGTTCGAGTCCCACATTTGTGTGGGAAGAGATACGCCTTTCACATGGGAGGTTTGAGGTTCATTTTCGCGCCTCCTGCACCAAGTGTCAACCGAAAGGTCTAGCTTGCCTGGAATAGTGGTTGTAGCGGACCAGCCATCTATTCCCTAGGTTTATTGTTCAGGAATAACATGTCGGTAGTGATTAAACAGGTTTCCCTAGTTCTAAATAAAATAAAATTATCAAGTATAAATTCTGAAACCAAACTGTTCATTTTACCCAAAATTCATTTCTTTTAACAAATCCAATTTCACCAAAATATTTTTTTTACTTTAGATTTTCCTTTTTATTTTCTTTCCAAATTTTAAACTTTTTCCATTGATATTTAAAAATACCAATGTCTAACCAATAATTTCAGTAGTACCAAATAAATTCAAAATCATGCTATAGTCTATCATGGATTATTCAATATATCATTTCATTGAATATGAAAATAAATTCAACATTTTTTAGGAATCCAGTTGGATCCCTTCAACCTATTTTTCCTACATCCACAGATGTTAATACATGATGTTAATACAACATAAAATACCAATCCTACTTCGAGGGGAATATCGTGGTATATAGGGTCATCCGTTATTATGCGAGGCACATAGGGTCTCATCCGTTATATATATGAAAAAATGTCAATCACTCCAATATATATGTATATGCTACTATATATACTATAACACCCAGACCGATAATAATTATCAAATTCAATAAATCAACCAATAATTAATTTTAACTACTTAAAATTAATTGTAGTGTTCCAAATTTGGGTGAGATTAACTCAATTGATTTTCTATCACTTTCGCGCGTTCCGTTTCCGATTGAATCCGAACTTATTTGAAATTATCTAAAAATTTCAAAAGCTCCAAATTCGTCCCAACCATTTTCATGCGTAGACGATGACTTCACAATCCCAATGAATCTAGAATCGTCTGATCTCGTACGCAAGAAATATAAATTTTATAAGTTCATCGGTAATATAATTAAATTTTATAAAAAAATTTAATTTAATTAAAAACAAAATCCATCACTCAAGGCTACCAGAACGGTCCAACCACCTGCTCCCATCTTTTTTTTGAACGGCCCAAGCCCGCTACTTCTCTTCTCCCTCCCTTCTTCTTCCTATCCTACTTTCCTGTAAACCATTGATCGTGCACGGCATGCACACTACTGACACCATGAACCATCGGTCGAAACCAAACTCGGATAGCTCCGATACGCCTCCCTTCAAAATCTCCACCCACATGCCAGAGATTTGTCTCTACAACGCCTCGAAACAAATGCGACCTGATGTGCTCCTACCGCTACAGTAACCACCATCGCATTCCTCAAACCATGAAAGGACCTTTCCATCTTCAGCCCACAGCTGTGCTCCACCACCACAAGCCAGATGCTGCTACTGTCGATCCCCAACAACTCCTCCACCAACCCCAAAGTCCAACCCTAGCTAGCCTGAAGTTCTCGACTTCACTGACGATGATGCTAACCAAGACCGAGCCCCACAATTTACAAATCATCTTGAAGCACTTAGCAAAATACGTTTTTTAAAATTATTTTCATGACTTTTAGATCAGTGGATTAGGAGATATGAATTTTTGAATCCATATTTTTTTCTCTTTACTGTGATGCTTGCATGCGACATTTAAAAAGGGAGGAGGGAAACATATTTTGAATGGCAAGGTATAGTGATTTGAGGCGATGAAAAAGAAAAACAGCTGAAGTGAAATTTTTTGACCAGTCAACATATAAATATATTATTTAAATTCAAATCGTCTCGATTTTGCAACGTAAAATCTCGACCTCCTATCGAGGCATGCCGCTAGAATTTATAGTGTTATACCCTATTCCGAGCGCAATGGAAAAGTTTTCGAGTCCTAATTCGATCCTATGGAAAAGATAGCTTCTTGGACCCAATTATTATATTGAATTTTCAATATGAATTTTTGCTCTTTATATCCTGCATGGCCAAGCGATAACCCCAAATGCTATGAAATTTGAAATTCGATAATAATTCACTACTACGGATCCTATGGAACTAGTTTCGTTGAATTCCTAGACTGTGCTCCGGAAGGGTATTTATTGTCAATTTAAATGATATATTTTTAAAACCGAATCAAACCACTTTTAAATTCAAATTTAAAACCTTTACTATACCCATATTATTATTATAAATTTTATATGCCTTTAGATTATTTTTAACTAGCTTGAAAACCAAGATTCCATATTTTACACAATTTCCAATTATTAACTTTAATAATTAATTTATCCAATAAATGGTTATATCTTGAAACTCAAGTTAAAAATTAACTTTTAAATATTTAAAATCAATTAAATATTCCAATTTTAAGTATCCAAAACTCCTGGTCGTTACATTCCTTCCCCCTTATAAAAATTTCGTTCTCGAAATTGCTAGGTAAGAATAATGGTCCAAAATCCATTAACTATTTTTCCAAAACCAATAAATTTAATTTTTTTTTTCAAACCAATCTATTAAAACCACATTATCACTATCATTAACTTCCAATTTCATCCATAGATCAAAACTAGTATTATACCCTCAACCATCAAATTTATAATTTAAAACCAAATTTTAAATTATCAATTTTTCAATTTGTTTTCTAACTCCTTAAATTTTGAAAAATTTCGCCAGCGTCCCCTTTGCGTGGCTAGAACGAAACAGCTACAAAACGCCTCAATGGGCCCGAATCACCAAAGGAAAACATAAGCCATGTGGCTCAATCAGGAAAATCATCAATTTCATAAAACAATTTAAACACATACATTTTTGTCGGGCAATCAAATTTTACTTGTGAAATTGTAGACATCAATTTATCTTTTGCCTTTAATTACCCGCACCTTATTTACCAGTAATATCCAAATCATATAATTCAAAATCTTTTTATTTTGCAACTTTCAAGTTTTCAGCATTGATTTCACCAAAACCCGTACGATGTACATATACCATTCTTATGTAATATCAAATCTGATCGTCCACTCGATCACACAATTTCACTTCCGAACTAGTATAGTTCACCCGACTCTCTAGTGCGGACTTAGATCTGGTTTCTTGATTATAAATTTTCCCGGCATAGCCATATACTATGGTAGAGAACTCTAGAATAAATCAAAAATCCATATCCAGGGTTCGCCATCGAAAATCGAGTGAAAAATCTTAACTCGATCGATATAAATTATCACAAAA
The DNA here is from genome assembly GCA_030765085.1 of Allium cepa. NCBI lineage: Eukaryota > Viridiplantae > Streptophyta > Magnoliopsida > Asparagales > Amaryllidaceae > Allium > Allium cepa. Next base: position 724,664,417 of record CM060935.1, on the reverse strand, counting down.
TTCTGTGCTCGAATCTGGATCAAATCGTTATGCGAATAAAATAATATACGTACAACTTACGTATTAATTTCCAATCGAATATTAGCTATATCCAGTTCTTTTCTATTAACATTTACTTACATTTCCATTCAATTATTCTCAAAATCATTATTCACCCTCATTTTAATTTTCATTCACTTATTCACAATTATCCTTTTATACAACTTTTTTTAATCTTCATTCAAATATTAATGTAGGATCGATTTCACCCTAGAGGGGGTGAATAAAGTGATGTTATTAATTATAAAAATTTAATGTGGAAGTTTATAAAATAATTGCAACACAGATTTATCAGAATTATAGTAGCACAGATAATAGCAGAATAATAAATGCAGAAATAGAACAACACAGAATTTACCCAGCTTCGACAAAACCCTGCCTACGTACTGCCCCTAAGGTTTCTAATAGAAACTAAGCAGTTAGATGCTTACACACATAAACTCGCGACACCCGCTATGAACTAGCCTTAACTCTACGCTGCCACAACTCAGCCATTGAGTTGCGAATTCTCCAACTACACCACCGTAGCTCCTCCCCTAGTCACATGACTAGTAATTACAAAGTTTAAAAGAGAAATTTAAAATATTTTAAAATAATAAATTAAATAAACCCTAATTTTCAACACTAAAGTCCAATAATAAAATTATAGCTGGCCCAACTATTATTTACGAAATAATAAAACACTGTCCCCTTTTCTTTTATTCCTTCGACCGTATCTTTGCTCATGAAAAATGACGTTCATCCTCTTTTCTTTTGCTCGAAAATTAGGGCTTTTTACAAAAAGAAGATACTGACTTCAGTAGCTCGATCGAATGATGATTTATGTTCTTGCTTTGTCGATCGACTGTCTCTTTGAGTTGCTCACGGCTGCTTTTATTTGATCGAGTTTGAATTTTCCTTCGGTATGTAATTTATGCCTTTTTCTTTACTCATTGATCTGCTTGAACTGAATCTTGATTCGAGTTGAATGATTATTCCTTTTTGCTTGTACTCGAATGGATTTTATGACAGTGATGATTTGGGTTAAATAGGATTCTAATTCCTATATTCTCGTTCTTTTGAATTTGTCATCTAATTTAACTCGGCCATAAGATATTGTATGGATGCTTGTGATTATTATTGACTTGTTCAATTCGTATATATTTTACTTGGTTGTCACGGTTTGTTTTCTTGGCTATCACGGTTTTGATATTTGCTTAATTATTACGGTTTGATTTCTGTCTTGGTCATCATGAATATCATGACTTTGAGTATTTGACATTTGAACTTGACCCGGTTCTGTTCTTTGTGCTTATTGACTTCGGCTTCTCTGTCTTGTTTAAAACCGATACTTGCATTTGACTTGGGTCATTTGATTTTGTGAAAATATGAACTTGTTCGACACTCTGTTAACATCGGCCAGTCGATACTGATGCTTGATGTTGACCATTGTCTTTATGACTTCGGCATTGACTATATGTATACATTTTGTAGCTGAAGTTTGTTTTGATAAATTTCTACTTGGATTTTTGACATCCCTTGGTTCTGATCATGCTATAGACACGAGCTAGTATATACATATACATATATTCATCTATGCACTTTGATATGCACTATATAAATTCCAGTGTGCACTTGTATACTTTGTTCATCCTTTCATTTTTAGTTGCATATACATATCTGAAGCATTTTTGTATATGTATACTGTCGAATTTTTGGTTTACCGCACTGCTGTCACAAATATTCCACCTTGACTTCGGCCTGACTTGATTTTTTTGAAAGTTCTTGCTTGTACTATGTAGTAGACTTACTAGTGCATATTGATGTTGTTGAGCCACCGAGTCAGTCTCCAGTTCCATGTTGCCACCACTATTTTACTTTTGTTCGAACTGTACACTGGTTTTGTATCGGTGCATTTTATTGTTCAGTCTGGACATGTGGTTCTGTTTTTCTCTGCATTGTGTTGGGTTGCTTTTGTAGTGTGGTTTTGATACATGCCCTTATACATATGTATATTGCACCACTGTTGTCACACTGGTAGTTTGAAACTGTTACATGCAGTGTGCACTGCTTCCATGTTGTCTCGAGTACATGTACAGCTCTGTATATATGTATGCTTGTAGTTATGCTTGTACTGTCCACTTTTGCATTGACCTGGTTCTAATGTGTATGCACACATGTCTGTTGCATCACTTAATGTTGCATGATGAACTTGTTTGTTGAGTTTGAGTTGTTTTCATGTGTACTCGAGTGTGGTCTGTGCCTTTGTGCCTTTGTGATATTTGCAGTCTGATTATTTCTTTTGGCCATTCTTTGGTCTCTGGTGTTGTATCATAACACTGGCCTGATTTATTCGATCTGGTTTCTGGTTTTCATGAAGATCATTTCCGATCTATCCCATTTTCATTGCTGTTTTGTTTGTTTACTACTTCTTGGTCATGCTTTTCTTGTGTGGTCAGTTCCACTTGCTGTTCTGGTTTATTTTTGGGACCGACTTGGTTCGATTGACCATTTCGTGATGTATATTTTTAATTTCACCTGTGTTGAATCCAGTTTTAAGGCTTGGGTTTGACCTTGTGCTCGTGTCATGACTTTATTTGTATTGCACTAGTGTTGAACCCGGCTTTTCATTTGGGTTTGACTTGTGCTCACCTGTCCCTGTAATTTTATCTAGTGTATATCGGTGTGCACAGCCTTGTGGCATGTGCAGTAATACACTGTGCATGTCACAAGCTGTTTGTGTATGATAAATTCAAATTTAGATGATGACGAACAACCCAAATAACCGAGGCCAATATTATTTTCAAAATACATATTTTATTTTATACTGCAAAAATATTTCCTTTTCAATTTTACAGCGTTAGTGTATGTTTTTACAGATTGCTCAGATGTTGGATTCAATCTAGAATGGAGTTGAAGATAAATATTGAGTGAACGAGTGATATGTAGTGAGGTGCATTTGTAAATGAAAAATTGTGATATGATTGTAATTTAGATTTGTATATATATAGTGAGAGTTCAAATGTACTATTCAAAATTAGAATAAATATTAGTTTGAATAAAATATCTATTTGAATTTAAACTCCGTGTTATTTATTTTATTCAGCAAATATGTATATAATTATGTGAAAAATAAAGTAGTACATTAACAAATACATTTAAACGACTATATATATATGTTAATTGTCATCAAATAAAAATCATATATTCTCATATTCAACAATCTCCCTCTTTTGATGATAACAAACATATATTTAAGATTTTGAATTTATTAAATGTATTTGATTACTCAATTTTCTCCCCTTATTTGAATGCTCCCTCTCTACGCAAAACTTCCCCTTCATATATGCATGTAAATAAAAATATGCAAATGTGCCTAGATGCAAATAGAAAATATTTGACCTTTATTTGTCAAAATCTTAACTTTTCTCTCCCCCTTTTGTTATCAGCAAAAGAGTAACAGTGTTAGAAAAATAGAGATAAAGTGATAGATATTAATACAACATTAATACACGATCGAGTATAAATATTAAATTTCAACAACAAATCAAACAAAAATCATAAATACTCTATTTGACGCATGTTCCATGTTTAGAATGATATGGATGATGCAAAAACTATATAGTTGTATCTATTTGTGGTATATTTATATCGAGAATTTGAATATCTACTAACCATGCATAACCGTTAGGACTTTTAAATGAGAATATTAGTATTCCAATTTTTTTAAAATGAATTCAAGTATCTTCTAACCACGCATAACCATGAGAACTTTTAAATGGGATTAGAATCACCTTTTCTATTTAATTAATCAATTTTAATATGTGCTCCATACATGCATAACCGTGAGGACTTTTAAATGAGCATGGAAGCACATAATCAAAAATTCCAAGTAATTCACCCATGCATAACCATGAGGACTTTTAAATGAGAGTGAATACTTTGGATGTTTTTATTTCAAAAAACTAATAAAATAAAAAACAAATGATTCCTGTTTAAAATACCACATATTGACAAACCATATTGAGTTTCGATGAGTGACGGTCGATAAAAATATGATAGAAATAGAGAAGGTCATGGAATTTTTACCAACAAAAGGTGTTTATAACTCTTGTTTAAATTTCTAAAGAAATTTTTAATTATACCGTCTCAAGTTATAATATATGATTAATATCAACACTCATCACTTTTACAATCACTATTTATCTTTTAGATAATCAGTAGGGAGTCAGATTAGTTAATGTAACCATTTAAGATCAAATCCAAAAATAATTATAAAATCAAAATTTCCAAAATAACTAATCTGAAACAAGGTCAACAAAAATTATTTTCTTGAAGGGGTTTTATAAGGAAATTGTCTACTAATTTGAAAATTATTTGAAATGAAAAATATGTAGATTTTTTCTTTGAAAAACGATGCAGTTACTGAATGTCTCACCATAAATCATGTTCCACTAGTAATTTTTCTATCAACAAGATTACTAGTGTAATCTGCATCTGAAATTTTCTTTCACTCGAGATTATCATTATTTGGATGCTATAAACCAGAGCATGATGTTGCAACAAATTCTTGAAGACCTTTCTAAATGAAATTCTTTTCAATTTTAATTGAAGCCATGCCAATAAGCAAAAACCGTGAATATAGAGTCGGCCGTAAAATAACCAAATGTATTATCATCAACCAATAAAATACTATCATTAATCCACACTAATCTGTATGAAGTGGTTCAAAGACTATAATTTTTTACAGTGTTCTTGGCATAAGAATATAATTGGCCAACAATTTTGAAAAAGTCAGATTAATCATCAATATCATGTTACTGGCTAATTTAATTCAAATTACGATGCAGATTATCACATTTAATATATCGTTCAATATACCATTACTGTTTTACCTTTGCGATAATTTTTCGTTGTTGCCTATTGTGATTCTGTTACCTTTTCACTAGGCTAAGGAACTTCAATTTGTCGCCGGTTGTGTTTCTGGAACAGCCAGAATCCAGATAACACTGTTATTATTCCTTAGCCTACTGCCACACCTACACGTTAAAAGATTTTTGTGGCCTATTTATTTTTGTAGGTCCATGGTTGTTAGTGGAAAAATAATTTGAAAAATAATTTTGTGGAGACCCGTAACTATTTATATATGTTCCTTTTGGCACCTAGATTTGTTTAATTTTGAGAGATTTTATATTCGTGCCTTTTGGTACCCAAATTGGAATGGTTTTCTCTTATTTGGGTTTATACCAACAAATATTGTGATTGTGCCCAAATTTTCTACAAATTGTGCACTCGTATTTTACTTGATTAATTTTGCTTTTAACACGTTTTGATTGTTTATATCCAAGTCCTTGTCTAACTGTATTAACAATTTGTTTCCCTAATAGCATATTCAATGATCTTTCACTTTTGGAAAAGTATCCTATGCTTGTTGACAATTTTTGGACTTATGTTTTGAGAGATTCATTTTTGTTCAATAATTGAGTACACTTTTTAATAGAATTCTCTCTCCTAATATCTTCACTCTCTTTCAAAATCAGAATTTCATTTTCAAGCGATTTGATTTTAATTTCTGATTTTTTAATCTCCTCTTCGAATGATGCACACTTATCACACTTAGGGATCCTACTTTGATAGTTTTTAATTAATTGAACAAGTTGTTTATTTAAATCTATCAAAGCATGTTTTTGTGATTCAAGTTTGGCATACTTCTCCCTAAGTCATTCAAAATCGCCATTTACTTTGTGGAAATATATAAGTAATTCTGAGTGAGTGAGTTTTGATACCTCGCTTGGCTTGTCATCATCGCTATCAGTTATATCACCTCGAAGACACATATCTTCTTTTTCACTCTCACTACTAGTAATTTTATTATCTTCATCACTTGTATTCCACATGGTTGCAAAATTTCTCCTTTTTGATTTCTTTTCTTGGTCATGTCGATTTCGAGGACAATTGGGCATGATGTGTCCGGGTTTGTTGCACGAGTGACAAATGATTTCTTGCTATTCTGGGTTATCTAGAACTTTGATTATTCTGCTTTTTAATTTTTGATTTAGAGCTGGATTTTCGTATTTGCGGTTCCACCTTTTGAATCTCTTCATTAACAGTGCCAGCTCTGCTGCTCCATCATCATTGTCATCATCGTCACTTTCAATTTTTCCTTTGAGAGCTATTGATTTCTTTCGAGTATCTCCTCCTTCACGATCTTCCTTGAATTTCATTTCTAGCTCATAAGTGGTGGGATTTCCGATGAGTTCTTCAACTTTGATTTGTTCCAAATCTTTTGATTCTTGAATGGCAGTCACTTTAGCTACAAAACTTCGTGGAAGGACTCTGAGGATTTTTTGAACCATTTCCAGTTTCGTGTATGATTTTCCAAGAGCTTTTGATTTGTATACGATGTTAGAAAGCCGTCCAAACATCTCTTTGACATTTTCATCCTTGGCCATTTTGAAATTCTCGTATTCGCTACAAAGCATGGCAAGGCGAGATTCCATGACTTGAGATGTTCCTTCGTGAGTCACTTATAGTGTGCGCCATACTTCCTGCATAGTTAGACAATGTGAGACACGATTAAATTCAATATGGTCCAATGAACAAATAATAAAATTCATAGCTTTAACATTAGCATTCTGTAATTTATTTTCTAGATTTGTCCATTGATCAAATGGTTTTTCAATTTCTTGATTATTTACAACTACAGTGGGTGCTTTATAACCTGTCTCAACTATATTCCAATCATCAATGTTTTTTAGAAAGATTTTCATTATATTTTTCAGTAAGCATATTCACCATTGATGGTCTAACAATAGACTGACCCTCCGTAAAAGCAGTATTAAAAGAAGCCATTTTAAAAATTCAAAATTTTAAAACAAAAATTGATTTTTGAAAAAATCAAAACAAAAATGGCTTAACCAGGCTCTGATACCACTTGTAGGATCGATTTCACCCTAGAGGGGGGTGAATAGGGTGATGCTATTAATTATAAAAATTTAATGCGGAAGTTTATAGAATAATTGTAACATAGATTTATCAGAATTATAGTAGCATAGATAATAGTAGAATAATAAATGCAGAAATAGAACAACACAAAATTTACCCAGCTTTGGCAAAACCCTGCCTACGTGCTGCCTCCAAGATTTCTAATAGAAATTAAGCAGTCAGATGTTTATACACGTAAACTCACGACGCCAGCTATCGACTAGCCTTAACTATATGCTCAAAACCCTGCCACAACTCAGCCACTGAGTTGCAAATTCTTGAACTACACCATCATAGCTCGTCCCCAAGTCACACGACTAGTAATTAAAAAGTTTAAAAGAGAAATTAAAAACACTTTAAAACACTAAAATAAATAAACCCTAATTTTCAACACTAAAGCCCAATAATAAAATTACAGCCGGCCCAACTATTATGAAATAATAAAACACTGTCCCTTTTCTTTTATTCCTTTGGCCGTATTTTTGCTCGTGAAAAATAGCGTTCGTCCTCTTTTCTTTTGCTAAAAAATTAGGGCTTTTATAAATAGAAGATGCCAACTTTAGTAGCTCGATCGAATGATGATTTACGTCCTCGCTTTGTCAATCGGCTGTCTCTTTGAGTTGCTCACGGCTGCTTCTATTTGATCGAGTTCGACTTTTCCTTCGATATGTAATTTATGCCTTTTGCTTTACTTGTTGATCTACTTGAACTCGATCTTGATTCGAGTTGAATGATTATTCCTTTTTGCTTGGACTCGAATGGATTTTACGGCCGGTGATGATTTGGGTTAATTAGGATTCCAATTCCTATATTCTCATTCGTTTGAATTTGTCATCTAATTTAACTCGGCCATAAGATATTGTATGGATGCTTGTGATTATTACTGACTTGTTCAATTCGTATATATTTTGCTTGGTTGTCACAACTTGTTTTCTTGGCTATCACGGTTTGGATATTTGCTTAATTATTACGGTTTGATTTCTGACTTGGTCATCGTGAATATCACGACTTTGAGTATCTGACATTTGAACTTGATCTAGTTCTGTTCTTTGTGCTTGTTGACTTCGGCTTCTCTGTCTTGTTTAAAACTGATACTTGCATTTGACTTGGGTCACTTGATTTTGTGAAAATATGAACTTGTTCGACACTCTATTGACATAGGCCAATTGATACTGATGCTTGATGTTGACCATTGTCTTTGTGATTTCGGCACAGACTATATGTATACATTTTGTAGCTGAAGTTTGTTTTGATAAATTTCTACTTGGATTTTTGACATCCCTTGGTTCTGATCATGCTATAGACACGAGCTAGTATATACATATACATATATTCATGTTTACCCTTTGATATGCACTATATAAATTCCAGTGTGCACTTGTATACTCTATTCATCCTATCATTTTTAGTTGCATATACATATCTGAAGCATTTTTGTATATGTATACTGTCGAATTTTTGGTTTCACTGCACTGCTATCACAAATATTCCACCTTGACTTCGGCCCGACTTGATATTTTTGAAAGTTCCTGCTTGTACTATGTAGTAGCCTTGCTTGTGCATATTGATGTTGTTGAGCCACCGAGTCTGTTTGCATTTTTAACTTGGTTAGTCTCTAGTTCCATGTTGCCACCTCTGTTCCACTTTTGTTTGAATTGTATATTGGTTTTGTACTGGTGCATTTTGTTGTTCAGTCTGGACATGTGGTTCTGATTTTCTCTGCATTGTGTTGAGTTGCTTTTTGTAGTGTGGTTTTGATACATGCCCTTATATATATATGTATATTGCACGACTATTGTCACACTGGTAGTTTGAAACTGTTACATGCAGTGTGCACTGCTTCCATGTTGTCTCGAGTACATGTACAGCTCTGTATATATGTATGCTTGTAGTTATGCTTGTACTGTCCACTATTGCATTGACCTGGTTCTAATGTATATGCACACATGTCTGTTGCAGCACTTGATGTTGCATGATGAACTTGTTTCTTGAGTTTGAGTTGTTTTCATTTGTACTCGAGTGTGGTCTGTGCCTTTGTGCCTTTGTGATATTTGCAGTTTGATTATTTCTTTTGACCATTCTTTGGTCTCTGGTTTTGTATCATAACATTGGCTTGATTTATTCGATATGGATTCTGGTTTTCATGAAGATCATTTCTGATCTATCCCTTTTTCGTTGTTGTTTTGTTTGTTTACTACTTCTTGGTTATGCTTTTCTTGTGTGGTCAGTTCCACTTGATGTTCTGGTTTCTTTTTAGGACCGACTTGGTTCGGTTGACCATTTCCTTATGTAAATTTTCAATTTCACCTATGTTGAATCCAGTTTTAAGGCTCGGGTTTGACCTTGTGCTCGTATCGTGACTTTATTTGTATTGCACTAGTGTTGAACCCGGCTTTTCATTTGGGTTTGACCTATGCTCACCTGTCCCTGTAATTTTATCTAGTGTATATCGGTGTGCAAGGCCTTGTGGCATGTACAGTAATACGTTGTGCATGTCACAAGCTGTTCGTGTATGATGAATTTTCAAATTTAAATGATGAAGAACAACCCAAATAACTGAGGCAAATATTATTTTCAAAATACATATTTTATTTTATACTGAAAAAATATTTCCTTTTAAAATTTTCAGCGTCAATGTATGTTTTTGCAGATTTCTTAGATGCTGGATTCAATCTAGAATGGAGTTGAAGATAAATATTGAGTGAACGTGTGATATGTAGTGAGGTGCATTTGTAAATGAAAAATTATGATATGAGTGTAATTGAGATTTGTGTGTATATATATACATATAGTGAGAGTTCAAATTTGTATTATTCAAAATTAGAATAAATATTTGTTTGAATAAAATATCCATTTGAATTTAAACTCTGTGTTATTTATTTTATTCAACAAATATTTATTTAATTATGTGAGAAATAAAATAGTACATTAACAAATAAATTTAAATGAATATATATATATATATGTTAATTGTCATCAAACAAAAATCATATGTTCGTATATTCAACAATCTCCCACTTTTGATGATAACAAACATATATTTAAGATTTTGAATTTATTAAATGTATTTGATTATTCAATTTGCTCCCCTTATTTGAATGCTCCCCCTCTACACAAAGCACCCCCTTCATATATGCATGTATATAAAAATATGCAAATGTGCCTAGATGCAAATAGAAATTTCATATGTTATCAAACTTACTAATATTCTATTCACCAATTTTCCTCCAATTCACTTCATTTAGTTGGTTTACTTTACCACTTTATTTCACTTTCACACTTACTTTTATTCAAAACTTCTTAAGTTAATTTTATTTTAACAAATTCCAAATTCTTACAAGTTCTTAAACTTATTTATATCCCATAAACATTGTAGATCGAACTCCAGAGTTTAAACAATTACTTAAGTATTCCAAAATCATCTTTGAAATCATATATACCCCAAAATCCTTTGGTGCATCATATTGTTCTTCATCATTTCAAAATCAAACCAGTTTTTCAAACAAATTCCAATTCAAACATTTTTGGTAGCAATTTGTCCCTTGGAAACTCGAAAATGAAAGTCGACGATGCTGCAGTCATCACAGAAATTATTTTCCAATGACCGAAGTGAGTTTAGTGCTTTTATTCCTTTAAAATCCATTTTTTAAAATATTTTTATTCCAAATCTCGGTATATTTCATTTCCAATTTAAAATATTTCCAAATAATATTACTATTATTTCCAAGACTTCGAAAATCAATTTCAAACCCAACTAGATTTAATTTTCCCTAAATTTCCAAATTTTAAATCCTTCTAAATCTATATTTAACTATTCCTCTAGAATTTTATTCCATTTCAAATTATAAATCACATTTATAACTCATATATACAAATTCCATTATTATCGTATGGCTTAATTTCTTAATTCTTGGTTATGACATCAATTTCTTATTCAATTTCCACAACAATAATGATAATAACTTAATATTATCATTTCCCAACAACTAAACAAACCACATCTAAATATAATAATTTCTGAAAAATTATTTCTTTCCTATATAAAATAATTTGGGTAAAATAATCCATTTACCCCATTCAAAACAATACTATGTCGAATTGTTCTGTTCAAGTGTTTAGAGATCCCTATCAATAACGTTAATTACTCGTATTGACCAGAATCCATATACCACTTGACAAACCAATCAACACATTATAAAATAGTTTTATATTCACTAACAACTACGTGCTCATATCTATTAATACGCTCAAACTCATTCTAGGGTGCTGCTGACCTTATTTCTAATGAGTAATTCCCACCAGAGCCAAGGTTCTCGCTTTACCTTCAGCTTTGATACGAAGTGTCATGAACCGGATTTTCAACCTCCGAAAATCGACATCAATACGTCCACTGTATTATATGCTGAGAAATCGAATGCCGAAAATACCAAATCGTTAAGGTAAAGAAGAAAGAGATTGAAGAAGAAAATAGAAACAACAACACATAATCTCATAATCACAGTGGAACAATATTTAATAGATAACAACCGATCTTTATACAAAAAGAACTATAACTGTTTTTATACATTACATCATCAAAGTACAACACAAATCAAAAGCACAATACTGGACAGTTATAATAACTTGTCCTCACAAATGCCGAATATACATCATACCATACACGGTGGAATATAAATCAGATAGGGTAATACGTCTCCACCATCCAGCTCATCTCATGAGCTCTGTAGCATCCTATCCTAAATCTATAATACTCAGTCTGACTCGAGCATTATAATAAAATAATACTCGAGTCAGTCTGGAAAACTAGCGTGAGAAAACACACTCAAATTGAAATATTAAAGTTATCAAAATCCTTTGAAAATCAAAGGTATCTCGTAGGACCACGCCACAAATAAACATGATGGGTTTTTACCTTACGTTAACCAAAAACACTTTATATCAAATCCTTTGATATTATAATAGTTTCTAAGTACAAATACTTATTCAAATAGGTGAAATGATTGCATCTCACGTTTCAACATAGTTGGGCACTATCAAAACCAAATGGCGCTTATTGGAGAATGGATTCCATATGAATGATTAGGCATTGGGGGTACTAACTGTCATAGGTGATGTCTATAATAATGTACCGAGGACCACGAAGGGATCCACTGCAACACAAGACCGGACTATCACTAACCTGGATAGACCGAATATGCTATCACCCTAGGTGAACCCACCCTTTTTCAAGCTCCTTTCATAATCGTAGTAATAATATCCGAGGGTATCTAGAAAGGTGATAAACATACTCTAATTAGTTGCAACCCACTTAGCCTTGCTGCATCTCCCCGGCTTTTCAGTCATTCCTGATTGATGAGGCTACAGGCTACGATTACCTTTTAAGAAATTTTCACTTAGAATGCACATTGTGCTCCAATGACAATGTACTGATAGCATCCATCCATACAAGTCCATTCTGGATTCGAAAGGATCCGAAGGCACTATGCCTGCTTCATTCATTTTGGAATCACCCTCAGGATTAGTAGTGATTAGCCCTTGCACTTCACTGCTCCATCTTCGACTCCATGCTCTTGTCTTCATTTCAAAAACATGCTTGTTGAATCGAAGTGGTTTTTGGATAACTTAACCGATCCTGTTCTCTTCGAAACAACATTCGATATTTTCGGTAAACTCAACCCCAGTTCTTTAGGAAATAAACGAATGGAGTAAGATCGAAGATCGCCTCCTAACCGTTAGTGGACGGATTTCTCTATCATTATCCCAGAAGAAGGAAACGAGTCTATACGTACTGTATAGCACCTCGAATGATAACTGTACCATATAATTCCCATGTTTCCCCCAGATATTTCCAATGTTATATTTTGGGTCCAGATTTTGATAGTCGGTTATTTAACTATCAAATAAACAATCATTCAACCAATTATCCCATTTTCCACTAAAAAAATCCAAATCTCTTTTTAATTAAATTCTAATAAATTAAATCTCTTTATCTAAAATATATGTACTTAACTTGTCGAATTTAGTAAATTCACCAACTATTCCTTTTCAAAAAGAACATTTGAAAACCCCTTTTTAAAATAATATGGAAAGTACCACTGCGGTAACAAATCATGGATTCACAGCTTAATGGTTATGTCTCTATCCTAGAGAAATCCAAGACTTAACTGCAGGCACACACTACCACCGATTCCATCATGCGAGTATACCGATACTCCTCGAAAACTTTATTTAAAAATTTCTAAGTAATACCTATGAAATTTATATAATAATTTCCAAGTAAATTTTTAGCAGTTACTCTTTAAAATAAGAGTTATTGTAAAATAATATTGATATAAAATAATCTATCCCTTAAAATAATAATACTAGTTAATTCTTAAATAATAATTAACTTAATATCAATCATTTCTAAAACTACTTAATTAATACTTAAATATACTTTAAACAATTTTAAAAAACTAGATAATTAATTTCTGAAATATTCGTATAACACATTTATATTTTTTTTAGTTAATACTTAAAATCCCTTTTTTTAATAAATTTAACTTCTCAGAAAAAAAATATTTATTAGCACCCATATAGCCAGTTTAATATTAATAAATCCTTCTTGACTTATTTCCAATTTAATGTACGACCCAATTCCATAAATTCCTTTTAACATTTCTAAAATAAATCTATCGTTTATCTTTAAACCGATTTACCCATCTCTTTAAAATACTCATCGTGAAATTATAATTCCCATTTATCCACTGATAATCGTTTTACTTAATTTATAAACTTCGTTTATAAATTCCATAGTCTCATTTCCCGTTTACAACGGTTTCACAATACTTAATCGATTATAAATCGATTTCTGAATTTAATTTAATTTGTAAATCAATTTCTTAAAATAACACAACTATATTCCAAAAATCTAACTAAATTCAAATTCCCCTTCCTTTTCATAATTTAAAATTTTATTTAAAACAGGAACATCAATTTCATATTTTATTTTCAAATTTCCTTTTTATTTTCCCAAAATAGTTTTAAATCTCGATTTTTAAAATCTTTTTTTCCACTCAAACAAATCACTTAAGTTTTATTATTAAAAATCCTTTTGTTTATATTTTTTTCCAAACTCCATATTTACCATAAATTTTATCAATTATAAATTCTGAAAACAAACTATTCATTTTACCCAAAGTTCATTTCTTTTAACAAATCTAGTTTCACCAAAATATTTCTTACTTTCGATTTTCCTTTTTAGTTTCTTTCCAAATTTTAAACATTTTCGGTTGGTATTTAAAATTCCAAGATCTAACCGATAATTCCATAATACCAAATAAATTCAAAATCACGCTATAGTCTATCACAGATTATTCAACATATCATATCATTGAATATGAAAATAAATTCAACATTTTTGAAGAATCCAGTTGGATCCCTCCAACCTATTTTTCCAGCATTCACAAATGTTAATACAATATAAATACCAATCCTATTTCGAGGGAAATATCATGGTATATAGGGTCATCCGCTATTATGCGGGGCACATAGGGTCTCATCCGCGATATATATATATATGCAGGAACGTCAATCACTCCAATATATATACTACTATATATAATATAACATGCAGACTAATAATAATAATCAAATCAATCAACCAATAATTAATTTTACTACTTACAATTAATTGCAGTATTCCAAATTTGAGTGAGACTAACTCACATTGATTTTCTGTCGCTTTCGCATTTCGTTTCCGATTGAATCTGAATGCATTTGAAATTACCTAAAATTTCAGAAGCTCCAAATTCGTCCCAAGCATTTTCAATGCGCAAATGACGACATCACGATCCCAACGAATCTTGAATCGTATGAATCGGATCTCGTACGAAAGAGACGTATATTTTATAAGTTCATCGGTAATATAATTAAATTTTATAAAACAATTTAATTTAATTAAAAATAAAACCCACCACTCAAGGCTACCAGGCCGGTCCAACCACCCGCTCCCATCCTTTTTTTTGAACGGTGCAAGCCCGATACTTCTCTTCTCCCTCCCTTCTTTCTTCCATCATACTCGCCTGTAACCCATCGATCGTGCACGGCGTGCACACTGCTGACACCACGAACCATTGGTCGAAACTAAACTCCGACAGCGCCGACACGCCTCCCTTCAAAATCTCCACCCATGCACCAAAGATTTGTCCCTACAATTCCTCAAAGCAAACGTTACCTGGTATGCACCTACCGTTACAGTACCCACCGTTGCACTCCTAAAACCGTGATCGAACCTCGCCATCTTCGGTCGACAGTTGCGCCCTACCACCACAAGCCTGATACCACCACCGTCGATCCCCAATAACTCCTCCACCAGCCCCAAAGTCTAACCCTAGCTGGCCTGAGGTTCTCGACTTCACTAACGATGATGCTAGCCTAAGACGAAACCCTACAATTTACATATCATCTTGAAGCACTTGGAAAAATATAATTTTTAAATTAATATCGCGACTTTTGGATCAGTGGATTAAGAGATATGAATTTTTGAATCCACATTTTTTTCTCTCTTTACTATGATGGTTGTGTGCAACATTTAAAAAGGAGGAGGGAGACGTATTTTGAACAGAGAGGTACAGTGATTTGAGATGATGAAAAGGAAAACAACTGATGTGAAATTTTTTGACCAATCAACATATGAATATATTATTTAAATTCAAATTGTCTTGATTTCGCATCATAAAATCTCAACCTCCTATCGAGGCATGCCACTAGCCCTTTATAATATTATACTCCTATTCCGAACACAATGGGAAATGTTTCGAGTCCTAATTCGATCGTGTGGAGAAGATAGCTTTTTGGACCCAATTATTATATTGAATTTTCGATATGAATTTTAGCGCGTTTATATCTCGCACGGCCAAACGATAATTCAAAATGCTATAAAATTTGAAATCCGATAATAATTCACTAATACGGATCCAATGGAACTGGTTTTGTTGAATTTCGGGACTGTGCCTCGGAAGCCTATTTTTAATGTCAATTTAAGCGATATATTTTAAAACTGGACAAACCACTTTTAAATTCAGATTTAAAACTTTTATTATATGCAGTATTATTAATATAAATTTTATATGCCTTCAAATTATTTTTAACAAGCTTGAAAACGAAGATTTCATATTTTAGCCAATTTTCAATTATTAAATTTAATAATTAATTTATCCAATAAATGGTTATATTTTGAAATTCAAGTTAAAAATTAACTTTTAGATATTTAAGTTCAATTAAATATTCTGGTTTCAAATATCCAAAATTCTGGGTCGTTACATATGTTCTTTTTAGAAACCTTTTAAAAGCATTATAAATTTTAACTCTATAAAGGAGTATGCAATCTGTATTGTTTTGTAACTTTAAAAAATTCAAATTTACTGTAGAGAAATACCAAAGTAGGAACTCATAGCCTGTTCTTAACAACTAATATTATTTTCTTTAACAAATTTAGCAAAAGGTTAAAACACATGAAAAAATATCTGTAGAAAATTGTCTTCAACAAAAATAACTAAAGTATTATTAGGGTAATATGTTTTATGCTTTTAGAGGCAACATCGTGTTTCACATATTTGTTTAAGCTTGAAGGAAACTATGTGTTATATATATATATATATATATATATATATATATATATGAAAGAACATAATTACAGTTTTCATCTTGCATATATAACAGTCAGTAGACTATAAATACTATATTGTTTCGATGTTTTGATATACAGATAAAAAAATATTAGAAGCATTCGTACTAATGTTGGATCGATACTCAAGAAAAAATTCATGTTAATGTTCAATTGGATATCCGATGAAAACTCATAGTCAATATAACGTAGTTGTGATATTATGTCAAGAACAAAAATGAATATAGGTTGATTACACGAAAGAAACAAACTGGAAGTGAAAATTTATCAATCTAAAGGTCTACTACAAGTTTAAAGTATGTCATATTATAGTGTTTGGTAATAAGCGACGTCATATACTGAAGCAGTATATGTGTACTTGATGTTTCCACTAGATTGATTATTATAAAGAATTTTCCAAAAACGAAAAAGGTACTGACGTTCATTATTGGAATGAAATTTTTTCTTTGTTTTTCCTCGAAAAGGTAAATTTTATATTTTACTAAATCATGGTTTCTACAGGTTTTGATTTACAATAAAATGAATTAACTTTTGCTATTCATTTTATTTCGTTGTTTTCTACAAATAACTCATACTTCCATTTTCGTATTTATTGTTTTGCTACAAACATAGGTGCTTATTTCAAAAAAAAGTTTATTCTATAGTGTGATATTACCACTTACAATAATTTATATAAATAATAGTAATAATAAATTTCAGTGGTTTCTATCATTGTACGAGTATTCTTACACCTTTTGATCTAATTGCTATCTTCAATGAAACTCCATCCAAAGTATTTTTATGTGTATATATGGGTATTTCTTGTTATATCAATATTATTTATTTTGAATTATGCTTATTGCTATATTATTTAGTGTTACGTTTACATGAATATTTGATTGAATTGAAAAGTTATTTTGTTTGTTTCAAAAAGTTGATTGCATAATTTGTTTTATATATAATTTGCATGTCATATTACACTATATGTATCAAAATAATATAGCGTTTCAAAGTTTTCATGGTGTTTTACTAATTTCATTAGTATCGCGAGATGTCAAAAAATGTAACAATGCAAATAGTGGAGTGTTGTTAATTTGAACCAAATTTGAATCACTCTTCCACTTTAAGCACAGTTTCTCTATTCCAAACCTAGAATACTATTAGCATAGCAAACTAACAAAATTTTATCAACAGTATATACAAAAAAATAAATACAAAAATTACTATCCATGAACACTCACATGAAAGTTAACCAATAATGCAAATTATTATGTAGGATCGACTAATATGGAATATAATTAAATCTAAATGCGAAAACAGATGATAATAGCAAAGTAAATAAAAATAAGTAAAAATAAAACAAGCACACCAGGAATTTTTATACTGGTTCGAACTTCCCGTTCTACATCCAGTCCCAGACTCCTTTTGGAATTTCAACTACAACAACCCTCACTTAACCCGGAGGAACATGTTTACACTGCCTGAGCAATCGAACAGGACTTCACCCGCCTAAGCAACCGAAGAGGACTTCAATACAAATAACAAAGGTATCTGACTGTAGCGTGTTCTTAAATAACACTGATAAGTCAATTGAGTACAATCTTCCTATAATCTTCTCTTTAATGATATATAGTGATGTGCTTTGAGAATTGTGGAAGATAAAGTGATCAAAGATCAAAGTAAGTAATTTGAGTGCTGTTTGAAAGCTTTGAGAATAGATGAGAATTCAAGAATGCTAAAAGTAAATTTGGTTTCAGTTGATTGTTTGTTGAATTCGATAATCTATTTATAGTATATAAAGAGTTGCAACTATAGATGAAAAGTTATATTGAAAAGAACAGGTGCAACCATTGATTTTGAAAATGTTTCTCTTCAGCGAAGAGAAGTGACTTTTCAAGAAAATAGCAGTTATAAATATTCAGACGTCTGAATAAAAAAATTCAGACTTCTAAATTGGATTAATACACAAACAGCAAGGAAATAGGCTATTTTTGGCCTTATTCAGACGTCTGAAAATTTTCATTCAGACGTTTGAATATTGTGAAACCATATTCAGGTTTCAGCATTCAGACGTCTGAATGAAGTATTTCAGACGTCTGAATTTACCCTGTAACAAAAAGTATCATAGCTCATTTGGTTAGAGCACTTGCCTTCTAAACTAGAGACCCGGGTTTGAGTCCCGCTCCATGCAATTTTTGAAAACTTGATTTTTCAATTAAAATATGAATGTATATGTGTGTATACCATTTGGAGAAGATTTTAACATTTGTAAACTCTAGACATGACACTATATGACTGATAATACTTTGTTTGTCACCTTCGTCTTGTCTCTATCGTGTATATCTCTTCTTGTATCTCCATATACATTCTTTCATCTTTTTTTGTATGTGTATCTTCATTTTGAATGTATTTTTTTTCTTTTTGATGCTCATGTACCTGCAAATTAGCTTGGAGATTCTTTGACGTAATTGTATAGTTGTTGTTATTAAAATCCAACAATTAAGGTTCTAACATCACATTCGTATAATGAAGAAAAATCTAAAAATGAATTATTAGATCAACTGTATAATGAACCCAATGTGCGTATGTTTGAACATGTGTATGTGCACATGCAGCATAATAAAGTGTGCCTGATTTAACATTCCCGTGTATATGCGCTAGGATTTACACTACAAGGACATGTTAACCCCTTAGAATTCTATGTGTCGTCTAACTAAATATATATATTTGTGTGTGCATCAAAAGTTATATATATATAATTATACTTATATATATAAAAAATTATACATATGTAATGTAAAATAAAATCACACACACACATATATATATATATTTGGAAGTAATAATTGTAATAATTTATATAAAATACATAAGGTGTATTTGTACAAATGTTCATTTATATTAGATGAAAAAACATTTTAATAACAAATATAAAATTATTTTAAACAAATTTCTGTTTACTTGTTGTTATAAACCCGAGAACGAACTTAAATTTTTATGAATATATAAACACTTGCGCATATACTTATACATATACATACACACATATGTGTGTATGTATATAAATTTTATAAAATTGATGCAAACTGACTTTAAGCTCATGGCATAATAATATTATTATTATTTTTCTTGAATTCATAAAAAAAGTCAAATAAACGATTATTAAATAGTTTAAAAATGGTCAAAAATAATTATTAAAATTATAAAAAATCATTTTCGAAATCTACAAATTATGAAATGTTATATAAAATTTAAGAATTAATTTCAATATGTATTAAATATATATTTATATAATGTAATCAATTACAAGTTACATAAATAGTATATTAATATTTAAATATATAATAAACATGTATTAAAATAAGTAAATTTTCGTTGTTAAATTATTATTGAGCAAAAAAATTTTTTTTTTTATTAAAAGTTTATTATTGACTTTAATCTTTAGGATATAATTTATTATTTAATAAAATCATTTACAATACTATTTAATTACAGAAAAAATCATTTTAATTAGGCCATGAGTTCAATATCTGCAAGCATATAAAATAATTTATTTAACATGTGTGTGTATAGATGCACCACCATATACAACCATCTAATATGTGACAGAACATCAATGTACTAGATTCGTAATATAATCTAATAATCTATAATATAATGCAATAATTGATTTTAATATAATGAATCAATAGACAAGAAGAATACCTTTCACCAAACCTAGGGTTCACCTGTTGAGACGTTGAAATGATCTCCTCGAATCTCATCACTATCTAAAGGGTGCTAGCTTCAAATTTCTCACTACCAACTATGGTATAGCTTTGATTTTATTTTATTAAATGGTTGAAATTTTGGAGGAGGGATAGGTACGATTTCGGTAGCAAAAGGTAAGAATGGCGGCCCAGTAACTAATTTTAGAGTGAGGGTTATGATCCTCATATTGAGGAGAGACTGGAGAGAAAATTTAGAATCTAGATCCTTAATTTTATTCCTACTCACTCTCTATCTTTTAATACATCAAAACCATACCCCAATTCCATCATATAGTTGGTCATACCACGATCAAGTCATGGACAAAAAAATCCATTCCCCATATGGGCTTCAAATTCACTTCAAGCCCGAATAATATTTATTTCATTTAAATCCAGTTTAAACTTGTATCGATATCGTATATCGATTACTATATCTACACGTAGCACACACATTTTTTAATATTAATCAACATATCCAATAAAAACTCTATAAGTAATATGTCATAAATATTAATTAATTTAACTAATTTATAACAATTATAAATTTATTAAATGATGTAGTCAAAGGAGTATTCAATGTTTTGGTTGTATGACTCTTGAGTGTAAATTTAGTCAGTGATTAATATCGAAAAAATCAAATATTAACGTTCAAACATCACTTAGCAGGTTGCATGACATTTTGGCTAAATTTTTAGCTTAATTGGTTTCATTGAAATCCAATTTTACTTTGTTAAGCGTCAGCCAATAGTGATGATAATACATCAATTTTCTTCATCAAACTATTTCACTTTGAACTTATGAAATTTGGTAATGGTCAAAATTTTAGTATCGTTCATATTCAACTATATTGTCCAAACACAGACTCCTTGGTTTAATGATAACAATTATTGTTAACCGAACTATTGTGCTAGAGATTTTGACTTTGAGTTGACTTCAATTGACCATGATACTAACCCAATATAACCTAGGAGACAAATCTTCTCTTGAATAGTGTTTCACTTCCAATACTTCCACTTGAACCAAATATAGGCACTCGATGGACGTTGTACCATGATTTGACCATAATCAAAGTGGAGCTTTTATATTGGAGATCTACGGTATTCTCAAGTCAAGTGAACTGTGTAAATTGGTCACATTGATATTTTCTCTTTGACCTTAGTTATATTACCCAATAGAAAACTATCGAGTGAGTCATTTTATAGTTACCCAATGAAAATCAGTATGTAACCCCTTTGTACTTCTAGTAGTCATGAGCAATACATTGCCCAGCATTTGGAGAGCATTACATTGTCTAGTCTCAATGGATGTATCAATATCCATTCTCGATGCATCTTGACTAGGAACATTATAAATGACATGCTTTTCATAAATTATGATACAATGCTCATGATTACAACTATTTGTAGTTACTACCATAAACACACCATTTTTGGATTTTCAATTAATATGTTTTAATTAAACATTTAATTATTTATAACACATTATAATAAATATAATAGAAAGAAAACATCTTATTACAAATAAGAACTGATTACAAAGTTCATTAATTTATAATTGTTAACACCACAGACATTGATTTTGATGACAACACCATATAATTAAGTTTGATGATAGATTAGTAAGAAGACTAGAGTTAATATTCAAAGATAATCAAGATATTTGAAGACTTATGAGTTTAGAGAAATAAGAATAGTTCAAGACAATAGATAATAGGAAATGAATATTAGAATAATTTTTCACAGTCCTTGGATAGAAACGATCTATTCTTTGGATACTCTCTTATTAAAATGCTTATTATTAAAATATTAATATATTTTTCAAAGTATAATTTTACAAATATTTTATAAGAGTTTATATATTAAAAGTATTTGAAAACTATGTTTAAAAGTATTACAAATTATTAGAATTTTATAAACGCTTTAAATAAATTATTCTTTTTTTAAATTAATAAGGGATTGTCGACATACCCTACCTAATTATGTCTATATATAGACCGCTGGAGAGATGCCTTTTGAATTTTAAATAGTTGAGATTTTTGGTTATATCTTTTCGCGAATAGACATGCCCCTTCAAACCCTATGCATAGAGGACTAGAAACGAATTTTATTAATTACTTTCACATTTCTTACTCCAAATTCTTATTATATATTTCACAAAATCTACTTTCTATACTCTACTTTACTATATTCATTCTCTACAATCTTCTTGTTGATTTGAAAGTATTCTCTCTCTAGTTCAATGATTAAAGCGCTATCAAAGGGCTATATGATATTCTGTATTCAAAGTACAATTATTTGCCTTTGGAAATCAATAAATCTCTACTATTATTTATTTAGGTGTGCTTGTTGCCCATTCAAATTACGTAAGTGTGCTTGTTGCCGTTAAAATCAAGGGGTGTGCTTTTTGCCCATTTAAATTAAGTAGGTGGTCTTATTGCCATATTAAATCAAGAGAGTCTACCCTGAACTCATAAATAAGGAGGATGTATCTCATTGCCTAGAAATCGAGATTTTACGGTGGTTTGCTCGCTACCTATTTAAGTAGGCATTAGAAAGGAAATCTGTACATACATTGTACGGGACTGGACGTAGAATTGGTTAATCTGAACCAGTACAAAACTCCTGGTGTCATCCCTCTTATTTTACTTTACTTTTATTTCATTTACGTATATCGGTGACTACTTGTTAATATATATATATATATATATATATATATATAAAATCTATGTTTGAATTCAAATCTTAAAATAAGTTGAAAATTCTATAGAAGTTATAAAACACTATTCACCCCCCTTTGGTGTTAAAAGTAGCCTTACGATCCATTTACATTAGTACTGCTTCATTTTCCAAATTTGGTATCAAAGCCGTTGGTTTCAAAAACTCATTATTTGATTTTTGAAATTTAGAAATGGCTAGTAACATCTGTAGTATACTTGTCAACATTTGTAGAAGGAAAATCAATTGCTAGTCCCCCACCATTTAATGGTAGCAATTATGCTTACTAGCCTTGTGGAATGAAAATTTATTTACAATCCAATGATTTTGGTATTCGGAGTATTACATAAAATAAATACATTGAACCCCAAACTGATCATTCACTATGGACACCTGACCAAAAGACACAAACACCCAATAACTTAAAGCCATTAATATTATATTTCGCTCCTTAGATAAAAATGAATCGAGTTTCTATTTGAAAGTCTGCTTATGAAATTAGAAGAACATCGCAAGTTACACATGAGGGTAATTGTAAAGTAAAACAAACTAGGATTTTCATGCTAACCGATCATTTTTTTGCTTTTTAAAATGAAACCAAATGAATATATTACTAGTATTTATTCTAGATTTCATGATATGGTTTATTCTTTAGTATAATTTGGGAAAATTTTCTCTACAGAGGATTAAATTAGAAAAACCCTCAATTCCTTCTCTTTTGAATGGGAATAAAAGACATTAGAAGTAGAGGAAGCCGATAATATTATTATATTGACTGGTCCTCCATTGTCTTATAAAGCACAATTATAGGGTAGAAAGAAAAGCGAGGCAACCGAAAAGAAATCAATTGCATTCAATGCAACAACAGACAATCAAAATTAAATGATGATGATAATGATGAGGAGATTGCTTTTTGACATGAAATTTCAAAAATCGTGAAGTACAAAAAGATTAACAGCTTTCGTAAAACTAAAATAAAAATTCCGAAAATGGAAATGTTTTTAGGTGTTACGATTATAGAGAATCTGGTAAATGCGAAGAGACTATCCGCAGTAAAAGAAAACAAAGAATTCACCAAACATAGATACATTCAAAAATAGAAAGAGAGCTTACGATGCGACTTTGGATGATTCCGATACTACATCCAGTGACAATGAACCAGATATAAAAAAAATATCAACATGTGTTTCACGATTATGGAAGATTAATCACAAAAGACAAAGGAAACGACAGAATTGATACATTTTACATTTCAAATTTTATTGTTTTTATATTTTATGGAAATTATGTAGGAATATAATAATAATGATAAGTTTATAAAACTATAAATATTAAATATATATATAAACATACATATATGTGTATATATAAGTAAATATATATGAATATGTATATATCTATGTAATATTTCTATTTTTTTGAACTTTGAAATTTCGACCCACATATCGACATATGTCACATGGATGTATTGACGTAATTGGTAGAATTCAGAGAATCTGTTCAAAATTTGAACTTTTGAAATTTCCTCTCTTTAGCATTAATTTCAAAATTTGAAAAGCCACCATTTCACCCGTCAAATGATAAATTACTTCATACCTATTCATTCCTTCTTACCTCAACTTCTACACATACTTTATTTCAAAATCAAACTTATTCATCACTCTCCTTCCTCCAAAAAATTCAATAATGTCTTCCTTAAGCCAACCCACTTCATCCAAAGCCATTAGACTTACCAGAAAGATCAAAAGTCGAATTTTTAATGATCAAGAGTTTGCTGAAACTTATATTGAGTAGGATACTTGGAGAAAAGTATTTTCAGGAAGGTTTGCAAATTTTAATGAATTTTCTTCTTATGATTTACAAGATCTTGCTTTAGAAAATGGTATTTTAGTTTAACATTTTATCTCAAAATTATTTTTATTGCTATCCTGATTTGGTTAAAATATTTTATGCAAATTTGAATGGGAAAAAATTTCAAAGAAAAGAAGGTCAATTTTGAGTCATGTAAAAGACACTGCTAATTTTTTGGATTATGAAATTCTTGGTTGTAAAAGCAGTGGAAATAACCTCTTTACTTTGGAAATTGATTATCGTAATAGAGAAGTTATGAACGATTTATTTTCTAGTGATGAAGAGGATGGTTTTAAAGGCAAAAATGATAGGCCTGAAGCAAGACTAATAAGTCTTATTTTAGAATAAAGTATTACACCGAGGATAGGGAATATGAAAATCCTACTCAAAAAAAATTAAAGCACTTTTTGTTATTTTTGGAAAATAGGATATAATTTAGACTTAAGTGATTTTGGATGACCTTGTTCAAAAGAAAATATCTAAGCATGAGAACACACTTTACCATGGTGTATATGTTACTATAATTTTCAATTACTTTAGTATTGATCTAAGAGGTGAAAATATTTTTCTCACAAATTTTTTGACAAAAAAAATCTCTCGTATGAACATCCCTCTTGAATTCGAACCATATGAATTTCGTACTGAAAAGGAAGGTAGATTGGAAAGGAAGAAGAGCAAGAAATTCTTAAAGAAGAAGAAAGTGAAGATATGGAAATCGATGAGGAGGAGGAAGAGAGGATGAGAAGAAAATGGACACTTCTCTAGTAAGATTTGAAAAAACATCCCGCTATTCCAACAAAGAAATTCTCAATAACCAAGAAAAGCTTCTTAACAATCAAAAGAAAGTTAAATGTTCCATTAGTAAGAAGTTCACTAGCCTCTCAGATAAAGTGGACAAATACTTTGGAAAGATTATTCGAAAGCTTGGTGGAAACTCTTCTTCATCATCTATTAAGACCTCTTAGCTATATTCATTATGCCAAAAAACGCATCAGGCAAGAGATATGCCCTGTAATCTGAAAGCATAAACATCTGTCGTACGATTCGATGTCATCTCATTAGACATCAGACTGCAAATATGCCCCATTGTCTGATATGCACTAACATAATAAAGAAAAAAGTCTTCTGTTGTTTGATGTGATAATATCATTCCCAAAATTTCCTATTAGACAACATATACATATCGACTAATATTAATACCAATTACACTTATATATTGTTCACGGAATGAAATAAATATCTACAGAATGAAATAAATGAATCATAATTTTATTTAAATAAATATTTTATTTTAATTCAATTTCAAATAGTACACATTTGGCTTCCACTATATTTACATTTTCAAATACAATACAACATTCATCATACATTATTTCACACTCTCATATACAACTTTTTTACTCTCACCCGAATTAGTTTTTTATATCTTCTTGCTCTAACTTATGTCCATTCGTTGCTATACCTGTCAAATAAACAAACATAGTAAAATGGAAAAATAACGAACAAAAATGATAAAAATAAAATTATAGTTAATACTGCCTCGATTATTTAGCTTTTTTTTCATATTTTAGACAGGGATAAAAATTACATGTGCACGAACAACTTATGATATTCACAGTGTATTACTACGGATATCACGAGGACAAGCATCGATTATTTCTTAGGGACAAATGCAAAGGTCTAGACCGAAGGCTCAATGTAGCGCAAGTGTGGACAAGGTCAAGCTAAAGCGGGCTTGGCCTCAACTCAGGTGCAACACATATTAGTTTTATAAAGCAAGAATCTGGCTGAAATGCAGTAAGACAAGACCAAGGTGGTCAAGTTTCACGACCAGACAAGAACTAATGTCAAGAGCATATAGTCAGGAAACAACCATTTAACAAAGGTGCATAGGTTCGAGTAAAAGCAAGTTTAAGCATTTAAACAACATGGACCAGCATGCTCAAAGAGATCAGGCAACATAGTGAAAAACATGGTAAAATTTCACACATATGTACATACATATGTACATGCATATATATATATGTATATATGTATGTACTCAAGCAAATGGAGATATTTCATACATATATACATACATATGTATGTATATACATGGAAGTGCATCAAATAATAATAAGTCATGTCGGCAATTCAACAGAGACAATCAAGTTTGTGTGCATGGGTTCAATAAGTGCAAGACAACAAGAGCAACAAGGCGAGGTGTATGCATGGGTTCAAAAAATGCAATACTCAAGTTTATACTTGCACATAGGAGCAGCTCAAGACAACAACTATAAGTACAGATATGCAAACCTGAAGTACTAGTGTAGAGGTCTATGCACATGGAAGGGTCAAGTGAACAAATAAGAACCCAAGCAAACTGGACATGCACAAACAAACAAGCTAAGTTTGTGTAAGCAGATTCATGTGCAAAACATGCGTAAATTAGTAGCCAACAAAACACGATCAACTAAGATGCAGTCATATGCAAGCAGGTTCATGCATATCGGGGAAGATACATTCCCGAAGACACGAACAAACTCACTCTAAATGGTTTAGAAATTCAATAGCAACAGGCATAGAAATGGGTAAAGCAATTTCGGACAAATGAAGCAGCAGTTAGCAAATTGCAAACTATAGTGAAGCTACACAACAGATTCAAACAACATATTTGAAAAAGCCACAGGAATTAGAAAACAGTTAAAATAAAAGCCAAAATCAAAACTCGAAAGCCACCAAATGTCAAGAATATATATCGATATGTTATAATATATCACAAAGGAATGAGTCAACCAGAGACCACGACAAATAAATAGAAAAGAAACCAAGCCAAAATTCAAATTACAAAAGAACAAACAAGGCAAATATATTCAAAGAATATATACAAAATAATCAAACGTGTATTCAAGAGTATGTTAGAGCAACGATCAAGTCAGAATTAAAACCATTGTTCATCAAAAAATCCATGACTGAGAAAATAATTTAAAAAATTAAAATTGAATTATATACTTGAAAATATAGGAAATTGATTCCTATATAACCCATATCATCATTGGGGGAAAAAAAATCAAGTCAGATCCGAGCATAAAATTGAAAAGAGGCAAAACTATTAAACGTACCAAATCGACAGCACTCTAGTGGACGTAGAAACAACCGAAAGAAAATCCAAGCAACAAGATCGATTGGCTAAGCAACCAAGGCAAACCACTTACTTCAATCAATTGACAAGTAAATCGACGGCTTCAAACAAAGGTAGAAACAACAAATAACAACCAATAAAAATCACCAGATTTCTCATCATAATTTCACAAACAGAAATTAAGTTTTGAGATTAGGTTTTGAGAGATCAGGTTTTTAGATTGGGTTCTGCCAAGATTCGGTTTTGAGAGTGAGAGAGTATCGAGTTGAGAGGCTACCGGTTATAAGAGGGAAAATAATCACAAGAGGAAAATAATTATAAGAGGAATGGGAAAATAATTATAAAGAAAATTACAATAAGAGGAGAAAGAAAATAATTATAAGTGGAAAATAAACTATGTTGAGAGGGAAACAAAAATATTGATATGCAGCCAAAATTAAATTTTTTATAACTTCAATCAAACAATAGATAAATGTTATCTAAAATCAAATGATGTTCGACCACTATTGTATCCCATAATAGATGGTTATTTGTATGGTTTATGAAAAAGTGGGAAACAAGAAATTTATCATATTTGTATGATCACTATTGTCTGATGCACTTTGTGGCATAGTGATTTGTACTCCCTAGTTATATATACACACATACATAAATATATGTATATATATATATATAATTTTTTGTTTTATTCATGTCATTTTCTTGTATTTTTTTCATTATGCCCATGCATCCTCCATTTTATTAATGAAAATTACTTAGAGACTAACCTTGTTGTTTAATAATGTTCTCGTATTCTGTGACGACCAACCTTTCTGACCCCTAAGAATGACACTTAACACAGCATCAGTGTTCGTGTACCTTTGGCCAAGAAATGGAAAGATGAATCATTATGGGGTAAAATAAAGAACAAAATAGAAAACCTCACAACGGAACTGCTAAATAAAACATAATGGTCAATAGTACATGAGGTTACTCCTTGGCAGTGGGTTATCAGAGTTACACAAAAGTACCATAGACAGCTTAGGCAGTTATAACATCCTGCCTTTATATATGCTGAAACAAAATAAATACACCAACTAGATAATATAGTGGAATAGATAAATAAGAAGATAAAAGTCCCCTGCTCGAACGTTGTCTTCAAAAGAGCCCAACAAGAAACTTGCTACTCTCGGACTATTCAAATAAATTGAGTACACAAGAGTTTAGGGAAAACAAACAACTTGGGTCAGACGATATGTCTGGTATGAGTAAAACCTTAACAATAGGTGTGAAATTAAAAATAAACATGTGGGACCATGCCATTGAACACAGAACTGGTTTACTCCCACATAAATCAACATCCAAACATAAAGAATGGATAACTAATTAAAAACTGCCAAGAGTGGTTGACTCTTCCCGATGAAAATAAATATGAAGGTTCGAATCAAATCAGAAATGGAAAATCTCCAGCAAATGATTAGGAAGGTGCACCACCCTTGAAGTATGCCTCTAGTAGTATACTTATGAGAAGCTCGTATGCTCGTGACACTTGTTGAACGATACCAAGCCAGACTCCACCACACCTTACCGCGTGTCTGAATATTTCACATCTATTGCACTACCGAATCCAATCTAGATGAGATGTAACCCCACATAGCTGGCTTCCTACTGCGCTTTGGATGTAGTCATTTTCGGTAAAATATGTAACTCAATAGAGCAACACATCATCTTAGAATGACGATAATAAAGAAGTTGAAGTAACTAACAGCCGGGGAACCAATTATCAAGGATATAAAACGATCATATATGAAAACTAAGTCTTGTATACTTAAACCACTCATCGAATTCAAACTTGTAATATTTCTTGGTTAACAATAACACCGAACAAGTCAAGATAGTCTTACCTCAAAGTCATGTCTCATGGTTATTCTTAACTTTCGAGATAGCAATAAGTCTACTTCTTTAATGTTTAGTGCTAATTATACAAATAAATCGTTTTCATGCAGGTGAACCGCTTTACGAAAATTAATTCATTTCTATAAACAATTCAAACGTTTGCTTTTAAAAACCCGAATTTATACTAGGCTTCACACTACAAATATTAGCTTTTAAACACTTTGTTAAAAGAGTTTACTAACTTTGAATCATCATTACAAAAGGTATTTAACAACTTAAAACATCCCAATTACATTGATTAATCAACTTTAATACTTGGTTAGCTAAGCCGATTAATTTACTTTAATAACATGTAATTAAAAAGAGTAATCTCCTTTAAAACATCATTAATTCGATTAATTAATAATATAATTAAATAATAAATTAAATAATAATTAAATATTATTATTTAAAAGTGATTAATTAATGTAAAAATTTATTTAAGCAAAGATTAATTAAGGTTCAATACATATATTAACTTTTACAAGTCATTAATTAAAAGGATTAATTAATTTTAAAAAAATCATTAGTAAATTGATATTTAACCTTAATCCATCATTGTTAAAAGATTAATTAACCTTAAACATCATTAGAAAAAGAATGATTAATTAATTTCAAAACTTCATTAACTAAGTGATTATTTATTTTAAACACATCGCTAATAAGTCAGTTAATTAACTTTAATCCTTATTAATTAAATTAAACAATCATTATTAAAATAATTAATCATTTTTGAACTTGCTTAACTTATAAATTAATTTCAAGTACGATAATGAAATAAACGGTTTCGATAAAGATGATTTCTTGATAGTGCCAATATAGCGACTATCGCTATACAAGCATTTCGGAATTCAAGTTTAGTCATTTGAAAAACAACCATACATGACATAACTTGGATATGAGCATATAAAAATTGCGATTTACATCAATACAACATATCTCAAGCATTTATTCAAGAAGGCATAAATTAAACTACTAAAATTTCATATATCTAAAGATTCGCCGACTAACTTTTTCAAAGCGACTAACTTTCAAGCAACAAACCAATCCAATAACCAAACCATTATTTCACCAATACAATAAGAATTCAATAGCTATGGCATGAACATAAATATAGTTTGAAAACACTTGGTTTGAAGGTGGTAGTTTTACTCACTAAAACGCTTACGACTTGAATCAAAATTGCATTAACTCTTTAAACAACACTTGAACAAAGCTTTCCGATGCACCTGACTTGGATTTTTGAACTTATGTAGGCTTTAGGGGTGCAAGATGGCTCAGCCTAGGCTAGCTATTGGCTTGGCCTTGAAATTTTGAGGTGGAAAAGGCTTTTGTCTTGGTGGAGGGGTGTTTGTACATGAATATATGGTGTTCTTGTGAACTGAGGAAGAGATTTAAAGTGAAAGGAGATGATTTTCTTAAATTAAGAATAAAGAAGAGAAGCCATGGGTGAACATGAACATAGAGATTGCTTCTTATGAAAATGAGAAATGAAGTTAGGGTGAAGGTATTTATAGACACAAAAATTGGTGAAATTACTAACTTAACCTTGCTTTATTTCCACCAGTCACAAAGCTCCATCTCATCCCCTCCCTCTCTCAAGCACACATCCAAGGTGGCCCTCACACCATGGTTGATCATGACATGCTCCATAATGTGTACAAGGGTATGGTATTGAGTATGGTGGTACATGAGAACTTATTCCATATTTTATTCTTTCTTTTATATTAACATAATGTGCCTTTTCATCTTTATATTTAAATTAATCATAGTTTATTATCTTTAATACTTTGATTAACATACCATATAACATGTGTACATGTGTGTACATGAGTTATACCAAATGTGCACAATGTTTTCGATGACTTTTCGGTACCAAAAAGTCAAAATTTTGAAAAATGTTTTTCGGTCACATTTTATATTTTAATTTGAACTAATTATTTTGGTAAACAAAATTTGAAAAAGATCTTAATATCATTACTTATATTTATAATATGTTTATTCAGTTACTAAAATCCATTATTTAAATATTTAAAATGATTTAAATATTCAAATAGAAAGCGAGTAACTTACGGGCCATTACACTCTTCCCCTTTAGGAGAATTTCGTCTCCGAAATTAATACACAAAATGACAATCCAAAAGGTACATATTATACCAAGAAATTCATATAAAAATGTAAACCAACTATGCCATAATAGAACATTCATAATGCATTTATGCAGCAAACAACTAACCTGACCTTACATCAGGGTAAGTTTTTCTAATATGATCCTCCGTCTCCTAAGTACAATAGCGGGAATCATCGCTCCACTGAACCTTCACAAGCTTCACCACCTTGTTCCTCAATCTCCTTTCATCCCGATCTACAACATGAATTGGTTGTCGAACTACCGTTAAATTTGGTTCTATCTCTAAGTCTTTCTGAACAGACGTCTCAACAATCAAAGATGGATCATGAACATACTTTATTAGATGAGCATGAAAGACATTATGAATTATTGATAATATTTTAGGCAATTCTATTTTGTGGGCTAATGGTCCAATCCTCTCAAGGATTCTAAATGGTCCAGTGAATCTGGGTGCTAGCTTTTGCTACTCTTTCGAATCTTACAACTCCTTTAATCGAGGAAACTTTCACAAATATAAACTCCCCATCCGTAAATTCTAAGTCCCTTCTCTGTTGACCGACATAACTTTTTTGTCGATCCTAGGCTCCTTTCATCCTTTCCTTGATCATAGCCACTTTCTCTGATGCTTCTTATACATGACCGTCCATACAAAGCTTCATAGGGCGCCATGCCAATAGCAGCCTGGTAATTGTTGTTATAAGAGAACACTACCAAATGTATATGATCTTCCCAAAAAACTTCAACATCCAAAATGCATGCTCTTAAGAGATCCTCTAAAATTGGTTTACCCTTTTGGTTTGTCTGTTTGTCTTTGGGTGATAGGCCATGCTCAAATTCAGTTCCATTCCTAAAGTGGCTTGCAAGGCTACCCAAAATGACTGGTGAAGATGGGATGCCTGTCACTAACTATGCTTACCGGAATCCCATGCAGTCAAACGATCTCCCTCAAATTAATTCCCGCCAAAGAAACTGTAGTTTTTGCTGACTTTACTAGAATAAAGTGGGCGCTCTTTGTTAATCGATCTACAATTACCCAAATGCCTTCATTACCTCTTCTCGTTCTGAGCAACCCATCGATAAAATCCATGGCTACTTGCTTCGACTTCCAATTTGGTATCTCCAATGTTTGGAGTAACCCAGTAGTCTTCTATTGGTCACTCTTGACCTATTGACAATTCGCATATTGGCTTATGAATATCGAAATGTCTCTCCTCATCCTTTTCCACCAAAAGGTTTTCTTCATACTCTGAAACATTTTAGTTACTCCTTGGTGGACAAGTAATTTTGACTGATGGCACTCTCTCAGCACATCCTATCCAATTCCATTAACATCTGGCACACAAATCCGATCATTCATTCTCAACATGCCTTGGGAGTCAATCTGGAACTAGAAATAATTCCACCTTTAACATCCTCCTTAAGCCGAGCTAGAATAGGGTCTTCTTCTTGGAAATATGAAATTCTCTCCACTAATGTTGGCTGAACTTCCAAATTTGCAATTGTCAACACATTCCTACTTAACGCATCTCCAACGGCGTTTGCTTTCCCCGGGGTATAAAGAATCTCTATGTCATAAGTTGCAATAAATTCCACCCATCTTTGTTGCCTCAAGTTCAAATCATTTTGGGTAAAAAGATACTTTAATGACTTATGATACGTATATAACTCAAACTTTGCACTAAAAGAGAGTGCATCCACACGTTCAATGCGAAGACAACTGCCTAACGCTCCAAATCATGCGTAGCGTAATTCTTTTCATGAGGTTTCAACTGTCGACTCGCATACACTATTACTTTACCATTCTATGACAAAAATATTCTGATTATGGTCCTACAAGCATCTTTGTAAACTGCTAATCCTTCACTTCCATCTGGAATAGCTAAAACGAGAGCACTTGTCAATTACTCCTTTAATTTTTTGAATGCTTGATTGCACTTGAGTGTCCAAATAAACTTAACATCCTTCTTTCTTAGATTTGTTAGATGCAAAGAAATCTTTGAGAAATCTTTAACGAACTTTCAATAGAAACCTTCCAATCCCATGAAACTCTTGACCTCTGACCCATTTGCAGGTTTCTTCCAATCTTGAACCGTAACTACTTTAGCTGGGTCCACTGATTTGCTTACTTTCAAAAAAAAAATCTAACTTTAGATTTCCATAAATAGAACTTAGAAAACTTTTCCTTTGAATCATGACTTATTAAAGTACTTAGAACAATACGAAGATGGTACTCTTGCTCTTCCTCTGTTTTAGAATAAACAAGGATGTCATCAATAAAGGCTAGGATAAACTTGTTAAGAAAATCCTGAAACACTCTATTTCCATTAAATAAGCGAGTGCATTAGTCAATCCGAATGGCATGACTAACCACTCAGAAAAACTATTAGGTGTTCGAAAAGCTGTTAAGGGTACACTATCCTCTGCTAACCTTAATTGGTGAAAATTAGTGGCAAGATCTAACTATGAAAATATCCAAGCTCCATGGAACTGGTCAAGCTTTTCATCAATCATAGGTAAAGAATACTTATTCTTGATAGTCCTCTTATTTAATTCTCGGTGATCCACACATAATCTAAGAAAACCATTTGCTATGGTAACAAAAAGTACCGGCGATCCCCAACTCGATGTGCTACGTTTGATCAAAACCTTCTGTAATAAATCAAATGTCTGCTTCTTTAATTATCTTCTTTCCTTTGGAGCCAACCTTCGAGGAGGTTGTACAATGGGTCTGGTTCCTAGAATCAAATCAATATAGACTCCACTTCCCAGTGAGGAGGTAAACCTTGCACTTTTTCAAAAATATCTTTGAAGTAAAAGACAATTGGTATATTTCCCATCTCCTCTCTGGGTACTTCGAAGGAATAAAGGAAACTTCTCATCAACCCCCTGGGCTCTCTAAAACATATATCAACGCTTCTGTCTATTACATCTTTTACCACGATCAACCTTTTAACATGGTCCATGATAGCTTTAAACTTAGGTAACCAGTCCATTCCTAGTAATACTCCAAAACCAATGAACCCAAGGACAAACAAGTTATAAAAGAAAGGCCAATCTTCATAAGAAATTGGCACATGCAAACATATGGTCTCAAGATTAGCCAGATCACCAATTGGTTTTGACACATAAAGAGAATTATGGAGCATAACATATTTAAGATTCAACTGGTTCATTAGGTCATATAAGAGGAATATCAAAAATGGATAGTGTACCTTGTAAAACCTGCTTTCCTTTTGGGTCCATAGAAGTATATAGTATTTCCTTAATATCGAAAGCTTTCCCCTGAGTCCCCATCATCAGAAATGGACACTCGCTCTTCATATGTCCATGCTTGTTGTAATTGGAGCAAAGTGGTCCACTAGCTGGATTCGGGCACTGATTCGCAAAGCTGGCCTATTTGGTTGCACTTATGACAAAGGATCTTGGTCAAGTCTGAATGCTTGTTTTATGCTGAAGCACCATCTCCAAGCTTCTTTCCTAACTACTTCTTCTTCCCTTTGCGCTTGAAAAGAAACATGCTAGAAAAATATATCGCTGATAAAGGTTGGGCATTAACTGGTGGCACAACTCCCTTTTGAATTCCTTTCTCAATATCAAGAGTTCAAACCTCAAAGCCATAACGATCAGATTGGTAAAGGTACCATTGAGATGATTGATCATTTCCCGATGACATTCTAGTCACATTCCTTTCATGAACATTTCATTCTTTTTAATTAGTGCATCAATCAATCCTAGTCCAAAACGAGACAATGCATTGAACCTATGCTCATACCGCGCGACTATCACTTCACCTTGTATTAAATCCTTGAAACTTCTGAACAATTTAATCCTTCTCGCCTCCATGTTAAACTGAGCTTCAAAAACCTCTTTAAACTGTGCCCAAGAGAAATCTTCTTCTGGTGTATTCATGATGACTGAATCCCACCAATCTATTGCTGCTTTTTGAAGCTCACGCGATGCAAAAAATCACTTTCCAACATCTCCTAACTGAAGATCCCCAATATCCTTTCACAAGAGCGGAGCCAATTTTGAACTCCCAAAATATCTTCAGTTCCATAGAAAGGCTTACCACCTAAAGTAGTGTAATTCTTGCACAAGGTCGCAAAGTTATAAGGCGGTTGAACTTTCATTACTTCTTCAACTACTGGCTGACAACAAGCTCATTTCTAGGAGCTCTGCCATTTGTAGCCATGTTAGTTCCAGATCTCCTCCCTCTTCTTCCTCGTGTACTCATTTTCAATAACCCGGATAAGTGATGGGTATTATTAGAATACAAAGATAGCGTCAAAGATGATAAAAGAGAAACTACAATAAAGGATCTAAAACCAGACTTTTAGGGGAGAAAAGGAAGCACCCTCTCAAGATTAACTCATTCTAGGGCTCTACTCACCCTGTCTCTAATGAGTTGTACCCCAATCAGGTTAAGATGTTCACTTAATCTTGTTCTGATACCACTGTAGTGGCCCACCTTTTTGATCCCTAGGAATGACACTTAACGTGGTGTTCGTGTGCCGTTGCCCAATAATCAAAAAATGAATCATCATGGGGTAAAATAAAGTGTAGAACAGAAAACCTCACAACGGAAATGCGAAATAAAACGTAATAGTCAATAGTACATCTGGTTACTCCTTGATAGGGAGTTACCAGAGTTACACAAAAGTACATCAAAAGCTTAGGCAATTATAATATCATACCTTTACATATGCTGAAACAAATTACATACATAAACTAGATAATACAGTAGAACAAATAACTAAGAAGATGAAAGCCTCCTACTAGGACGCCATGTTCAAAAGAGCCCAACAAGAAACCTTCTACTCTCAGACTATTCAAATAAGATAAGTACTCGAGAGTTTAGGAAAAACAAATAACTCGGGTCAGACGATATATCTTGTATGAATAAAACTTTAAAAACAATAAGTGTGAAATAAAACACAAAAATGTGAGACCATGCCACTGAACATGGAATGGTGCTCCTACATAAATCGACATCCAAAGTAAAGAATCGACAAATAATTGAACACCGTGAAGAGTGGTTGAGTCTTCTTGTTGGAAATATATTTGAAGTTTTGAATCAAATCAAAAAAGGAAAATGTCCAACAAATGACTAGGAAAGTGTTCCACCCTTGAAGTATGCCTCTAGTAATATACTTCTGAGAAGCCTATATACTCCGTGACACTTCTCGTATAATACTAAGCCAAATGCCACCAAACCTTACCGAGTATCCGAATATTTCACATCCAATAGCACTACCGAATCCAATCTAGATGCAATATGAAAGCACCCTAATGGGAGCAACCCCACAAAGATTTGCTTCCTCTCGCTCTTTGAATTTAGCCATTTCTGACAAAGGGTATCAATGCTTAACGGAGCATCACATCATCTTAGAATGACGATAATAAAGAAGCTAAAGTAACCGATAATTGAGAAACCAACTGCCAAGGATATTAAACGATCATATATGGAAATTAAGTCTTATATGCTTATCACCACTCATCGAATTCAAACTTGTACTATTCTTGGTTAACAATAATTCCGAACAAGTCAGGGTAGTGTTACCTCAAAGTCAAGTCTCATGATTATTCTTAACTTTCGAGATAGCGACAAGTCTACTTCTTTGATATTTAGTGCTAAGTATACAAATAAATCGTTTCCATACAAGTGAATCGCTTTACGGAAATTAATTCATTTCCATAATCAATTCAAACCTTTTTCTTTTTAAAAACCCAAATTCATATTTGACTTCACATTACAAGTATTAGCTTTTAAGCACTTTGTCAAAAGAGTTTGCTAACTTTGAATCATCATTACAAAAGGGATTTAACAACATAAAATACTCCTATTACATTAATTAATCAACTTTAAAAGTTCGTTAACTAAGGTGATTAACTTACTTCAATAACCTATAATTAAAAAGGGTAAATCTCCTTTAAAACATCGTTAATTCGATTAATTAATATATAAATAATTAAATAAATTAAATAATAATTAAATATCATTATTTAAAAGTGATTAATTAATTTAAAACTTTTTCTAAGGAAAGATTAATTAAGGTCAAACAACTTTTAATGTTAGTTAAAAGGATTAATTAATTATAAAAGACATCATGAATAAATTGATTATTTAACTTTAATCCATCATTATTAAAAGAATAATTAACCATAAACATCATTAGAAAAAATGATTAATTAATTTCAAAACATCATTAACCAAGTGATTAGTTGATTTTAATCACATCTTCAATAAGTTAATTAGCTAACTTTAATCCTTATTAATTAAATTAAATAATCATTATTAAAATAACTAATTATTTTTGAATACATCCTTACTCAAAAACTTGCCTAATTTGTAAAATAATTCCAAGCACGGTAATGAAACTAAATGGTTTCGATAAAAAATGATTTTTCGAAAGTGTTGATATAGCGACTATCGCTGTACGAGCTGTTCGAAATTCAAGTTCATGTCATTTGCAAAATAACCACATGTCATACAACAAGGGTATGAGCATATAAACATTGTGATTTATAGTAATACAACATATATCAAGCATTTATTCACAAAGGCATAAATTTAACTACTAAAAT
Source organism: Allium cepa (assembly GCA_030765085.1). NCBI lineage: Eukaryota > Viridiplantae > Streptophyta > Magnoliopsida > Asparagales > Amaryllidaceae > Allium > Allium cepa. Next base: position 724,625,704 of record CM060935.1, on the reverse strand, counting down.
TTCATATGTCTTAAGATTTGCCTACTAACTTTTCAAAGCCACTAACTTTCAAGCGACAAAACAATCCAATAGCCAAACCATTATTTTACTAATACAACAAGCATTAAATAGCTATAACATGAACATAATATAGTTTGAAAATACTTAATTTGAATGTGGAAGCTTAACTCACCAAAACGCTTACTACTTGAATCTAAATTGCATTAACTCTTCAAACAACACTAGAACTTAGCTTTCCTATGCACTTGACTTGGATTTATGAACTTGCGTGGGCTTGAGGAGTGCAAAATTTCTCGGCCTAGGCTAGATATGGGCTGAGCTTGGAGTTTTTGAGGTGTAAATGGCTTTCATCTTGGTCGAGGAGTGTTTGTACATGAATATAAGGAGTTTTGTGAACTAAAGGAGAGATTTAAAGCAAAAGGAGGCGATTTTTCTCAAACTAAGAGTGAAGAAGAGAAGCCATGGGTGAACATGAACATGGAGAGAGCTTCTTAGAAAAACGAGAAATGAAATTATAAAGTGAGAAATGAAGTTAGGGTGGAAGTATTTATAGACACGAAAATAGGTGAAATTGCTAACTTACACTTGCCTTATTTCCACCAATCACAAAGCTGCATCTCATCCCTGCCTCCTCTCAAGCATACAGTCAAGGTGGCTCCTACACCATGCTTGATCACGACTTGCTCCATAATGTGTACAAGGGTATGGTGTTGAATATGATGGTACATGAGAACTTATTCCATATTTATCCTTTCTTTTATATTAACATAACATGTCTTTTCATGTTTTTATTTAAATTAATCATGGTTTATTATCATTAATACTTAACTTACCATATGACATGTGTACATAAGTGTGCATCTATACATGAGTTATACCAAATGTGCACTACATTTTCGAGAACTTTCTGATACTGAAAAGTCAAATGTTAGAAAATGTTTTCGATCGCATTTTATATTTTTATTTGTACTAATTAATTTGGTACGCAAAATTTAAAAATTATTTTAATATCATTAATTAATATTTAAAATATGTTTATTTAGTTATTAAAATCCATTATTTAAACATTTAAAATGATTTAAATATTCAAATCAAAAGCGATTAATTTACGGGTCGTTACCTATTCTCTGGATATCATAAACTAAGATAATATAAAATATAAAAAAAATTAAAAAACAAGAAATATGCAAGTTACTGCATATATGTCGTTATACATGGGTAGTTTTCAAAATTTGTGAATTCAGAAGTTAGTTATTTTTAAAGGGATTGGTTACTAATCCAACCTTTCACTTCTATAAAAGCACGTTTCTTCTAGAAAAACTCAAAAAATTATTCATCTTCTTATTGTATTCCTCCCTGCACATATTTTTTTCATAAAAATCAACTAAAATGCAAATTTTTTGAAATAAAAACTTAGTAAAAATCTAAAATAAACTTTCAATCTTTCAAGAATACTTTTTGCTTCATTCTTCATAATCAAGTGGGTCAAATGCAAATGGTCAAAGAACATGAAAAAAAATTAATTCTCTTTGACGTTTTATTTCTAATTTCCCCAAAGATGTTCAAAGTAGTGCCCTCGAATGCTCGAACTCTAAATGCAAAATGGATAGTAAAGATCGGGAAGTTATCAACACTAATCCTGTCTTTTGATCCGAAGGATGGGTTGAAGTTCCCAAAAATATCTAGGCTTTTAATTTTAATTTTAAATTTTTGTTTTAATTTGTATTTTAAATTGTATTTTCATTTGTATTTATAATTTTAGCTTATATATACATTTTAGTCCTGTTAGCTTTATTTTTATTTGTACTTGTCATATAATTAATGAATAAATGTAGAATTTGTGATGTATGGTAGATAATCATTTATCAAAAATATTATTACCGGTTCCATTTACAGCATTATCATATAAATATGCCGTATTAAAGGAGACTTTGTTTTTTCACCCATTTTTGCTGATAACATAAGGGGATAAAATATAAAATATGATATATGCACATAGTAAGGAGGAGTTAACTTATTTATGGGGAGTTATATTATATTTTATAATAAGTATATTTATATGGTTGTCATCACCAAAAGGAGGAGGCCGTTAATACCGCAGATATTGATTTTGATGACAAAAACATATAAATATAGGTATTTAAAGATTTACTAAGTTGGATTGAAAATTTTATAGGATATTATAGGCGTTTATACAACTATAGGATAATCAAGTTTGAAGATCGGTCAATAGAAAGACTAGAGATTGAGATTCAAAGAAAATCAAGATATTTGAACACGCATGAGTTTAAAGACAAAGATAAGAAATGTTCAAGATAATAAATCATAGGAAATAAATTATAGAATAATTTGTCAAAGTCCTTTGATAGTAATCAACTGTTCTTTGAATATACTCATATTAAAATAATTATTATTAATTTTTTTAATTTTCAAAGCATAATTTTATAAATATTTAATAAGAATTTTATACATTAAAAGAATTTAAAAAAAAATATTTAAAAGTTTTACAAATTATTAGAATTTTATAAACACTTAAAATAAATTATCGTTTTTCAAAATTAATAATGTAATATTGACACACCCTACCTAATTGCGTTGATATATATAAACCGTTGGAGAGATTCATTTTGAATTTTGAATAGTTGTGGTTTTTAGCTGCATATGTTTGTGAATAGAACCTTTAAACACTATATAAAGGGGATTGGAAAATGAATTTTGTTGATTATTTTTTCAACTTTCTTCTTACTTCAAATTCTCATTAAATATTTCACAAAATCTACTTTCTATACTCTTCAATTCACTCATATTCAATCTATACTTACTACATTCATTCTCCATAATTGACTCAGTGATTTGAAAATACTCTCTCATCAATTCAAAAATCAAAGTACTATCAAAGGGCTATTGGATATTTTGTGTCTAAAGTACAACTATTTATACTTGGAAATCAACAACTCTATAATTTTTTTTTTTTGGACATGCTTGTTGCTCGTTTAAATCAAATAGGTGTGCTTATTTCCCATTCAAATCAAGTGGGTGTACATTTGGTTATTTAAATCAAGTGGGTGATCTTATTGCTCGATTAAATCAAGAGCGTCTACCCTAAACTCATAAATCGGGATAATGTATCTCATTGCCTTTATATCTGGACTATATTCTAGTTTGCTTGCTACCTTTTTAAAGTAGGCATAAATCTACAAATACACTATATAGGACTAAACGTAGGATTGGTTAATGTAAACCAGTAAGAAAACTCCAGTTGTCATGTCTTTTGCTATTACTTTACTTTTATTTCATTTATATATATATATATATATATATATATATATATATATATATATATATATATATATATGACTGCCTATTAATACATACACACATACATACATATATATATCCATGTTGATTATCTATGTTTAAATTCAAATCTTAAAATAAGTCAAGAAGTTCCATAAAAGTTATAAAAAACTATCCACCCCTTCCAGTATTAAAGTAGTATTAAGATCCATTCACATTAGTACTAAACCATTTTCCGTAATAATAGATTACAAAATTGACCGTAAAGCATACCGCGATCACCCACTTGCACTTGAGCCGAGTTATGGAATCTCAATTCTATCCCTTTAACCATCTTCTCAAGAACCAACTAAATTCAACCCTTGTTGAATGAATCGGTTATGTTGTCCTTGTTATCTGCCTTTTGTATCTTGACCTCTTTTTTCTTAACGAATTCTCTAATGAGGTGGAACTTCCAAAGAATACGCCATGACTTCTAGCTTGCTCTAGGCTCCTTATCCATCTATGTCGCCGCATTGTCATAAAATAATGCCAAAGGATTCTCAATATAGGGAAACAGTCTAAGCTCATTCATAAACTTGTGCATCAAACTGCCTCTTTAGCTACATCACTTAGGGTGATGAACTCGGCCTCCATTGTCAAAATAGCTATTATTTCTTGTTTGAAACTTTTCCAATTGACTGCTCCACCATTAAGTGTAAAGATATAATCAAACACCAACTTACATCAATAACACTCTTAAAGCTAAAATTAGTATATCCCTTTATAAGGAGGTCTCCATTCCCACAAAAGAGGAATAAGTCCAAGTATTTATTCTTAAATACCACTATATGCATTTTATAGTCGTCCAATGCTTTTATCTAGGATTAGACTGGCATCGACTCGCACATCCTAATGCGTATGCCACATCCAGTCTAGTACATAATATAACATATATTGCAAACCCTGCAGCTAAAGAATATGGAATCTCTTCGTAACCCCTTTCTCTTCATTAGTACGAGGAGAGTCCTTCTTAGAAAGGACGATTCTAGATAATGTTGGAATGTTTCCATGTTTGAAATTTCCATACCGAACCTTTTTATTATGGTATGTATGTACTGGGATTAGAACATTCCCAATAACCTATTAGATCTATCTCTATAGATCTTTATACCTAGTATGTAAGCTACTTCTCCCAAATTCTTCATGGAGAAGTTCTAGGAAAGCCAAGCTTTCATTGATTGAAATAATGAAATGTCGTCGCCAATAATCAACGAAAGATTACTGACATATAGCATTAAGAATAAGCTTTGCTTTATTCCTTTTTATATATGCATGCTTTCTTCGTGTTTTGATAAAAACCAAACCATTTGATTACTTTCTCAACACACTTGTTTCAACTTCTTGAAGCTTATTATAAATGGACTTTAACAACTTGCAAGCCTTGCCCTCACTTCCATTAACCACAAAATCCTCAGGTTGTGACATATACACGGTCTCTTCTAGATGGGCCCTTTTAAATCGCCATTTAGAAATGCCTTCTTTTCCTACATTTTCCATATTTTGTAGTCATTGAATACATTATTACTACAGATGAAAAGATCTCGTAATAATCAACACTTGGAATCTGATGAAATCCTTTCATGACTAGCCTAGCCTTACAAGTCTCTACTTCCCCATCCGCATTTAGCTTTTTCTTAGAAACTCATTTATAGCCGATGGGCTTTATCCCTTGGGATACGTTCAATAAATTCCATACTTTGTTTTTATACATGGAATCTATCTTAGATTTCATTGCTCCAAGCCAAAGTGCAGGGTATTTACTTTGTTGTTCTTGTTGGAAAGATAGAGGTATGTCATCATCTAAGACATAGTTCTCCTTCTCACCATCTATAAGAAAACCTTAGTATCTCTTTGGTGTATAAGATCTCCTACTAGACCTTCGAATAGGTTGCATGCTTTGTATACATGTGAACTTAGTTCTCTCATTCGTATGGCCTTAGTTTTTTCTTTTTGGATCTCATCCAAGTCTACAACTTTGCAGTTAATTTCCTTTAACATTAATTTCTTAAAAAGACAACATGTTGAGAAACAATAACCTTTTATTCCTTGGTATTGTGACGCCCCACCTCTATACTCACGCTAGTCAAGAACACTATGGATTAATGCCATTAACTAGAACGAAGAATAAGGCTGTTGAGGAGCGACCATCCATGTAATTGCTTTGTGCGAGCACCGATATGTCAGATAGTATAACACGCATTTCATTCAAGAGGAAATCCGACATGTCGATACAAACTCAAAGCTACTACACAATGGCTATGATATCTTCGGAAACAAATATAGATATAAACATAACACAAATCAGTCATAGATATCCATATCACAAAGGCGGAAATAGATATGAATATAACACAAGAAAGTGTACATCAGAGTAGTGGTCAAAAAGATCCACAATAACACAAAAGAATGGATACAAGTGCTAGACAAAAGAATATGTATACATTAAGGGGTCTCTATCTCAAATGTATAACAACAAAAACTACCAATCTAATGTAGTTAGACAAAAGTCAGATGTTGATCCATGATAAGGAGTCAAGCTGGAGCACCTGTAACATCTCGGTCTGACCTGAGTATTATTTAATAAGAAAATAATAAATGGACCAGTCTAGCTATAAATATCAGATAAAATGAGATAGAATAAGAGATATGACAAAAACGTATGATAACAATAATGCCATACTATGACAAGTATACATCTAACAACAACTAAAATCATACAATATCTCAAGAAATCTCAAAGTACCAAAAAGAATGCCATATTCTTTAACACTTTCACCAAACCACAAATATTGACAAATATATCAATGCCAATCGTAAAAGTTAGTGAAACACAAATTCACCAATGCATAAATATTGATAAAACTTATCAACGAAATCACGAAAATTGGTGAAACACAAATTCTAGAAATCATCAATAGAAATCCAAAAATCGCAAAAGGGGGAGGCCTATCACAAACGTGAGCATGAAAGCCCACCAACATGTGTATCACAAAATGGAACGCTATTCCATGGTTGCTAACCATTAATTTTTGAGCCGAAGCTCCACAAAACAGCCCGAAGACCATGGGTCGCTACCCCACCAATTTTGAGCTGAAGCTCCGTAGAAACGGGGTTTAGTCTCCCTCGCAGACAAAGAGACATCGCACATTGCTAGTCTAAATCACAAAATGATCATCATCGATCATCAAGAAGTGTCAATTGCACTAATCTAGTAAATAGATGAGTTTAGCTTCATGTCCCATAACCACTGGCTTAACTTAAATATTTATGAACAAATTGTAGATCTCCACTTGAAAGTTGTCACAAGAGTTTCAATCGAACAAGTCCAAGAATTAACCGACGAAGTAAACGCAAGTGTTTCATACCACTTGTTTTACTAAGCCGTTTAATTAGATTTCTCATACGAGTGAGGTAAAGGTTTGTATATACTAATAGATAGGAAAATGGTTTTAAATAACGAGTTTTGTAATAAATAGTGTTGAAATCATTTTGATGAAAGAGTTTTGATATTTACTACTAGTATAGAAAACCTTTATATTTTCAAAGTGATAAATCACAGAAATGAGTGTGGAAACAATCAATCGCCAAAGATTCACATTCGAAGGCATGAATCAAGGCCATAAAAATCGATATCGAATCCATTAAATGGATATTCTTAAAAATTCTGAAAAAAGTCATCAAAGTAAATAATAGATGATAACAAGAAATCGGATAATCAAGAATCGATAAAAATTGGAATCTCAAGCAAAATAGGCTAAATAGGCAAAATAAACTGAATACAAGCAAGTCAGTCGACTGGCACTTTGAGAACAGTCGATTGGCCAATGACTGGAAAAACTCTCGGGTTCTAGGTCAATCGACTAGACTCAGAGGGTCAGTCAACTGGTGCCTGATTTCCAGCATTTCCAGCCTATCTAAATGAAGAGAAAACTCAAGCCAATTCGTGACCGGACGAGCAATGGACGCTAGGGGTTTGTACAATCGACAACCATGCCCAATAGGCTCTTCGATGCATCACCAAAAACATGTTCAATCAACAAGCTAGGATTTTTAAAGATTTGACTTCAAAACACCAAAAATTGGAACATTCATAAAACCAATTCAATCCAATGTAAATGAACACGGAATAGAAGACAGGAATTCATACCTAACAATAAAGATAGATATAGACATAGATGTGAGATAAAAATCTCACCTTTTGCACAAAAACAAGGAAGAAGAAGCTATAGAGCAAGGCAAGAACAATCACTCTTCAATTCAAACCCAAGAAGCTTGAATCTAAGCTTAAAATAAAAACATTTCCTATGTTAGGGTTTAGCAATTTTTGAAATTGAAGGTAGAATGAGTTGGAGAAGAAGAAGAGGATGCTTACCAATAGACTCTCTTTGAATTTGAAGTTAAAGCTTGGATTTGCAATGGAACTAGGGTTTAGGAATTCTAATTCTTTTTCTCTTCCCCCATTTTTATCTAAAGCTTGAAGGTATGGGGAAATGAAAGTGAAGAGAAGTGGGGGTGGAGCTAGAGTTAATAGTTTAGGCTAACCCAAACCCAAAGTCCAAAGTGCAAAGGTCAAATTTTTAGCTAGCTCCTAACATATCAAAGTTTATACTCAAAAAGGTCATAAACACCATTTTGAACTCAATGGAAGTGGTCCTGAGTCCTAATTCGATCGTTTCCAAAAAATAGCATTTTGGACTAAAATCCGACTAACGATTCTATATTTAAATAAAATATTTAAATATACAATCGTAAAATATGTGGGTTGTTACAGACTCCCCTCCTTAAAGAAATTGCATCCTTGCAATATTCAAGAAGAAAATAAAAAGTAACATCCATAAAAGCATATCAACACAAAAGAAATTTGAAATAAGAAGTTCAACTCAAGGGGCTCAAGAGAGTAAGTCCGGATGTGTTTGCCCGACGAATTCTTTGGATTTCCAAGAACAATCCTTAGGATTTGAAGACCATTGAACTTTCACAAGAGGAACATCTTTATTTCGAAGGCGTTTTACCTCCAATGCAATGATACGAATAGGATGCTGCTCATAAGCCAAATTAGGCGAAACTTCAAATTCTTCCACAACACATGGCTTAAGAATAGAATCGGAATCCCTAAGGCATTTCCGTAGTTGAGAAACGTGAAACACGTCATGAATTGCAGAAAACTGAGCCGGTAATAAAAGGCGATAAGCCACGGAACCAATACGTTCGGTGATGGAAAGTGGACCAATATATCGAGGTGCTAATTTTCCCGATCGACTGAAACGCATAACACCCTTCATAGGTGAAGCACGAATAAACACAAAATCTCCCACAGAAAATTCTAATTTCCTTCTTCGGTTATCGTCATGGGATTTGTTTCCTACTTTGAGCTTCTTTTATCCTATGGCGGATAAGGTCAATCTTTTTTGTGGAATCACGAATAAAGTGTGGATCTAAAACCAGCTTCTCACCGGCTCAAGCCAACAAGAAGGAGATCGACATGGCCTTCCATAGAGTGCCTCAAAAGGTGCCATACCAATACTAGATTGGAAGCTATTATTATAGAAAAACTCAACAAGAGAAATATGATCTTCCCAACTTTCACCAAAATCAAGAACACATGCACAAAGAAGATCTTCAAGAGTTTGATTCACATGCTCGGTTTGTCCATCGGACTGAGGGTGATAAGCGGTTCTAAAATTAAGCTTCGTTCCCAAGCTTTCTAAAGACTCTTCCAAAATCCACTAGTAAACAATGGATCACGATCGCTAACAATAGAAGTACGGACTGCATGCAATTTAACAATTTCTTGAATAAAGAGTTTGGCTAAAAGAGGCACGGTCCGATTAAACCGAACGGGAATAAAATGGGTGGATTTTGTAAGTCTATCAACTATCACCCATAGGCTATCGTGACCCGAGCGACAACGGGGAAGGTCGTCAATAAAATCCATGGAAATTTGGTCCCACTTCCAAATTGGAATACCCAAAGGTTGCAATAATCCACTGGGCCTTTGATGCTCAACCTTGACAAGTTGGCAAGTCATGCAATGCTTAATAAAGTTAGCAATATCAGATTTCATTCCATCCCAATAATAAAGTCGCTTCATATCCGCGTACATTTTACTACTACCGGGATGAATGGTAATTTTTGAACGATGAGAGTCTTCTAAAATGTCTTTACGAAGATCGCTAATATTTGGCACGATAAGTCTATCAAATTTTCGAACGCCGCCACGAAAATCAATATCAAAGTCTTTCAAACCTTCAATATCAATTTTATCCCTACAACTTTGGCTCAGAAGAGCCGATTCGGGGTCTAACTTTTAAGCTTCAAGGATGCGGTCAAGAAGAGAAGGATGAGCCTTAAGGCTACATAAAACGAGAGATGAACATAAATCGGATTCGCGATCTCGAATATCGCAAGTGGACAAAATCCCAAGATCATTCCATTCGGATATCATCATAGAAACAACCGTTTGTTGCTTACGACTAAGGGCATCGGCAACATGCTATCCCTTTTCGTGAGTGTAAAGAATATCAAGACCATAAGATGCAAGGAATTCGAGCCAACGTTGTTGACGCAAATTAAGTTCCTTTTGAGAAAATAAGTACTTCAAAGATTTATGATTGGTATAGAGAATAAATTTCTCTCCCAAAGGATAATGACGCCAAATTCGAAGGGCGAAAACAATAGCCGCGAACTCTAAATCATGTGTGGCATATCTAGTCTCGGCAGGCTTTAATTGCCTAGAAGCATAAGCAATAACGCGTTATCTTTGCATAAGAACGGCTCCCAAACCAACATTACTAGCATCGGTATAAACAATAAAATCTTGGTTCCCTTCAGGAATCACAAGAATAGGAGCATCGGAAAGGAGTTCTTTTAATTTCTGAAAAGAAGTTTCACATTTGTCCGACCAAATGTATTTAACTCCCTTCTTTGTCAAACTAGTAAGAGGCATGGAAATTTTTGAAAAGTCTTTTATGAAACGACGGTAATAACCCGCCAATCCAAGAAAGCTACGGATTTCCGTAACACTCTTCGGTCCCTTCCAATTTTGATTCGCTTTAATCTTTGAAGGATACACGAAAAATCCGGATTCGGAAATAATATGACCGAGAAACTTCACCCAAGATTGCCAAAAGTGGCATTTAGACAATTTTGCTGTCAACTGATTGCTCCTAAGAGTTTCCAACACAATCCGAAGATGCCTTTCATGCTCCTCCTCGGTTTTAGAATACACAAGAATATCATCTATAAAGATGAGAACAAATCAATCGAGGAATTCTTTGAAAACTCGATTCATAAGGTCAACGAAATAAGCCGAAGCATTCGTTAAACCAAATGGCATAACTAGCCATTCATACGATCCATAACGAGTACGGAACGACGTCAAAGGAATGCTATCCTCTGCAATACGAAGTTGATGAAAGCCGGTTGCTAAGTCTAACTATGAAAAGACTCTAGCACCACTAAGTTGGTCGAATAAATCATCAATCCGAGGTAAAGGATATTTATTGTTGATAGTAAGATCATTAAGCTTGCGGTAGTCAGCGCAAAGCCTAAGTGTACCATTGGATTTCTTTACAAAAACAGCCGAAGCTCCCCAAGGAGAGGAACTAGAACGAAAAAATTGCTTCATCTCTAATTCGGATAATTGTTTGCGCATCCCCTCATTTTCTTTATTGGACATACGATAAGGAGGACGAGTGATAGGTAGAACTCCAGGGATAAGATTGATTCTGAACTCAATTGCTCGCTTAGGTGGTAATCCTAAAACGGGCTCAAATATGTCGGAAAATTCACGAACAACGTGAATAAGAGAAATGACATCCTCCTCCTCATTATTATCGTCATCATGAGGATTTAAAGAATATAAAGACGCTGCCAAATTGGAATCCACATCTTTAAGAACAATAGAAATCTGCTTTATAGATTGAGGATGCCGAAGACGAATAGTCCGCTTAGGACATAGGATTTTAGCTTCATAACGGTTAAGCCAATCCATTCCCAAAATCATTCCGAAGCCTAAGTAACGCATGACATGCAAATCGGCTCGGAAAGAAAAATCACATAAAATAATCTTGACATCACTACAAAGAAAACTGAGTGTTGCGGATCCACCGACCGGATTCGCAATTCTCAAAGAAGTCATTAAAGAAACAACACCTAAAGAAAAAGTATCAACAAGTTCTTTTGATATAAAAGAATGGGACGCGCCCGTATCAAAAAGAACTCGAACAGGTTGATCACGAAACATAATAATGCCATCAAGGATAGAATGAGAAATACCTTGACCATGAGAAGTGTTACTAGGAGTTTGCACCACATTTAGATTTCCCCCCTTCTTGCCCTGAAGTTTGGGACATGCGAATATATAATGACCCGAACTTTTGCAATAGCGACAAGCAAGGGGCTTTGAACACTTATTTGCATAATGGTCCTTAGAACCACAATTGTGGCATTGCCCACCAGTAGAGGTAGAAGTCTTTGCTACCAGAGTTGTTTGTTTCCCTTTCTTATTAGGATAAGGACCTTTGAACTTATTAGGCCTTTTCTTGTTGTGGTTGAAGTTTGGTTTGGCACCCACAAATTCAACATCACTTTCCTTATCTGCCTCTTCAAGTCGAAGAGCGATATCAATAAGTTGTTCAAAAGAAACATCCAATTTCAGAAGTAATGGTTTCTTGAGATTTTTATTCAAGCCATGGACAAATCTCTGATTCTTCTTCAATGGGGTATTAATGTACTCAACCCCGTATTTAGAAAGAGATTCGAAAGATGCGACATATTCCGTCACAGAAGATTCACCTTGAATAAGGTCAATAAAACGACGGGCCAAAGTCACTTTTTCAGCTTCCGGCACAAACTTTGATTCGAATCTTTCCCGGAATTGCTCCCAAGTAAGATCCGCTTCAATAATTTCAGAAATAAGAAGCTCATACATATCTAATGCACTTTCTTGGAGCATGCTAGAAGCCACTTGGACTCGATAAAGATCAATAAGATTCATGTGAGAAAAGATGCGTTCGCATGTTCTAAGCCAAGCTTGGACTTCGATAACACCCCCGGAACCCCTGAACGGCTTTCCACCCAAATTTGTGTAACCACTGCACAGGCGTGCAAATCCGGATTTTGGGTGAGTAGGCCCTGGAATGGGTTTGGCGGCTTGAGCATTCTTTACAAGATCTAGAAGTTGTTGTGCAGACATAAATACTCCATCCCGGGAAGTAGCACTAGATTGACCGACACTGGGATGGCTAGGTCTAACCATTTCTCTTCTTTAAGAAAGAAAGAAAGAAAGAAGAAGAAAAAGGTTAATCTCAGAATAAATATCAAACAATCATGATTGATAAAATAAGGCATCACAAAGAAAATAGGATAGGAAGGGTCCAATGACTCGAATAAAATCCTAAGGCACGACTCCTAAGAAGAACTCGGGACAATGATCCTTGCTACAATATTTCATATTGTTTCGAAGTTTGGCTCTGATAACAAGCTGTTACTCCCTACCTCTATACTCACGCTAGTCAAGAACACTACGGAGTAATGCCGTCAACTAGCATGAAGAATAAGGCTGTTGAGGAGCGACCATCCTTGTAATTGCTTTTTGCGAGCACCGATATGTCAGATAGTATAACATTCATTTCATTTCAAGAGGAAATCCGACACGCCGATACAAACTCAAAACTACTATATAGTGGCTATCTTGGAAAACAAATATAGAAATAAACATAACACAAATCATTCACAGATATCCATATCAGAAAGGAGGAAATAGATATGAATATAACACCTGAAAGTGTACATCAGAGTAGTGGTCAAAAAGATCCACAATAACACAAAAGAATGGATACAAGTGCTAGACAAAAGAATATGTAAACATTAAGGGGTCTCTATCTCAAATGTATAACAACAAAAACTACCAATCTAATGTAGTTAGACAAAAGTCATATGATGAGCCCTGATAAGGAGTCAAGCTGGAGCACATGTAATATCTCGGTCTGACCCAAGTATTATTTAACAAGAAAATAATAAATGGATCAGTCTAGCTATAAATACCAGATAAAATGAGATAGAATAAGAGATATGACAAAAACGTATGATAACAATAATGCCATACTTTGACAAGTATACATCTAAGAACAACTAAAATCATACAATATCTCAAGAAATCTCAAAGCACCAAAAAGAATGTCATATTCTTTAACACTTTCACCAAACCACAAATATTAACAAATATATCAATGCCAATCGTAAAAGTTAGTGAAACACAAATTCATCAATGCATAAATATTGATAAAGCTTATCAATGAAATCACGAAAATTTGTGAAACACAAATTTTAGAAATCATCAATAGAAATCCAGAAATCACAAAAGGGGGAGGCCTATCACAAAACGGGAGCATGAACGCCCACCAACGCGTGTATCACAAAACGGAACGCTATTCCATGGTTGCTAACCATTAATTTTTGAGCCGAAGCTCCACAAAACGGCCCGAAGACCATGGGTCGCTACCCCACCAATTTTGAGCTGAAGCTCCATAGAAATAGGGTTTAGTCTCCCTCGCAAACAAAGAGACATCACACATTGCCAGTCTAAATCACAAAATGATCACTGTCGATCATCATGAAGTGTCAATTACACTAACTAGTAAATAGATGAGTTTAGCTTCATGACCCATAACCACTGGCTTAACTTAAATATTTGCGAACAAATTGTAGATCTCCACTCGAAAGTTGTCACAAGAGTTTCAATCGAACAAGTCCAAGAATTAATCGACGATGTAAACACAAGTGTTTCATACCACTTGTTTTACTAAGCCATTTAATTAGTTTTCTCATACGAGTGAGGTAAAGGTTTGTATATACTAATAGGTAGGAAAATGGTTTTAAATAACGAGCTTTGTAATAAAATAGTGTTGAAATCGTTTTGATGATAGAGTTTTGATATTTACCACTAGTATAGAAAATCTTTATATTTTCAAAGTGACAAATCACAGAAATGATTATAGAAACAATCAATAGCCAAAGATTCACATTAGAAGGCGTGAATCAAGGTCATAAAAATCGATATCGAATCCATTAAATGGATATTCTCAAAAATTCCGAAAAGAAGCCATCAAAGTCAATATTAAATGATAGCAAGAAATCGGATAATCACGAATTGATAAAAATTGGAATATCAAGCAAAATAGGCTAAATAGGCAAAATAAACTGAATGCAAGCAGGTTAGTCGACTGGCACTTTGAGAACAGTCGACTAGCCAATGCCTGGAAAAGCTCTCGGGTTCCAGGTCAGTCGACTGGACTCAGAGGGTCAGTCGACCGGTGCCTGTTTTCCAGCATTTCCAGCCTATCCAAATGAAGAGCAAACTCAAGCCAATTCACGACCGGACGAGCAATGGGCGCTAGGGGTTTATGCTAATCGACAACCCTGCCCTATAGGCTCTTCGATGCATCACCAAAAACATGTTCAAACAACAAGCTAGGATTTTTAAAGATTTGACTTCAAAACACCAGAAATTGGAACATTCATAAAACCAATTCAATCCAAAGTAAATGAACATGGAATAGAAGTTAGGAATTCATACCTAACAACAAAGATAGATATAGACATAGATGTGAGATAAAAATCTCACCTTTTGCACAAAAACAAGGAGGAAGAAGCTATAGAGCAAGGCAAGAACAACCACTCTTCAATTCCAACCCAACAAGCTTGAATCTAAGCTTAAAAGAAAAACATTTCCTATGTTAGGGTTTAGGAATTTCTGAAATTGAAGGTAGAATGAGATGGAGAAGAAGAGGATGCTTACCAATTGCTTCTCTTTGAATTTGGAGTTAGAGCTTGGATATGCAATGGAACTAGGGCTTAGGAATTCTAATTCTTTTTCTCTTCCCCCATTTTTATCTAAAGCTTGAAGGTATAAGGAAATGAAAGTGAAGAGAAGTGGGGGTGGAGCTAGAGTTAATAGTTTAGGCTAACCCAAACCCAAAGTCCAAAGTGCAAAGGTAAATTTTTTAGCTAGCTCTAAATATATCGAAGTTTATACTCAAAAAGGTTGCAAACACCATTTTGAACTCAATGGAAGTGGTCCCGAGTCCTAATTTGATCGTTTGCAAAAAGTAGCATTTTGGACTAAAATCCGACTAACGATGCTATATTTAAATAAAATATTTAAATATACAATCGTAAAATATGCGGGTTGTTACAGGTATTTTAGAATACATATATATATCATTGATTTTTTTGGAGTACCTATAAATTTACATTGTATCAATCTTGCCTCTATTTTATGTGGACCAACGTTCTTAATGTACATCGGACAACCCCGCATCTTCAAATACTTGAGTTAGGTTTTCTTACTATACCACATCTTATATGATGTTTTAGGCACAGATTTAGTGGGCAACAAGTTTAACACATGCACTATAGTTTCTAATGCATATCCCCAGTAGGACAGAGGTAACTCAGTTTTACTCATCGTAGAATGAACCATATCTAATAGGGTTTGGTTACTTTGCTCTGACTCACCATTATGTTGCAGATTATAGGGTAGAGTAATCTAAGAGATAATATCATTGTCTTTTAAGTGTTATTATAATTCCTATCCAATGTACTCACCTCCTCGATCGAATTGAGAGTCTTAATCTTCCCGTCCATTTGGTTTTCTACTACATTTTTATACTCAACAAATTTATCATAGACATCAGATTTCTTCTTCATAAGATACATATATCCTAGTCTTAAGAAATCATCAGTGAAGGTAGTAAAGTAAGAACTATTATCCTTGGTGATTATAGACATTGGGCCACATAATTCCTATGTGCTAACCCTAAAAGTTCATCAACCCTTTCGTTGCTCCACTTGAATGGGTGCTTAGCCATTTTACCTTTGAGACATGACTCATATGTGTCAAATGATTCAGAATCAAACAAAGGGCAAAACCTTCGATTTTCATGTGTGATTATTTCTCACTTATATGACCTAGCTACAACGCCAAAGATAATCGTCATTTAAATTGTTAGAAGAGTTATTCACAAAATATCCATAGCTAGTGTAATCACATAAATACTATTTTCAAGAATTCCATCAAAGACTTTATTCCCATTCAAACTAATGTTCATAACATTATTCATATAATGAAATATATATCCGGTCACAAACAATCTAGAATAAAAAATAATTCCACAAATAAAGTCTTTTACAAAATAGCATTTATTCAATACCAATACTACTCCACTAGGAAAACATAAATGATAATCTCCTACTAGGAAAACATAAATGATAATCTTCTACTACCATTGCATCTATGATAAATCGATCAGCAACTTGAAGCTTCATCTATCCTTTTTACCTTGCAATGCCAGTTCCTAAGCCCTTGTAATGAATTACATACATGAGTTTCAGATTCAGTATCTAAAACCCAAGACATTTTATTGATTACAATTTTTTTTTGAATTATATATGCACCTAATGGAGTTGCAGGGCAAGTCTTCTCTCTTTCTCTAAGGATAGTTAAGTACCCAGGACAGTTCCTTTTCCAATGACATTTCTTGTGGTAGTGGTGACATACGCCTTTATCATTGGCCTTCTTACTTTTCTTGTTCTTTTTACTTTTCTTGTTCTTCTTACCTTGTCTTTTTGGCTTCTTCGAGCCTTTCGAGGATAGGCCACCCTTTATAGTAAGAACTACCTCTTGATCCTTAGACGCGGACTTGGTCGACCTCAACATATTGATGAGCTCACAGGATGCATACTTAACCGATTCATATTATAATTCAACATTAATGTGACGACCCAAAATTTTTGTATGTTTGAAATCGAATATTTAATTGATTTTAAATATTTAAAAGTTAATTTTTATCTTGAATTCAAAAATCACCATTTATTAGGTAATTTAATTATTAGATTGAATAATTTGAAATTGGGTAAATTATTGAATATTCAGTTTTAAGCCTGTTAAAAATAATTTGAAGGCTTGTAAAATTTATACTGATAATACTGAAGATAGTAAAAGTATTAAAATTGAACTTGGAAGTGCTTTGTTAAGTTTTGAAATTTTATCGTTTAAATTGAATTTAAAAATAGCCTTCCGAGGCATAGTCTTGGAATTCGACGAAACCAGTTCCATTGGATCCGTAATAGTTAGTTATTATCGGATATCAATTTTCGTAGTGTTTGGAGTTACCGTTTGTCCGTATGGGTGAGAAACGTGTTGAAATTAAAATCAATAATTTAATATTTAAACTCCACTCAAAAGATGTCTTCCACATATGACTGAATTAGGCTCCGAAACATGTTCCATTGTGTACGGAATAAGGGTAAAACCTTATAAACGCCTGGCGGCATGTCTGATTCGGAGTTCGAGATTTCGAGTTATGTTAAAGAGATATTTTGGAAATTTAATAGTATTAAAAAAAATTGAAAAGTCAAACCAGCCACCCTATAATCGTACTCGAGCCACCCTAGCTTCTAAAACGCACAGATCTACATTCCCTCTTCTCGTTTAAATCGCTCAACCCTCCTTCTGCTAATTAAACGAAATCGAAAAAAAAGAAAGAATCGAAAAGGAAAAGGAAATGGCCGAACTAAAGTTTAGATACTCCATCCCTCAATTCAAACAATTTCCTCTAATTCCCTTTCTCCCTCTTTTCAAATCAAAACGAAATCGAAATTAATGGCAGCAGTTCGAACCGAAATTTCTCAGTAAAAGAATAAAAAATAAAAAGGGGGGAAACTGATTGCGTCGAAATTTTCTAGCGCGAGGACGGATTCGCGAGCGCACACACACAATAAGACTGACGATGCGGCTGTTAGGGTGGAGCGCACGTGAGGCGCATTGCCAGCGATTAGGGTGGAGGCTTCTAGATCGACCAACTTGCGTGAGCGTTTGGGTTTGGCTGGCGATCGCGATGGAAGATGAGGAAATCGAGATTTGGGAAGCTCGCACAGGACGACTCCATCTCGCAGTCAATCGGTGGTGAATTTCAATTTCGAGCTCGAGTGAGGACTGGGTGTTGAGGGCGACGTAAGCGCGGCAGTGGGTGGGGTCACAGATTGCTGGCGGTGGTCGGTGTTGCAGTCAGGCGAGGCTAGGGTTTCGTTCGATTTCGCACTCGACCATGAGGTATTATCATTTTTTATATATAGCTAATGTTCGTTTCTTCCAGTTAGTGTAGAATTAGGATTTTTGCTGTAAAGTTTTTATTTAGAAAAATAATAATAATGGATAAATGTATAATAGTAAGTAATAAAACAAGTTATTTTCTTAATGCTATGAATTTATAAAATGTATATACATATATAAGTAAACTGAAGTGATTATAGATTTAGAAATATAGGGAATTAAATAAAAATTAAATTTAAAAAATAATATAAATAGATTATTTTTACAAAATATACGTGTTTTTAAAAAGGAAGATAAATATATATATATATATATATACATATTCCATTTACTAGTTTATTTTTTAAAATAATGTATTATGGAGATTAATTTATCTAACTATCCAATTTAATTATCTTAGTCACTAAAAGTAATCTGTTGGTTAATTAAAATTTATAAAATGGATAACAAATTATGCAATTAGTCAAATATTAACAAAATCATAATATGTTTATTTAAGGTCAAAAAAAATCGAGAAACCAAGGCAGTATTGGAATGGATTGCAAATAAAAGCAGAGGTGAGTTAATCTCACTCATCTGGGTTTAATTTAAATTTAAATGGTTGAATTTAAATAATTGGTTGAATGATTGAATTGATTTGATGTGATATATTGTATATAGTATTATGTAGTATATATTGGAGTGATTGATTTCCCGCATTATATAGCGGATGAGACCCTATGCGCCGCATAATAGCGGGTGATATTATATTTAAAATCCCATATATCGCGATATTCCACCTTGAAGTGGAATTGGTATTTTATATTGTGCTAACATCTGTGGATGCAGGAAAACAAGTTGGAGGGATCCAACTGGATTCCTCAAAATAATTTAGATTGTTTAATATTCAGTTTTATGAATATTTGATATTCTGTGATGAATATTATTGATAATTGGAATATTTAATGCTATGGTTTACTTGAATATATTTCGGTACACTGAGTTATCAAAATATATGGAATAGGATTTTTGAAAAGAAAATAAAAGAAGAGAATTTGTCAGTGAAATAATTATAGAGAATTTAAATGAATTTAAGAATTAATTGGGAAAGAATAAAAGTGATTTTAAAATTTTAATAAATAAATTCCGTGTATGAAAAGGGGATTTTGAATAAACAGGAAGATAATGGATTTTAAACTTAAGTGTTATTATATTAAAGAATAAAGAATTTATTTTAAATTTAAGATTTAAATTATTGAAGAGAAAAAATAAAGAAGGAATTTGGGAAAAATCTGAAATTGGTATGCTTCAGTTAAAAGATTTAAAATCAAAACGAAAAAATAAAATCTAAAGTTAATGGATTTAAAAAAAAGAGTAATTAAAGGAATTTATTTCGAAATGGAGTAAATTGGAAATTAATTTAAATGTTTGAAACTGGAAATTTAAAGGAGAATGTGACTATGAAATTTGTAAACTGGGTTTATAAAAGTGAAGCAATATATTAGTAGATATTTGAAAGAATAAATTCACGATGGGAATTTATTAAAGGAATGAGAAAATTTATTTAAAAATAAATAGTGATTTATTTTTAAAGGATGGAAGAGAAGAGTATTCCCTGGATAGCCAAGTACGTTTTCAACGTAAATTTTTAAATATAAGTTCTGTTGTTTTAAAAAGCACGTTAAGAAAATTTATCATTTCTAAATGTTTAAATTCTAAATTAAGTATTTTTCAAATCCATTATCGTAGTAATTATTTAAAGGTGACTTGACATTTTGTTTTAAAGGAGAAAATCTAGTTTTAAATTTTATAACGTAACATCGTTCTCAAATATTCCTTTAGTATATATTTTTAATAATGTGTTAAAGTAATTTTTAATTTAAATGTTTTAAAGAATAAATTATATTAAAGTGTTATAATTTATTTTAAAAATCTTAAAGTTTTTTGTGCTTGGTGTTTTCAATGGAAATAAATATTTACGAATTCATTCCATGAGAAGAGTATGGTTTGAAAACTGTTTTCAAAGGGTTGAAAGTGGAAATATATCTTGTGAAGATATTTTGAGGTTAATAAATAAGTCAGGAGAAATTATTTATGTTTGATGGATGTTTGTGAATGTTAATTGATAGTTAAATAACCGACTATCAATATTGGCCAATACGTTGATCGTTTGGAAGAGACCGGGATCGGGATTAATTTCTCGAAAACCACTTCGATCCGGTTTGTACGTTTTCGTGAGGAAGACGAGTTTGGATTCGAAGATGGAGCAGTGAAGTGCAAGGATTAGTCACTACTAATCATGAGGATGTTTCCAAAACGAATGTAGTAGGAATAGTGCCTTCGGTTTCGTTCGAACCCGGGACGGACTTGTATGGATGAATGCTTTCATAACATCATCAGGTGGACGGTGAGCATTCTAAGTGAAACGTTCAAAAAGGTAACGCTTAGCGTCAAGCCTCAACAACCAGGAATGACTGAAAATCAGGGGTTATGCAGCAAGGCTAGGTGGGTAGCACCCATTAGGGTGAGGTCATCCCTGTCTAGATGTCCCTTTTTATTCGGCTTCGTGGTGCGGTTGCTGATCCCAACCGTGGGGTGATCTTACTCGGGATTATCAAGTAAGGGGTAGTCCCAGTCTTGTGTTGCAGGGGGTCGAGAGTAATCCTCGGTGTGCTGATCTAGACCAGGTACCGTGACAGGTGGTACCCCAGTGCCTAGTCATTAGTTGGAAATCCATTCTCACTACGCGCCGTTTACGATTTTTGTTTGTATTACCCACGATTGTGGCTAGTAGCTGGAATTTAATGAATGTAACAATTTCGGCTATTTTATTAAGTATTTGTATATAGACACTATTATAATATCAGAGGATTTTATAAGAATTTTTTTAGCTATCGTAAGGTAAAAACTCGACATGTTTATTTGTGGCGTGGTCTTACGAGATGCTTTCGTTTTCAAAAAGATTTTGGAACTTTAATAATCAATTGAGTGTGGTTTTCTCACGTTGGTATTTCAGACTGACTCGGGTGTTATTTAACTATAATGCTCGGGTCACACCGAGTATTATAAGATACATGAAAGGATGCTGTGGAGCTCAGAAGACGAGCTGGATGGCGATACGTACTTCCGTACTTGATTATTGTTCCGCCGTGTATTCGGTTTTGAGGATAAGTTTGTATGACTATCCAGTTGTATGTTATTGATGTTGTTGAACTCCGATGCTGTACTCTGATGATGAAATGTATAAACAGATATATTTGTTTTTGTGTAAAGATCGTTTATTTTCTATTATATTTTATTCCGCTGCGATGGTTAGATTCTGATGTTGTTTTCTATTTTCTTCTTCTACCTCTTTTTCTTTAACCCTCATGGTTCAGTTTTTCGGGCATCGAAAAATCGGGTTGTGACATTGTGGTATCAGAGCTTAGGTTGGTGATAACCTTGGCTCTGGTGGGGATTGCTCATTGAAAATAGAGTCCGTAGTACTCTAGAATGAGTTTGAGTGTATTAATATATATGAGCGCGTATTTGTTAGTGAATATAAATTGTTTTAATATTGTGTTGACTTATTGGTTGAGTGGAATATGAATTCTGATCGAGTAAGTTGGCCGCTGTTCGTGAAGAGTTTATAAACACCTGACACGATAAATTGACACAGTATTGTTTTAAATGTGGGTGAATGAAATAATTTTACCCAAAATATATTTTGATATAAAAGAAAAGTTTTTGTAAACTATTTTAGCTAATATATGGTTTCTTGGATGTTAGGAATGATAATATTAAATTATTATCATTGTTGTGTGAATATTTAACTAGAAATTTAAAATATAACCAAAGGTTAAGGAAATAAATTTATTTATAAAATGAAATTTATAAATGTGAATTATAAACGTGATTTATAATTTGAAATATGATCAAATGGGAATTTGTATAAGCATAAACTATACAAATGAATTATAGCTAAAATTTGATTTAAGTCAAAATTTGAATTAAAACCGTGGAGATTTTGGAAGTGTTTTTCGAAGTGTTTTGAAGACAAATAATAGCATTATTGTTTTAAAAATATTTCTGAAAGGAAATTGTTTCAAATAAATTTTGGGAAGGGAAATAACATTAAACTCACTTCAGTTGCTGGAAAATAACTTCGGTGATGACTGCAACATCATCGATGTTCATTTTTGAGTTTCTAAGTGATGGATTGCTGCTAAATTGATTTGTTCAGGAGAGCTAGTTTGTTTTTGAAAATTTCAAAGGAAATTTGTTGGGGATAAAAACCAGGATTGGTTTAATAATTTTAAAAATGTTATTTTGAGATAATGGTGATTTCGAATGATTTGAAACCAAAAGCCGGGTGTTTAAAAATCCTGAATCCTTATTTGAAAAAATCCTGATGAGATAAGTTACAAACTTATAAATTGAGATGATTTTTAAATAAGGAAGGAAAATATGAGCTTTGAATGTTGGAATTAAAATTTAAAGTGAAAAGTAAAAATGAAATTAACTTGGATTGAGGAAGAAAATTGAATCGAATTAAACTAAATAAATCTGAGTTAAAATAGAATTGAATTGAAATAAAATTCAGTTGAGTTATAGGTGATATTGAATGGAATTAGATCCTTACTTAAATAAATAGAAGTAAGTTGGATAAGAATTGGATTGGGATAAATGAATTAGAATAACTTATAAAAGAATTAAAAATCCATGGAATAAAAATATGCTTGGGTTATAAATAAGTGTAAATCTCGAGTTAAAGATAAAAGATGAATATATTCAAGCCTAGAATGAATGGAAATGTGTAAAATAATAAGTTGTGACTTATAAAATTTAAAAGTGGAATAGAAAACCCAAAATAAATATTGTTTAATGTCTTGGAAAATGCAAAAAATCCAAAAATTGAATTATAAAATAGATTGAACTCAAGAAAATTAAGTGAAGTGATTTTTGAAGGTAAAATTAAATATTGAATTAAAAGTGGGAAATGAACTAATTTGAATAAATGAGTTAAGTGAGCGTGTTAATGGAATTTTGATTGGTTGGTTAACAAAACTTTGAATTATGAGTTAAAAATGAATTTCGTGAAGTTAAACTTGAGTTATAAATAAAATTCAACTTGGAAGTGTTAAGTGAATTGAGTTGGATTGAAATATGGTGAAACGAAAATGTGAAACAAAGTTCAAAATAGATTGAATGAGTACACTAATTGAATTTAATAGAATGGAATCTAATTGAAAATGGAGATGAACTTAAGTTGTTAACTTAAGTAAATTGTTAAATGGTTATTAGTGAGCTTTATGAAATGGTTTTGAATGGAACCTGTTTGAATAATGAAATGGAATGTAAGAAGATAGACAATATTAAAAATGTAGTGAAAATTGAGAATGCATGGATTGTGAATAAATTAGAGATGGAATGAAATTTATATAAATTGAGTTGGAATCAATTTAAAATGGTCATCGGCTTAAGTGGTTATTTACTTGGATGAATATCACCGATTTGCATGAGAATAATTGGTCGTTGGACGAAAATGGAAGAAAATAAAATTCTATGAATCATTGCAAGTAAATAAAACTTATTTTTGAATCAACTGGAATAAAGATGAGTTTGTTTTGCTTAGAATGAATTGAATGAAGGGAAGTGAATTGTAAATTACTTAAAAATTGAAAAGAATAGTTTAAGAATTGGTTGTAAGCAATTGAAATTAGTGTCAGAATCTTATAAATTGCATTCGGGTATTGTTTTGTGTATATTGCTTATGAAATGCATGTGTCTAACTATTGAAAGTAAGTAATTGTTAGCGAGTCGCATATATTTTATACTTACGTATTTAAATTGAGTAAGTACAGGTTTAGGGAGGCCGTTTAGCTAGATCTGATTGCGCTAATTGCTAAAATAAGAAGCCGTTGCTTAAAAATGCTAAATAAAGGTACGCCTACGCAATAAAAATAGGAAATATAAACTGATTTTGTTTTTCCGACCGTGTGGGTCGATGTATATATATTTATATCTCTTATAAAATTGCAAAATCTCCTCCGTACAAAGGAGACTCTGCCAAAATTTTCTGAAAATTTTAGGAGTTAGAAATTTTTGAATTTTGGAAAATTTATGATAGCGACAAAACGATTTCAAATTGGAAATTGAAATAAATTAGTGGATGATACTAATTTAAAATAATGATATGAATCAGTTATAAATGGAAGATAAAATTCAATATTCAGAGTTGAAGATAAATTGAATTCATATGGAAATGGGAAAAACTAATTTGAATAGAAGTAGATATGAAAACTTCTGTAAGGAAATGTATAAAATGATTTTAAAAGCTATGGTTGGATATTATTGCTATGTAGGACATACAGGTATTATAAAGGAAAAGTAAAATTGGTTTTGATTTCAGAAGATAAATTTGAATTGCCCGACTAAAAAGGTATGTGTTTAAATTTCTTCATGAAATTTGATTGGGTTTGGATCTAGCCACTTGGCCTTTTGTTTACTTTTGGAATTTGGGAGCCCGTAGAGGCAATTTGTAGTTGTACCGAGCTAGCCGCGCAAAGGAGACGTTGGCAAAAAAATTCGAAAATTTAGGGAGTTAGAAAATTTTTGGGGAAATTTTGATAATTTAAATTTGAATTTGAATTATAATTTGAATGGTTGAGTTAGCAATGTTGTTTGGAAATTTTGGATAGGTTTGAAAGATTAGTAAGGGTAATAGTGTTGTTATCAAAAGATAGTTTTAGGTATTGTTTAAACTGTTTTGTTGAGGGGAGTTCATAAAAACTATTAGAATGAGAAAAGTTAACAGGTTAAGGATCATTCCTCTTACCTAGTAATTTCGGGGACGAAATTCTTTTAAGGGGGAGAGGAATGTGACGACCGGAATTTTTGTATGTTTGAAATCGGAATATTTAATTGATTTTAAATATTTAAAAGTTAATTTTTATCTTGAACTCAAAAATCACCATTTATTGGGTAATTTAATTATTAGATTGAATAATTTTAAATTGGGTAAATTATTGAATCTTCGATTTTAAGCCTGCTAAAAATAATTTGAAGGCATGCAAAATTTATACTGATAATACTGAAGATAGTAAAAGTATTAAAATTGAATTTGGAAGTGTTTTGTTAAGTTTTGAAATTCTATCGTTTAAATTGAATTTAAAAATAGCCTTGTAAGGCACAGTCTTGGAATTCGAAGAAACCAATTCCATTGGGTCCGTAATAGTTAGTTATTATCGGATTTCAATTTTCGTAGCGTTTGGAGTTACCGTTTGTCCGTACGGGTGAGAAACGTGTTGAAATTAAAATCGATAATTTAATATTTAAACTCGATTCAAAAGCTATCTTCCACATATGACTGAATTAGGCTCCGAAACACGTTCCATTGTGTTCGGAATACGGATAAAACCTTATAAACGCCAAGCGGCATGTCTGATTCGGAGTTCGAGATTTCGAGTTATGCTAAACGAGATATTTTGAAAATTTAATAATATTAAAAAAAATTGAAAAATCAAACCAGCAACCCTATAATCGTACTCGAGCCACCCTAGCTTCTGAAACGCATAGATCTGCATTCCCCCGTCTTGTTTAAATCGCTCAACCCTTCTTCTGCTAATTCAACGAAATCGAAAAAAGAAGAATCGAAAAGGAAAAAAGAGATGGCCGAACTAAAGTTCAGATACTCCATCCCTTAATTCAAACAATTTCCTCTAATTCCCTTTCTCCCTCTTTTCAAATCAAAACAAAATTGAAATGAATGGCAGCAGTTCGAATCGAAATTTCTCAGTAAAATAAAAAATAAAAAAGGGGGAAATCTATTGCGTCGAAATTTTCTGGCGCGAGGATGGATTCGCGAGCGCACGCGCACGATAAGACCGACGATGCAGCTGCGAGGGGTGGAGCGCACGTGAGGCGCATTGCCAGCGGTTAGGATGGAGGCTTCTAGATCGAGCAGCTTGCGTGAGCGTTTGGGTTTGGCTGGCGATCGCGATGGAAGATGAGGAAATCGAGATTTGGGAAGCTCGCGTGGACGACTCCATCTCATAGTCAATCGGTGGCGAATTTCAATCTCGAGCTCGAGCGAGGACTGGGTGTTGAGGGCGATGTAAGTGAGGCAGTGGGTGGGGTCGCAGAATGCTGGTTGTGGTCGGTGTTGCAGTCAGGCGAGGCTAAGGTTTCGTTCGACTTCGCACTTGACCGTGAGGTATTATCGTTTTCATATATATAGCTAATGTTCGTTTCTTCCAGTTAGAATAGATTTGGGATTTTACAGTAAAGTTTTTATTTATAAAAATAATAATAATGGATAAATGTATAATAGTAAGTTGTAAAACAAGTTATTTTCTTAATGCTATAAATTTATAAAACGTATATACATATATAAGTAAACTGAAGTGATTAGAGATTTAGAAATATAGGGATTTAAATAAAAATTAGATTTCAAAAAAAATCTAAATAGATTATTTTTACAAAATATATGTGTTTTTAAAAAGGAAGATAAATATATATATACACATATTCCATTTACTAGTTTATATTTTTAAAATAATGTATTATGGAGATTAATTTGTCTAACTATCCTATTTAATTATCTTAGTCACTAAAAGTAATCTGTTGGTTAATTAAAATTTATAAAATGGATAACAAATAGTGAAATTAGTCAAATATTAATAAAATCATAATATGTTTATTCAAGGTCAAAAAAAAATTCGAGAAACCAAGGCAATATTAGAATGGATTGCAAATAAAAGCAAAGGTGAGTTAATCTCACTCATCTGGTTTTAATTTAAATTTAAATGGTTAAATTTAAATAATTGGTTGAATGATTGAATTGATTTGATGTGCTATATTATATATAGTCGTATGTAGTATATATTGGAGTGATTGATTTCCCGCATTATATAGCGGATGAGACCCTATGCGCCATATAATAGCGAGTGATATTATATTTAAAATCCCATGTACTGCGATATTCCACCTTGAAGTGGAATTGGTATTTTATATTATGCTAACATCTGTGGATATAGGGAAACAGGTTGGAGGAATCCAACTGGATTCCTCAAAATTATTTAGATTGTTTAATAATATGTGTTATGAATATTTGATATTCTGTGATGAATACTATTGATAATTGGAATATTTAATGCTATGATTTACATGAATATATTTCGGTATATTGAGTTATCAAAATTTATAGAATTGTATTTTTGAAAAGAAAATAAAAGAAGAGAATTTGTAAGTGAAATAATTATAGAGAATTTAAATTAATTTAAGAATGAATTGGGAAAGAATAAAAGTGATTTTAAAATTTTAATAAATAAATTCCATGTATGGAAATGGGATTTTGAATAAACGGGAAGATAATGAATTTTAAACTTAAGTGTTATTATTTTAAAGAATAAAGCATTTATTTTAAATTTAATATTTAAATTATTGAAAAGAAAGAATAAAGAAGGAATTTGGAAAAAAATCTGAAATTGGTATGTTTCAGTTAAAAGATTTAAAATCAAAACGAAAAAATAAAATCTAAAGTTAATGGATTTTAAAAAAATTGAGTAAGTAAAGGAATTTAATTCAAAATGGAATAAATTGGAAATCAATTTGGAAATTGATTTAAGTGTTTGAAATTGGAAATTTAGAGGAGAATGTGACTATGAAATTTATAAACTGGGTTTATAAAAATGAAGCGATATATTAGTAGGTATTTGAAAGAATAAATTCACGATGAGAATTTATTAAAGGAATGAGAATTTTTTTTTAAAAATAATAGTGATTTATTTTTAAAAGACGGAAAGAGAAGAGTATTTCCCTGGATAGCCAAGTACGTTTTCAAACGTAAATTTTAAGTATAAGTTCTGTTGTTTTAAAAAGCATGTTTAGAAAATTTATTATTTCTAAATATTTAAATTCTAAAGTAAGTATTTTTCAAATCTATTATCGTAGTAATTATTTAAAGGTGACTTGATATTTTGTTTTAAAGGAGAAAATCTAGTTTTATATTTTATAAAGTAACCTCATTTTCAAATATTCCTTTAGTATATATTTTTAACAAAGTATTAAAGTAATTTTTAATTTAAATGTTTTAATGAATAAATTATAATAAAGTGTAATAAATTATTTTAAAAATCTAAAGTTTTTTGTGCTTGGTGTTTTCAGTGGAAATAAATATTTAGGAATTCATTCCATGAGAAGAGCATGGTTTGAAAACTGTTTTCAAAGGGTTGAAAGTGGAAACATATCTTGCAAAGATATTTTGAGGTTAATAAATAATTCAGGAGAAATTATTTATGTTTGATGGATGTTTGTGAATATTAATTGATAGTTAAATAACCGACTATCAATATTGGCCAATGCGCTGATCGTTTCGAAGAGACCGGGATCGGGATTAATTTCTCGAAAACCATTTCAATCCGGTTTGTACGTTTTCGTGAGGAAGACGAGTTTGGATTCGAAGATGGAGCGGTGAAGTGCAAGGGCTAGTCGCTACTAATCCTGAGGATGTTTCCAAAATGGATGTAGTAGGAATAGTGCCTTCGGTTCCGTTCGAACCCGGGACGGACTTGTATGGATGAATTCTTTCAGAACATCGTCAGGTGGACGGTGAGCATAATAAGTAAAACGTTCAAAAAGGTAACGCTTAGCCTCAAGCCTCAACAACCAGAAATGACTGAAAATAAGGGGTTATGCAGCAAGGCTAGGTGGGTAGCACCCATTAGGGTGAGGTCATCCCTATCTAGATGTCCTTTTTTATTTGGCTTAGTGGTGCGATTGCTGATCCCAACCGTGGGTGATCTTACTCGGGGTTATCCAGTAAGGGATAGTCCCGGTCTTGTGTTGCAGGGGGTCGGGAGTGATCCTCGCTATGCTGATCTAGACCAGGTACTGTGACAGGTGGTACCCCAGTACCTAGTCATTAGTTGGAAATCCATTCTCCCTACGCGCCTTTTACGATTTTTGTTTGTATTACACACGATTATGGCTAGTAGCTGGAATTTAATGAATGTAACAATTTCGGCTATTTTAATAAGTATTTGTATATAGACACTATTATAATATCAGAGGATTTTATAAGAAATGTTTTAGCTATCGTAGGGTAAAAACCCGACATGTTTATTTATGGCGTGGTCTTACGAGATGCTTTCGTTTTCAAAAAGATTTTGGAACTTTAATAATCAATTCAGTGTGGTTTTCTCACGCTGGTATTCCAGATTGACTCGGGTGTTATTTAACTATAATTCTCGGGTCAGACCGAGTATTATAAGATATAGTAAAGGATGTTGTGGAGCTCAGGAGACGAGCTGGATGGTAATACGTACTTCCGTGCTTGATTATTGTTCCGCTGTGTATTCAGTCTTGAGGATAAGTCTGTATGACTGTCCAGTTGTATGTTATTGATGTTGTTGAACTCTGATGTTGTACTTTGATGATGTAATGTATAAACAGATATATTTGTTTTTGTGTAAAGATCATTTATTATCTATTATATTTTATTCCGCTGCAATGGTTAGATTCTATTTTCTTCTTTTACCTCTTCTTCTTTAACCCTCATGGTTCGGTTTTTCGGGCATCGAAAACTCGGGTTGTGACAATTGAAAATTTATACCGAGGCGTAAGAGAATCAAGGGTCAAATTAACTTGTAATTCATTGCTCATTCATACGTCTAACTATGAAAGCCTATAAAAACTATAACAACCCGCAAATCTGCACAATTAAAGCTGACAACAAACCACAACCGTCCAACCCAAATTAAACGGAAAGATGTATAGTTATGATAAATAAAGAAGAAAGATGAAGAGAAGAGAAGGAGAAGAGAAAAAGTAACTAAAACAACATAGAATCTCACAATCGTAGCAGAACATATGTAATTTAATATCAATGATCTTTACAAAAGAGAGTCGGTAATATACATACATCAAATCAGTGTACACAAATAACCAGTCATCAACCAGGATAGTTATAACAACATGTCCTCGCAAATACTGATAATTTCAACAACAATGTAGTGGAAAAATAAGCAAATATAGGAATACGTCATGAAGACCTCTAGCTCGTCTCCTGAGCTCCAATGCATCCAAAGCAATCTGTAAATATTCTCCGTCTGATCGGAGCATTATAAGTAGATAATATCCGAGTCATTCGGTTCAATCGGCATGAGAAAACATACCTAGTTGGAATTTAATGTTTATCTAAAAACCTTTCAAACCAAAGGTATCTCATATGTCCATGCCGCATAAACACGGATGGGTTTTGACCATACGATAACAAGAACATTCTATAGAAAATCTAGTGATATTATAATAATATCTAAGGTTTTCAAATAAATAATTAACGTAACCGAACTTATTACATTAATTAAATTCCAGCATAATAGGTATACAACTAAGACCGAAGGCACTTACTGGGAATGGATTCCATACTGTGACAAGGTAAGAAGCTACCTTTCGATGGTACATCTCTAGATAAAATGCACCGAGGATTGACAAGAACATCTTGTACCCTTACCACACAGCACTGGCCTATCACTTGACTAATAGCACCGAATATGATCACCCCTTGTTTAATGGGCCCCGAAGCATACATGAGTAGATAGTAATCGACCAAGATTTGGGTTGACCATATCCTGATGGGAGTGACCCACATGACCCTATTGTATGCTCGATTTTTGTCATTTCTTGGTTGATGGGGCTTGGGGCTACATTTTACCTTTATATAGCACTACCTACTTGGAATTCTAACAATGCCCTCTAGGAAACAATACAATCTCAGCATTCATCCATACAAGTTCGTACTAGAACTGAACGAAACCAAAGGCACCACTTCTACTACATCCATTTTGGAAATCACCCTCAAGATTAGTTGCAAATAGCCCTTTCATTTCAAAAGCTCCATTTCGATTAACGTCAAGGTATTCGTCTTCGAAACGCTTATGCCAATTCAAAGTGATTTTCGAATAACATATCTGATCCCGGTCTCTCCGAACCGATAACGTTAGTTTATAAACTGGCCAACATTTGATGGTTGGTTATTTAACTATCAAATAAACAAACAATCCAACCAAAGATCAAAATTCTAAAGAAAGTAACACTTGTTAAGCACTAAGCAACACTAAGCCTCTTTAATTAATCTTTTCATTAGTTAACATGTTTTCCAAATATTTATCTCAAAATATCTTTACGAAGTTGTATTCCATAAACCAATTTTAATCTTCTATATTTGAAAAACATTTCTGTATACTTATCTCAATGGTATAAGTATATTCACGAACCATTTCATTTTAAACGCTTAGACAATGCCCTTATATACATAAATTCGTAATAAGTATTTTACAACTTCTAAGGAAAACTTCTTACTTCCCAAAACACAGTTTATTGGGTCAAAATGAATGTTATGTAAAACATCATTGTGGAAACCTAGCAACACTAGTATGGGGATCCAACTAGTCATATTTAATATTAATTTCAATGTCGAACTCAAACTGTTTGTTGGTCAATAATGAAGCCGATCAAGTTGGGGTACCATAACCTCTATGATCTTGAATGAATAACATTCTCAACTTCAAAATGGATATAAGTTACACACCTCGAAACTTAACATCAAATAAAGGAAATAAATATAAATCCTGTATACTATAAAACATCTTCTTTATGAAATCATCTACTATAACAACAATGTTATAGTGTATGTCTTCAGAGTGTAACGACCCGTAAATTCTGGTGGTTTTATTTATTTAATAAATTGATTTTTTTTGAAATTTTAAATAATAAAATTTTGAAATAAAAATTTAATATTTGAAATGCGTCTAGTTAAACATAGCAACTGGTAAATTTTCATCCGAAAATATGAAAGTTTATTTTCGTGTGTAATTTTATTTCAAATTAATCGGTTAGGAATTGATAAAAATAAAATGTTTTCGAAACCAAAATATTTTTATATAGAAAAATTCTAAATCATCTTCTGAGCATGACGTCATTTTTCGTTTTTCCAAATTCGGTCATTTTTAGCTCCGTCGATCTTATTTTTCTGCGATTTTGCTGCATTTTCCGCTAGTCGAAAATTCGAATTTTAAAAAATCAATCATACCACTGACATCGGTATATTGTTTTGATCGTCTCATTGCGCTGATCTCCGTAGTATATTCAATAGTCGATTTTAATGTCCGGTGCACGACGAATCGGCAAAAGCGGTAAACGTATCGGTTTTGGATTTTAAAACTTTTTGAATCCCTGGTTGGTTCGTTCGATATCCACTTTGTAAACCAACGGTCAATAGCCAGGTGCATTAATTGTTTTCGCTGTTGAGTGACTTTCACTCTTTCCCTTGTTAACTTTATAACTTTTACCAGTTCGTTCAGTTTGTTCTTCTGCTATCCCACTTTAATACTGACAATTAATAATATTATATATCTTGAATGAAAACAAACGTTAGCTGGCATTTGCATTTTTCTTTGAAAAGTTGTTCACCTTTCACCTTCTTGTACTCACCACTCCTCCTTTCTTTCTTCTCTCTTTTCTGTTGTATATTTTCAAGGAGAAACATGTTTATATATATAATCTTTTAGCTTCATTTGGTTGCACTGAAGTTCAAAGCCAATGCCTCATCATTTTTTTTTCTTTCAGTCACCTTCCCTCTCTCCTCACTCCTTCCCACTTCCATACCTGGCCTTCCTCCCCATCCTATCTCCTCCACCATGCTAACACCCCACCCATTGTCGGTACACCTCATCACAACACCCGCTCCGCCTGAACCTCCGCATAAGCGCCACCATCGGCCAGCCATGTCCCGCCTCCTCCTTGACAGAGAACGTGTGATAACCCGGATTTTCGGGATATCTGAATTAATTGGTTATTAGTAGAATTAAACTTATTAATATAATAATTTGTAGATTGAACAAATAAATTCTACTAATTAAAAATGCATATATATGGATTTGGAATATAATAAATATTGTATTACAATATCTGAAAATGATAGTGAATTAATAAATTTCATCAATAGATAAATGTAAACTTTGTAGTGTTGAAAAAAAACTTTAAGTATATACATATATAAGTATATGAAGTGTGTATATTTATATTTTGATTTGGAAATTTTATTTTGAAAATTTAAAATATATAAGTATATTAAAAATCACTAATACATGTATTTTTTTTCAAATATTTTAACATACATTTAAACATATATAATATTATAAACATAAGATAAATAGAATATGAAAATTTTATTAATATTTAACAAATTAAATTTGGTAAAGACAAGTGTAGGAAAATTGGATCTTATATTAACATTTGTAAATTAAATAGCTAGCTAATAATACAAGTGTCAATATTTTTTTTGCTCAAAGTTCACAAAATTAAGTTATGAATTTCCATGCATTACTTTCTCTATTCCTTTTCTGTTCTCTTTCAAGTCAAAAAGAAAAGAAAAAAAAGGAATCAAAGATTTAAACCTGAAACAAGATACATATCAAACTGTTTCAAATCATCAAATCAGAAAGAGATCAGCTTCACAAAAAAAGATCCAACTCGGATCCAAAAGCTAAACAAATAAAATCAAATTCAAGTACAAATGTCAGTATTTTTCAAAACCTGTTTTCATG
This sequence comes from Allium cepa, assembly GCA_030765085.1. Taxonomy (NCBI): domain Eukaryota; kingdom Viridiplantae; phylum Streptophyta; class Magnoliopsida; order Asparagales; family Amaryllidaceae; genus Allium; species Allium cepa. The sequence continues at coordinate 724,591,684 of CM060935.1, read as the reverse complement.
TATAAATCTGGAAGCAGATCAGAATTGAAGCCCTTTGTTTCAATCCAGATAATGAAGTACCTGTAGTTTTCTCTCTGTTTCCAGAAATTAGGTGAGTATACAATCCTTTAATCTGTTTTCCAGTTTTGTTGCATGCTGAGTTCTTAAAGAAAATTGGTAATCAGTGGTTACATGGTTGCTTCATGTGATCATATGAGTATATATATGAACTTGATTTGGCGTGCATGCCTATTTGCAAAGTTTTGGTTTTGTTCTGATTGTTCAGGATTTAGAAATATGAAAAAGATTTAATTTCCCTTCTCTGATCTACCTTAGAACATGATGTATATACAAAATTTGTTGGTGATAACAGGGTATAAATTTTAAAAAGATTTTCAAGGTCAATCTGGAACCAATTTTAACAAAGAAGTAAGAAGAACAGTGGTTTTTAAAACCCATCAAAAATCTCGGTTATAAAAATTGGTTGATTCAAGTGTAAAATCTGTTTTGCCATCAAAAACTAGGATTTTTAAAATTATAATCAATATTTTTAGGATTTTAATTCAAGAAAAATGACATGATGAATGGGTTTTAGGTTTGAAGTAAATTCTGTTGATCGGAAGACCTTGAGATATCGTGTTCAGGGAGGAAGATAGCCTGGAGGGGGGCGGATTCATTAAAAATGGACATGGAATTTTTAAGATACCGTGGCGACGACGGTTTGATCTAGGGTTTGTTTCAATTTTTGATGAAGGAGGAATATCGGGCTGTCGCGCCATTATCGATGCATCGGAGGGGAGCCGGTCATGGGGAAGTGGAGCATGGTACGTCGACGTAGTTCTGGGTGATGTCTCGTGACCTATGGCGGTTAGAGGAGTTTGTACGAGGTAGATCTTGGTCGGGGAGATGTGTTCCAGTGGGTTCGACCATTGATTTTCCAAATTTGTTTTTGTTTTGGGGAATTGGTAGTGGGATTTGGTAGAGTTGTCAACGTCGTTTTGTCGACGACGATTGAGAAGGCCGGAGCGCCACCCGTGGGGTGGTGCACGTGCACCAATGCACGCAAGATTGTTTGTATCGGGGGGAAACTCGAAGTTTTGGGCCATTGAGGAAGACGAGTTGGTCTTCGGGTGGAAAGCTGTTTTGCACGATGTAATTCACGAGTAAATTGGGTTAGTGCTCGAAAACATTTCAGGTTCGATTGAGAGTTTGTGTACCAGGATTTCCAGTTCATATAAATCCAAGTTTTAAACTGATAATAGAATAATTGAAGGAAGCAATAGGCTCGGGTAAAGGATCAATATTATTAGGGTTGATCCGAAGTAAATCCTGTTCAAATTTCAAGTTTAAAAATTAAATAGGTTTATAAATTCAAAATTTAATCTAGTTTGAACCCTATCTTAAAATTTATTCCTTTATAGTATAAATGTCTTAAATGATTGTTTAAAGATACTATAATTTGTTTAGATTAAATTTGTTAAGTTAAAAGTCTTAAGTTATTTTAAAACTCTAATTAAATGATTTAACCGAGTAAGATAATTATAGGATAAATGGTTTATCTTATGATTAATTAAAATTCTTGGATGATTAAGAGCTAATTAAATTAATAAAGAATTTAAGGGTAACAAATTTATGTAATGAATTAATGATTTTTTAAGGGTGTTCAATTAATTATGAATTAATTGATTAGAGATTTGATTAATTCATATTTAAGAATAAATTAATTAAGTAATTAGAGTTTAATTGCTTAGGTGATAATTACTTGATATAAGTGGTTAAAAGATAAATTTTGTCAAGGATTAATTACTTAGGGTAATTAATTAGAGGATTACTTAATTAAGGATTAGTTCATTAATGAGTTTGAAGGATAATTAATTATAAAGTGATTACAGGATAATAAAATTTGAGTAATTAATATAGGGCAAGAATAATTTATGTAAATGGGCAAAGAATAATTTTCTTGTATTATTAATAAAAGGCTAATTACTTAATTTATTTAAAGGTGATAATTAAGGATTGATTAATCAAGATAAATAAAGATAGAAATAATTAAGTAATAAGTAATTAAGAGGTTAATTACTTAAGGTAAAGAATTACTATGAATAATTACTTAATGAAGTAATCAAAGAAATTAATTACTCAGTTTGATTAATTAATTGGATATGGTTAATTTTGGTTAACTAATTCAGTTTAATTAATTAAAGTTAATTATTGGATGTTGAGTTAAGTATAAATACTTAAGGTAATTAATGAGGTATAATTACTTAAGAGAAGTAATTAGTGGCTAATTACTGGATGTAATTATTTAAAGGAAATTTCTTGATGGAAAGTAATTTAAGGATAATTATTTGGTGGAAGAAATTAAGTGGTAATTACTCAGTGTAATTAAAGGATTAATTAATATAATTAATCGAAGAATTGGTTTAATAGATGGAGTAATTTAGAAAGGTTAATTTCTGATAATGATTTATCAAGATTGATTAATGAATGTAATTAAATTAAAGGTTAGTTATTAAATGAAATTTATGAATAATTAACTAATGGAAATAATTAGAGGATCGTTTATTAATGTAATAAAGGGAAATAATCAAATCTTGCTTACTAATGACTGAATGTTGTAAATGATTTGAATTGGTTGATTTCTTTGATATGATTTGTTCTGATATGATATGTTGGATGGATGGTGATAATGTGATTATCTATCAATTATGAGTTGCTGTGTAAAAGTGTTATTCAGTAATTAAAGTTGAATTGTATTTAATTGTATAACTTGGGTTTATGTGACATTGGATTCCAAGAGACCGGAGTCGGGTATTAGTTAATACCCGAAAAGCACTTCGATTCTTTACAAATTGATACGTGGAATAAATTGGTTGTAATGAAATGATTTAAGTGAATTGGACCATATAATCTAAGTTATGGCACTTAGAAATTGATGTGTGAAATAAGCGATGTCTATAACAAATTGTGAATTTGTAAATTTTATACGAGTTACCCGGGTTATATATAAGTTGTATGCTTTGTAATTCTTATTGGATGGGTTTACTCACGCTGGTTTCCAGCCTGACCCGGGTGTTACTTTGATGTAATGCTCGGGTCAGACCGAGTATTACAGATTTTCAGGTAAGGACGTTCCGGAGCTCAGGAGGCAAGCTGGATGACCGGGACGTATGGAGAGTTTCCACTATGATATTTTATATCTGAGATATGTTAAATTGTATCTGTCCAATGTTGTATAAAATTGTTGTAACTCTGATATGTCGATGTAATTGATAGATACAGTTTTCTTTGATATAACTATTATTATTATTATATTATATTTTATCCGCTGCGAATGTGAGATTGTGTGATTCTTTTCTGTTCTTCTTCTTCTATCTTTTCTTCTTTTCTCTAACTAACTGGAATTTTCGGGATCGAAATTTCCGGGACGTTACAGAACGCGTCCTGTGCTCCCTCCGACACCGTACCCACCATGGCAACCACCATCCGAGATCGTTCCTGACCCATCTTCTTCCGCCACGTTGACCACCTGCTGCACGCAACGCACGACCCAGTACCCACCTCCGGCCTCACCGCCTCCGTTCACGTCAGCAACCACTTCACCCGAGAAACCCACAACTCGCCTCTGATCTTTCTCTTTTTTTTTTGGGTATGAATCTTGCCTTGTTTTGATTTATCTTGTTTTGTTATATTAATATAGTATATATATATATATACTTGTTCTTGATCGTAATAGTTTAGCTTATATATTTTATATATACAGTAAATATATGAACCATCGATTTATAATGTTTTATTGATTATTTTGCAGTGAATATATATATATGTGTGTGTGTGTGTGTGTGTGTGTGTGTGTGTCTGTATACACATATATATGTATCTCACATTTTATAAGCATATCTATATGAAGAAACAATGAATGATTGTTGTGTGTGTATATATACATATATATATTTAATATATTATAGTCTGCATATGTGTTGATTTTCAATTGAATAACCTGTTAAGTAAACTGCATATCTGTTGGATTTCAAATATATATAGATTTTGAAGCATGCGTTGCTTATATAGGCTGTTATATAGCTGGTACATTTATATGCTTATATGTATGAATACTTCACAGTTTTATATATATATATATATATATATATATATATCTAAGAATGTTGTTAGCCAGTTGTTGTTATGCATTAGCTTATAAAATTTTAAAATATATATCATGTAATAGTATTCGAAGCATTATATGCTCGGCATATCCAAACTATGTTAAAATTTTGATTTATCTTGGATATTAATTTTAAATACAGATATTTTTATTTCATTTGAATATTGATTTTAAAGATACATGTATATATTGATCTTATTTTAATCGATATTTTAAGTGAATATTGATTTTATGAAAATTTATCATATTATATGTTTATTTTGTTTCAGTTATATATATATATATATATATATATATATATATATATATATATATGTTTGTTTGTAGCATGTGTGTTTTAATTTAGAACTATGGTTTTGAAAAATACAAACACACACACACACATATTTAATTTAATATATGTTTGAAATCAGGATATGATTAAAATAGATAACATAAATGAAACAAAGAAATATGTATTTCTAAATTTAAATTTGGTTTTATATAATGTTTCGTTCAGTTATATCTTGATGGTTCTGATTTGTTTTAATTCCTAATTATCAGCATTGTTCCTCAAGCTCGTGCCCATCGTGCTTTGCTTTGAAATTCGTGCCTAGATTCGTAATGCATTTCATTGTCAAATTTCTCCAGCCTCGAAAGATGAGAAATCATTCATGATTAATGTTCTTTTATTTATTAAATTTGATTTCAATTGAAACGACAATTGAAATATGCTGCTATTAGTTATTTACACTGTTATATATATGCAAATACCTGTATCAGTTCACCTGTGACATCTGACACCATTATCTGTTATGTATATTGATGATATATGCCTGTTATATTATTATCATTTCTCTTATCACTCTGCAAGTTCTCTGTTAGTATAGAATTCACTATGGGTTGAAATGATACATACCCGAACGGACTTTAGAATAAAAGAAAATCGTTATGGGTTGAAATGATAAACCCAAAGGCTTTTCATCGACATTGATTTTGGGATTACGGGTAGAAATGATATATATACCCGTACATATTTAAATTGCGGATTGAAATGATAAATATCCATATCACTTGACCATAGGATAGAAAATTATATACAGACACCGTTGGTCCATATATAAATAATTTGGAATGAGTACTATGGTTTTGGAAGGAAATATATGGTTTTAATACAAATAAGCTTAATAATAAAGTTTGATTTTATTAAAATATAATATGGTTAAGCATTTATTTAAATTATATTTTAATATGGAGTTTATAATGATTTAAGAAATTAAGGTTGAGAAGATAGATTTGAAATTGATTTAAAATTGAATTTAATTAAAAAAAGTATTTAATTAGCAATCGATTTGGAACTTACCGAATTTGAGATTTGATTAAACTTAAATTTTGAAATTTGAATTGCTTTGAATCGATTTGTGAAATTTGAGGAAGCTATTTTATTATATAAAGTATTTTTAAAATTATATTAAAACTACTAATATATGTTACTTTATAAATTTATTTCATATAAATTATTTTAATATAAATTATTTTTTATATAAACTATTTTAAATTATAAACTATTTTATTATATATACTATTATTTATATTTAAACAGTTAAATGGGAAGTGTTATGATTCCAAGCACTGTGATTTCTAAATTTTGATTTCTAAAGTATTATGATTAACAAGGTGTTTGCTGAAAGAATGTTGTTTAAATTTAAATAAATTATCAAATCAAGTTTTGAAATTATTTAATAATTAAATAAAATTGAATTCTTTAATTCTTTAATAAGCGAAATTGAGTTTCGATAATAATTAAGTTTGATATTTGTTTAAATTAAATAAGTAAATAAGTGAAATTGAATTTCTTTAATAAGAAATAAAATGTGATTGATAGAAATTATTATGAGACTTGTAATTTAAAAAATTTTAATTGGGCGAATTTAATTTAATTCAATTCATAGGTTTTGATATAATGTAGGTAAACTTAAGTAATTGATTTATTGAATTGGAAGTTCAATTGGAATTATTTTGAAATGACAAATTTACTTAATTTAAATGATTACTTAATGAATCCATCAGTGAATTTAAATTGCTTTGAATGTTAAATTAAATTATTAAAACCTACATATGAATTTAAATCAATATTTGAATTGTTTTAAACAAAAAAAATTTGAAGTTGAATTATAGAGTTTTGAAATGGTTAATTTGGAAGTTTTGAAATGTAAATTATAGAAATTGATATGGAAAGTCGAATGACATGTTGGTTTTCAAATTCTAAGTGAGATTGAAATTGATTTGGTTTTTGAAATTTATTAAACGACCAATCGGTGTAATAATTACGAAAGTTATTAAAGAAACCAGGATCGGTTATGGCCATACTCTCTGTCTAAACCGAAAACCACTTTAATAACTATACGCGGAGTGTGATCCGGAATGAAGTGGTTGGAATGATGTACGTGATGACTGAAGAAAGAGAACGATAATGGATAGCCTTGACACTTGTGTCAAATTGGAAATGACTAAAACAGGAGCCGTGTCGGGCCAAATGGGGTTAGCCACCTCGAGCGAACACACTCCTTCGTAAACTACTAATTACTTGTTATTGATGGGTGCGCACCCTTGAATTGGGAGTGTTGTTTCGCGGTGTTGCGATCGTTGCGGCGATGCGTTCTCACCAGTCTGGATCAGGCAAGCGGTAGTTTCACTACCTTGGGTATTGCCTCATGTGCCCTGTCATACTTGTATCCCTATACGCGACCACTATAATTTGTTTTGTGTTATACCTATGGAGTACTCCCTGATATCCCACTAGTTTACGGTGGAGTTTACAGTGCTTTATAGACTATGACGCTTATATAAATGTGTTAAGGGGGATAATGGTAACGCCTCAACGCTATTTTGGTACTTTTTATTACTGATAGACATTATCTACTTAGCGTACACTACTACATAGTCGATAGTTTAACGGATCCTTAAAGGATGGTTATCCCAAACATCCTTTGAGTTACTTGTATCCAGTTGTTATTTCACTTGAGTTGGATTTATTGATATAAGAATGTTAATCCTGACTCGAGTGTTTTGTGTTTTTCTTTACGCTCGGGTCAGACTGAGTGGTTTAGCTTTTGAGGCTCACCTTTGGAGTTGGAGCTTCGCCTGGAGATCTAGCTATCTATCAGCTTTCAGATATTCAGTTGATTCTAGTGATGTATTCTGATTCTTGTATTTGACTATTGTATTCGAGACTTGTGTTGTAACGTATTTAACTCTGTTATATATATAGTAGCTTCATGAACTACTATCTTTTGCTTCCGCTGCATATTATTACTCTGTGTCTGTGATTCTGTGATTATTTATTTACTGTATATGCTGAGTTTTGCCAAATATAAACTTACAATCTGGTATTTTGAGCAATTCAATTCCGGCATGTTTGGATGCGAATGGTTGAAAATATCAGGTCGTTACATTTGGTATCAGAGCTTTGGTAGCTCTAGGCAAGACTTAGCATATTGGGTAAATGCATTTACAGAATCACTTTCATTCGAGTTTGAATCTCTTCCTTTTTGACTTAATTCCTTTGAATTTTTGGAATGTTCCCTTGGTTCTGAAATTCATTCTTGTCCCTCACTATTCGTATTCTTCTGAATTTTGGAGTATCCCATAACTCTGCTTCAAATGAACTTTATAATGGATTGGCGGTCTCGCCAACATTCATATGAATTGTAAAGGGATGAAACTCATTTACAATAGCATCGATTCACCGAAGATTTATATATATCCTCGGTTTAGATGCTAATATCTCTAGATATCCCGAATTCTATCTCTTGAGATCAGATGTGAATTTGCCTCAGAATTCCACATCGATTTAATTATTGAAGTCACGGTTGACCCGATTAAGGTTGCCCGCGATCTATATAAACTCATCCATCTTCCTATTTTGTTATTTAATCATCTTATATTTGTTTCGAACCTATCTTCGAATCAAAATTCTCTTTGATTTGAGTCTATAAATTTGAATCAATATCCTTGCTTTGAAATCCATTATTGCATCGTCGAACGAGGAAGTGTATTTGAAGGTTTATATAAAAATGTTTTTTTACATATATTGTGTTGTTTGAGTTGTTGATGTTGATTTGCATTTTCGATCGATTCGTCAGATCAACGCTATCGATAGGATTTTCAAAACACTTGAACAGAACAAACTGACACAATATTGTTTTCAAATTTGGTAAATGAAATAAAATTTTGTATGATTATATTATATATATATATAAAGAATAAGTTTTCTGAAATTAAATAGTTAATCAATTTGTTGTTGAAAAAATATATATTTGATTTTCATTTATTTTGTAAACCATTGACTATTCCAATATGATAAATAAATGAGATTATAAAAATATGGTTTATAAAAATTAGAAATTTAAATAAAGTTAAATCAAGAAGCTGAGAATTTAATTTTCGATGATTTCAAACTTTGGTTTTAAAGTTTTAAAGGGTATATTATATAAAGTATTTTTGAATAAAAACCGTTTCAAAGAATTTTAAATGTTTAAAACAGTGCTCTCTTATTTTGTCCTTGGAAAATAATTCCGGTAATGACGGCCGCATCATCGACATTCATTTTCGAGTTTCGAAGTGGAGAGACCATTTTGTAGCTTTGCTACCTTTTTGTTTTGGAAATTAAATTGATTTAAATTACTAAAGTATGGCTTGATTTATAATATATATATTGGCATATGATTATTTTGATATATGTAAAATATATAAACATATTATCTCTAAATTGTTTGAAGATAATCAGAAATTTAGTTCTTAAATTTATGTTAAAAGAAGTTTTCAATTATAAAATGAAGTCAAAAATTTTGAATAAATATTTAAAGTTGAAATAATTGAATTAGAAAATTTTACTTGTATAATACCCAGTTACATTCCAATATAACTTACCTAAATCATTCAGAAGTTGAAAATGTAATTGAATAAATTACAATGTAGAACGATGATTAATAATTTTATAAATAAAATGGAGTAGTTGTGATAAGTGTTATACACTTGACTTTTAATTATAAAATAGAGATAAATAGAATAATAAGTTGAATGAATAGTAAATGAGACAAATTAAATAAAATTTTGTTTTGAAGAAATCTTTTGGGTATCAAATATTAATAAATTGAAATTAAATCAACTTATTGAAATACCTTGAATTATAAATCAAATATTGAGTATTAATTAAGGAAAATTGAAATTTATATGGTTTGAACTAATTGTTTTTATTTTGTTTTTAATCTGTTTTCTTTCTGGTTGTTTCTATTCTCCTACCTACTTCCTTTTCGGGAACGAAAAGTTTTGAGTAGGGGAGAGTGTACGACCCGTAAATTCTGGTGGTTTTATTTATTTAATAAATTGAATTTTGTTGAAATTTTAAATAATAAAATTTTGAAATAAAAATTTAATATTTGAAATGCGTCTAGTTAAACATAGCAACTGGTAAATTTTCATTCGAAAATATGAAAGTTTATTTTTGTATGTAATTTTATTTCAATTTAATCAGTTAGGAATTGATGAAAATAAAATGTTTTCGAAACCTAAATATTTTTATATAGTAAAATTATAAATCATCTTCTGTGCATGACATCATTTTCTGTGCATGACATTATTTTTCGTTTTTCCAAATCCGAACCTTTTTAGCTCTGTTGATCTTATTTTTCTGTGTTTTGGCTGCATTTTCTGCTAGTAGAAAATTCGAATTTTTCAAAATTCAGTTATACCACTGATATCTGTATACCATTTTGATCGTCTCATCGTGCTGATCTCTATAGTATATACAATAGTCGATTTCAATGTCTGGTGCACGGCGAATCGGCAAAAGCGGTAAACGTATCGGATTTGGATTTTAAAACTTTTTGAATCACTGGTTGGTTCGTTCGATATCCACTTTGTAAACCAACGGTCAATAGCCAGGTGCATTAATTGTTTTCGCTGTTGAGTGACTTTCACTCTTTCCCTTGTTAACTTTATAACTTTTACTGGTTCGTTCAGTTTGTTCTTCTGCTATCCCACTTTAATACTGACAATTAATAATATTATATATCTTGAATGAAAACAAACGTTAGCTGGCATTTGCATTTTTCTTTGAAAAGCTATTTACCTTTCACCTTCTTTTACTCACCACTCCTCCTTTCTTTCTTCTCTCTTTTCTGTTGTATATTTTCAAGGAGAAACATGTTTATATATAAAATCTTTTAGCTTCATTTGGTTGCACTGAAGTTCAAAGCCAACACCTCATCATTTTTTTTCCTTTCAGTCACCTTCCCTCTCTCCTCACTCCTTCCCACTTCCATACTCGGCCTTCCTCTCCACCCTATCTCCTCCGCCATGCTAACACCCCACCCACTGCCGGTACACCTCATCACAACACCCGCTCCGCCTGAACCTCCGCATAAGCGCCACCATCGGCCAGCCATGTCCCGCCTCCTCCCTGACAGAGAACGCGTCTCGTGCTCCCTCCACCACCGTACCTTCCATGGAAACCACCACCCGAGATCATTCCTGACCCATCTTCTTCCACCACGTAGACCACCTGCTGCACGCAACGCACGACCCAGTACCCGCCTCCATTCACGTCAGCAGCCACTTTAGCCGAGAAACCCACAGCTCGCCTCTGATCTTTCTTCTATTTTTTTGGGTATGAATCTTGTCTTGTTTTGATTTATCTTGTTTTGTTATATTAATATAGTATATATATACTTGTTCTTGGTCGTAATAGTTTTGCTTATATATTTTATATATACAGTAAATATATTACAGTAGGAACCATCGATTTATAATGTTTTATTGATTATTTTGCAGTGAATATATATATATATATATATATAATAGATATATGTATCTCGCATTTTATAAGCATATCTATATAAAGAAACAATGAATGGTTGTTGTATATATATATACATATATATTTAATATATCATAGTCTGCATATGTGTTGATTTTCAATTATACAACCTGTTAAGTAAACCGCATATCTATTGGATTTCAAATATATATAGATTTTGAAGCATGTGTTGCTTATATAGGCTGTTATATAGTTGGTTCATTTATATGCTTATATGTATGAATACTTCACAGTTATATATATATATATATATATATATATATATATATATCTAAGAATGTCTGTTAGCGAGTTGTTGTTATGCATTAGCTTGTAAAATTTTAAAATATATATCATGTAATAGTATTCGAAGCATTATATGCTCGGCATATCCAAACTATGTTAAAATTTTGGTTTATCTTGGATATTGATTTTAAATACAGATATTTTTATTTCATTTGAATATTGATTTTAAAGATACATGTATATATGATCTTATTTTGATTGATATTTTAAGTGAATATTGATTTTATGAAAATTTATCATATTATATGTTTATTTTGTTTCAGTTATATATATATAGTTTGTAGCATGTGTGTTTTAATTTAGAACTATGGTTCTGAAATATATATATATATATATATATATATATATATATATATATATATACATACATATTTAATTTAATATACGTTTGAGTTTAGGATATGATTAAAACAGATAACATAAATGAAACAAAGAAATATGTATTTCTAAATTTAAATTTGGCTTTATATAATGTTTCGTTCAGTTATATCTTGATGGTTCTGATTTGTTTTATCAATTCCTAATTATCAGCATTGTTCGTCAAGCTCGTGCCCATCGTGCTTTGCTTTGAAATTCATGCCTGGATTCGTAATGCATTTCATTATCAAATATCTCCAGCCTCGAAAGGTGAGCAATCACTCACGATTAATGTTCTTTTATTTATTAAATTTGATTTCAATTGAAACGACAATTGAAATATGCTGCTGCTAGTTATTTACACTGTTATATATATGCTATTACCTGTATCAGTTCACATGTGACATCTGAAACCATTATCAGTTATTTATATTGATGATATATGTCTGTCATATTATTATCATTTCTGTTATCACTCCGCAAGTTCCCTGTTAGTATAGAATTCACTATGGGTGGAAATGATACATACCCGAACGGACTTTAGAATAGGAGAAAATCGGTATGGGTTGAAATGATAAACCCAAGCGATTTTCATCGGCATTGAATTTGGGATTACGGGTTGAAATGATATATATACCCGTATATATTTAAATTGCGGATTGAAATGATAAATATCCGTATCACTTGACCACAGGATAGAAAATTATATACAGACACCGTTGGTCCATATATAAATAATTTGGAACGATTACTATGGTTTTGGAAGGAAATATATGGTTTTTGTATAAATAAGCTTAATTATAAAGTTTGATTTTATTAAAATATAATATGGTTAAGTATTTATTTAAATTATATTTCAATATGGAGTTTATAATGATTTAAGAAATTAAGGTTGAGAAGATAGATTTGAAATTGATTTAAAATTGAATTTAATTAAAAATATATTTAATTAGCAATCGATTTTTTAACTTATCGAATTTGAGATCTGATTAAATTTAAATTTTGGAATTTGAATTGCTTTGAATCGATTTGTGAAATTTGAGGAAGCTATTTTATTATATAAAGTATTTTTAAAATTATATTAAAACTATTTATATATGTTACTTTATAAATTTATTTCATATAAAATATTTTAATATAAAATATTTTTTTATATAAACTATTTTAAATTATAAACTATTTTATTATATATACTATTATTTATATTTAAACAGTTAAATGGGAAGTGTTATGATTCCAAGCATTATGATTTCTAAATTTTGATTTCTAACATATTATGATTAACAAGGTGTTTGATGAAAGAATGTTGTTTAAATGTAAATAAATTATCAAATCAAGTTTTGAAATTATTTAATAATTAAATAAAATTGAATTCTTTTATAAGTGAAATTAAATTCTTTAATAAGCGAAATTGAGTTTCGACAATAATTAAGTTTGAAATTTGTTTAAATTAAATAAGTAAATAAATGAGATTGAATTTCTTTAATAAGAAATAAAATGTGATTGATAGAAATTATTATGAGACTTGTAATTTAAAAAAAAAAATTGGACGAATTTAATTTAATTCAATTCATAGGTTTTGATATAATGTAGGTAAACTTAAGTAATTGATTTAATGAATTGGAAATTCAATTGGAATTATTTTGAAATAATTAATTTACTTAATTTAAATGATTACTTAATGAATCCATCAATGAATTTAAATTGCTTTGAATGTTAAATTAAATTATTGAAACCTATATATGAATTTAAATCAATACTTGAATTGTTTTAAATAAAAAAAATTGAAGTTGAATTATAGAGTTTTGAAATGGTTAATTTGGAAGTTTTGAAATGTAAATTATAGAAATTGATATAGAGAGACGAATGAAATGTTGGCTTTCAAATTCTAAGTGAGATTGAAATTGATTTGGTTTTTGAAATTTATTAAATGACCAATCAATGTAATAATTACGAAAGTTATTAAAGAAACCGGGATCGGTTATGGACATACTCTCTGTCTAAACCGAAAACCACTTTAATAATTATACGCGAAGTGTGATCCAGAATGAAGTGGTTGGAATGATGTACGTGATGATTGAATAAAGAGAACGATAATGGATAGCCTTGACACTTGTGTCAAATTGGTAATGACTAAAACAGGAGTCGTGCCGGGCCAAATGGGGTTAGCCACCTCGAGCGAACACACTCCTTCGTAAACTACTAATTACTTGTTATTGATAGGTGCGCATCCTTGAATTGGGAGTGTTGTTTCACGGTGTTGTGATCATTGCGGCGATGGGTTCTCACCAGTCTGGATCAGAAAAACGGTAGTTTCGCTACCTTGGGTATTGCCCCATGTGCCTTGTCATACTTGTATCCCTATACGCGACCACTAGGATTTGTTTTGTGTTATACCTATGGAGTACTCCCAGATATCCCACTAGTTTACGGTGCAGTTTACAGCGTTGTATAGACTATGACGCTTATATAAATGTGTTAAGGGGGATAATGGCAACACCTTAACGCTATTTTGATACTTTGTATTACTGATAGGCATTATCTACTTAGCGTACACTACTACATAGTAGATAGTTTAACGGATCCTTAAAGGATGGTTATCCCAAACATCCTTTGATTTTCTTGTATTCCAGTTGTTATTTCACTTGAGTTGGATTTATTGATATAAGAATGTTAATCCTAACTCGAGTGTATTGTGTTTTGCTTTACGCTCGGGTCAGACTGAGTGGTTCAGCTTTTGAGACTCACCTTTGGAGTTGGAACTTTACCTGGAGGTCCAGCTATCTATCCAGCTTTCAGATATTCAGTTGATTCCAGTGATGTGTTTTGGTTCTTGTATTTGACTATTGTATTCGAGACTTATGTTGTAACTTATTTAACTCTGTTATATATATAGTAGCTTCATGAACTACTATCTTGTGCTTCCGCTGCATATTATTACTCTGTATCTGTGATTCTGTGATTATTTATTTACTGTATATGCTGAGTTTTGCCAAACATAAACTTACAATCCGGTATTTTGAGCAACTCAATTTCGGCATGTTTGGATGTAATGGTTGAAAATATCAGGTCGTTTCACTCACTTTCTGGGAAACATTTATTACAACTAAAATTGTGAAGTCCATGTCTTCCTACTATTTAACACATTTTAAATCGCTTTTTAAACCATTAAAATCCATTTGAAAATATCACTTTCAGAACATTCCTTTAAAAGATTGTTTTAGCTTTTAGAACGTAAATATATTTCCTCGATAAAAATCCATACTTAAATTCCAACATAATCATTTCCATATTTAGATACTATATTTATAAATCTCGTTCTATTTTATAAAAGCCCCTTTATAAATCTCACTTATTCATAAAACCCCATTTAAAATATCAATTACA
Organism: Allium cepa; assembly: GCA_030765085.1. Taxonomy (NCBI): domain Eukaryota; kingdom Viridiplantae; phylum Streptophyta; class Magnoliopsida; order Asparagales; family Amaryllidaceae; genus Allium; species Allium cepa. The sequence continues at coordinate 724,576,652 of CM060935.1, read as the reverse complement.
ATCTGTTTCTAACGTTGCTTCCATATGTATAAATTTCTTTTATAATTTCCATTCTATTTATAAAATATCATGAAACGTCTCCAAATTTATCCTCACTTTCATATTCCAAAATAGAATCAACTATTTTTCTAAAACAACATTCCATATATTATTGTAAATCCACAATTGTGATTTATCTCTCCAACTTATCAAATGATAAAAGTTTACCTTTAATTTATAAATATCATTTATAAATCTATCCTTCTATTAATAAAATACAATTTTACAAAACCTCGCTTTATTTGTAAAATATTTATACATTATCACCTTTATAAATTTTCATATTTAAAAATAAATCTTAACATATGTATGTGATCACTTTATGTAAAAATGGTTAATAAATATTTATACCAAAATATTTCTATCTTCTTTTAAAACCATATTCCTTTATTATAAAAGGCGGATTCATTTTTAAGATTTTAAAAATCTTTATTTTATAGATTAAAAATCTATATTTAAATATTATATAAAATTATTAATTTATAATATCCAAAAATCATAGCTTTTATGTTAAAATAAATTCCTTCTTTTTATAATTCAAGAATAATTATTACAACATATAAATTTTCGAAATCACTTAAAATTCTTTTTAGAACTAAATCTTCACGTTATAATATTTCAAATTATTAAAACATGGCCTGGTGTTACTATAGCACTAAATAGGAAAAAAATCATCCATGTCATCAAATATGGAATCCAACACATCATATACCATAATATATGAAAAGCAATCAACAGTGTGGGGAATCCAGTTGGATCCCTCCGATCCCTCCAACCTGTCGCCCTGCATCACATACAGTATGTAATCATAAAATATAAATCAAGCGCTTCAAGGCGGGATTGTATACAAAAGGGTCATTTGCACTTACACGGGAACGTAATAGGGTCTCATCCGCTACAAGGGTGGAAATATATCCAAACCAACAGATAAAATAGTAAATTATCCAAATAGTCATTAAACAATCGATAATAAAATTTATCCACGGTTATATAAAAAACATAAGTGAACCAAGGAGGTGAGTTAACTCATTTTGATTCCAGTTTCCGCCAAAACACTCTGGTTTGAATTAAATTTGAACAAGTGTTCCATTTTATGCCAAATTCCTACTAGCTCTAAATCCATCCAATCCAACTCTATATCGAAGCATTTGTTGATACGATCGCAATGCTACTTTTCACATTCGATTTCGACCTCCTATGAAAAAGTTGTGAATCAATAAACGTACGAGATTATTTAAATATTTATTAATTATATTGATTAATTTTAACCTTTTAATCAAATTTCCCTCCCTTAAACTCATGTTTGTTCCTACTCAATCGATCCCATCGACACCTACTTTGAGCATCCATAGTGCTGCCTATGCACCACTATCGCCTGATCCGACATCGCCACTATGCAACCCTTTCCCTCCTCCATCCATAGCCAAAACGCGGCCCGCTTCGATTGCTTGAAACTACACCGCCGATCCCAAGCACCGACCACTAATGGAGCAAAAATCCGACTCCAATTGTCAATGATTCAACGATCCAACCGTACGTCACGTAGAGCTAGTCGAGCTCTACGACCATGACATTTCAATGAGTGGTTGATAAGGAATTGAGAAGGAAGAAGGAATGATTTCGGCCATTAAAACCTTAGTGGCAGCCAAAACTTTGGAGAGCTAGGGTTAGGGTTTTGCAAAAATGAAAACGTTGAGGTCCTTTTATAGAAAATTTTCAAAGCACTATTCACATGTTAAATTTTCGAACTTCAATCGAGGTGTGCCACCTGGCGTTCTATATATAATACCCATATTCCGAGCATAATGGAACTAGTATCGAGACCCAATTCCATCATATACAGAAGTTAGCTTTCAAAATCAAATTATATTAATTTAAATTTCTTTAATCAATTCCATACGTTTCGAGATCGCATGACTAAACGATACGTCTAATCGCCATGAAATCGAAGGCATGCTATAATTCACTATTATGGATCGAATGAAACTGATTTTATCAAAATTCGAGATAGTACCCAAAAGGCTATTTTCACCCGTTAATTAAAACGATTATTATAAAATAAGTTCAATCGCATTTAAATTCAAATTCAAAAGTTTACTACCTTCATTCTTATTCAAATAAAATTTTAAATCAACTTTCAAAATCCTTTTCCTTCACATAAAGCTCAATATTTAATTATTTAAACAATTTAAAATATTCAAATAACCATTATATTTGAAATTCAATTATTTAAATTATAAAATTACTTCTCAATATTTAAAAATAAATTAAGTATTCCAAATTCAAATGACTAAATTTCTGGGTCATTACATTCTCCCCCTTAAGTGAGAAAATGTCACAATCCCATTAAATTTTCAAAACCAATTAGCTAAAATAGATTATAAAATTTCTAAGTCCTTTAGATTCACCCACCTATACCGATTAATTTCCATTCATCCATTTATTCCAAGTTATAACTCAAAATTTAATTATTAGTTACCAAAAATTTCCTTTTCAAAATTCTTAAAAATTTCTAACGCCTTAAATTCACGAAAATTTCGCCAGGGTCTCCTTTGCATGTTTCAGTTGGAAAAATTATAGTATATATAATCATAAATATACATCCCATCTTCAAGGATGAGATATTCCGTAGGGAAAAATATAAATATACGATACGTGATCCGAGATGTGTACCTTTTATTAGTATTGCAAGCATATACAGCCAATATAATGCAGAAGCGAGCTCCAAATGCGAAGCATACATCATCCGCACCTACTACACACTCAACAACCAATGAGAACAAATATAGGGAAAGTAATGTCAATATATAACATGTACTACAATAACTATATAGAATGTAGAAAATGTAACAAGAGAAACCATCCAACAAATAATATCCATCCAATTAATTCGTAACCATGTCAATTTGCATTTTCCAATGTCAACATTTAATTTATTTAAAGCCCATACGATATATCATTTGTTGGCAAAACCATACATGATCGCTCGCTCGATTACACAATTTCACCTCCGAACTAGAATCATTCACAAGACCACTCTAGTGTGGACTCTGATCCGGTTCCTTGATTTGAAACCGCCATTCTCCTTGGATAGCCATACACTACGATAGAGAATCCCAAAATCAATTAAAAATCCATATCTAGTGTTCATTGTCAAGAATCGAATGAAAAATCCTAACTCAAACCGATGTACACCGCGAAATCGTATATCCGAATCTAGATCAAATAATTATGCGAATAAAATAATATATGCACAACTTACGCATTTATTTCAATGGGTTTCTTATTATATCCCATTCTTTTTTATTCAAATTATTTTATTTTCATTCCATTAACTCTCATTCAATTACTTTACATTTCATTAATTTATTATAGTTCTTTTAATACTAATAACACTAGTAACCATTCCATAGAATTTTACTTAAATTTATTATAAACATTTAATACAACACCACTAATGTTTATTATCACTTCAATACTTAAGTTCATATTCAATTCTATCAAATCACATTCCAAACATATTCAAATCATTTTATTGATTCATTTAATTTAACTCATTTCAGTTATTCATTCCATTTAATTCATTTAAAATCAAAATCAATTTCATTTGAATCATTTCATTAATTTACTTTATTTAACTTTACTTAAGTCAAATTTCTTTTCAAAATTCATTTTATTTAAATTAAGTGAAATTTAATTTTATAATTCATTTTCAAATTTTCTTTTCTTAATGTTTATATTCAACAATTTTTTAGAAAAAAATTAACTTACTAATTCTCAAAATTTATAAGTTGGCAAAACTTATTTTCTCATACTTTCACAAAACACTTAGATAATCTTTTCAGAATTTAGACAAACCCTTTTTAAATAATTTTAAAACAATACTATAAATAATTTCTCTATATTTCAAATCATACTTTTGAAATTTAAAATCCAAATTAGTTTTACTAAAATAAGACTCCAATGGTAGCAATCTATCACTTAGAAACTCGAAGATGAACGCCGATAATGCTACAATCATCACCAGAATTATTTTCCAACGACTAAAGTGAGTTCGGTGCTTTCTATCTCTTTTAACTCCCTTTAAAAATATTTTTAAACATTTTCAAATTAATACAATTATTTTTCCAAAACCATTGAAAAGCAATTTTCAAAATCAACGGGATTTAAAATCTCAAATTTCTTGTTTTAAATCCTTTTTTCATTTATAAATCATGTTTAAAAATTCTCCTTATATATAATTTCACTTTGGTTATATAATAACATTTCTCAATTGATTATCATTATTTACATTATAATAACAACAACATTAATTAGGACAAGGACACAAGTAACGAACAACAAATAATAATAATAATCAAATATTATCATTCACTAACAACCAAATACCTCATATATAATTATAATAATTTATGAAAAATTTCTATTTTATATATAAATTATAACGTAAAATTATTTCATTTACCAATTCTCAAAACAATACTATATCAGCGATCTTTACAAAAGAGAAATGGTAATATATACATAAAATCAGTGTACATAAATATGCAGTTATCGGCCTGAATAGTTATAACAATTCCTCGCAAATTCTAATAATTTCAACAATAATGCAACGAAAAAATGAAAAAAATATAGGAATATGTCATGAAGACCTCCAGCTTGTCTCCTAAGCTCTAATGCATCCAAAGTGATATGTAAATATGCTTAACCCGAGCATTATAAATAGATAACATAAAAGATAACATCCGAGTCAATTTGATAAACCAGCATGAGAAAACATATTGAGTTAGAATTTAATTTTTATCCAAAAACCTTTCAAACCAAAGGTATCTTATCAGACCACACCGCATAAAAACACAGACAGGTTTTTACCTTACGTTAACCAAAACATTTTCTACAGAAAATCCAGTAATATGTCTAGGGTTTTAAAATAAATAATTAACATAGCCAAAATAGTTATATTGATTAAATTCCAACATAATAGTTACACAACTAAGACCGAAGGCACATATGGGGAAATGGATTCCATACTATGACAAGGTAAGTAACAACCTTCTGATGGTACATCTCAAGAAAAAATGCACCGGGTCTGACAAGAACGTCATATGCCTTTGCCATACAGGACTAGCCAACCACTTGACAAGTAGTACCAAATATGATCACCCCTTGTTTAAAGGGCCCCAAAGCATACATGAGTAGAAAGTAATCGATCTAGATTTGGGATGATCATACCTCGATGAGAGCGACGCACGTGGCCTTGCTACATGCTCGATTTTTGTCATTTACTGGTTGATGAGGCTTGAGGCTACGTTTTACCTTTATATAGAAACTCCCATTTGGAATGTTAACACTTCCCTCCAGGCAATAATTCAATGCTAGCATTCATCCATATAATTTCGTTCTAGGACTGAACGAAACCGAAAACACTACTTCTACTACATCCAGTTTGGGAACCACCCTCAGGATTAGTAGCAAGTAGCCCATCCACTTTAAAAGCTCCATTTCTATTAACTTCGAGATATTCCACTTCAAAATGCTTTCGATGGTTCGAAGTGTTTTTCAAGTAACATATCTGATCTCGGTCTCTCTGAACTGACAACATTAGTTAATAAATTGACCAATATTTGATAGTCGGTCATTTAACTATCAAATAAATAAACAATCCAACCAGAGATCAAATTTCCAATGGAAGTAACACTAGTTAAGCCCAAGCAACACTAAGCCTCCTTAATTAATCTTGTCATTAATTAACACACTTTCCAAAAAAATTTCTCAAAATATCTTTACGAAGATATATTCTCAAAACCACTTTTAATCTTCTATATTTTGAAAACATTTTCATATGCTTATCTCAACGGTATAAGTATATTCACAAACCATTTCACTTTAAACATTTAGACGATGCCCCTATATACTTAAATCCATAATAAGTATAATCATAACTTTTAAGGAAAACTTCTTACTTCCCAAAATGCACTTTGTTTGGTCAAAACGAATGTTGTGTAAAACATCGTTACGACAAACCAACAACACTAGTATAGGGAACCAATTAGTCATATTTAATATTAATATTTAAATGTCGAACTCAGACTATTTATTGGTCAACAATGAATCCGTTCAGGTAGAGGCACCATTACCTCTCAAACCCTGAATGAACGACATTCTCAACTTCAAAATGGATGTAAGTTACACACCTTGAAACTTAACATCAAAAATAGATGTAAATATAAATCCCTTATACTATAAAAACATATTCTTCTGGAAATCTTCTACTATAACAACAGTGTTATAGTCTATGTCTCGCTCATTTTCTTGGAAACATTTATTACAACAAAAATGTTAAAGTCCATGTCTTCCTACCACTTAACACATTTTAAATCACTTATTAAACCATTAAAGTTCATTTGAAAATATCTCTTTCAATAACATTCCTTTAAAAGATTGTTTTAACTTTTAAAACATAAATATATTTCCTTGGTAAAAATCCATACTTAGATTTCAACATAATCCTTTCAATATTTAAAACTATATTTCAAAATCTCTTTCTATTTTATAAAAATCCCTTTATAAATCTTGCTTATTCATAAAATCTCATTTAGAACATCAGTTATTCATTCCATTTAATTCATTTCAAACCAAAGTCAATTTCATTTGACTCGTTCCATTAATTCACTTTATTTAACTTTACTTAAGTCAAATTTCTTTTCAAAATTCATTTTATTTAAATTACGTTAAATTTAATTTTATAATTCATTTTCAAATTTACTTTTCTTAATGTTTATATTCAACATTTTTTTAAAATAAAATTAACTTACTAATTCTCAAAATTTATAAGTTATAAAAACTTATTTTCTCATACTTTCACAAAACACTTAGATAATCTTTTCAAAATTTAAACACCCAATTTTTTAAATAATTTTGAAACAATACTATGAATAATTTCTCTGTATTTCAAATCATACTTTTAAAATTTAAAATCAAAATTAGTTTTACTAAAATAAGAGTCCAATGGTAGCAATCTATAACTTAGAGACTCGAAGATGAACATCGATAATGCTACAATCATCGCCAGAATTATTTTCCAATGACTGAAGTGAGTTCGGTGCTTTCCATCTCTTTTAACTCCCTTTAAAAATATTTCTAGTCAAAACGTTTTCAAAATAATACAATTATTTTTTCCAAAACCATTGAAAAACAATTTTCAAAATCAATGGGATTTAAAATCTCAAATTTCTTGTTTTAAATCCTTTTTTTATTTATAAGTCATATTTAAAGTTCTCCGTATATATAATTTCACTTTGGTTATATAATAACATTTCTCAATTTTTTATCTTTATTTACATTACAATAATAACAACATTAATTAGGACAAGGAAACAAGCAACAAACAACAAATAATAATAATCAAATATTATCATTCACTAACAACCAAACACCACATATATTACTATAATAATTTACGAAAAATTACTCTTTTATATATAAAGTATAATATTACGTGAAATTATTTCATTTACCGATTCTCAAAACAATACTACATTGGTTTGCCTTATTTAAGTGATTAGAAACCCCTATCGATATCGTGGCTTCCCACATACCAACCGGAATTCATAAGCCAATAACATTTTTATATATACGCCCTCATATATATAATACATCAAACTAGTTCTAGGATATTATTGACCCTATCTCTAAAGAGTAATCCCCACCAAAGCGATGGTTCTTGCTTAACCTTGAGCTTTGTTACCAAGTGTAACCACTACAAATCCATATAATTAAACCTAATAATAAACCAAACATGTCCAACCTAAATCGAACAGAAAGACAGATAGTTATAGGAAGGAAAAAAGAAAGAAGAAGAGAAGAGAAGGAGAAGAGAAATATAAACTAAGACAACATAAAATCTCACAATCACAATAGAACTATATATAATATAATATCAGTGATCTTTACAAAAGAGAAATGGTAATATATACATAAAATCAGAGTACATAAATGTGTAGTCATCGGCCTAGGTAGTTATAATAACCCATCCTCACAAATTCTGATAATTTCAACAACAATGTAGCGAAAAAATAAAAAAATATAGGAATATGTCATGAAGACCTCCAGCTCGTCTCCTAAGCACTAATGCATCCAAAGTGATCTGTAAATATGCTTAACCCGAGCATTATAAATAGATAACATAAAAGATAACACCCGAGTCAATTTGGTAAACCAGCATGAGAAAACACATTGGGTTAGAATTTAATTTTTATCCAAAAACCTTTCAAACCAAAGGTAGCTTATCAGACCACACCACACAAAAAACAGACAGGTTTTTACCTTACGATAACCAAAACATTTCCTATAGAAAATCCAGTAATATGTGTAGGGTTTTAAAATAAATAATTAACATAGCCAAAATAGTTATATTGATTAAATTCCAGCATAATAGTTACACAACTAAGATCGAAGGCACATATGGGGAAATGGATTTCATACTATGACAAGATAAGTAACAGCCTTCTGATGGTACGTCTCTAGAAAAAATGCACCGAGGTCTGACAAGAACGTCATATACCTTTTCCATACAGGACTGGCCAACCACTTGACTAGTAGTACCAAATATGATCACCCCTTGTTTAAAGGGTCACGAAGCATACATGAGTAGAGAGTAATCGATCTAGATTTGGGATAATCATACCTTGATGGGAGCGACGCACATGGCCGTGCTACACGCTCGATTTTTGTCATTTCTGGTTGATGAGGCTTGAGGCTATGTTTTACCTTTATATAGCAATACCCACTTGGAATGTTAACACTTCCCTCCAGGAAATAATGCAATGCTAGTATTCATCCATAAAATCTTGTTCTAGGACTAAACGAAACCGAAGACACCACTTCTACTACATCCAGTTTGGGAACCACCCTCAGGATTAGTAGCAAGTAGCCCATCCACTTCAAAAGCTCCATTTCTATTAACTTCTAGATATTCCACTTCAAAATGCTTATGCCGGTTCGAAGTGGTTTTCAGATAACATATCTGATCTCGGTCTCTCCGAACTGACAATATTAGTTTATAAATTGACCAATAATTGATAGTCGGTCATTTAACTATCAAATAAATAAACAATCCAACCAGAGATCAAATTTCCAAAGGAAGTAACACTAGTTAAGCACCAAGCATCACTAAGCCTCCTTAATTAATCGTGTCATTAGTTAAAACACTTTCTTATTTTTTTCTTAAAATATCTTTACGAAGATGTATTCTCAAAACCACTTTTAATTTTCTATATTTGGAAAATATTTTCATATGCTTATCTCAATGGTATAAGTATATTCACAAACCATTTCACTTTAAACATTTAGACGATGCCCCTATATACGTAAATCCATAATAAGTATAATCATAATTTTTAAGGAAAACTTCTTACTTCCCGAAAGGCACTTTGTTAGGTCAAACGAATGTTGTGTAAAATATCGTTACGACAACCCAACAACACTAGTATAGGGAACTAATTAGTCATATTTAGTATTAATATTTAAATGTCGAACTCAGACTATTTATTGGTCAATAATGAATTCGTTCAAGTAGAGGCACCATTGCCTCTCAAACCCTGAATGAACGACATTCTCAACTTCAAAATGGATGTAAGTTACACACCTTGAAACTTAACATAAAAAATAGATATAAATATAAATCCCTTATACTATAAAAACATATACTTCTAGAAATCTTGTACTATAACAACAGTGTTATAGTCTATGTCTCACTCATTTTCTCGGAAACATTTATTACAACAAAAATGTTAAAGTCCATGTCTTCCTACCACTTAACACATTTTAAATCACTTATTACACCATTAAACTTCATTAGAAAATATCACTTTCAGTAACATTCCTTTAAAAGATTGTTTTAACTTTTAAAATGTAAATATATTTCCTTGATAAAAATCAATACTTAAATTTCAACATAATCCTTTCCATATTTAAAACTATATTTTTAAATCTCTTTTCATTTTATAAAAATCGCTTTATAAATCTTACTTATTCATAAAATCTCATTTAAAACATCAATTACAATTCTTTTTATAATTTTCTTTCTATTTATAAAAGATCGTTTAACTTCTCCAAATTTATCCTCATTTTCAATTTCCAATATAGAATCAACCATTTTTCTAAAACAATATTCCACATGTTATTATAAATCCACAATTGTGATTTATCTCTCCAATTTATCCAATGATAAAAGTTTCCCTTTTGTTTATAAATATTGTTTATAAATCTATCATTTTATTACTAAAATACGATTTTACAGTCCTCGCTTTATTTATAAAATGTCACTTTTATGCATTGTTACCTTTATAAATTTCCACCTTTATAAATAAATCTTAATACGTGTGTGTATATCACTTTATATAAAAATGGTTAATAAGTATATATACCAAAATATTTCCATCTTCTTTTTAAAACTGTACTCTTTTATTACAAAAGATGAGATTGTTTTTAAGATTTTAAAATCTTTAATTTACCGTTCAAAAATCTCTATTTAAAATATTTTATTAAACTATTAATTTATAATATCCAAAAATCATACCTTTTATTTTTACATAAATTTCTTCTTTTTATAATTCAAGAATAATTATTACAACATATAAAATTTTAAAATCACTTAATTTTTTTCTTCTAAAACTAAATCCTCACTTTATAGCATTTCAAAATACGAAAAATATGGCCAATGCTACTACAGCACTGAATTGGAAAAATCGTCTATTTCATCAAATAAGGAATCCAATATATCATATATCAATATATATGAAACGTAAAATCAATAGTGTGAGTAATCCAATTGGATCCTCCAACCTGTCCCCCTGCATTATACACAATATATAATCATACAATATAACTCAACCGCTTTAAGGTGGGATTGTATACAAAGGGCCATACTCTCTTACACGAGAACGTAATAGGGTCGCTTCCGCTCTAGTGGCGGGAATATATCCAAACCAACAAATAAAATAGTAAATCATCCAGACAGTTAAGAATAGTCAACAATAAAATATCCACTCTTATATTAAAAAATATAAATGGGCCAGAGAGGTGAGTTAACTCACTCTTATTCCAGTTTTCGCCAAAACGCTCCAGTTTGAATTAAAATTGAAAAGTCATTCCATTTTAACCCAAATTCCTACTAGCTCCAAATTCATCCATTTCAATTTTATATCATAGCTTACACTGAGGCGATTGCAATGCAACTTCTCGCGTTCGATTTCGACCTCGTATGAAAAAGTTATAAATTAATGAACATACGAGATTATTTAAATTTTTATTGAATTAAATTTATTAAATTTAGACATTTAATCACCTTTCCCTCCCTCAAAATCACGTTTGTTCCCATGCAACCAAACTTGAACCCATCCATGCCTTCTTTGACCATCCACAGCGCCGCCTACGCTCCATCATCGCCTGGTCTGACATCGCCACTATGCAGTCCCTTCCCTCCTCCATCTATCAATAGAACACGGACCCTCCAATCGCCTGAAACCGCGCCGTCGAGCCCAAACATCGGCCATGAATGGAGAAATTATTTGGCTTCAATCGTTTACGATTGGTCGATCCAACCGTACGTCATATGGAGCTTGTCGAGCTCTACGAATTTTATTCACGCGCCGTGATGTTTCGTTGAGTGGTCGATGAGGAATTTAGGGAGGAAGAAGGAATGATTTCGGTCATTAAAAACATAGTGGAAGTTGAAGCTTTAGAGAGTTAGGGTTAGTGTTTCAAAAATGAAAATGTTGAGGTCCTTTTATGGAAAATTTTCAAAGCACCATTCGCACGTTAAAATTTTCAAGCTCCAACCGAGGCATCTCCAATCGAGGCATGCCGCCTGGCATCTATATGTAATGCCCCTATTATGAACACAATGAAACTAGTAACGATTCCTAATTCCATTATATACAGAAGTCGGCTTTCAACATCAAATTATATTAATTTAAATTCCTTTAATTAATTTCTATACATTTCGAACTCGCATGACCAATCGATACGTCTAATCGTCGTAAAATTTGATTACATATTAATTCATTGTTATGGATCCAATGAAACTAATTTCATCAAAATCCGAGACAGTGCTTCGGAAGACTATTTTTACCCGTTAATTAAAAAGATTATTATAAAGCAAGTTTAATCACTTTTAAATTCAAATTCAAAAGTTTACTATCTTTATTCTTATTCAAATAGCATTCTAAATCAACTTTCGATATATTTTTATTCATAAAAATTCAAGATTTAATTATTTAAATAACTCCAAATATTCTAATAACCACTATATTCGAAATTCAAGTTATTTAACTTATAAAATTACTTTTTAATGTTTAAATAAATTAAATTTTCCAAATTCGAATGACTGAAATTCTGGGTCGTTACATATATAGCCATCATCATTGGTACATAATAATCCACCTTCTGTTCTTTTATCGTGTTGGTATTGAACAGCTTCTTCGTAAGCTCATACCTTGTGGAACATGACTATTCACCAAACATGGACTTGAGACTATCAAATATCTCATGATAGACATGTTTTAGTGTTGTCTCTGCAACAGCTTGTCCAATATAGATGTGACAGCCCATCCTAAAACAGACATAAACTCCGACCTAAAATAGCCTATCAAAACTTAGACGCATTCCAAAGCTGGTCGTTGGTTGGTTAAAAGGACAATATAGAGCTATTTATCTACACATTCAGATCTCACAACGAAGGGACAAAATATAATAATAGTAACAGTAATCATTTTATTATAAATTCAAAATGTCTAATAATCATAACATAAAAATCAATAACAACCATTACATATTCGTGGTATATCATATTCAAAATATAATAGTTTCCAATGGCTACATCTAAAAATAACACAAATAGGTAAATGGATAGACTGCCACATGTTTTCTCTACGCCTTCACCTTAAACATCACCGGCTTTCCTAACTTGTGTTATAATAAGGAAGGAGTCAGAACAACACATGTCTAGTGAATAAAGACTTAAAGCCTTACTATAGTAGTACTTGGGTAATATAATTTAAATATATAACAAACAAGATTTTTGACCCTCGAAAATCGACACTAATACATTCATTGTCTTGCGTACGAGCAATCGAATGTCAACAAACACGATTATTAGGGGAAAATAAGAAGGAAGAAAGAAGAAAACTAAACAATATAGAATCTCATAGTTGAATGAATAATCTATAATATACAAAAAAAAATCTTTACATAAGAAAAAAATGTAATTTACATACACCAATCAGAGTACCCTAACCTATTTCAGGCCAGATAGTTATAAAAGCTTGTCCTTATAATTGCTGATGAATACAATCAACAGAAAATACAACAAAATACAAAATAATGCGTAGAACATTTTGGTGCTAAAGCTCGTCTCCTGAGCTCAATCCAAAGAAATATGTAAATGCATTCGGTCGGACCCAAGCATCAAAAGGAAAGAATGCCTGGATCAGTCTGGTAAACCAGCATGAGAAAACCCTTATCAAATCAACTGATTTCTATATTTAGGAAACACCCTTTTAAAATAAAAGGTATCTCATAGGACCACTCCTTACATGAACACGAGCGGGTTTTTATCTTACGATAACCAAAACATTTTTATAGAAAATCCATTGACATTATAATAGTGTCAAGGGGTCAATGTAAAATATGAAGGTAGCTAAAATGCTTTCATCTCACATTTCAGCCTAGTTGGCACAACTAAGTTCGTAAAGCTTGTATTGGAGAATGGATTCCATACTATGACAAGATAAAATGCACTGGGGTCAAACAAGAACATCTTGTACCCCTGCCACATAGAATTAGCGTATCACTTGACTAGTAATAACGAATATGATCATCCTACTTTGGGCCTTGAAGCATACATGAGTAGGTAGTAATCGATCAAGATTAGGGATGACCATATTCTGATGGGAGCGACCCACATGGCCCTGCTGCATGCTCGATTTTTGTTATTTCCTGGTTGATGAGGCTTGAGGCTACGTTTTACCTTTATATAGAACTTCCCACTTGAAATGGTAACACTGCCCTACGGGTAGAAATGCAGTGATAGCATACATCCATACAAGTTGTCCGGAACATGAATGAACCGAAGGCGCTACTTCTACTACATTCATTTTGGAATCACCCTCGGATTAGTAGCAAGTAACCCTTGTACTTCAAAGTGCTCCGTCTTCAATTCCGTCATCTTCAAGATATCTTCATTTCGAAATGCTTGAGTTAGATCGAAATGGTTTTAGGACAACATATCTGATCTCGATCTCTCTGAAACAACTTTCGATAATTTTCGGTAAAATCAACCTCGGTTATTTAGGAATAAACGGTCAAAGATAAGAATGGAGGTCACCTCCTAACCATTAGTGGACGGATTTCCATTAGTGATCAGTGATGACTGTGCCATATAAGTAATGTATTTCTCCTAGATATTTCCAAAGTTACATTTTGGGTCCCTATTTTATAGTCCATTATTTAACTATCAATAAACACACATCCAAATCAAGGATTTAATTCCATAGGGAAAACCAAGGTTGATAAGCAACCACTAACCTCTTAAATCAATCTTTTCATTGATTAAAATTACTTTGTAAATTACCTGTATAAAAATACCTTTACAAAGATATACCCATAAATCCCAATATTTTTATCACATGAAAAAATATCCATGCACTTATCTCAACGGTATAAGTATATTCTCAAATATTACACTTCACCACTCATATACTTATCTCAATGGTATTAGTATATTTACAAAACTGAGAAAGATTTTCTTTTTGTTCAATTTTAAAGTTATTTATAAACTTCTTATAAGTTTTTGAAACCATTTATAAAACTCTGTTTATAAATCTCGAAAACAATTGTTAATAAATAATAACCATTTACTTCAAACTCTATTATATAATAATTATTAATAATAAAAATTATAAAAAAATAATAATTATTAACTTTAAAACATCTTAAAAATAATAATTATTAATTTCAAAAATTTATTAATAGAATAATAATAAATAAATCTTCAGCATTTTAATAATAATTAATTTCCAAAACATTATTAATAAATCATTATTATTAATTTCAAGCCATATTAATTATATAAATAATTAGCTTTGCAAAGTATTAAAATATTGATAAATAACTTTAAAACAATTTTAAATATAAATAAATAATCTTTAAAACAATATTTAAATAAATGACTTAAAAAGATAGATAATATGGTTGGAGTAGAATAGAAATTAAATCCCTAGAAATAAAAAATTTCCAAAATCCAATTTAAGATTTTATATCATTTCTCATCTCAAAAGCCAACTTCATCCCAAATGGCAATTTATAGTGTTATTAAAATACTAATTTGAGGCCAACAACTACCCAACGTTTGACCAATATCGATATTGATTTTTTATCACTATAGGGTTTAAGTTGCGAACATAAAACAATGTCATAACCAATAGTGTCAAATAATCAGGTTTGACATTTAATGATTCATATAATAGGAACATTATTGAAAACAACTCAATAATGGCGAGTAATCCCATTGGATCCCTCCAACCTGTCCCCCTGCATCACAACTCATATATATAAACTCATAAAATTTTCTTCAAAAAAACATATATAAATAAAATTCAATAGTGGTGAAGAATCACGCTGGATCCCTCTAACGTATCACCATGCATCACAACTCATATATGTCAACACAGATATATAAATAAAATTCAACAGTGGTGAGGAGTCATGTTGGATCCCTCCAACCCGTTCTCCTGCAATTGATTTCAAATATTGACCGTTTTCAAAAGCGACAATTTATCAAAGCCAAACAATCAATAGATAAATATCCAAACATCAAATCAATAATATTTTTCATCTATATAACATTACTGTTAACCAAAAAGGTAAGTTTAACTCACTGAAGTTCCATTTGTTGCGGAGGCATTCCGGTTTGGACTAAAATTGAACGGACGTTCGATTATGGCCTAAATTTTTCTTGCTCCAATTCCAACCAAACCAACTCCATTGTGAAGATAATATTCATACGAGTGCAGTGTAACAAACGACGTTCGAATCCGACCAATTGTGCAAAAGTTATTCAACTCATAAGTTATTGAAATTAAATAATTAAATTAATTATTAGTTACAACCCTTAATCATTCTTACCCCTAAGTCAATTTGCTAATCCATCTTCTCCTCCTCGCTCATCATCATCAAGTGAAGAATTTTATTTTTAATTTGGAAATTTAAAAATGCTTGCTTCTCTTTATCATGCAAAAATAAATGGGAGAATGGGGTATGGGAAAGAATATGATGGAGGGTATGGGCATACATGAAGAGTATGGGTGAGGGTATGGTTTGAACAGTAAGGTAAATTATTTTTTTATTCGAAATATCGGGCTTCACGCACCCCAAAATCTTGAACTTCCATCAAAGCGTGTCGACGGGCATTCCATACTAAACGCCCATATTCCGAACATAATGGAATTATTATCGAGCTCTCATTCGATATTATCAAGAAGTTAGCTTTTAGAATGAAATTATATATAATTTCCTTTAATAAATTTCTATGCGTTTCGAGCTCGCATGACAAAACAATACGTTTGATCGCTACAAAATTCGCCGGCGTATAAAAATTTATTATTACGGTTCCAATGGCTCTGGTTACCTTAAAATCCGAGATAGTGCGTCGGAATGATAATTTCACACGTTTGTTAAAATGAATTATTATTAGAACCGAATAAATCACTTTTAAATCTAAATTTTGAAAAGAAATTAATCCCACTCTTATTTATTCTGAATTTATTTCAAATTTCAAAACCATATTTATATTCATTAAATTCAAGATTAAACAAATTCCAATTATTTAAATTACTATTCATATTTTTAAATTTAAAATACCCATTATCAATTATAAATCCAAATATTTGAAATTTAAGCTATTTGGCTTATAAAACTACTATTTTCATATTTAAAATTCATTACATATTTAAAATTTAAATGACTATAATTCCGGGTCGTTACAAAATTGTAGTATGTCTTTTGCATTTTATCTACATCCTAAATCTTTCCAAATATAAGTCAAAAAGACGTTCCAAATATAAGTCCATAGCCATCCTACTTTCAACATGATAACCTATATCTATTGCCAGTAATGTCCTATCAATGTAAGAGACAGTGTAACAACCCTAGTTCAGCTTGTTATTTTGTTTATTTAATTTATTTAATTTATCTTTAATTTTTAATAATATATTTTATAAATTGGGTTTACCAATATAGTTAAATATTTAAATTTGAGATATATTTTGAAAATTTTATATGACAATAAAATTAAATAATAACTGTAAAATTTTAAGCTAGGATTGAACCGTTAAATTTCGAGTTGAAAGACGCGTGATTTATCGGGTTAAAGTGACGTTATAAAACGTGTGTTTTCAAAATGTCATTTTTGTGAAAATTTTTGATATTTTAGACTGCGTCTGTTTAACGCAGTGTAAAAATAATATTTTCAAATTTTTCTGAAGAGAATTTTTGGTCAGTGATTTTAAGACGGACGTTGGTTCGTTTTAAAGGACCGTTGTTTTATATAATTTTTGACATACGTTAAATTTTAACTGACTACATAAAAACGTAACGTTACATTTAAAAATATCAATCTAGAATCAAGGAAAGATTTAACTAAATTAAATCACAACATTTATATATATTCAGCGTTCAAACTTTCATTTCTATTCTCTCGGCTGTTTCACTTGTACATTTCTCATATTCAAACTGTAGCTTGCAAAATCATCGGCCCTATCACAAACACTAATCACAACACTAAGTCAAACTGATGCATGACTCTTCTTTAATCACGCCAGAAGATCAATGCGTGAACTTTCTTTTTGAAACTGACCAAATGCAAACAAATAAATCAGTACCACTGATTTTGCTCGAAAGTAGAAAATGCACTGGAGATAAAAAAAAAAAAAAAAAAAAAACTGACATATCAACCCACCCATTCCTTTATCTCTGCATTCAATACCATAGCCTATATCTCGCTTGTTACTTTGATCAGTTTCTTAAAATATAAACAGCCATTAATTGTTCCAGATCAAAGCAATCAGTTATACCTCAAATGTTGAAACCGATAAGCCTTAGTATGCTTTGAAATTTAGGCAATTGCAAAACACTGGCTCGGCCTTAAATCATGCTCTGCCTTGTCATTAGCTATCCATCTCACCATCAATGGCTATGATCACGTATCATATATTTACTTTGAAACTGCTAGCTCAATTTGCTCGAAATTTTTCCAGAGTTATTACATAAGTAACTGACTTGTTTTCCTCTAATTTTTCTAAGTCTCTGCCTATATATTTGCATCTTTCCTCTACATCTTCTTCTGCAAATTCCAGTTCAACTCTTTTGATAAAAATCAGGTAATCACCTTTCTTTTCTTTCTTATCCTATGTCTCTTTATCTCTTGATTTGCTCGGCCATACCATTTTGGTATAAGTTCTCTGGGTGTATTGTCTGTAGCTTTACAGTGGACATATAGGATAGGCAATCTATAGTTGATAGCTAATCTGGTGAAAACATGATATCAGTTATAGATCTGGGGTGTGTGTGTTTTGATGAAGCCTACAGGTGTTGGAATAGGCTATGAAGTGGTGTAAGAGGGTGTCTTGTATCATGATAAGGCCTGTGATAAATCATAGTGGTAGTCAGTGTTTTAGTGCATCAGGTAGGCATATGTTTTAGTTTGCATCTATATACACATTAAGTGTTCAGACCCACCATTCATATAATTTTGCATAAGAGTTGTCTGCATCATGATAGGGTATATGTATAAATCATATTAGTAGTCAGACTTGGTTAGATCATGGCAGATCTGATGAGAGACAGGGGTGAAGTGATGTTTGGTGATGCAGTTAAGTTGGGAAGTTGGTTTGCAGGGGAAGCTTGGAAGGGGAGATAGGTGCCAAAGTTGCATATCCAAGTGTGCACGTGCACAAAGGTCTGTGCACACATCAGGGCACTCAAAAAAAAAATCCAGGCACTGAAGGGTCTGACACATTAGCTTGGTGTATAGGAGGGGGATGGACTAGTGAAGGCAGAGGTAGGAGGAAGCAGTGGCAGTGATGGCCAGAGGAAGGCTAGATTTCTGGAAATTGAAGTGTTTCAACACTTCCACAAATGACTCGAAGCAGATACTTATTCAACCCGAAGCAGACTAAATTTTGACCCGAAGAAAACCCTGTTTTGTCTCGAAGCAGAGAAGGGGAGACTCGGGTTCAGTGCAAATTTTGAGTCTGTTGTAAAGTGTGATCTGAAGTGATTTTGGAGAAATGGTGGAAACCATTGTGAAAAAAAAATGAAAAAAAAGGAGAAAAAAAATGAAGGGGTAGGCAGTGCATATGTATAGGGTAGGCATGAACAAGTTAGGGGTGCACTCGTATTCATTTTGCAATCGGGTTTTAGAAAATTTGGTTGAGCAAGTCAAATTTCTTTTCCTATCTTTAATTTCTCGTTGACTATAAAATCTAAAGTCGCGTTCCTATATTTTGAAATTTTGTTCTAGATCTAAATCTAGGCGACGCCCGGGAAATTTGACCGTTACTCTCTGTTAGTCTGTACCGGTGAATTGTCATTTTTGAATTCAAATTTTCTGCAACATCCAAGTGAGTATTTCTCACCAGACATACGTATTTATATTTCGTAAATTATTGCAAGTGTATGTGTATGATTGCATTTCACTATTATCTGTCTGTAGTGTAATATAGAATGATGGACCCGTTTAAAATTGACATCTCATCAGTATTTTCTGTTATATTATTTCTGCAGTTATGTTATTGTTTATTTACTGCTTAAATCACCACTGCAAGTTCCCTGTTATTATAGATGGTATGGGCTGAAATGATAGGCCTAATTGGTTATTATTGTTCACCTATTCTGTTAACTATGTAAATTATCTTGGGATTGCGGGTTCGAAATGATAGAACCCGGAATTGTGTAAATATCGGATTGAAATGATATAGATCTGTTTCACTTGACCTAGGCTAGGAAATCTTATACAGGCCCGTGGTTTATATATATTATTTTCTGGAAATATTTTAAATTATTTTTAAGAAATTGAAGATATTCTAGTAAAAATATTTTATAGGATGTATAATGATTTAAATGTTAAATAAATAAATATAGAATAAAATTTGAGTATAACTTGTTCCAGAAATTCTGGAGTTTTGAAAGAACAAAATTTAAATTAAGACAATTATATATATAACAAGTTATATTTAGAAATAGATTTTAAATCTTAAGGTCTACAATAGCATTTAAAATGCTATCTTTTTGAATTTGACTAGGTTAAAACTTATAACTTTAGACAGCATTTTTCCTAGATGCTGTAGAAAATTTGAAATTTGATTTATTTACTCTATAGAAATTTTGAGAATAAGTTAAACTTTGGAATTTAAATATGTAATAAATAAAAGAATCTAGAAATTGAGTTTGGATAGATTTTAAAGGAAAATATGATTTCTATTATAAAAGAAATAAATTCCAAATTTGATTGAATAAATTGAAATGGTATATTTTAAAGAAATTGTTTAAATCAAGGATTTGAAAATTTAAGGTATTTGAAATATATATTGATTTGGAAAAATAAATACCATTTTTCAAACTATAACCACGGGTTATAATAACGGTTGGTTGGCAAAGAGACCGGGATCGGATATGGACATACTCTCTGTCGATACCAAAACCACTTTGACAACCGTGTACGCGGTGGAGATTCCAGAATGAAGTAGGATGGTGGTGACGGTTTCTTGAAAGGTAAATACGTGGACCCGACTCCCGTGAGTTGGCATAAGATGGCTAAAACAGGAGCGATTCTCGGATTAATGAGGTAGCTCCTCTGATCGAACGCACTTCTTCGTTTGCCATTCTATTACTTTTGTGATTGTTTGGTGCGCACCTTTGATTTGGGAGTGTTGTTCGAGGTGGGCGGTTGCTGCGGCTTCGCGTTACCACCGGTCCGGATAGCAATTGGTATATCTACCCTGGCATTGCCTAGTTGTGCCGTGTCACCTACCATATCGAGCCTTGTACGAGTTTGGTTTTCTCCCGTAGCCCGTGTGGTATCCTCTAGTTGCTTCCCGATCAGGAGGAGCTATGATATTGGATGGACTACTGGGACTATTACGTGTTAAGGTGGAAAATGTAAAGCCTTAACGCTATTTAAAAGTATGTTTATTTTACTGTAGACACTATTATAATAGCGTAAATATACTACATAGTAAATAGTTTAACGGATCCTTAGAGGATGGGCGATCCCAAGCATCCTTTAAGTTACTTGCTCTTTACATTACAGTACACTTGATTTAGCTTACATTATATAAGTATGTATGTCCTGACTCGAGTGTTTTGTTTATTTTATGCTCGGGTCAGCCTGAGTTTGCAGTTTCTATTCCCTCTCCAGAGCTAGGACATTTCAAAGATCAGTCGTGCTACTAGAAGCTTTGTTTCAGTTTCATCTTATCTTTTATGTAATCCAAGACATTGAAGACTCTATTTTATTTTGCTTATGGCTTAAAAATTGTATTAAAGTTTTGAACAATGTATTTCTATTGGTAAAAGTTTTTCAGTGGCTTCATGAACCACTGTATTATTTTATATTCCGCTGTGAGATTCTGATATCTGTGTCTGTGATTCTGTGTATTTGGTTCCATTTGTTCCTTAGCTATATTTACAATCTATTATTTTGAACTATTCCAGCTCGACATGTTCTATTATTGTCGAATTCGAATGGTACAAATAGTGGGTCGTTACAGTTGGTATCAGAGCCAGGTTTAAAACTAGCTTAAGGAACAAAAACTCATTAGAGATAGAGTAGCAATACTCTAGAATGAGTGAAGTCAAATTCCGGAATCTTTTCTTGTGAGAGAACGTATTTTTAAAAGTATAAATGATTTTCAAAAAGATTTTTAAAGAAGTATTTTAGTATAAAAAAAAAAATTTCCTATTTTAAAATAAGTTTCCAACACTTCTTCTTTCTCTCCATCGTTATATTCGAGCTCTTGTTAGTTTCTTAATTTTATCTTATCCTAGAACATCTTGATATTTTTCTCTATCCTTAGTATCCACCCTTAATCTTTCAGGATGAATAGAAGAAATAACCGAGGCCGAGGGCAACCTGTTCCTCCTCCGGTTGCCCCAGTCCGATTCACAAAATTGTGTAAGGACTATGTTGAATTGGGTGGCACCAAATTTATGGGTACAGAAACCATCATAGAAGCTCAACAATGGCTTGGGGACTTAGAAAGGATCTTCTCCTGCCTCGAGATTACTAATGCCCAGCAGAGGCAACTCGCCGCCTGGCAAATGAAAGGCGCTGCTTTAAACTGGTGGCTATCTATTACAGCTCAAACAAATGAGGCTGACATCACTTGGGAGCAATTTAGGTATCTTTTGGTTGTCAAAATTCGGATTTGAAATTCCATTTTTGAATATATCTTTTAAACTCTTATCGTGCTTTAGGGAGGCCTTTTTGGCCAAGTGGATGCCCGAAGCAGGCAAGTCTCAGCTCTATCGAGACTTCATGGATCTAAAGCAAGGCAGTATGACCTTCACAGAATATGAGAGGAAGTTTAATGAACTCTCACAGTATGGCCTGAACCTGATTGACACCCCGCTCAAGTTGAACGAGAAGTTTATCGCTGGAGCTCGACCCGAGTTCTACGATCGACTCATTACTCATGTGCATGGGTCATTCACGGCATTGATGGATATGGCTCTCCGGTATGAGAACCCTACATCTAAGGCCACTTTTGCTACCCCGTCTGCATCAGCCCAGTCCTCTGGAAATTCAAGGAAGAGGAAGTCAAATTTCTACCGCAATAAGAGGAACAAGACTCAAGGGCTAGGTTCATCATCGTCTTCTGCATCTGCAAGGCCACCAGTGGATCTGTCCACCATCACTTGCCACAGATGCCACCAGAAAGGACATTTTGCCAATCGCTGTCCTACCTTGGGTGCTTCCATTCCACCACCAGCTCAGTTTGCTCGGAGAGATCTTTGTCATATCTGCCTCCAGCCAGGACATTTCAAGAAGGATTGTCCCACTCAAAAAAGGGGCACAACATCTGGAGTCTTTGCAGTAACTGCTGCATCTTCTACAGCTCCGCAGCCTGCACCTGCACCAGTATCAGCTCCAGCCCCAGATGATTCTCAAGGTACTCTTCAAGGTTCCTTTTCTTTGTTCAAATTACCTGTTCGAGTTTTATTCGATACCGGAGCTTCCCACAGCTTCATTTCATCCGATCTCTGTAATAAATTTGAACATCGCCTTTCTCCTGAACTTTCTCCCATGCCTTTATGTGTCTCAAACCCTATCGGTGGTCCTGCGAACCTTAGTAAAGTGTGTAGGGATGTGAAGCTCCTCCATTTCCAACAATGCTTCACTGGAGACTTTTATGTTTTGGGTTTCGATGCTTTCGATCTTCTGCTCGGAGGCGATTGGTTAGATAAGCATGATGCAAAGATATCTTGTAGTTCTCGGACTGTTGCTCTTAAAGATGATATTGGGAATCCTTTAAAGATCCAGTGTAAGTGGCCTCAAGAGTTTGCTGGTAGTTTCATCTATTCTCTTGACACTTTCCTAGATGATATCCATTCCACCCCTGTAGTCAAACAGTTTCCCGACGTGTTTGGTGAAGTCACTTCTTTACCTCCAAAACGGGAAATTGATTTCCGTATCAATCTTATCCCTGGAGCACGACCAGTAGTCCTTCCACCTAGAAGAATGGCACCACGGGAAAAGAGCGAATTAAGGAATCAGATTCAAGACTTATCTTCCAAAGGTCTGATTAGACCTAGCTTCTCTGAATGGGGAGCAGCTGTTGTCTTTGTCACAAAATCTGATGGTTCTCTCAGGATGTGTGTTGATTACAGAGAACTCAACAAGCTTACCATGAAGAACAGATATCCTATGCCCCGCATAAATGATATGTTCGACCAACTCTATGGAGCAACTGTTTTCTCTCAGCTTGATTTAGCTACAGGTTTCCATCAGCTCAGAATTGCTGAGGAAAGCATTCCCAAAACTGCTTTCAGAACGGAGAATGGTTTCTTTGAATGGCTAGTTATGCCTTTTGGCTTGACTAATGCCCCTGCTTTCTTCGTCGACTTGATGAACCGAGTTTTTCGAGATGTGCTTAATAAGTTTGTCCTTGTCTTTATTGATGACATCCTTGTTTTCTCCAAGTCCGAGGAAGAACATAAAGTCCATTTGAAGTATGTTTTAGAGACTCTTCGGAATCACCAATTGAAGGCTAAGTTCTCTAAATGCCATTTCTGGGAAGAAGAAGTCCGATTCCTTGGGCATATTGTCTCTAGAGAAGGAGTTTCTGTTGATCCAGTCAAGATTGCTACAATCCAGGATTGGGAAGAACCTAAGACTCCCACTGATATCCGTAGTTTTCTAGGCCTTGCCGGCTACTACCGAAGATTCATTGAGAATTTTGCTCGGATTTCGGCACCTCTGACTGCTCTTACTCGGAAGAATGTCAAGTTTGTATGGAGCAGTAAGTGTAAAGCTGCTTTCCAAGAGTTAAAAGATAAGCTCACCTCCGCACCAGTACTTACTGTACCAAACGGAAGTGAAAGATTAACGGTATTCACCGATGCTTGTCGAGAAGGATTGGGAGCAGTTCTAATGCAGGATGGGAGAGTAATTGCTTATGCGAGTCGTCAGCTGAAGACACATGAAGTTAACTATGCTGCCCACGATTTAGAGTTGTTGGCTGTTGTGTTTGCCTTGAAGCTTTGGAGACACCATCTTTTGGGAGCTAAGTTTGATCTGTTCACCGATCACAAATCTCTGAAATATATCTTTACCCAGAAGGATTTAAACCAGAGACAAGTGCGATGGCTCGAGTTTCTTGCTTCTTATGATCTCGACATCAACTATACTCCCGGGAAAGCCAATGTAGTAGCAGATGCGCTGAGTAGAAAGAAATCTTTGTTATGTCAGATTATTGTCTCTTCTCCTTTGATGGACCGGATCGTAGCTAAACAAGATGAAGATAGGATCATCAGATTGATTAAGGAGAATGTTCGTAGCAGAGGTAACAATAATACTGATGGAAAAGGAGCTCAGATTGATGATAGAGGAGTTTTAAGGATAGATGGAAGGATTTGTGTGCCAAATGTTGATGGTTTGAGGCAGGAGTTACTTCGGGAACATCACCAGTCCCGACTCTCCATCCATCCTGGCGTAGCTAAGATGTACCAGGATTTAAGAAAAACTATATTGGTGGAGAGGTATGAAGCGAGATGTCTCTATCTTTGTCAGTAGATGTACGACTTGTCAGCAAGTCAAGGCAGACCACCAGAAAACTCCCGGTTTATTGCAGCCTTTGAAAATTCCAAACTGGAAGTGGGAACAGGTTTCTATGGACTTTATTGATGGATTGCCGAGATCTCGAAGGGGAAATGAAAGTATCTGGGTTATTGTGGATAGATTGACTAAGTCCGCTCATTTTATTCCAGTCAGATCTACCCGCACAGCTTCGAGTTTATCTGAGATTTATATGAGGGAGATCGTTCGCCTACATGGCGTTCCTCTAAGCATTGTCTGCGATCGTGACCCCATTTTCACTAGTCAGTTTTGGAAAGCAT
This sequence comes from Allium cepa, assembly GCA_030765085.1. Lineage (NCBI taxonomy): Eukaryota > Viridiplantae > Streptophyta > Magnoliopsida > Asparagales > Amaryllidaceae > Allium > Allium cepa. Next base: position 724,550,939 of record CM060935.1, on the reverse strand, counting down.
TCCAAGAGTCCTTGGGTACTCGTTTGAACCTGAGCACTGCTTACCACCCACAAACTGACGGTCAGACAGAGAGGGTGAATCAAATTCTTGAAGATCTTCTTCGTGCTTGCATCTTGGACTATGGAGGATCTTGGGAAGATCATCTCCACCTTGTGGAATTTACCTATAACAATAGTTATCAGGTATAGATTCCAATCCTTTGTTCTTATTTTATCTTAGTTCTCTATCTATCTCATTCTATCTTTTCAGGCTAGTCTTGAGATGTCCCCTTTTGCTGCTCTATACGGGAGACCGTGTAGATCTCCTTCTTGTTGGATTGAATCAGGCAACCGCTTAGTTCTTGGTCCCGAGATGATTCTAGAAGCTTCAGAGAAGGTAGAGGAGATTAAGAGGAGATTAAAAGTTGCTCAAGATAGACAAAAGAAGTACGCTGATCGGCGTAGAAGGAAATTGGAGTTTGAGGTTGGTGATTTGGTATTTCTGAAAATCTCTCCTTTAAAGAATGTAGTCCGGTTTGGTCGAAGAGGAAAGCTAGCCCCTAGATTCATCGGTCCATTCCGTATTTTGGAAAGAATTGGATCTCTAGCTTATCGACTGGATCTACCAGAGAAATTTGCCGGAATTCACAATGTCTTCCATGTATCTCACCTTCGTCGCTGTCTGCACGATCCATCTTTAGTCATCCAGCCTACTGCTCTCGATGGTCTGGACATCGAGCCTGATTTGACTATGGAAAGGAAGCCACTTCGTATCGTCGATCAAGGTACGAAACAGCTCAGAAGAAAATCAGTCCCATTGGTCAAAGTGCAGTGGAGCACTGATGGGCGAGATTGCACATGGGAAACGGAGGAGAGCATCCGTGCTTCAAATCCAGAACTATTCGTTTAAGGTACTTATCTATCTAGCTTATTCTTCCTTTGGTTCCTTTTTTCTTTCGTTCCTTTTCGAGGACGAAAAGTTCTTAAGTGGGGGAGAGTGTAACAACCCTAGTTCAGCTTGTTATTTTGTTTATTTAATTTATTTAATTTATCTTTAATTTTTAATAATATATTTTATAAATTGGGTTTACCAATATAGTTAAATATTTAAATTTGAGATATATTTTGAAAATTTTATATGACAATAAAATTAAATAATAACTGTAAAATTTTAAGCTAGGATTGAACCGTTAAATTTCGAGTTGAAAGACGCGTGATTTATCGGGTTAAAGTGACGTTATAAAACGTGTGTTTTCAAAATGTCATTTTTGTGAAATTTTTTGATATTTTAGACTGCGTCTGTTTAACGCAGTGTAAAAATAATATTTTCAAATTTTTCTGAAGAGAATTTTTGGTCAGTGATTTTAAGACGGACGTTGGTTCGTTTTAAAGGACCGTTGTTTTATATAATTTTTGACATACGTTAAATTTTAACTGACTACATAAAAACGTAACGTTACATTTAAAAATATCAATCTAGAATCAAGGAAAGATTTAACTAAATTAAATCACAACATTTATATATATTCAGCGTTCAAACTTTCATTTCTATTCTCTCGGCTGTTTCACTTGTACATTTCTCATATTCAAACTGTAGCTTGCAAAATCATCGGCCCTATCACAAACACTAATCACAACACTAAGTCAAACTGATGCATGCCTCTTCTTTAATCACGCCAGAAGATCAATGCGTGAACTTTCTTTTTGAAACTGACCAAATGCAAACAAATAAATCAGTACCACTGATTTTGCTCGAAAGTAGAAAATGCACTGGAGATAAAAAAAAAAAAAAAAAAAAAACTGACATATCAACCCACCCATTCCTTTATCTCTGCATTCAATACCATAGCCTATATCTCGCTTGTTACTTTGATCAGTTTCTTAAAATATAAACAGCCATTAATTGTTCCAGATCAAAGCAATCAGTTATACCTCAAATGTTGAAACCGATAAGCCTTAGTATGCTTTGAAATTTAGGCAATTACAAAACACTGGCTCGGCCTTAAATCATGCTCTGCCTTGTCATTAGCTATCCATCTCACCATCAATGGCTATGATCACGTATCATATATTTACTTTGAAACTGCTAGCTCAATTTGCTCGAAATTTTTCCAGAGTTATTACATAAGTAACTGACTTGTTTTCCTCTAATTTTTCTAAGTCTCTGCCTATATATTTGCATCTTTCCTCTACATCTTCTTCTGCAAATTCCAGTTCAACTCTTTTGATAAAAATCAGGTAATCACCTTTCTTTTCTTTCTTATCCTATGTCTCTTTATCTCTTGATTTGCTCGGCCATACCATTTTGGTATAAGTTCTCTGGGTGTATTGTCTGTAGCTTTACAGTGGACATATAGGATAGGCAATCTATAGTTGATAGCTAATCTGGTGAAAACATGATATCAGTTATAGATCTGGGGTGTGTGTGTTTTGATGAAGCCTACAGGTGTTGGAATAGGCTATGAAGTGGTGTAAGAGGGTGTCTTGTATCATGATAAGGCCTGTGATAAATCATAGTGGTAGTCAGTGTTTTAGTGCATCAGGTAGGCATATGTTTTAGTTTGCATCTATATACACATTAAGTGTTCAGACCCACCATTCATATAATTTTGCATAAGAGTTGTCTGCATCATGATAGGGTATATGTATAAATCATATTAGTAGTCAGACTTGGTTAGATCATGGCAGATCTGATGAGAGACAGGGGTGAAGTGATGTTTGGTGATGCAGTTAAGTTGGGAAGTTGGTTTGCAGGGGAAGCTTGGAAGGGGAGATAGGTGCCAAAGTTGCATATCCAAGTGTGCACGTGCACAAAGGTCTGTGCACACATCAGGGCACTCAAAAAAAAAAATCCAGGCACTGAAGGGTCTGACACATTAGCTTGGTGTATAGGAGGGGGATGGACTAGTGAAGGCAGAGGTAGGAGGAAGCAGTGGCAGTGATGGCCAGAGGAAGGCTAGATTTCTGGAAATTGAAGTGTTTCAACACTTCCACAAATGACTCGAAGCAGATACTTATTCAACCCGAAGCAGACTAAATTTTGACCCGAAGAAAACCCTGTTTTGTCTCGAAGCAGAGAAGGGGAGACTCGGGTTCAGTGCAAATTTTGAGTCTGTTGTAAAGTGTGATCTGAAGTGATTTTGGAGAAATGGTGGAAACCATTGTGAAAAAAAAAAAAAATGAAAAAAAAGGAGAAAAAAAATGAAGGGGTAGGCAGTGCATATGTATAGGGTAGGCATGAACAAGTTAGGGGTGCACTCGTATTCATTTTGCAATCGGGTTTTAGAAAATTTGGTCGAGCAAGTCAAATTTCTTTTCCTATCTTTAATTTCTTGTTGACTATAAAATCTAAAGTCGCGTTCCTATATTTTGAAATTTTGTTCTAGATCTAAATCTAGGCGACGCCCGGGAAATTTGACCGTTACTCTCTGTTAGTCTGTACCGGTGAATTGTCATTTTTGAATTCAAATTTTCTGCAACATCCAAGTGAGTATTTCTCACCAGACATACGTATTTATATTTCGTAAATTATTGCAAGTGTATGTGTATGATTGCATTTCACTATTATCTGTCTGTAGTGTAATATAGAATGATGGACCCGTTTAAAATTGACATCTCATCAGTATTTTCTGTTATATTATTTCTGCAGTTATGTTATTGTTTATTTACTGCTTAAATCACCACTGCAAGTTCCCTGTTATTATAGATGGTATGGGCTGAAATGATAGGCCTAATTGGTTATTATTGTTCACCTATTCTGTTAACTATGTAAATTATCTTGGGATTGCGGGTTCGAAATGATAGAACCCGGAATTGTGTAAATATCGGATTGAAATGATATAGATCCGTTTCACTTGACCTAGGCTAGGAAATCTTATACAGGCCCGTGGTTTATATATATTATTTTCTGGAAATATTTTAAATTATTTTTAAGAAATTGAAGATATTCTAGTAAAAATATTTTATAGGATGTATAATGATTTAAATGTTAAATAAATAAATATAGAATAAAATTTGAGTATAACTTGTTCCAGAAATTCTGGAGTTTTGAAAGAACAAAATTTAAATTAAGACAATTATATATATAACAAGTTATATTTAGAAATAGATTTTAAATCTTAAGGTCTACAATAGCATTTAAAATGCTATCTTTTTGAATTTGACTAGGTTAAAACTTATAACTTTAGACAGCATTTTTCCTAGATGCTGTAGAAAATTTGAAATTTGATTTATTTACTCTATAGAAATTTTGAGAATAAGTTAAACTTTGGAATTTAAATATGTAATAAATAAAAGAATCTAGAAATTGAGTTTGGATAGATTTTAAAGGAAAATATGATTTCTATTATAAAAGAAATAAATTCCAAATTTGATTGAATAAATTGAAATGGTATATTTTAAAGAAATTGTTTAAATCAAGGATTTGAAAATTTAAGGTATTTGAAATATATATTGATTTGGAAAAATAAATACCATTTTTCAAACTATAACCACGGGTTATAATAACGGTTGGTTGGCAAAGAGACCGGGATCGGATATGGACATACTCTCTGTCGATACCGAAAACCACTTTGACAACCGTGTACGCGGTGGAGATTCCAGAATGAAGTAGGATGGTGGTGACGGTTTCTTGAAAGGTAAATACGTGGACCCGACTCCCGTGAGTTGGCATAAGATGGCTAAAACAGGAGCGATTCTCGGATTAATGAGGTAGCTCCTCTGATCGAACGCACTTCTTCGTTTGCCATTCTATTACTTTTGTGATTGTTTGGTGCGCACCTTTGATTTGGGAGTGTTGTTCGAGGTGGGCGGTTGCTGCGGCTTCGCGTTACCACCGGTCCGGATAGCAATTGGTATATCTACCCTGGCATTGCCTAGTTGTGCCGTGTCACCTACCATATCGAGCCTTGTACGAGTTTGGTTTTCTCCCGTAGCCCGTGTGGTATCCTCTAGTTGCTTCCCGATCAGGAGGAGCTATGATATTGGATGGACTACTGGGACTATTACGTGTTAAGGTGGAAAATGTAAAGCCTTAACGCTATTTAAAAGTATGTTTATTTTACTATAGACACTATTATAATAGCGTAAATATACTACATAGTAAATAGTTTAACGGATCCTTAGAGGATGGGCGATCCCAAGCATCCTTTAAGTTACTTGCTCTTTACATTACAGTACACTTGATTTAGCTTACATTATATAAGTATGTATGTCCTGACTCGAGTGTTTTGTTTATTTTATGCTCGGGTCAGCCTGAGTTTGCAGTTTCTATTCCCTCTCCAGAGCTAGGACATTTCAAAGATCAGTCGTGCTACTAGAAGCTTTGTTTCAGTTTCATCTTATCTTTTATGTAATCCAAGACATTGAAGACTCTATTTTATTTTGCTTATGGCTTAAAAATTGTATTAAAGTTTTGAACAATGTATTTCTATTGGTAAAAGTTTTTCAGTGGCTTCATGAACCACTGTATTATTTTATATTCCGCTGTGAGATTCTGATATCTGTGTCTGTGATTCTGTGTATTTGGTTCCATTTGTTCCTTAGCTATATTTACAATCTATTATTTTGAACTATTCCAGCTCGACATGTTCTATTATTGTCGAATTCGAATGGTACAAATAGTGGGTCGTTACAGACAGTACCCAAGTTAGTTAATAACTTTTAATGGGAACTAGGCAGGCTCTGACCATTTAATGCCTTCTTTAGGGTAGGTCCTTGTCTTTTAATATCTATCCCAAGGCGGAATTTTCTCTAATAACTATCTAGCTGACATTGCAAGGAATCTCTTCAGCGACTTAATACATCATATCAGAGCAGGACCTTTCCCAAGATATCCTCTACCATGCCTAATCCATAATCCCGACCATTTGCTACTTCCTATGTTGAGAAGAAGTAGGCTCTCACACAGCCACTTCATATCTTTAATCCTTAAAGCAGGTCCTTCGTATTATGACCGTACCTCTATAGAAACGTCTCAAATTAGTTCGACTTTTCATAGGTACCGATAGCCAGATAAGCTGAGCAGATTTACCCTATAGAATTTGGAACTAACCTCGTGTCATCTATAGTTATTTATTATAGGAGATGTCTCACATCAGTTCCAAAGTCGCATTGATGGTAGCCAAATTAGCTAGGTAGATTTCCGTGTGCTTTTGACTGACCTCGCATCCCTATACTTAGTCATAATCTATAACACTCTCTATATATCATACATCTCACCGCATCAACTATTAAGGCCTTTAAGAAACCTTTCTTATTTTTCCTCTACCATTAATTTCTTCCCTAAGGGGGATTTAATAATGATTATTAGCATATCAACAATGTAACCAAAACCTAATTTTGGAGAGAGAAGTTTACCAGTGAAAAGATAAGGATAAGAGATACTCATCTTCTCTTCGGTCTCTCATGTGTTTTTTGTCGGGTTGTCTCCTCATTATACTCGAACCAATCTAATTTCTTTGTTATGGATCTTCCTAGTTCCACACTCCATAATGCATGTGGTGGCATGGGATGCCATCAGCTCCGTCTACATATCCCCAATTCATTAGGCTCTACAATAGTGGCGGTGCTATGAAGGCATTTTCTCAAATACGAAATGTAAATAACATCATGGACTCCAGTCATAGGTAGCTCTACACAGTAAGAAAGTTTTTATGTTCTTTCCAAACTCGAAAAGGTCCAACAAATCTTGGTGTTAACTTTCCCGATTTTTCAAATCTCATGAAGTTCCTAGGAGAGGAAACTTTAATAAACACAATGTCCCCAACCTCGAACTCCCTATCTGCGTAGGATATCTAGAGATCTTGCGTTGTCTTCATATATTGCCTAATCAACTTTACCTTTTTGAAGTTTCATGAATTAAATCTGATCCGAGTAGAATTTTGTCAATGGTTTCTCACCAACAAATTGGTGATTTGCATGGCCTCCCATAAAGTGCTTCAAAGGGCGTTATACCAATCATCGATTGGAAACTACTATTATAAGAGAATTCTACTATAGTTAGGTGCTACTCCCATTGTCCTCTGAAGTCCATGATGCAAGCTCTCAATAAGTCCTTTAAGAATTTATTCACTCTTTTAGTTCATCCACCTGTCTAAAGGTGGTTAGTGGTGCTAAGATTCAATGATGTTCCTAAAGTTGTTTGCAAACTCCAACCAAACTTGCTAGTAAATAGGGGTTTATATCACTAGCCATGCTAACCGAAATTCCATGTAGTCAAACCACCTCCTTAATATAAATCTGTGCTAGAGATGTTGCAGTCCTATTGCTCCTAACAAGAATAAAATGAGTGCTTTTTGTGAGCATATCCATTATGTCACAAATTGCTTCATTGCCTCTTTGACTCCTAAACACCCCATCTATATAGTCCATTAATATATGTTCCCTTTTCCAACCCAGGATTTCTAATGAAAAATACAATCCTTCAGGTTTCCCTTGCTCAGTTTTAATCCTTTGACATGTCAAGTGCGTGGAAACAAATTCGGCTACTCTCTTTTTCATCCCTAGACAGTAGAAAATCCATTACATATATTCATGTACATCTTATCTCCTCTTGGTTGAATGGTTATCATTGAATAATGACACTTCGCAAGCACTTCTTCCAACATATTAACGCAAAGGCATCCATCTCTCCTCAAACATCCATTTTCATCAACTGCGTACCTACTAGCGTGGGGAAGTTGTTATCCTCCACTTACTTGTCCAAGTTATCAACTATCTCCTTATCCTTCTTTTGTTCAAGTCTAATGCGGTCCATCAACGCCGGCCTTACCCATTGCTACCAAAATAATTTTAAGCGGGTTCTGTTGGTTAATACCGTCTGAAATTCGAGAGGAACTCAATTGCATCCACTCTATATAGTACCCCAGGTGGCATGCCTCTGACTAAGGGCGTCAGCGATGACATTCCCTTTTCCATTCCCTTTTCCAAGGGTATATTGTATCCCAAAGTCGTAGGATTCTATAAACTCCATCCACCTCTCTTGCCTAAGATTTAAATATTTTTGGAAAAATAAACATTTGAGTGATTTATGGTCTATTAACAATTCAAATCTTTCCCATGAAAGATAGTGCCTCCACATCTTCAAGGAAAAAACATTGGCTGCCAAATTCAAGTAATGAACTGGGCATCTCTTCTCAGGGTCCTTTAAACTCCCTACTAGCATAAGATATCATCCTTCCTTTTTGCATAAGAACTGCTCCCAATCCTATGTTGCATGCATCTATGTAAATTGTAAATGGTTTTGCTCCATCGGATATAACGAGTACTAGTGCACTTGTCAATTGTTCCTTTAGCTTCTCAAATGATTCTGTGCATCTTTCATCCCATGCAAAGACCAGATTCTTCTTGGTTAAGTGTGTTAAGGGGATTGCAATCTTTGCTAAATCCTTTATGCATTTCCTATAACAACCCGCTAACCCTAGGAAACTCCTAACCTCTGCGGCATCTTTCAGAATCTCCAACTTTGAATAGCTTCCACTTTTGTAGGTTCTACCGCTAATCCTTGCTCGTAAATAATATGCCTAAGAAATCTCACTTCCTTCTTCCAGAAATGGCACTTTGAGAATTTGGCTTTAAATTGGTGCCTTCTCAAGGTTCCCAATATATCTCTTAAGCGATTCTCATGCTCTAATTCACTTTAGAGAATACTATGATGTAATCAACAATAACTAGGACAAAATTATTCAACTATCCCATAAATACTTTACTTATTAAATCTACAAAGTATGTGAGCACATTGGTCAATCCAAAAGGCATTATTTCCTGTGACGCCCCACCTCTATACCCACATTAGCAAAGAGTATTATTAGGTAATACCGTCTGCTAATACGGAGAATAAGGCTGGATAGGAGCGACCATCTATAGCCTTGCTTTAACTATCCATTAAATACGTCGGCAAAAATCATACCAAACAGATCGACATATCCAATGAATACTTAAAACGAAACCATAGGTGGCTGGAGGATCTATCAGAACAGAATATAACAACTCAAATGTAATATACATCACAGAACAATAGATCATCATATACATACGTACATGGATACATAACAGAGTATACAAAATGATACATGTCAAGTGGTATAGCAACCCACCATATACAGATGAATGCAGAAGAATAAATATCAGAGTTACAACAAAATGGGACTACACAAAAAGCTATGACAAAAAGGAACAAGATGAATAGTCCATGCGGAAGCAAAATAGGCTAAGTCCAAAACCACCTAACCTAAAACATCTCGGTCTGACCCGAGTATAAAATACACGGGCCAGTCTAGCTAAACAAATCAGTTAGATAAACTGAACAACAATAAACCTGCAAGGTTACAAAGCATAATAGATATCTCCAAAGGAGATAACACAATCATCTAACAAAAGATGAATCATATGATAACAAGCCTCATATCATCGGCAACATATAGAAACAAAGGATACAAATATCCCAAATCAAGCCAAAAAGGCAAATAACAAATACCAATAAGGTATACAAGTTCCGCAAGGTAAACGCTACGCATCATGCGGCTCATAATGACCAACATCGAAGGGCGATACCTAGGGAATATACATATCAATGAAACATCATAAAATTGCTCGAGCTCAATACTGTATAAAAAAGGATCCATGAGCCCGAAGACTCCAAACCCAATATCACCCATGCGGCTCATAACGACCAACATAGAAAGCGATACTAAAGGGCAACCCAATATCACCCATGCGGCTCATAATGACCAACATCGGAGCGATACTAAAGGGCAACAAACCCGAAGGCACATACCCGAAGGCAACAAACCGTAGTGGTGAAGGTCAGAGACCCAGTACTGGACACCACTAACTGGCGGAATGTGTCACAACTCTCAAAAAGGAATCCGAAAAGTGTTAACGTATGTCCCATAACCACTCGTTCGTACTAAACGGTTTACTATCCATCAGCCACTTTCACACTCAAAGCAGTACAAAGTTTACCTCATGTCATCGATAAACCAAACCCGAAGGTCAAAACGATCAATTGAATAGGTCGGGGATTAATCGGAAGGATAAACTCACACATTCATGGTCCGTGTTTTGCCCAACCATTTAACCACCCTTCCACTTCGCTCGAAGTGCGAAATTGTGTGTGTTTTAAATAGAATTTATAATTTGGAGAAACGAGCTTTTAAATGTGATTCGAAAGATTATTTTATAAAAACCCGTGGATGAAGTCAAGAATAAGTTATCAAAGTCAAAGATGCAATAACAACTACTAAAAAGCAACTTGAATTGATAAAATTTGGAAAACTAATCAAAATATGCAAAAATAGGAAAAACAGGCAAAACAGGAGTAGGTCGGTCGACCGTTTGCAGGGCTCGGTCGGCTGGCAAGATGCAGAAAATAAAACATGGCTCGGGGTAGCAGGTCGGTCGACCGGCTACAGGGCTCGGTCGGCCGAACCTGATGATTTGCAGTTCCTGCCCTTTTTCAATGAAATGCAAGTTCTTCCAAAACGCGATCATTCGAGCAATGGACCTAAGGAGCCTTAGCCAATAGATATCCCAGCTCCATTAGCTCTCCGATTCGCTACCAAAAACATGTTCCAATATCAAAGTTAGGATCTTTAGAGAATTGAACCCAAACACTAAAAATTTGGATATTCACCAATTCAATCCAAACCAAAAGCAAGTGCATATGAACAAGTGTTAGGAATTCATACCCAACATCAATGAAATCAAGAGAAGTAGATGTGAGTTCAAAACTCACCTTTTCCCAAAGACAAAGAAGAAGAAGAAGAAGCTCAATAACAAGGAGAAGACCAACCAAACACTACTTCAACCCAACAAGCTTCAATCTAAGATCAAAACAAGTATTTCCTAAGTTAGGTTTAGGAAATTTTCTGAAATTGAAGAGGAGAAGAGTTGGAGAAGATGAAGAGGAGGCTTACCAATGGCTTCTCTTTGCTTTTGGAGCAAGAATCAACTTTACAAGAAGAAACTAGGGCTTACAATTTCTATTTCTCTTTCCCTTCCACCATTTTCAGTTTTAGCTTAAGAAATGAAAATGAAATGAAGATGAATGAAGAGAAGGGGTTGGGTTAGGGTATTAGTTAAGCTAGTGGGTTGAACCCAAACCCAAAGCTCAATAGAAAAAGGGTCAAAATTCACAAACTCCAAACATATCAAAGATTATACTCAAAAAGATCACAAACGCCATTTTGGAACCAATGGAGGTAGTTTCGAGTTCCAATTCGGCCATTTGAAAACAGTAACATTTCGGACCTAAATCCGACTAACGACGCTATATTTAAATAAAATACTTAAATATAAAATCGTTAAATATGCGGGTTGTTACATTTCCATACATAAAGTCTATCTAGTGTGTGAAATGGGGTCTTTGTTTTGCTATCCTCTACAATCCTCAGCGGACAAAATCTAGTTTCAAGTCCAATTGGAAGAAAATTTTAGCCTCCACAAGCTGATCAAACAAATTATCCATCCTAGGTAAGGGATACCTATTTTTCTTCGTCAACTTGTTGGGTTCCCTAGTCAACACATAGCCTTAATGAGCCATCTAGCTTAGTGGCAAAGGCAATAGAGCTCCCTATTCCATGGTACTTTTCTGAATGAATCTTTTTTGTAGTAGCACCAAGATATGCTTATCTAATTCTCATCTTTCCTTAAGGGCCATGTATCTTAACGGCAGAGCAACTGGTCTCGCGTCCTTCTCTACGTTAATCCTAAACTCAATCCCCCTTCAGAGAGGGAGACCAAAACTTCTTTAAAGACATCATAGAATTCTCAAACTACGGGTATGGAAGAAATTTTGTTTTGCAATAGGTTAACCTAGTATAGTTAGCTTAACTCGACTGAACTCTAAGTTGTGCATCAAAATTCTACATCTTTCCTATTAAAACTCTTCAACCATACTACTCTCATATCGTAGTCTAAGATTGCCCCAAAGTGCGTCAACCAATCCATACCTAAATAAGTCCATATGCTCTGAAATTTAGAATGTACGCATTACATACAGCTTCACATATGTCTAACACTAGGTCTTTGCAAATTGATAAAGATATGTCATCCCCCCAATAGGATTTGAAACTACCTTTGGGTTGGTGATGGTTTGAGTTTGAAGATTTAAGGAGTTAACCACATTCCTAACAATGAGTGAATGTGATGCACTGGAGTCGAATAGAATATGAATTTTATTCCAAAAAGTAATAGTTAAACCTTCAATAATTGCCTTCCCTTGGTCTTAAGGGAGTGGTTTACTCGAAACATGGAGAGTCTCAATTATGTAGGCTTGTTCGCTTTGTCCTTCCTTTATCGGCTTTGGACATTGATTTTTATAATGCCCCTCTTCATGGTAGTGGTAACACTTTCCCTCAAAAGCTTCCTTTAACAGATTCAGCATGCAATCTTTGGCAATACGTCCTTCCATTTAGCATATATTACACACCTTACCTTCTTTCTTAAACTTTCCTTTCGACTTCTTGTTCACCTAAAAATACCCTCTATTGGCTTCTCCATGATTGTGTATAGGTCCCGCTTTCTCCTTCTCCATCCCTTTCTCCTTGGCCTTAGCTATTTACAGTAAAGCCATCTCAACAAGGTGCCAGTGGATACTTGAGTCAACAACCATTCCCTAAGTGGGGAGTTGAGACCTTTGATGAACTTCATGGTCTTTCTCATGGGTGTATCAATCAAACTTGTTCCAAACCTGGATAATTCTATAAATTTACTAATGTACTCCTTTAAAGTGGAGTCTCTCTGCCTAAGATATATAAATTTCTCAGATTTCAAGCTCTATTATGATCTTGACATAAACCGTGTCTCAAATCGGTCCTTGAAATCATCCCAAGTGACAATCCTATCAACATCCTCCTCAGCCACCCTATCCTACCAATTTAAAGCCTCTCCCTTAAAGTGCCAAGCTTCCATCTTCCGCTTCAATTGATCCTCCCAACCAAGCTCCCGAAATATCCTTTCATAGTCATTTATCTATGCTTTTGTCTCCAAAAAGCTTTCCTTTCCATCATATCCACCTCCTCCCATAATCATAAAATCCTTATGCATTTTGGGAAAATCGATGGGATGAGGTGTTTCCTTGACAGGCGGGACAATGGGTGCCGTAGGTGCAGTTTGTTGGGGAACATGACTTGTTCTACATGCCTAAGGTACTATTTAAACCATTTGGGCATCCCCCGAATGGTGGGAATTCCTCTGTGGGGTTCCCAGTCACAGAAAAAGGAGGGTTTTTTCAACCAAAATCTACTATCTATGGGTTAAACTTTTAGTTGTAATTTCCTAAGATAATATTATATGCTGAAATAAGGATTTGCCTAATGTATATGCATATGTTCATTATATATGTAATGGGGGTTTATCGAAAAATTCTTTTAAAAATAACAATTACGTTTCTCATATGTATAGTTTCTTATTTTTCCTTTACCATTAGTTTCTTTCCTAAGGGGGATTTTATAATAATTATTAGCCTATTAACTATGCAATTAATACATTATAACAATACGTCATTCACACACACATATATGTGTGTGTGCACGCGTGCCTAGGAATTTCTAAATGTGTGGAATTTATGCCCTAAACTAACGTTTAGAGGTCAACTCTTTCAAAATTATTTAGGTCGCATTTCCATATTATCAGCATACCATAAATCCAATATCCAAAAATCCAATCAACGGAGTTGTATGCAAAATAAAAATCAAACTCAACCTATTATATTAAAACAATGGAATAAATCAATAAAATTTCAATTTCAATTTCTTTTTATGCTCTTTAACTTCTTTTTACATGAAATTAGATAAAGTAAGAAGTTGAATAGAAGGTAAAAAGGCTAAAATTACAGATCTACATGATTCTCATTATTTTAATATATAAACAATCGAGATTCCAACCTAGAATTGACATTTTGTTTTTTGGAAATTTTGGGGATTTGTAATATAATATTTTCGTAAACCAAAACTCCCTAAGGCATAAATCAAATCCAAACTACATTAATCAATAATTAACATAGAAAGACTAAGATTTTCACTCACTATACATGCAAAGCTTTGCGTTTTTTGGATTTGACATGCGTTCAAGGATCTCTATCAGATCTCTTCCTTTTGATATACATATATATAGCAAGGGATTTGCATATATGTTAGATTCAGAAAATAGTTGTTTGGAGGAGAATAAGTTTAGAAAACAACAAATAAACATATAGGATTTCTTACTTGAAACCCTAAAGAAGTTTTATGAATCTTAGAAGAGATGAGTCGGTAGGCTTCGCTAGTTTCCCAGATTAATTTGTGAATAAAAGTGTAGGGCTAAGCTCTTATTTATAGTGGTTGGAATGCACTAAAACCATAGGACCTAAGTAGATTTAAAATAATATAACCTGATAAGTTCAAAATGCACAAAACCCTACCAGCCATAGACAGGGCCAGTCAACCGCCCTTATACTACCGCTCAATCGGTGGTCCTTCTCTGGGAACGTTATTTTATTGCTGTGGCTTATTTTATTTTATTCCTTAATTTGCTGTTAACGTTAATGTTAGTTTTAACAATTACTTAACCCTTAAGTCTAATTACTGTTAACTTCAAATTTCAATTTTAAGAATTATTTAATTATCTGAATTTGAATTATATCTAAATTATTTTGAATCTGAAAACTTTAAACATCCATTCTTTTTCATTTGAGCCTCGTTTCAACATATTATATATTAACGTTGATAAGATTTTTTCAACGAATACAATATCATAACTTCCGTTGTCAAATTCTGGCTTTTGCAAAATTTCCATTTTTAACCTTATATTATTTAATAAATTTATGTAGTTTATTTGTTATAGATTTTTACGGGGTGTTACAATAGATAATACGAAAAGTTGGACGATCTCCAGATCCAAACCCATTTCTCATAAGAAAGTCTAAGTTTGAGGTTCGCTTCAACGGTGGGTTATTCCTTAGATTTACTTGTAATAGCCGACCCAAGACGCTCATTAGACAATGCTGTCTTAATTATTCTTAGCCAACTGATATAGTTTGGTCCAGTAAGCTTGTCACTTTCAGAAAATAGTTTTGGAATTGACATTTTTGCATGTTTTTAATTGGTAAAAAAAATCATAATAGATATTCTTATAATATTAGTAAGGTTAAACTTTATGTTTCATTTTACTAACATGCCCCCACTTTTCTTTTATGTTTCGCCAAACCCTGACTCAAAACATAGAAGTCTATCTACTTCACTAATAGGTATTAGAACTAGTCATCTTGGAATTTGACCTTGAGTTTGCTCAACAAGTCATACCTTCATGGACGATGGATAACTCTTTATCGATTGTAACATATACAACTCCTAAACCATGGTACCTTATCCTAATTTCACTTCGACCTTGAGTTTCCTTAACAAATTGAAATGAAATTATTCGCTCGTACCTACCATATTACAACGACCTAAGTATATTATATGTGCCTTCAGTTTGGTCAACGAATACATATAGTTTTCTTACCTCATCTATTCAACATATTAATAACACTACAAATAACATCCCTAGCTTGAGTTTGTTCAATAACTAAGTATGCAAGTAATATATATATATATATATACATATATATATATATATGATAGAGGATAATATTGTATTAAAGATTAATAATCTTCAATATATTATATTGAGTGATATCGATTTATGGAATAATGTATTTCTTATGGAATACCCACATGACTCAAGTGTCGGACATATCTTGAATTACGATATACATACATTTACGTATGTATTTATTCCTTAAGTCTATTTAGAGTTTCTTAATGTTCCACCTTTAGTTGATACATTCATATTATATATGTTTTATTAGTATATAACATTTATATTTTAATTAGCTTACATAATAATCTTATTAATTGATCTTTAATTAATTAACTCTTTAATTAATTAACTCTTTAATTAATTAATTATTATTTAATCTTAACATATTATATTGAATATTTACATATACTATAACCTTTATAGTGATAGATCATATGTCATATATATGTGTGTATGCATGTTTGCATGTGTGTGTGTATGTATGTGTTTGCATGTATTTAATATACTACTTAAATTTTAATTAATTTATTTTATTAAACCATTTTAATTAAATTTTATTACTTCCAAACTATTATTTTGTACAGACTTATATGTATACTTATATTACCTTAAACATTACAAGACAACATAACATATCTCACTATATATTATACATGCATGTATTTATATTATTCGATTAATTTATTTAAATAATTTAATTCTTTTATTAATCTTATTAATAAATTTAATTTCGAAATTATTTATATATTCTTTCAAACATTTTGAACTTTTTTGTTATAAGTTTTATAATGTATATACCTAATTTTAAATTTAACTTTTAATTTAAAATATATATTTTTAATTTTCGAATAATTTTGAAAATTATCTCAAGGTCCAATTCAAATTGATTCTTTTCTATTAGGGGTAACCTTTGGGTTTACATATTTATTTGGGCTAGGCCAGTAGCTAGGTAGGGCAGAGTACTTGATTACCTAAACCCGGTCCTTCAACTTACCATTCTAGACACCATACTATTTGGGTTGTGAGCTTAATTAGTTAATCCTAACATGACTAATTTAGGCTGAATAGGCTATTGAACTCTTAGGTCCAGCCTGCAGCGGACCAACCTACAGCGGAAGAAATAGGTGAATTTCAAAAAAAAATCCATTTTGGATCTTTTTAGGCCTATAAAGTCTAGTAAATTTAGAACTTTGCTAAATTTCTTTTAAATAAAATCATTACTTTATTTTATAAATAAATATTTACTTTATATTATCTTGTATTATGTTGAATATGTGTATCATATACAAATACATATGTACATGAACATGCAATATAATAAAGTATAACTAGTTCGACGTGTTCGTGCATAGGTGTTCGGATTTATAATGTAATGGGCATGTTTGCCCCTCTAAATATTCTATCTGCTATCTAAATGAATATATATGTGCATGCATCAAAAGTTATGTATATTTATGGAAAATTATACATATGTGAAATACAAACAAACACTCACACTCACACTCACAGTGTCTGTATGTGGAAATAATAATCGTAATAATTTATACAAAACATTTAATATGTATTTTTACAAATGTTTATTTATATTAAATGAAAAAACATTTCATAATTAATATAAAATAGTTAAATATTTTTTAATCGCTGCTTCAGACCCGAGAAAATAAATAAATTATTTTTTTGTAAATGTTTGAACACATGTACATATAAATGAATAAAAAATGTATAAAATTTATTCAAATCGACATTAAGTTCATGACAAAAAAATTGAATTTATAAAACAATTTTTAAATAGACAATTATTAAATAATTTGAAACAATCAAAATTAATTATGAAAATCATTGAAAAATCTAAAAAAATATGTAATGTTATCATATAAAACTTTATAATTAATTTCAAATTATATTAAACATATTTTCTTTGAAAAAATATTAAATATATTTATTTATATATATAATTAATTTCTAGTTTAATAGACCATTATGCTAGTATTTAAATATGTAGTGTATATATATATATATATATATATATACACAGTAATTTTTTGCTGCTAAATTATTAGTGTGCAAAAGCAATTTTTTGAGAAAAATGTGTGATCCTCTACAGAAGAGGAGAGCACACATGCACATATATATAACGGCAATAGTAACGGAGCTTCCAACAAGCCTGACATGTAGCAAAAGATCCCCCATACAAAAGAAAAATCAAACCCTCCCAAACTCCTAAGAAACTAAAAACTTACTCTAAAAAGACGACACCATCCAGATTCCAAGGCCAAAAGCGACACCAAAAGAGAAGCAGCCATCTGAAAAACTTCCGCAATCGCAACATCGACAACCAAGCAAAAACATCACAATATACAACATCTACACAAACCACTAACAAACCCCAAAACAATAAAAATCACAATAAATCCACCAAAAAATCAAGAACCCTCAATCAAAAGACCTAAAAGCTTTACGATTTAAACGAGGACTTCTCGTAATATTTCCAGTTGAATTGCTCTTAGTATTTCTTCTCCTTAATTTGGCTGCACGAATTAATTCTCTAGCATTGGCAGGAGAACGAGGAAATTTACTTACAGATGTAAAAAAATACATAACAAATCTAAAAACCCTGGTCCAATAATTGATAGATCGATCAGATTGCTGCAATTTGGAGCTCTCCAAATCTTTGCTCATACTGCTAACAATAACATTTCTCTCCAAACCACTTGCATGTTGATCTACAAAAAATTCATCCTTTGAACCATTCACTTCTCTAATAATAACAGATTCAATCAGTTCTTCAATGACATTTTTCAAAATATCATTATTCTCCAACGTGGATTCCAATCCACTGACAAATAATGGAATACCAAACTTAAATCCAAAAACATCCCAAGGAATAACAAATCAAGGCACCAACATACAAGAAAAATCAAAATTAAAACTCCTTACAGCTTTAATAATCGCGAGACCATCCCTGCACAAAACGGTATCACTTATCTTCGTCTCAGGTGCAATAGAACCAACAGTAGAATAAACAATAACCCCTCTAGATTCAGAAACCGACACAACAACTTGCGAGCCTTTATTTAATACATTGTCTCTGAATATCTGCATCTTTCTTGTATAAAGTGTATAATGTGTCATAAGAAACTTGTGTGCACATTTAGATATGGCAGAATTTTTAAAACCAACAGAGCTAACCAACTTCATTCCTACATTATCCCTGAATGACTTTCCTAAAGACTCACTATCTTGATTCACAAAAAACCCTGTCTGTCAAATTACCATCATCGATAATGGATCCACCATCCTCTTCATTACCAGAAAATTCAGTCAACTCAAATGAACACAAACCCTTTATACAAGATTCAAAACAAAGATAATCATCTGAACCGCAACCGTTGACCTTATTAACTTCCTCAACACAATCTAAAAATTGTATCTCTCCATCAGTTACAGGATTACATTGATGAAAAAAAAACATCTACCACATTGACCCGATCATTAGAAACCTTATAATGATCCTTAGCAGCCTCAGCACAGAAACTAACAATAGGAATAATATCAACAAAATATTCACAATCCCCAGCATGAAAACTTTCAACTGAAACATAGTTTGACAATAATCCCATTAAAATCCATGGCAGATGAAATCGAAACATCTGAATCAGAAAATTCACTAGAAAAACTATCCACCAATTCAAGATTATGAGATCAACAATCTCTAACACCAGGATCCAATAGAAAAATGTGAACGTGAAAACATTTAGTCAAGTTAGTTACATAAAACATCTCAATATCAATCCATTACGAATCCTTATAATCTTAAACAACTTTATTAAATCATCTAATTGAGACCTATTCCGATTATCATGGTTAGAATACTTACCAATGTTTTCAGCAGTTAAGCAGTCGAAATGCCAAAGTACTTTGTTAAAAAGATAGATATATTCCTCATTATTCCCTATACATCAAACCAACAACATGCCTCTTAATATCAAGAATTCAAGAGCAAAGTAATAGTTGTGAACTTTAAGACTTAAGGGTTTCGAGAAAATAGGATCGGAATAAGGGAAAACAGGATCTAAATTAAGGAACGGATTGAAAATCAAAGGGCACGACGACCTCCTGTGACCAACCACTCCACATTTAAAACACCAAGTTAGATTTGAATAGTCTTTAATCTTGTGATTTCTATCTCCATAACGAAAGTAGGAAAAAACCGCCTTTTCCAATTTGGATTACAATATTTTTGAAAATAAGAACATGTATAAGATGACATATTTGTTTCATTAAACGAACAAGAGTTGAAAATTGGGTTTACTTATGTGAAGAAGATAGATATTTAAAGCCAGAGTGAGAGAAGAAAGGAGATGAATTGAAACGACCGCCATTTTCTTGAACTCAAGATTTCTTCCAATTGTAACATCCCGCCTTTTTGTATGCTTTAAATCAACGATAAACCACACACGTTAGACTTAAACATACAGAAGGGCGGATTGTTATGGGGTAAATAAGAAGAAACAGAAAAAGAAAAAAAATAGAATCTTGCAGTAGAATGATAAAATATAATAATCAAATAAACAGTTCATGAAGCTATTTACAAAACCTTTGATTATACTTATACAATACATATAAGAGTTACACATACCAGAGAATAATAAAATATAGCGGAATACATGATGCAGTGAATTAAAATGATAGATAATGGTAATAATATCTTCGTCTTCGTCCTCCAAAATAAAATCATCAAATCATGTAATGCTCAGACTGACCCGAGCAAATTGAAAAGACAAAACACTCGAGTCAGAACTAAAATATCTTATGTGAGTTAAATCAACATAAATAAACATGAGTGGTACGGCGTCAGAGATGTTTACAGGATTTGACATCTCCTATACAGTGTCTAACATGAGTGCAGTAATTTAAGAGATGCTCGGGATTCACATCTCCTAAGGATCCGTTAAACTATTTACTATGTAGTAATATTTCGCTATTATAATAATGTCTATAGTAAAATAAACTTACTTTAAAATAGCGTTAAGGAATGAACAAATATTCCCCTTAACATGTAATAGTGCCAATACTCTATACAGTATCGTAATACCTCCTGATCGGGAGGCTACCGGAGGATATTCCATAGGTACAACACAAATCAAACTCGTACAAGACGTGCTAGGGTAGGTGACACGGCACAACTAGGCAATGGCAGGTTGTTTCACGGTGTTGAGATAGTAGCTACTATGCTCAACATCAGTCCGGATCACGCAACTACTAGTATCCTAGTTGGTATTGCCTCATGTACCTTGTCATACTGATTATCCTATTCGCGACCACTACGTTTTGATTTGTACCTTGAGTATATGGATTGCCCTCTGGTGACTTCCGGTTTTGGGGAAACTACGGTCTTGTATATGCTTTTGGGAATATAAAATGTGTTAAGGGGAATTATGGTAACGCCTTAACGCTATTTTAATATTCTATTTTATTGATTAGACATTACCTACATACCGTATTCTATTGTATATATAGATAGTTTATCGGATCCTTAGAGATGCTATCTTATTCATCTTTGAGTTATGGACTTTATTTCCTGCACTTGATTATCCTGTATAAGATTTTGAGTCCTGACTCGAGTGTTTCTTTTTGTATATGCTCGGGTCAGTCTGAAGCTATCCAGTTTGCTGATCAAGGTTGGTTGAAGATGCTGAAGACTTAGCATTTATCTTTATCTGTCTATTTTGATGTCCGTGTCTGTTGGACATTTGTGTATTTCCTTGCAGTCACCTTTTGTAGACATTGTTGTACTTTATGTAGTAGCTTCATGAACTGCTATTATAACGATGTATTTCCGCTGCATTATTCTGTGACTGTGATGTTGTATTGATTCTCATTTACATTTATGTATTCATAATACAATAATGATTCGTGTTTTGTATTATTTAAGTTGACATGTGAGGATTATTGTCAATTTAAATGGTCCAAATATACGGGTTGTTACAGTTGGTATCAAAGCTTTGGTTTCCCTAAAACCTTAGTTTGGGATTATATAAACTCATTAGAGATAGGGTAGCAATACCCTAGAATGAGGAGAATCGATTCAATATCCCGATCCTTTAAAAATTCAAACTTCCTTGATTCGTTCATTAGACTTTCTTCAAGCTGTATGATTTTCTATCCTTGGTTCTAAATCTCTTTCGATGTTTCAGGATGAGCACCGGAAGAAACAATAGGGGAGGAAGAGGTCATGGTCCTGCCCAGGCTGCACTTGTCGTCCCAGCTCCAGTCAAATTCACCACTCTTAGCAAGGAGTATACACAGCTTGGTGGTACTAAGTTTTCTGGATCCGAGGGTATTATCGAGGCTCAGCAATGGCTCAAAGGCTTAGAGAAGATATTTTCTGGATTGGAGATCACTGATGCTCAGAAGCGTCAGCTTGCTGCGTGGCAACTTCAGGATGCCGTGCAAGATTGGTGGGAATCGGTTACTTCCCGTATCGAGGAGAACATCATCACTTGGGCCCAGTTTAGGTATAAATTCATTTGGATTTCGTAGTCTAAATTATTCTTTCAATCTTTAAAATGTCACTCATCTAGTCTATCTTTTGATTAGGGATACTTTCTCGGCACAGTGGATGCCCTCTGCTGGGAAAACCCAACTTTATAGAGCTTTTATGGATCTTAAGCAAGGCAGTATGACTATTTCTGAGTACGAGAGGAAATTCAACGAACTCTCCAAGTTTGGTCCGGGATTGATCGATACACCACTTCTAAAGAACGAGAAGTTCATTATGGGAGCCAGACCAGAGTATTATGACTTGCTTACTGGCCACACTCACTTCACCTTCACAGAGCTCGTCGACTATGCTCTTCGATATGAGGCAAAGCCAAGGGGACCCACTGCCAAAGCCCCTCCTACTCAGCCCTCTTCCAGCCAGCTCGGAAAGAGGAAGATGAACTTCGATCAGCAAAAGAAAGCTTGGCAAAAGACTACAGGATTAGGATATGCCCAGAAAAGCCCAATCGACCTTGCTAAGATCACTTGCTTCAAATGCGATAAGAAGGGCCACTATGCTAATAGTTGTCCTTCCACCGGAGCTGCTATTCCACCACCTTCTCAGATGAGGAATGATTTGTGCCATGTCTGCCTCCAGCCAGGTCACTTCAAGAGAGATTGCCCATTGAGGAAGAAAGGCACACCATCAGGAGTATATGCTGTCACCACTCCTGCACCACCTCCACCACCTGCTCAGGATGACCGAGGTACCTTACGAAGTACTTTTACATTTCATAATTTACCTGTTCGGGTATTATTCGATACTAGTGCATCTCATAGCTTCATATCTATTGATCTTTGTAATAAGCTCAAATTAGAACCAACTCTTGCTACTACTTCCTTATGCGTCTCCAACCCTATTGGAGGACTTGCCAACCTCAGTAGAATTTGTAAAGAGGTTGTGCTTCTTTATGGAAGATATCGATTCACTTGGGATTTTTATGTGCTTAGCTTCGAAGCATTTGACATCTTATTTGGTGCCGATTGGTTAAGAAAATTCGATGCTATTATTTCTTGCAAAGCTCGATCTGTTTCTCTAGTCAATGACAAGGGTCTACCGCTTGTCATCGAATGCAAATCACCTCAGAAATATGCCGGAAGCTTCATATTCTCTCTTGATGCTCACCCGGATGATCTTAGTACCACTCCTATTGTTCAGAAATTTCCTGATGTATTTGGGGAGGTCGACTCTCTACCGCCAAAGCGAGAGATCGATTTCCGCATTGACCTTATTCCCGGAGCTACTCCCGTAGTTCTCCCTCACAGAAGGATGGCTCCTAAAGAAAAAGCTGAACTTAAAACCCAAATTGATGATCTATTTGCTAAGGGTTTGATCAGGAGAAGTTGTTATGAATGGGGCGCCGCAGTCGTATTTGTCACCAAGTCTGATGGATCTCTTCGCATGTGTGTTGATTACCGGGAATTGAATAAACGCACTCTCAAGAACCGCTATCCGATGCCTCGCATCAATGATTTATTCGATCAGCTCCATGGAGCTAAAGTTTTCTCACAACTTGATCTAGCCACTGGGTTCCACCAACTCAGAGTAGCAGAAGATAGTATTCATAAGACAGCTTTCCGTACCGAGAATGGATTCTATGAATGGTTGGTTATGCCATTTGGTTTGACCAACGCACCTGCTTATTTCGTCGACTTAATGAATAGAGTCTTTCGTGATGTCCTTAACAAGTTTGTTCTCGTCTTCATTGATGATATTCTCGTCTTCTCCAAAGATGAGAAAGAGCATGAGACACATCTTGCTTATGTTCTGGGAACTCTCCGAAATCATCAGCTTAAAGCCAAGTTTTCAAAATGCCACTTCTGGCAAGACGAAGTACGATTCCTTGGCCATATTGTTTCTGAAAACGGGATTTCGGTCGATCCAGGTAAGATCGCCGTAATCAATGTAAGCTCTATCCTATTCGTTAATTCTATTCGATCCATCTTATTCCTTTCTAATTTGAATATTTACCTACAGGATTGGGAGACTCCCAAAACTCCTACGGATATCCGTAGCTTCTTGGGACTAGCTGGTTATTATCGCAGATTCATTGAGCGCTTTGCCCCGGATTTCTGCCCCACTTACTGCTTTAACTCGAAAGGATGTCAAGTTTATTTGGAGTGAGAAGTGTGAATCAGCTTTTATTGAGTTGAAGCGTAAGTTAACTTCAGCCCCAGTTCTTGCGGTAATTGACGGGAGTGAAGGATTAGCTGTCTATACTGATGCTTGTCGAGAAGGTTTAGGTGCTGTCCTTATGCAAAATGGAAATGTTATTGCTTATGTTGGTCGTCAGTTGAAGGTTCATGAAGTAAACTATGCAACCCATGATTTAGAGCTTCTAGCAGTTGTATTTTCTTTGAAATTATGGAGGCACCATCTTCTGGGGACAAAATTTGAATTATTCACAGATCATAAGTCCTTGCGATATATTTTCTCTCAGAAGGACTTGAACCAGAGACAAGTCCGATGGCTCGAATTCTTAGCTGCGTATGATCTCGACATCAATTATACTCCCGGAAAAGCAAATGTGGTAGCTGATGCTTTGAGCCGTAGCAAAGCATTGTCATGTTGTAATCTTGTAGAAGGCATGCTATTTCAGCTTGTTATCTCCCCATCTCTTTTGGATCGCATTAAAGCTAAGCAATATGAGGACACCTTGCTCTATCGCATGAAGGAGTTAGTTCTTGGTAGAGTTGGAAATGCTGACAGTAAAGTGGGAGCACATATAGATGGTAATGGAGTTCTGAAGATTGACAACCGTATTTGTGTTCCTAATGTTGATGGATTGAGACAAGAAGTGCTTAGAGAGAACCATCAGTCATCACTTTCATTTCATCCGGATGTCACCAAGATGTATCGAAGTATGAAGCATTTATATTGGTGGAGTGGGATGAAGAGAGATATTTCCATATATGTCAGTAGATGCACCACTTGCCAGCAGGTCAAGGCCGATCACCTGAAGACGGCAGGATTACTTCAACCCCTAGAGATTCCGTGTTGGAAATGGGATCAAATTTCTATGGACTTCGTTGACGGATTACCAAGGAACAAAAAAGGGAACGAGAGTATATGGATGATTGTTGATAGGTTGACAAAATCTGCTCACTTTATTCCCGTTAAGACCACTCGTACTGCTTCGAGTTTGGCCGAGACTTATATGAGAGAGATTGTCAGACTTCATGGAGTTCCATCTAGTATTGTATGCGATAGAGATCCTTTATTCACTAGTAAATTCTGGAAGGCATTTCAGGACGTCTTGGGCACTAAACTAAATCTGAGCATGGCTTATCATCCTCAAACAGATGGCCAAACTGAGAGGGTAAATCAGATTTTGGAAGATCTGCTCCGAGCTTGCATTATTGATTTCGGTGGATCTTGGGAAGACCACCTCCATTTGGTTGAATTCACTTATAATAACAGCTATCAGGTAATCCAAAATTTTCAATTTGAGTAAGTAAAAATTTTAATTGAAATATAACTATCTTTATAATCAGGCGAGTATCGATATGGCACCGTTCGAAGCTTTATATGGATGGCCATGCAAATCGCCAGCTTGTTGGATTGAGCCTGGTGACCGATTAGTTCTTGGCCCGGATATGATTATGGAAGCCTCCGAGAAGGTCAATGAGATCAGAAGGAAGATGAAGACCGCACAGGATAGGCAGAAGAGCTATGCAGATAGGCGTAGAAGAGATTTAAATTTCCAGGTTGGGGATGAGGTATTTCTTAAAGTATCACCTTTAAAGAATGTTATTCGATTTGGTCGTAGAGGGAAGCTCGCTCCTAGATTTGTTGGATCATTCACTATCACTGAGAGGATTGGTACACTAGCCTACAGAGTTGCGCTGCCAGGGAAATTTGAGGGCGTGCACAACGTATTCCATGTTTCACATCTCCGGAAGGTTGTACACGATCCATCCATGACCATTCCTATTGCTCAGTTAGATGAGGTTGATATTGAGCCGGATTTGACTATAGAGAGGAGACCGCTTCGTATTGTTGATATGGATACGAAGCAGCTTAGAAGGAAGACTGTTAGCCTAGTCAAAGTCCAATGGAGTCCCGATGATCGTGATTGTACTTGGGAAACCAAGGAGAGTATCCGAGATTCTAATCCAGAATTGTTTGTTGAAGGTAAATTCCATTCTATATTCTTTTCTTTATTCGATAATCTATTCTATATCTATCGTACCTCTTTTATTGTTCTTCCACTCTTTCCTTTGTTCCTTTTCGGGGACGAAAAGTTTTGAGCGGGGGAGAATGTAACGACCCTGAAATTCAGACCCAGATTAAAAATTTTAAATCGCTTATTTGATGTAGAAATTCGAATTTTCACAAACGATTTCCGTTGCCAACCAAACTTCACATTTGGAATGCGTCTAGGTAGACATAGGCGTGCGCCAAATTTCGTTGAAAAATATTGAAGTAAATTACTCCCGTCGCATTTACATATCATTCAAATCTTATGTATAAAATTCCTATCGTCCGAATTCAAATATTTTCACGGTGTTGCATAAGAAAAATATTCTGAACTTGACGGCGTATTTCGTTTCGTCAAATTTCGCTTTTAGTTGCTAG
Organism: Allium cepa; assembly: GCA_030765085.1. NCBI lineage: Eukaryota > Viridiplantae > Streptophyta > Magnoliopsida > Asparagales > Amaryllidaceae > Allium > Allium cepa. The sequence continues at coordinate 724,524,278 of CM060935.1, read as the reverse complement.
TAAAATATGCACTCGGGAAAATGGTTAAATAAGAGTAAACACTTCTCAAACAGCGTCAAACCATCAATATTTTCATACAGTTGTGTTCGCCTCGACGCGCTGATCAAAACGGTATATTCATTTGTGTCAATCGGAGTTCGGCATTGCAAACGATAAATTGTAACGCAGCACAAACCGGTGCCCAACATTTCAACATTTTAAATTTTGGAGCCTTTCAGCTGACCTTGGGAACCCAAATAGCCCCCATTTTGAAAACATCATTGCATTAACTGTGCACTGAACCTCTGCCTACATTCTGCTTCATTAATTGCGTTGTTTCACTTCACGTGACAGCTCTGTCTTCCCTCCCTCTGTATAATTCTATTCTCTTTCTTTCCCCATATTCTTCCACTATTAATTTATACTCCCTAGTAAGCAAAGAGAACCCAACCCCTTCCTTCTTCTCTTCGCGTACGTTCTCCTTATATTTTATTTTTTTTCTCTCTTCTTATTTTATTTTTCCAACTCCACCACTTCCCTCTCCTTCCTCCCCACTGCAACCGTTTCTGCCTCGGCCTCTCCCCTCCGCCATGCCGCATGCCCCACACCATCAGCTCCGCCCCATCAGCCAACGTCCCTACACCGTCTTCTCCACCCAACCACGTCGACACAGCTGCCACCCAGACCCACGTCCCCTCAACCCGCCTCGGCCTCTCCCCTCCGTGCACACCCTACCCGCACGCGTCCACCACAACAGCGCCACCACCCCGGATCCACGCCCAACAGTTGACTCCAACTCTTCTGCCGACCCATGCAGCCCCACCACCGCCCACGCCGAACCCACGTCGCAGCTAGCCCTCCGACCCTTCGCCCTCCCCACGAGCACTGCTGCCACCACATTGTTCCACCCACACGCGGCCCACTGCCGTCCAGACAACCACGCCTCCATCGCTGCCCAGCTCCGTCGCCACTAACTCCATTCCCTCCTCTACAAAGCCGCCCCACTGCCCTACCCTACTCGGCCATCCGCAACCAACGACCAGCACGTCGCCCTCCACCCATTGCCGCGTCCAGCCTCTGCCATTACCCGCGTTTCCCACTGCCGGCCTCCACCCAGTTCGCACACGATCCACACGCCACCACACCCTGCGTTCGCCGCATGGTCAGCAGCAGCCAGCCCAAACTCGCCTAGGCTTGCCGCATCCACTTCATGCGTGTGCTGCCGCCCCTTCGCCTCGGCCTTCATGCCTTCCCCTGCTCACCACAGCCCCATCAATACCCTCCGCCGCAGACTCCACTCCGTGAAGTGACGAGTGCAGACCCATCCCCTATAACTGCTGTTTTATATATGATATATATACAGTTTTATATATATGATATATATATAGTTTGGTTTAATAAGAAAGGGAGGAAAGTTGTACAGGATACTTTGTTTATAGTTATAAGAGTTTGTTTTGCAAATAGTTTCTATGTATATATTCCACAAACAGTTTTGAATATAAATCTATTTGAATATATTAGTTTACAAGCCCGGATTCAAGATTTGTTGGGTTTATACGCTGTATATTTAGAAAAAAACTGTTTGTATTTTAAAAGCAGATTCATGTTATATTTATAGTTCTGCAAAGTTACGATTTTACATATATTTTAGTATATAAATAAGCATGGGTTATAGTATCTCATATGTTGTTTCACTTCCTTAACAGTTGTAGCTGATCCAGGATCTCAGTCCTAGGCGCTATCCGTCTTGTCGAAACCTATCGTGCATCGTCGTTTGGTATGGTTTACACATATATATTCGATTGATATATATCGCAATAAACAAATAGCTGAATTATTTAATTGTTTGAATTGCAGTTTGTGTCGTTTGCATCGTGCTTGTTCGTGCCTTTTATCTAGTCGTCCTTGTGCTTCGTCGTCTTCTCTAACCACGCAAGGTGAATATTTCATTCACGACTCAATCTATTATGCTATGATAATCAAGTGATAAATTGTTGTTTATGTTAATTTGGATGTTAAATTGATGATTGTTAGAATTGTTGAAGTTAGGATTGTAAATCACTATGCAAGTTAAAAATTTAATATTGTTAGTTCACGACAAACAAGTGTGACACTAAAATTTGTTATGTGATGATTGAATTTGGTTGTTAATATAAGTGAATTTGAATATGAAATTGAAATTGATATAGGATAGTCGACAAAATTTAAATTGGACTATATATGTTGAACCTGACCCCTTTAACTGTTAAATCAACCGTCGCGTAGAAATAGCATTAACTACACTTTGAACCATTGTATGTATGATTGATGTAGAAATGTGGTAATAGACACCAAGTGAAACCATAAGATAATAATCTTTAATCTACATGAAACGATAGTGTAGATTCTAGGAATAATTATATTAATTTGCATAAATAAAAAATGTAAGTTAATACGATTATTTCGGGATTATTTAATAAAATTGTTAAATTGTTATGTATGGTTGCTATTGCTTGTTTATTTACTTTGATACTATCCCAGTTATCACACTGCAAGTTCCCTTTGCTATGCTTGTTTTATATTGAATGATATTGGGTTGAAATGATAAATACCCATTTAAACAACTTGGCCTAGGATAGAAAATAAAAGTAAGAAACCTGATTGGTCAACAAAACCATTTTCGAAATTGAAATATATTTTAAATTAAGGAATGAACTTAACAATTTGTTTGAAAATTTAATAACGAACTTAGGGATTTTAGTTGTAATAAATTAACGGATTTAAATTGAAACGGATTAATAACTTACCAAATTGGATAAAATGAATTGAAAATTTAATTGAAATAAGATTTAGGAGCAAGTAAGTTTAGAATTTAATAAGTTAAAGATTTAAAGATTTGTTAGCTTTAGATTCAAATTTAGGCTTTAATTAAATAGATTTGAACTTGTTATAAGTTAAATTGAGATTTAGGAAATTTGATTTACTAATTTAATGAATTTAAATTAGGGATAATATAAATTTAAAATGATTTTAAATTTAACGAATTAATCAAATTAGGACATTGCAAATGGAAATAGACTTCTTTGATTAGAAATTTAATTGAATCGGTAAATAAAACAAATGGAGTTTTGAAAAGGGGAATTTAGTTAATAAAGTTGATTTAATCGAATTTATGATAACAATGGATATAAACATAAGGTGACATGAATAGAATTTGATTTAATAATTTAAACTAAGTTTAGCATTATATTAAATTCGTTGATTTTGAACTAAACTTAATAAGCGACTTTTAGACCTTATTAAATTGAACTTGAATACTTAATTTTATCGTTAACTCAAATGTTTGAACTTAAGATCGTATTTGGAAATATGTTTTAAAATATCGAAAATAAACTGAATCGTGAATTTGTCAAATTTTGGAAGTCAAATTTGCACCTTGACTTTTGGACTTTGATTTGTTAAAACGTAAATTTAACCGACCATCGGGTAATAAATACGTAGTTATTAAAGAGACCGGGATCAGAAATGGACATACTCTCTGTCGATACCGAAAACCACTTTAATAACTATTATGCGCGAAGTGTTGATCCAGAATGAAGTGGATGGTTTGGTGAACGTGTTGACTAAAGAAAGAGAACGATATTGGATTACCCCTGACATGACTAAAACAGGAGCCGCGCCGGGCCATTGAGGATCGCCACCTCTAGCGGACACACTTCTTCGATACCATATCTATTACTTTTGTGATTCGATTTGGGTGCACCCTTGATTTGGGAGTGTTGTTTCACGGTGTTGAGATAGTAGCTACTATGCTCAACATCAGTCCGGATCACGCAACTACTAGTATCCTAGTTGGTATTGCCTCATGTACCTTGTCATACTGATTATCCTATTCGCGACCACTACGTTTTGATTTGTACCTTGAGTATATGGATTGCCCTCTGGTGACTTCCGGTTTTGGGGAAACTACGGTCTTGTATATGCTTTTGGGAATATAAAATGTGTTAAGGGGAATTATGGTAACGCCTTAACGCTATTTTAATATTCTATTTTATTGATTAGACATTACCTACATACCGTATTCTATTGTATATATAGATAGTTTATCGGATCCTTAGAGATGCTATCTTATTCATCTTTGAGTTATGGACTTTATTTCCTGCACTTGATTATCCTGTATAAGATTTTGAGTCCTGACTCGAGTGTTTCTTTTTGTATATGCTCGGGTCAGTCTGAAGCTATCCAGTTTGCTGATCAAGGTTGGTTGAAGATGCTGAAGACTTAGCATTTATCTTTATCTGTCTATTTTGATGTCCGTGTCTGTTGGACATTTGTGTATTTCCTTGCAGTCACCTTTTGTAGACATTGTTGTACTTTATGTAGTAGCTTCATGAACTGCTATTATAACGATGTATTTCCGCTGCATTATTCTGTGACTGTTCTGTGACTGTGATGTTGTATTGATTCTCATTTACATTTATGTATTCATAATCCCATAATGATTCGTGTTTTGTATTATTTAAGTTGACATGTGAGGATTATTGTCAATTTAAATGGTCCAAATATACGGGTTGTTACAGTAGATATACCAATTACACTTCCGGACAGGTGGTATCGCGTAGCAGCTACTGCCGCCCACCTCGAGCCACACCCTAAAATCAAAAAGGGCCCAGTCAATCACAAAGTAATAGAATGGTATCGAAGGAGTGTGTTCGATAAAAGGTGCTACCTTCTTAGCCCGTCAATCGCTCTTGTTTTAGCCACCTTATGCCAACTCACGGGAGTCGGGTCCACGTATATACCTCAAAGAAGCGCCGCCGCCATCCTACTTCATTATGGAATCTCCACCGCGCACACGGTTGTTAAAGTGGTTTTCGGAGTTAGCGGAGTGTATAACAACTTCCGATTCCGGTCTCTTTAACAACCAAACGTTATTATAAAACCGCGGTCTCTTCAAAATAATTTATACTTTTAAAACTAGAATATAATATCCATTTCAAATCCATATAAATGAGATATCATTTCCGTTTAAAAACCCAGATCAATATGATATCATTTTCATAAAACCCAAATCAATATAATATCATTTTTTTATTTCAAATATATCCTTCTTCCCAACAATCATAGTACTTTCAAGGTTATAACACTTCGAAACCAAACATTTGAAATTATAACATTTTCAAATCATAATATTTTGAAATTCGTAACTTGGAAACATAACTTCCATCACCTAAATGGTTCAAGTATTAAAATACTTTATATAATAAATAGCTTCTTTAATTTCGCAAATCAATTCCAAAACAACTCGAATTCCAAAATTTTATATTTAAACCAAATCCCAAATCATAAATTTCACTGCAGTTCAGTTTCCAAATAAACTAATCCAAATTATATTGATTTCACAACCGATTGATCCACAACATAAACCCTTTCAAATTCAGTATATTTCAAGTCTTAAGTATTCAACAATTTCAAAACTAAGTTTGATAATTACAATTCAGCAATTCAATTTTCTATTATTTAGTTTTGAAATATTTTACTTAATAAATCCATTATAATTTAAATATAACCCAAATTTCAAATAACTGAATATTTCCTTAAAAATAATTATACTTAAAATATTCATTTAAATCACTCTAAACCAAAATCAAGTTATAAGAATCATACCCTTTAAAGCCTCAATTTTATTTGAATTTAAAATCAAATTTATTCGAGTATAATTCTTAAATAATTTAATTCAAACCAATTTCATATTTATCTTCCAACCTTAATTTTATTTAAGTCATTATAAACTCTATATACATTATAACTTAAACAGATACTTAACCATATTATATAAAACAATCAAACTTTATTATTTGGCTTATTTTATATTTCCAAACAAATTTAAACATAGCTGAAAATCAATAATAAAATAACATTTATATATCTTCTGAAATCAACATTTATATGACCCATATATTTCTTCACATAATTATAGAAATCATTTCAAAATATTTTTATATATAGACCGCGGTGTCTGTATATAATTTTCTATCATATGGTCAAGTGATACGGATATTTATCATTTCAATCCGTAATTTAAAACATAAATACGGTTATATATCATTTCAAACCGCAATCCCGAATGAAATAAAAATCCATAACAACTTGCAGTTTATAACAATATAAAATACAACATCCATTCATCCAATATCAATCATCAAACATTTATCACAATCATCATCCAATTCAATCAATAACATCAATATATAACAGAAAATAAATAACAGACATTTACTGGCTGTTTATATTCAATAGTAAATTAAATAACAATTTAATTCAATAAATTCAATTTAACTGGAATGATGATTAAAAATATGCCAAACAATCATAAATAAATTTCTAATCACATCATAAATCAATTTAACAAAATAATAAATTTTAGAAGCTGTGAGTGGGTTAAAACACTCACCTTTTGAAGTTAAATTGAATTTAAATCCAATTTAAACCCAAAATTTGAACAGTCTCAGAATCCGTCCAAACCCGTTTCATAATGTTCGGTATTTTAAAACGATCCTGCGGAGAAAACCGCGCATGAATTGGACCTCGTACGCACAAGATATTGATATTAGAAGTTTTGAAATCACCATTTAAATAAAATAAAAAAATAATTTAATACGTACACGTCGCATACACTACCGCGTGTCCACGTGAGCATCACGATCCTGGCACGAGCCCTAGCACACGATTCTCGTACGAACCCAGGTCGCCGCCACCACGTCTTGAAATTTCCCGACCGCCTAGTGCACTGCCGTGATGATCAAACATCGCCTTCGAGTCCCCCTCACCAAACCAACCTCAACCCTCAGTCGCGACACCTCCAGCAAGCCCCAAATTCCGACCGACGCCGCACGAAGTATTCGCCAATCATGGCAAATTGAGGATTTTGAAAATTTGGCTTTGAATTTTATATGGAGTTCCAATTTAGGATTTAGGGTTCGATCTGCCATTGAAGAGGAGAAGCAAATAGAATTGTACGTATAGAAATGAATAAGAGATAGGCTAGGATTTATAATAAGGTATATATAGGTAGGTCAGAAATAGAGATGAATTGACACGATCGGTTATGACCGTTGAACGATAAATGGCCCGAAAGCCCATTCTGACCCCAGAACGAAATTAGGTCAACCCATATATCGAAATAGATGTTTTAAAATATTTTAATTGCAATGGAACAGGTTTCAGGTCCAAATTCCAACGTATGAAGAAGTTATTCTAAAATTAAGTTATTTCAAATTCATTTCAATTGATTTCATTTAATCGATTTCTAGGCGTTTCGAGCCCGTACGATCAAACGACAAGTCCGATCGGCACGAAACTTAAAATCCTACAATAATTCACCGTTACGGATCCGACGAAATTGGTCTCGTCAAAATCCAAGTCAGTGGCCAAACTGGCATTTTCACATTAATTAAATAAAATAAATAATTACTTAATTAAATCAAATTTTCAATTTCAATTCTAAAATTGATAATTTGTCATTTTTAAATTTCTTAATCATTCATACTAATTTAAACAAATTTAGATGTCAATTAAAAATTGATTAATTCCTCAATTTCAGTGTTTAATTTCAATTTCATTAAATTCAGAAATTTATATATTTAAAATTCCAAAATCCATTTATTAAATTTTTAAACCTTTTTATTTATGTCTTTTATCATAGTAAGGATATAACTAACATTGGTTTACATCTTAGTACAATAATATTTTCCCATTTCATCTTAATTTCCATTTACGTAATATTTGATTATTAATTCATTTAATTGTAATTAATCTAATTATTATGATTTAAATTCCAATGAATTAATAGATCTTGATTTCCATTCCTTTTATTCAACCAATTGTCATATTATGAATAAAGTAAATGTTATTTTCCATTACTAAATAAATTTACATTAACAAAATATTTAATTTAGATTTATTGCAATTTTTACCAAATCAAATTAACAGGCTAAATAAATAGGTAACATAATATATTTGTTACCATTTTCTTTCAATCACACTTATATGTTATTATTCCCAAACAATTGTTACAATTGTTACAATTGTTTACATACACAAATTTCATTCAATCATCATTAACATATATTATTTCATTATTAAATTACAAATTTTTATTTCTTTCACTATTAAATAACAAAATTTAATTAAATTAATAATTTAAATTATCAGAAATTTATGGGTCGTTACACCAATCATTCGCCATTATGTGATGTAGAATTTAGAAATTTATTGTAAAAAAATCATATATAATTTAGTAATTAATAAGATCATATATAATATTATTTAATCACAAAAAAATTATCTTTTCATTCAGCCACGAGTTTAATACCAGCAAGCATACAGAATATTTTTTAGTACACACACAGATGCACCAATATATTCAACCATCTAATATGTGACACAACATCGATATACTAGGTTTGTAATATAATCTAACAACTTATAATATGATGCAATAACTCAGTATAATATTAAATGAATTAAAAGACAAGATGAATACCTTTCACTAAAGCCTAGGGTTCACGTTGAGGCATTGAAATGATCTCCTTGAATCTTATCACAATCAAAATGGTGCTAGCTTCGAATTGCTGACCACCGACTATTGCATAGCTTTGATTTATTTTATTTCATGACTGCAATATCGGAGGAGGGATGGGTATGGTTTCGGGAAAAAAAGGTAACAACAGGGGCTCAAAAAATTATTTTATAATGAAGGTTATGCTCCTTATGTAGATGAAACAGCCAGAATTTTTGACCCTTGAAAATCGACACTAATACGTCCATTGTATTACATGCCTAGAAATCGAATGTCAAAAAAGCCGAATGTTAGGAAAAGAAGAAGAAAGAAGAAGAGAAGAAGAGAAGGAGAGAAAAGAACTATAAAAAACAACACAAAATCTTATAATCGCAGCAGAACAACATATAATATAATATCAATGATCTTTACAAAAGAGAAACCATTATATACATACATCCATCATAGTACATCAATGAATCACAATCATCAGTCTGGACAGTTATAACACCTCACGCTCACAAATGCTGACGATTTCAACAACGAAGCGGTAGAAAATAACTATATACGTGAATATGACTTAAAGACCTCCAATGCATCCAAAGCAATATGTAAATATGTTCGATCTGACCCGAGCATTATAATAAAATAACACCTGAGTCAGTCTAAAAGACAAGCGCGAGAAAACACAGCCAACTGGATTTTTAAGTTATAGAAACTTTTCAAATCAAAAGTATCTAGTAAGACTACGCCACATGTAAACACGGACGAATTTTCACCTTACGATAACCATTTTTTATCGAAAATCCTCTAATATTATAATAATGTCTAAGTGCGAAAGTAATAATAATCAAGTAGCTGTGATGCTTATGAGTGCACCTCACAACGGTATTAGGTATATAATTAAAAACTGATAAGGCACGTTCACTAATTGTATAGGATTCCATGAAGGTGGCGACTTTGAGAAACGGTCCTCCTACATAAGGATTAGAGATATCCTTGCGAAGTAGCATATGTCCTTAGTGAACTTTCATAGGAAAAGCATAGCTGTTCTCGCTAAGACCGAGTGCATCACCCCATGCATGCATAACAGCCGTAAGTAATGTCTAGGTAGATCCAGCTACACCCAATGGGTTTGCAACCCTAATGGCCATGCTTCATATCTCTGGTTTTAATCATTACCACTGATGAGGCTAAGTCCGACGTTCAAGCTCACGCACTACCATCAAAATAGACCACTTAATTCCATATGGATTTCCATGCTCTAACGGGTCTCGGAACCACACATGAATTCCAACATCTCAATGTATCACGAAACTTCTCCATAGAACTGTATATGGTTTTGGAGCGGTCACGGTTTTCAAGTCATCTCATACGGGTACACTCTTCCGCTTCCTTGGCGCTCCAAAAACTAATCGTTGATTTTTCGAAATGCTCAACGCTGGTTCTTAAAAAATAATTAGCTAATACATAAGAACAAGGATCACCCCCTAACTGTTTAAGTGGGAAGATCTCCTCATTTTTGTCCTAGAGGAACAAAACGAGTTTAAACATACAATATAACATCATCGATGGTCATTATGCAATATAATTCCAATGTTTCTCCTAGATATTTTCAAAGTTAAAATCCTTTAGTGTTAAGTAGGAAATATTTCTGTACCACTAAAATTAAGAATGATTACATATTTGGGCAAACATTTGATAATCGGTTATTTAACTATGAAATAAACAAGCATTCAAAATCAGGGATTTATTTCAAAGGGGAAAACCAACATTGGTAAAGCATATAAGCAATCACTAGCCTCCTTTAATAAATCAATCATTAATCAAAATCTCTTTTTAAATTACTCGTATAAAAATACTTTTATAAAGGTATATCCACAAATCCCTATATTTCAGTACTTAGAAAATATTCATATACTTATGTCAAAGATATAAGTATATTCACACACATTTCACCTCACAACTTAGAAAATGCACTCATATACTTATCTCAATTGTATAAGTATATTTACAAAATCGAGAAAGATTTTCTTTTCATCGATTCTATAACAATTTGCAAACTCTTTATAATTTTATAAACCATTTTATAATCTTCGAAAATCATTTATAATCTCTTTTATAAAAATTCAATCGCCTATAAATTCTTTTTTTACATTTCTAAAATCAGTTGTAAATCCTTTATAAATCCATAAAACTGTCCGCAAAACTCTTCTTGTAAGTTCATATATTCATTTCTAAATTCTCTTATAAATATCTAAAATCATTTACAAATTCTTTTCATCTTATAAATATTTTCCTTTTAAATCTCCACATCATCCTAATAATTTTCCTTTTAAACCTAAATCTTGTTTGGTAAAAATTCAACGTATAAATCTCGAACAATTACAAATAAAAATAAGCATTTACTTCAATCCCTGCTATATAATAGTTATATAGAGCAAACCTTATAAATAAATAAATAAATAAATATTTACTAACCTTAAAACATCTTTAAATAATAATTAATAATTTCAAAGACATTATTAATAAAAACTCTAATAATTAATGTCCAGTCTTATTATAAATAATAATTAATTTCCAAAACAGTATTAATAAATCATTATTATTAACTTAAAATCATATAAATTTCTTTAATAAATAACTTTCAAAATATTAAACATATTGTTTAATAACCTTAAAACAATATTAATCATAAATAAATAACTTTAAAATAATATTAATTATAAATAAATAAACAAGTAGTTAAAAAGGTTGAAATAAAATATGAATTGAATTCTTTAAAACAAAATATTTTCGAAACCCAATTCCAATTTTAAGATCATTTTCCGTGTCAAACCCCATTTTCAAATGGCAATTTATAGTACTTTTAGAAAACTAATTTGAGGCCAACAACTGACAACGTAAAACCAATGTCAATATTGATTTTATATCACTACTTGGTTTGAGTTGAAAACATAACAATGTCATAACCCATAGATTTAATAAATAGATTTGATAACCATCATACAACAAGAATATTACTAAAAACATTTCAATAAAGGCGAGGAATCCCGTTGGATCACTCCAACCTTCCTCCGCATCACAGTTTATGTATATCAACACACCACACAAATACATATACATACACAAACACACACACACACACACACACACACACATATTACATAAATAAAATCAACAGTGGTGAAGAATCCAGCTAGATCCCTCTAACCCATCCTTCTATATCACAAATAATATATAATTATATAATATGGGTCATTCGCTACTAGGCGGGTATATATAAAAGGTCATCCGCTATAGGGGCGGAAACAAATCCAAACCAATTGGTAAAATGGTAGATCATCCAATCAACAATTTATATCAACTATATAACATTTTTGGTTAACCAAAAAGGTGATTAACTCACCATTATTTCAATTGTCGTCAAGGCGTTCCGATTTGGAATAAAAATTGAATGACATTCGATTTTAGCCTAAATTTCAACTGTCTCCAAATTCGTCCAAACTAGTTCATTGTGAAGCTTCCATCATTATGGGTGCAACGCAAAAAATCTTGTCTCGATTTGACCACGTATGGGCAAGATATTGATTTTATAAGTTATCGATTACTTTGTATTCATTAATAATTTAATTTACTATTAATTACAACTTTACCCCTATATCTTCTTCTTAATCAAGATTTCCTCCTTGTACACGCACCAAGAATCCTCCATCACCGTGCGTCTTCCTCCATTGACATGTTGCACCACAACTATAATCGCAAATCCGATGACACCACTGACTCCCTCTGCTAGAACTCGATGCACCCATCCCCCTAACACCTCCCATTAACCTTCCTATCAAAACACGATAGCCACCCCCACCTACACCGTATAGGTGTAAACCTCCTTCCTAATGAACTGCGACTTTCCATCCTTAATGCTAAGGTGCTACACATCCTCCGACCCCAATTCCGGGCTTCGTTCGAGCCAATCCTTCCTCAATTACAAGCAAATGTCAACCCTGGTTCTAAAACCAAACCCATGGCCAAATGTCTGCCTCCAAAAATGAAGCCTTTCCTTCTATACTCATACCAATGTGAAGAACTTGCCAAAGGCCACTTAAAGATCGGAGTTCGTGATTTTAGTTTTGAATTGGGTTTGATTTTATTTTTTGAAAATGAAGATTTTAACTAATTAATTTTTTTTACCGAAATGAATGTAAGAAGGGGAACGGAGGGAAACTGAAACGATGGTGTAAAGTTATAAATATGTGAGGATATGGGAAAGTATAGCTATGGTATGGCCTTGATATGGTGATATAAAGTGTATATATATTATTTAAATTTAAATTATCAAGCTATAAAACGTCCGAAAATCTCAATCTCCGAAGGAGACGCACCGCCTGGCATTGTATATGTAATACCCCTATTCTGAACACGCCGGAACTAGTCTCGAGGCCTAATTCAGTTATACATAGAAGATAGCTTTTCAAACCTAATTATTTTATATATAAATTTCAAAAATTAATTTATATACATTTCGAACTCGCACGACCAAACGCTGCGTCCCATTTCTACAAAAATCATCAGCATACAATAACTCATTGTTACGGATCCAATGACTCCGATCTCATTGAAATCCGAGACAGTGCCCCGGAATATTTTTATACTTTAATTAAAACTAATTATTATATAAACAAAATTAACCACTTTTAAATCTAAATTAAAAGTTTAATATTTTCATACTTATCCAAACAGAATTAAATAAACTTTGAAATCATTCCTATCCAAATTAAATCCAAGATTCAATTATTTAAACAATACTAAATATTAAATTTAACAATTGAATTGTCAAATAAATCTCTATATTTGAAATTTAAGCTATTTAACTTATGAAACTAATATTTCAATATTTAAAATTAATTAAATATTTCAATTTCAAATGACTTAAATTCTAAGTCGTTACATTCTTTCCCCTAAAAGAATTTCATCCTCGAAATTACCAAGTAAGAAAAATGCCCGGGCCATTGCTTTTAAAAATAATTAGTTGAAATAGATTTCCAAATTACTTTAAGTCCTTAACTTTATTCATAGTTACTAACTGATACCATTCCAGGTTATAACATGAACATCAAATTTTAGTTATCAAAAATTTCTTCAAAAAAACCTCAAAAATTTTCTGACTCTTAGGTTTATGGAAAATTTCAACATCGTCTTCTTTGCACGACTGGATGGAACCACTACAATTCGCCACTACGGGCCTAACCCAACAAAAGAAAACAAAATCCAAGTTGCTCAATCATAATATCTTCAAACCAAACAACAATATAAACATGTACCTTTAAGTTGGGCAACTAGATTTTACTTATAAAATCAAGGGCACCAAACTAGCTCTTGCTTTTATAAACATGCATCTTATTTACCAATGATATCCAATCGAATAGTTCATAATCATATTATTTCGTATTTTCAGTCATCAACATTTGCATTATTAAAGTCCGAACGATGTACATATATCATCCGTACACAAAACCATGCCCGATTGCACGCTCGGTCATACAATCTCACTTCCAAACTAGCATCGCTCACACGACCACTCTAGTGAAGACTCTGATCTGGTTCCTTGATAAGAAATCGTTATTCTCTTTTCATAGTCATATGCTATGATTGAGAACTTTAAAATCAATCAAAAATTCCTATCTAGTGTTTGCCACTGAGAATCGAGTGAAAAATTCTAACTCGAACTGATGTGTACCATATCGAAATCATGTACTCGAATCTAGATCACACCGTTATACGAATAAGATAATACACATACAACTTATATTTTTTTTTCAATTGATATCTTATATATACCAAATTCTTTTATTCACATTCATTTATTCCTTAGTATTTTTCTTTCAATACTAATATCACTTAAGAGCCATTCCATTAAATTTTACTTAAGTTTATTATATACATTTTACACAACACTTCTCACGTTTATTTTCACTTCAGAACTTAAGTCCATATTCGAGTTATATCAAAGTCAATCCTATTTGACTAATTTCATTAATTCGCTTCAAATCACATCAATTTTATTTCCAAAAATTATTTCATTTAAACTTAAGTTAAATTTCATTTCAAATTCGCTTTTCTCAACATTCATATTCAAAAAATTTAAAACTTTGTTTTAACTTACTAATCCCAACAATTTATAAGTTACAAACCTTATTTTATCATATTTTCATAAAATACTTAAATGAAATTTTTCTGAGTTCAAAGATCTTTTTCTTACTTCAAATTATTTTGAAATAATACAATAAGTGATTGCTTTGTATTTCAAATCATACTTTTGAAATTCAAAATCAAAACTAATTTTACTAAAACAAAACTCCAATGCAGCAATGCCTCCCTTGGAAACTCGAAAATGGATATTTATGATTATGCAGTTATCATCGAAATAATTTTCCATCGACCTAAGTGAGTTTAGTGCTTTCTATTTCCTTTAAACCCTTTCAAAAAGTTTCTTGGCAAAAAAATTCAAAATAATACCATTATTATTTTTTTAAAATTTTGAAAATAATTTCCAAAATCATGGAATTTGAAATTCTTAAATTCTCAACTTTTAAATCCTTTTTGTTCACAAATTATATTTATAATATACATATGAAATTTCATTTCCTTTCCATTTATAAATCATATATTAATATAATCTCACTTTGGTTATATAATTTCATTTCTTAATTGTTAACCATAATAATAATAACAATAATAATTTTTGAAAAATTATTTCTTTATATATAAAATATAATTAAGGTAAAATTATTTCATTTAGCCAATTTCAAAACAATACTATGTCGAACTGCTCTTTTCAAGTGTTTAGAGACCCCTATCAATCATGTTAATTACTCGTATTGACCAAAATCCATTAGTCACTTAACTAACCAATCAACACAATATAAAACAATTATTTTATCACTAATAAATACGCGCTAATATATATATATGTATGTATGTATATGTATGTATGTATATATGTGTATATATATATATATATTCAAACTCATAATAAGGCATTTCATTACCTTATCTCTTAATGTGTTGCCCCATCAAAGCCAAGGTTGTCGCTTAACCTTGCGTCTGATACCATGTATGACAGCAGAAATTTTCGACCTTCGAAAATTGACACTAATACGTCCGTTGTGTTGTGTGTTGAGAAATCGAATACTGAAAAACTCAAATGTTAGGAAAAAAAGAAGAAAGAAGAAGAGAAGAGAAGAAGGAGAGAAAAGAACTAAAAAGACAACGCAGAATCTCATAATCGCGACGGAACAACATATAATATCAATGATCTTTACAAAAGAGAAACTGTTATGTACATAGATCCATCGGAATACAATAATGAATCACAATTATCAGCCTAGACAGTTATAACAACGTGCCCTTTCAAATGCTGATGATTTCAACAACAAAGCAACGGAAAATAACCATATCCATGAATATGACTTAAAGACCTCTAATTCGTTTTCTAAGCTCCGACCCATCTAAAGCAATCTGTAAATATGTTCGGGCTGACCTGAGCATTATAATAAAATAACACCCGAGTTAGTCTGGAAAACTAACATGAGAAAACACACCGAACTGGGTTTTTAAGTTATAGAAACCTTTGAAATCAAAAGTATCTTGTAAGACCATGTCACACATAAACACGGACAAGTTTTTACCATACGATAACATTTTTATAGAAATTCCTCTGATATTGTAATAATGTCTAAGGTTGAAAGTAATAATAATCAAGTAGCTATGATGCTCGTAAGCGGACATCACAGCAATACTAGGTTTATAATTAAAAACAAATAAGGCACGTTCGCTAATTGTATAGGATTCCATGGAGGTGCCTTTAGTACTTCGAGAAACAGTCCTCATGTCACAAGGATCAGAGGTATCCCTCTTAAGAAGCATACATCCCCAGTGATGTACTATAGAAAAAAATAGCTGGTCTCTCTAAGACCGAGTGCATTGCCACATGCATGCATAATAACTGTAAGTAATGTCTAGGTGGAGCCGACTACGCCCTATGGGTTTTTCAACTTTACTGTCCATGCTTCCTATAACTAGTTTGTTCATTACCGTCGATGAGGCAGTGTCCAACATTTCAGCTCATGCACTGCCATCAAAAAAGATCATGGAATCCCACATGGATTTCCATACCCCAACGGGTCTCGGAACCACACATGAATACCAACATCTCAATATATCACGAAACTCCTCCATAGAACCATATATGGTTTCGAAATGGTCACAGTTTTCGAGTCATCTCTTACGAGTACATTCTTCCGCTTCCCTGGCGCTCCAAAAACCAATTGTCGATTTTTCAGAATGCTCAATACCGGTTCTTTGGGAAATAATCAAACAATACATAAGAACGGGGATCACCCCTTAACCATTTAAGTGGACGGATCTCTTCATCATTCATCCTAGAAGAACAAAATGAGTTTATACGTACAGTATAGCACCATCGATGGCAACTGTACCATACAATTCCCATGTTTCTCCTAGATATTTCAGAGTTAAAATCCTTCTGTGCTAAGTAGGAAATATTTCCATACCACTATATAAATAAGGATTGCATATTTAGGCCAAGATTTGACAGTTGATTATTTAACTTTCAAATAAACAAGCATTTAGAATCAGGGATTTATTTCAAAGGGGAAAACCAACATTGGTTAAGCACATAAGTAATCACTTGCCTCCTTTAATAAATCTACCATTCATTAAAATTACTTTGTAAATTACATGTATAAAAATACTTTTATAAAGGTATGTCCACAAATCTCTATATTTCAATACATAGAAAATATTCATATACTTATCTCAAAGGTATAGGTTTATTCATATACGTTTCATCTTGCAACTTAAAAATTGTACTCATATACTTATCTTAATGGTATATGTATATTTACAAAATTAAGAAAGATTTTTTTTATTCGATTCTGCAATCATTTATAAACTCCTTATAATTTTCTAAACCATTTATAAATCACTTTATAATCTCTGGAATTATTTATAATCTCTTTTATAAAATTCAATCACTTTTAAATTCTTTTTGTACATTTCTAAAATCATTTATAAATCCTTTATAAATCCATAAAACTATCTGCAAAACTCTTCTTATAAGTTCATAAACTCATTTCTAAAAATCTTTTATAAATATCTAAAATCATTTACAAACTCTTTTCATCTTGTAAATAATGTCCTTTTAAGTCACTACATCATCCTAGAAACTTCCCCTTTAAACCTTATTTGATAAAAACTCTAGGTATAAATCTCGAACACTTATAAATAAAAATAATCATTTACTTCCATCCCTATTATATAATATTTATAAATAATAAACCTTATAAATAAATATTTACTAACATTAAAACATCTTAAAATAATAATTAATAATTTCAAAGATGCTACTAATGAAACTCTAATAATTAATTTCCAATCTTGTTATAAATAATAAAAATTAATTTCCAAAACAGTATTAATAAATCATTATTAACTTCAAATCATATAAATTTCTTTAATAAATAACTTTCAAAATATTAAAAATATTATTAAATAACCTTAAAACAATATTAATCATAAATAAATAACTTTAAAATAATATTAATTATAAATAAATAATTTTAAAACAATATTAATTATGAACAAATAATTTTAAAAAAATAAATAAATAAGTTGAAATAAAATAGAAATCTGAATTTTTAAAATAAAATATAAACCCAAATCCAGTTTTAAAATCATTTCCCATGTCAAAACCCATTTCCGACTCAAATGACAATTTAAAGTATTTTTAGAATACTAATTTGAGGCCAATAGCTGACAACACTTAACTAATGTCGATACTGATTTTCTATCACTACATCGTTTGAGTTGAACATATAATAATGTATAACCCATATATTTAACAAACAGATTTGATAACCATCATACAATAAGAATATAACTGAAAACATTCCAATAAAGGTGAAGAATCCCGTTGGATCCCTCCCCTGTCCGCCTTGCATCATAGTTATATATATCAGCACACACGCACGCATGTGCCACACATGCATGCGCGCGCGCGCACACACGCACACACACACACACACAGATATATATATATATAATCAACAATGGCGAGGAATCCTGTTGGATCCCTCCAACTTGTCGTTGTGCATCACAATAACATATAATTATATAATATGGGTCCTTTGCTACGAGGTGGATATATATAAAAGGTCATCCGCCAAGGGCGGGAACAAATCCAAACCAATTGATAAAATGGTAAATCATCTAATTATCCAATCAATAATTTATATCAACAGTATAACATTTTTGGTTAACTAAAAAGGTGAGATTAACTCACCATTATTTCAATTGTCGCTGAGGCATTCTGATTTGGAACTAAAATCGAACGACATTCGATTTTACCCCAAATTTCAACCATCTCCAAATTTATCCAAACTAGTTTCATTGTGAAGCTTCCGTCATTACAGGCGCAATGCAAAATGTCTCATCTTGATTGGACCTCGTATGGACAAGATATTGCTTTTATAAGTTATCGGTTATTTTGTGTTCATTAGTAACTTAATTTACTATTTAACAGCAACTTTACCCCAATATCTTCTTCCCAATCAAGATTTCCTCCCTATACATGCACCAAAAACCTGCCATCACCGTGCACCTTCCTTCTATGACACGCAACACCATAAGTCTAATCGAAAATCCGACGACACCAGTGACTCCCACTTCCCAAACTCGATGCACCCATCCCCCTAACACCTTCACTCGGCTTCCTTGTCAAAATGCGATAGCCACCACCTTCCATGTCCGTATAGGTGTCGGCCTCCCTCCCAATGAACTGCGACTTCCCATCATCGGTGCTAAGGTGCTACACTCCCACACGACCCCCATTTCAAGCTTAGTTCAAGCCAATTCTTCCTCAATTACAAGAAAATGTTAACCCTGGTTCTGAACCTAAATCCATGGCCAACTATCAGCCTCCAAAAATGAAGCTGCGTCTTTTGTACTCATACCCAAGTGAAGAACTTGCCAAAGGCCACTCAAAGATCAGAGTTCGTGATTTTTAGTTTGGAATTGGGCTTGATTTTAATTTTTGAAAATGAAGATTTTAATTATTATTTTTTGACTGGAATGAACGTAAAAAGTGGAATGGAGGGAAACAGAAATGATGGAGTATGGTTTTAAAAACGTAGGGGTATGGGCAAGTATAGCTATGGTATGGCCTTGATATGGTGATAAAAGAGAGTGTGTGTGTGTGTGTGTCTATATTATGTATGTATAAATATTATTTATATTTTAATTATCAAGCAATACAACGTCCAAAAATCTTAAACCCTGAACGTGACATGTTGTGTGGCATTCTATATGTAGTAACCCTATTCTGAACAAACTAGAACTAGTTTTGATGTCTAATTCGATCATATACAGAAGATAGCTTTTCAAACCCAATTATATTGTATATAAATTTCAGAAATTAATTTATATACGTTTCAAACTCACACAACCAAATGATGCATCCGATTTCGACAAAAATCGTCAGCATACAATAACTTACTATTATGGATCAAATGGTACTGATTTCGTTAAAATCCGGGATAGTCCCCCGAAAGGCTATTTTTACACGTTAATTAAAACGAATTATTATAAAATCCAAATTAACCACTTTTAAATTTAAAATAAAAGTTTACTGTTTTCACATTTATCCAAACAGAATTTGAATAAGCTTTGAAATCATTTATATCCAAACTAAATCCAATATTCAATTATTTAAACAATCCCAAATATTAAATTCAATAATTTAATTTTCAAATAAATCGCTATATTTGAAATTTAAGCAATTTAACTTGTAAAACTAATATTTCAATATTCAAAATTTAATTAAATATTTCAATTTTAAATGACTATATTCTGGATCGTTACAACAAAGGAGAGACTAGAGAGAAAATGTAGGATCTAGATCCTTATCTTTTGTACTCAATCTCTATTTTTTAACACATAAAAACCACCCCCAATGCCATCATATAGCCAACCATACCATGATCAAATCATGGCCTAAAAAGTCATGCACCATATAGGCTTCAAATCCGCTTGAAGTCCGAATTTTATTTATTTTATTTAAATTTAATTTAAACGTGTATCGATATTGTATATCAATTGATATATTTATAACCACTATAAACATAATTCTCAATATTGTTAAAAATTTATATAGAACCCTTATAATTAATATTTATGGATATTAATTAATTTAACTAATTTATAACAGTTATAAATTATTGAAATCATGTAGTCAAAGGATTGTTCAACGTTTTGGTTGTATGACTCTTTGGTGTAAAATTGGTCGGCGATTAATATCAAATATTTTGAATATTAATGTACGCACATCACTTAGTAGGCAGTGTGACATTTTGGCCAAATTTATCACTTACTTGGTTTTGGTAAAGTCCAATTTTACTTTGTTAAGCATTATCTGGTAGTGACGATTATTTACGCCAATTATCTTCGTCAAAACCATATCACTTTGAACTTATGGAATTTGATAATGGTCAAATTCCAATATCGTTCATACTCAACTACATAATCAGAACACAAACTCCTTGGTTTAATAATAATAACTATTGTTAATCGAACTACTCTTGATAGGTATTTTGAATTTGAGTTGACTTTACTTGATTGTGATATTAACGTCCTATAACCGAAGTGAGAATCCTCTCTTGAATAGTTTTTCACTTCCAACACTTCCACTCGACCCAACTATAGTCACTCGATGGACGTCGTGCCATGATTTAACCGTAATCAAAGCAGAGCTTTCATATTAAAGATCGATAATATTCTCAAGTTAAGAAAACTATGTAAATAGCCATGTTGATATTTCTTTTAGACCTTAGTTATATTAACCATCATAAAACTATCGAGTGAGTCATTCCATAGCTATACAATAGCTATCAGTACGTAATACTTTCGTGCCCCTAACAGTCATGAGTAATGCACTATTTAAATAAGTTTATTATAAATTGTGATACAATACTCATGCTTATAACTATTTGTAATTACTATCACAAACACATCATTCATGGATTTTTGTTAAATATGCTTTAATTAAACGTTTAATTATTTATAGCATGTTATAACAAATATATAAAAGGAAAAAAACACCTTTATTACAAACGAGAATTGATTACAGAGTTAATTAATTTACAATAAATTACAGAATTACCCTCAGGGCATGCCAAAAACTCTATTAATCTCTCGCTTGCACTTGATGCCAATTATAGAATCTTAGCACCTTCCCTTCAATCAGTTTCTTGAGAGCCTACCGAGTTGGGTCCTTAGTAAATGGATTTGCTATGTTGTCCTTGGTATCTACCCTTTGTATCACAACCTCTTTATTTTCAACTAATGAGGTGGAACTTCCAAAGAATTTGTCATGACTTATTATGTGCTCTGGGCTCCTTAGTAATCTGTATCACCGCATTATTATCATAAAAAAAGGCCATAAGATCTCAATATTGAGAATCACTATGAGCTCATTCAAAAACTTGGGCATTTGGACTACCACATTAGCTGCTTCGTTTAGCACAATATACTCGGCCTTCATCGTCTAGCAGCAACCATTTCTTGTTTGGAACTTTTTCAACTGATGTTAAGCCGTTAAGAGTAAAGGCATAACCAAACACCGACTTACTGTCATCAATATCACTTTAAAAGTTTGCATCTGTATAACCCTTCATAAGGAGGTATCCATTCCCATAAATGGGGAATAAGTCCCAAGTATTTCTTAAATACTTTATTATAGGTTTTACTACCATCCAATGCTTTTCTCTAGGATTAGAGCATATTGACTCACGCATTCTGATGTATATGTCACATCCGGTCTAGTACATAGTGTGGTGTACATTATAGATCATATGGCTGAAGTATAGGAATCATCTTCATATGCTCTTTCTCGTCATTAGGATGAGGAGCGTTCTTCTTAAAAAAGATGATTCTAAACTGCAATGGGACATTTCCACACTTGGAATTTTCTATACTAAACCTTTTGAGTAGTGTATCTATGTATAGGGAGTGGAACAATCCTAACAACCTCTTAGATCTATCTCAATAGATGTTTAAACCTAGTAGGCTGATTCTCCCAAATCTTCTATTGAAAATTCCTTGAAAAGTTATGCTTTCACTGATTGCAACAAAGAAATGTCATTACCAATTAACGGAAGACCATTGACAAATATCACTAAGAATGTGATAGCATTGCCCGATTCATTTCTGTATATGCATGCTTCCTTTGTGTTCTCATAAAAACCAAACTATTTGATTATCTTATCAAAACATTTATTCCTACTTCTTAAAGCTTGTTTAAGTCCATAAATGGATTCAACAACTTGCAAGCATATCCCTCACCCCCATTGACTATAAAATCTTCGGACTGCGATATATAGATGGCTTCTTCTAACTCGCCATATAGAAATGCCCTCTTTACATCCATTTGCCATGTTTTGTAGTCATACAATGCAGCAGTGGCTAACGTAATCTATAACGACATTGAATTTCACTGCTTTGATTTGCGAATATTTGATTAATTTCAATTATTCACAGTGTATGTTTTGTAATGAAAATAAAACTCTTCTTAATAATAAATAAGGATGGTGAAATATTTTTTAAAGTATATATACAAAAATATTTAGTTTGAAGAAAAATCGAAACTGTGACTGGAATTTGTTTTTCAAATTTTCAACTTTTCGTCAAATAAAAATATTAGGAAATGTTTTAAACTCTTTATATTGATCAAACATGTACATTTTTGAATAATTTAGGCTTGTATAATGTATAAATGCATGTGTATACATTTAGGTATATAAATTTAAATATATAATTAAGAAAAAAGGATATAATGTCACATAAAGGGAGACATTAAGTACAAAAGTACTTAGAACATGTTTAAACATGTTTGCCTTGACATGAAAGGGAGGGGGAGTCTTTGTGGGATGAAATGGTTAGATGGGAAGGAGGTGGTGACATGGCATTCATGAAGTGCAAGGTAAAGGACGAGAGGTAGTTTGATAAATTTACATGTTCATTTCATATTAAACTAATTTTCTCATTTTATTTTTCATTTTATTTCATTTCCTATTCACTCAAACTTCATAAAGCTTCATGTAACCTTTAATTGGCTTCCCTTTGGAATTCTAAAGAATTCAAATTCAAATTTTTATTTCTTTTTAAAATGTTTTAAAAATATAGTTTTAAACTTTTTCTTTCTACATTTTCCTCCCACTTTATTCGGCCATAACTTCCTCTAGACTACTCCAATTCAATGTTTACTTTTTATTTAAACCATGTATAATTTCAGTGGGTAAAACTTTTATTTTAACCACTTTTTCAAATTTCAAATATTTTTGAGTCAAAAATATATTTCTTTCTAACTCATTTTTGGACCCATATTTTCTAGCCCGAAAATAGCATTCCTTATTTCGGCCATATCTCTCAAAACGAATCCAAATTGAGTGATTCTATTTTTGAAATAATAGAGAAAATAGTTTATAAGCACTTTTATTTTGCCAAAATTTTAAAATTCAAAGAGCGGTATGGCCAAAAGTCAAGGGAAAGATGACTCATTTTTGAGTTGATTTTGTGGTTTTTCAAGCTTTGCAAGTTCTAAAGTATTTCAAGTTTTCAAAAGAATTTTGCAAAATTTTAGTTAGTAAATTTCTTAATTTTCGAGAATGTTTTTACCTTTTCATTTATTGAATATTTAATGATAAAATAATTTGATTGTTTGGTTGGATTATTTTATGGTTTAGATGCATATATATGTTGCTTGTATATGTAAATGCATGTAGTTAAGTTAGTGTATACTTGAATGTGAAGTCTAGATTTTTGTGAATGATGCAAACGTATGATCTTGTTTGTTTGAGTTTGTGATATGAATAAGGTATTATGGACATAATTACATGGTTGTTGTATAATGAAAAGTAACAAAGTTAACAATTAAATATTGTTATCGATGGAGAATCCTTTGTGAAGAGTAAGAGTTTTGAGTTATAATCAAAATCGATTTCTAAAGTTAGAAACTTGGTTTTAAATTATTTATTTTGTGTTTTGAAAAGTTATTAAGATTTATAATATTAAGTTTCCAAAGAGAAAAGCTGAAATATTTGCACGCATGACATCCATAGCGATAATCGTTATAGATGCAATTTCGATAAAAGTCCTTTTTTTAAAAATTCGGTTTCGTACTTTAAAATTATTTTGGAAACATTTTATAAAATTAATAAAAATGTTTTAGAAAGTTGACTAATTTTTAATAATTAATTATTAATTAATTAAGATTGGTAATTAATAATTTATTAAGTATTATACAAGGTTATTAATCTTAATTAAATAAAGATTAGTTACTAGTTAATTATCCTTTAAAAGTAAGATTAATTTTTAACTAATTATGAGTTAAGTATATGATTTATTTTTGATTAATTATTAGTTAAATATATGGTTAATAATTAATTAATTATTGAGATAATGTTCAATTGTTTTTAACTGTAAATTGATTAAGGCTTTAAATTATAATAAATTATTTACTAAGGTTTAATTTATTATTTAAGTTTCAATTAAAGATTATTTCATTAAATATTTTAGATTAATTATTATTTAGTTATTAATGAAGGTTTAAATTATTATTTAATAATTAATAAAGGATTAATTAGGGTTTAATTATTTATGTAATGGATAATTATTGATTATTTATTTATTTAAGGTTTAATCATTTCTTGATTTATAATTAAATTAAGTTGGGAACTAACTAAGATTATTATGATTTAAATAAAGATATTAACTTGTAATTAATCATTTTAAAAGGGATTTTTAAGTTTTTAATCCGTATTTTCCAAGAATCAATTTTTTTTTAAAAGGTACTTCATTTTCAAAGATGGTTTTGAACACAAGGGATTCAAATGTCGATACCATTAAGTAGACAAATAATTGTGAATGAGTTATGTAAATGGTTTGATTATGTGGACACATGTTAGCAGAATAAATCCACATTCTGCTCTAAGTTGATTCTCTGATTGTTTGGACATCTGTTAGCAGAATAAATCCCCGTTCTGCTATAATGAACATTGTGTGAACATATGTTTAGTAGAATAAATTCTCTTTTTCTATAAGTAGTGAATGTTTAGACATCTATTTAGCAGGATAAATCACCATTCTACTATTAGGTTATTTAGACATGTTGTTCCCTGCTTTGGATATAAATTGCATTTACATGTATATTGACTTATGTAAATAAATGGTTAAGTGACTTGAAAGTGAAATTGATGTTAAATGGTAACTTAAATTACTATCATTGGGTTTGTTAAGCATCCTTTTTAAATTATAAAGTATGATTTTAAATTAGCTCCAATTCTTTAATCAATTTGGGATTAAGGTTTATAAATGATTCTTCAAGTTATATTTTTATTTTATAGGTGTTTATAAATAATAACTTGTTTTTAAAATGGGTTTTACTAAGTAAAAAGGTTTATTTAAAGTGATTGAAAAGGATGAGTTGCAGAAGATATTTTGTAAAGGATTTTTTCTTAAAGAAGATTTATCAAAGGAGTTTTAGATGGGGAAATGTTTTATAAATGATTTTAGAGGTTTGTAAAGAGGTTTTGTAAATTGACTTGTAGATTTATAAAAGTGTTTTATAAATTAATTTTGGAAATTTATAAAGGTATCAAAATGTGAATGATGATTTTAAAAGGAAAATTTTATAAAGGATAAGTGGATCGATTTATAGCAAGTAAATTTTTCAAAAAGAAATTTGAAGGAGGAATTTTTCAAATGTTTTGACAATATACTTATACCCCTAAGATAAGTACAAATATTTTCCAAGTAAAAAGGGGAAGTAAGGGTTTTAGAAATAGTGTTGTTTAAAGATCTTTTGATCAAGTTTTATAAAGTGATTTTATTAACTAAAGACTAAATTAATAAAGGCTTCATGGATCCTATATAGAATTAAATCAATGCTTGAATGATTATTTATTTGATAGTTAAATAACTCACTATCAAATAACTATCAAACCTGGACCAAAACGTACTTTAGAAATATCTAGGAGAAGCACATGAGTTATATGGCACAGTCATCCCCATTAACGCTGCATTGTGCGTATTAAACTCTTCATTCTTTTAGGATAAATGATGAGAAAATCCATCCACTAATGGTTAGGAGGTGATCTCCGCTCTTATCTTGTCTATTTATTTTCTAAAGAACGGGGGTTGAGTTTACTAGAAATTATTGAAAGTTGTTTCGAAGAGACAGAAATCGAATATGTTATCCGAAAACCACTTCAATCCAACTTAAGAGTTTGGAATTAAAGACATCTTGAAGAGTATGGAATCAAATATGGAGTTTTGAAGTGCAAGGGCTACTTGCTACTAACCTCAAGGGCGATTCCAAAATGGGTGTAGTGGAGGCAATGTCTTCGGTTTCGTTCAGTCCTAGAATGAACTTGTATGGATGAATGTTTCCATTGCTTTGTTGCTTGGAGGGCAATATTAGCATTCCAAGTGGGAAGTGCTAAATAAAGATAAAACGTAGCCTCAAGCCTTATCAACCAGAAAATGACCAAAATCTAACATGCAGTAGGGCCAAATGGGTCACTCCCATAAGGGTATGGTCATTTTAAATCTGGATTGATTACTATCTACTCATATATGCTTTGGGGCCCAAAGTGAGGTGATCATATTCAGTGCATCTAGTCAAGTGGCAGGCCAGTCCTGCGTGGTAGGGGTACAAAATGTTCTTGTCATACCTCGTTGCATTTAATCTAGGGATGTACGATCAGAAGGCATTTTCCTTACCTTGTCATAATAAGGAAGCCATTCTCCAATATGTGCCTTTACAGCTTTAGATGTACCCAACTATGTTGAAATGTAAGATGCAAGCATTTCAGTTATATTCATATTTTACTTGAACTATTAGACATTATATAATATCACTGGCTTTTCTATAAAAGAGTTTTGGTTATCGTAAGGTAAAAACCCATCCGTGTTTATGTGCGGCATGGTATTACGAGATCCCTTAATTATAAAAACGTTTTAAAAGAAATAATTTAGTTGTTTGAGTTTACTCACACCAGACTCATGTCTGGCCTGGAGTTTTATCTTCTTTCCTTAAAACTCTTGGGTGCTCAAATTTTTATGAGCAGCCAAGTAGTTCAGGTTTTTCCCAGATGCATTTTAGAGGAGCTTGGAGTAGGAGGCTTCACCGATAGCTAGTAATTTTCTTGTTTTTCGCTATATTATATGTATCCTATATCTGATATGTAGGGAAAGATAGTTATAACTGTTTAGAGTAGAAGTGTATTGGTATGACTCTGATGTATTAATTTGGAAATGACTTTGTAAAGAATTATGTTAATTAATAAATGTTAATCCATTACGTTGTGAGATTCCGTGATTGTTTAGTTTCTTCTTATCTGTTCCATCTTTCTTTCTTTTCACCCCTAATGACTTGTCTTTCGAACACTTAAATGATTGGCACATGAATACGTGGATGTATTAAGTTTCGTCTTTTGGCATAAGAAAGGTAGATCATTACATGATCTGAACGGACTTAAGCATAGCTATGGGTGAATAGGTTTGTCATAATCAACACCGTAAATTTAAAGAAATCCATTTGCAACTATCCTAGCCTTGCAACTCTCCACTTCCCCATCTGCATTTAGCTTTTTCTTATAAATTCATTTGCAACCGATGGGTTTTAACGATTCGGGTACGTCCGACAAAGTCCAAACTTTGTTTTCATATATGGAATCCATCTTGGATTTCATTGCTCCAAACAAGAGTGTAGAGTCTTTACTTTATAATACTTGTTGGAAAGACAGAGGAGTGTCATCATATAAGATACGCTCCTCCTTCTCGCCATCCAGGAGAGAATAGTTGTATCTCTCTAATACATAAGATTCCCTGCTAGACCTTTTAATAGGTTGCTTATTTACATATAAAATTGAAGAAGGTTCTCCCACTGATTCGGCCTTAGTTTTAACTTCTTAAATCTCATCAAAGTCTACAACTTACTATTAATTTCATTTTCTAGAAATTCCTTTTCTAAAAGGACAGAGTGTCGAGGAAGAATAACCATTTATTTATCACTATTGTAGAATGTATGTCCCATTGAGTTTTTGGGATATCCTATAAGTTTAAACAATATTGATCTTGCCTCTAGTTTATTCGACCCAACATTCTTAACATATGTCGGACAACCCCATACCTTCAAATACTTGAGTTGGGATTTCTTACCATACCACATCTCATATGGTGTTTTAGGCACAGATTTAGTGGGCAACAAGTTCAACATATCCCCTGCAACTTTGTAGCGACCCATCTTTCTACCTCCAGAAAGACGCGTAACTATTTAAGAAAGAAATGGATAGAAGAAGAAAAGATAATAAAGAAGAAACTCAACAACATCAGATACTGACGGAGCGGATATACCAAAAATGGATGAAATGATGAAGGTAAAATCGATAGATTAAAAATACCCAAGTGCCCAAATCCGTTGATCTCAAGTGATACCGGATTCTTGCTATCTCCAACACGTAGATTGCGCACGAAACTGTGTTAAAAGATCTACGATTCTTCTATGTTGATCTCGCGCACGAGATTCCGTGAATCGGCTTCAAATCCGTTGATTCGAGCGCACTCGAATAACCGAAAATGGAGAAAGGAGATAACACTCAACTTCCAATTTTCAAGAGGCACAAAGCACTCAAACAAAAGTTTATTCAAAATCAACCTTCTTTACAAGTGACACACACCCCTATTTATAGGGTTACAACTCACACGGCACACGACCTAACATAGGTCGTTGACGACTTAACACAAGCGACTCAACAGTCGCGACCTATGACTTAACCACAACGAGTTAACATATCATAAAGGAAATACAACACGACAAACGACCTATTATGTACATAAGTGACTCAACTACATAACAACATAAGTATAATACAACACATATGCAACATAACAGAATTACAACATAACGACCTAAGACATCAACGACCTACGACCTTGCGGCTCAAGAAGATACGTGGCATAAGTGGAATCAGCGGCTCAACAACATATCATATCTTCAGGTTGCGGCATAAAGAAGGTCGTAGCTCGATACTTCGTAGCGACCTAAGACAAGCGGCATAAAGTGAAACGACTTATGAAAAACGGCCTTGTGAAGGCTTATGGAACAGCGGCCTACGGCTTACGACCTAAGGTGGTGGCGACTTAACGTACGAGCGATGCTAAAGCACAACTCGCCTTGGCTTACTCGTTAGGTCGCTGGAGAGACTTAAGGAAGGTCGTTCGCGACCTACTGGAAATACATAAGTTTGACATGACTCGTTAGGCCATTGGTAGCATAGGTCTTTAGGTCGCTCAGGTGCCCCAATTCATAACTCGCTTCCACTACTTAACTCTAATACCTCGCTAGGTCAGTCAACATAGCTTACTTGTGACCTGCTCGAGTTAGGTCGTGACTCTAGGCGAATCTCGTGGTGCGCTGCATCATCCTCCTCCGGTTGACAAGAATTCGACCTCGAATTCACATTATCCACTTCTTCAAAACGCTTATCGTCATGATACGGAATCAAGTGTCTGACGTTAAAAACATCGGCAGTACGGACATGATCCGGCAACCTTAACCGATAAGCATTATCATTGATCTTCTTCAAGATTTCTACTGGACCAATCTTTCGAGCTTTCAATTTGTTGTAAGTTCCAACTGGAAAACGATCTTTCGTCAATACAGCATAAACAAAATCACCTTCTTTGAAGTCCACACTTCTTCGCTTCTTATCTGCTAGTTGCTTTTATTTCTCATTTGACTTAAGTAATCGTTCATGAACAATCCTGTGGCACTCCTGCAATTCATTCACGAAATCACAAGCTCGTTTAACAACCCCTTTCTGAAATGGAACTATCGACAAATCCAACGGTCCCTTCGGAATTGTTGAATATACCACTTGAAATGTACTGAATCCAGTACTTCGATTAACCGCATGATTATGTGCGAATTCCGCCTGACACAATTTCACATCCCAGCTTTTCAAATTGTCCTTCATAAGACATCTCAACAAGTTTCCCAACGATCTGTTATCCACTTCCGTTTGCCCATCAGTTTGTGTATGATAGGTGCTACTAAAATTCAGCTTAGTCCCAACCATCTTCCACAGACTCAACCAAAAATGACTTAGAAATCGAGTACCCGGTCAGAAACAATAGTCTCAGGTAGCCCATGTAGTCGATAAACCTCTTTAAAGAACAATTGAGCAACACGGACTGCATCGGCGGTCTTTTTACAAGCTATGAAATGTGCCATCTTCGAAAATCTATCCACCACAACATATATAGAATCGTTCCCTCGTTGAGTTCTTGGCAAACCCAAAACAAAGTCCATGCTAATATCAACCCATGGTCTAGTTGGCACGGGCAATGGCTTATACAATCCTGCATTCGTAGATGTCCCTTTGGAAACTTGACATATGTGACATCTTTCCACAAATCTTTCAACTTCTTTCCTTATGGAAGGCCAAAAATATGATTGAGAAATCAACTGCAAAGTACGATCTCTTCCCACATGACCTTCTTTATGCAATTCCTTCACAATCTTCATTCGTAAACTGCATTCTGGTATATGCAACCGATTTCCTTTGAAGAGAAAACCATCTATCAACATATACTCATCCGTCTTCCCTTTCTTGACTTCATCTACAATCTTAGCAAAGTAAGGATCCTCAACAAACAATTCTGAAAATACATCAAACCCCGTCACTTCAACTCTCATTGTAGTCAAAAAATGATTTCTTCTACTCAACTCATCTGCCACACGGTTTGTAACTCCCGATCTATGCTTTACGACAAATGTAAACTGTTGCAAGTACGCAATCCATGAAGCATGCCTGGCTGCAATCTTATCCTGTCCCTGCAAATGCTTCAATGCTTCATGATCAGTATATAACACAAACTCTTTATGAAACAAATAGTGTCTCCAATGTTTTATGGCTTGGATAATAGCATAGAATTCCACGTCATAAGTATTATATCTCATCTTTGCTTCCGAAAGCTTCTCACTGAAATAAGCAATTGGACGGCCCCTCTGACTCAACACTCCTCCAATTCTAACTTTGGATGCATCAGTATGTAATTCAAATAGCAACTGAAAATCCGGCAAAACTAGAATTTGTGTTGTCGTCAAAAGTTCCTTGATTCTCTCAAAAGCAAATCTTGCTTCCTTCGACCATGAAAACTGCTTGCCCTTCATACAATCAGTAACAGGTGCCATCACGCTACTGAAATGTGGAATAAACCTTCGGTAGAATGATGCTAAACCATGAAAACTTCTAACTTCTGTTATCGTCCTGGGTTGTGGCCATTCCTTGATTGCTTCAACTTTATTCTGATCCACCTGTATTCCTCCTTCAGATACAACGTATCCCAGAAATAAAACACTTCGAGTCATGAACATGCACTTCTTTGTTGCCACGTAGAATTGCTCTTGACGAAGTATCATCAACACTTCCCGCAAGTGTTGTAGGTGTTCTTCTGTGCATCCACTGTATATCAATATATCATCAAAATACACCACTACGAATTTTCCAATAAATGGTCAAAAGATCTGATTCATTACTCATATAAAAGTACTTGGTGCATTCGAAAGACCAAACGACATGACCAACCACTCATACAAACCTTCTCGTGTCTTGAATGCGGTCTTCCATTCATCCCCTGGTCGAATTCGAATCTGATGATACCCACTCTTCAGATCAATCATTGAAAAGATAGCAGCTCCATTCAACTGATCTAACAAGTCATCCAATCTAGGCATCGAAAATCTGTATCTCACTGTAATCTTGTTTAGTGCTCGACTATCTGTACAAATTCTCCAAGTTCCATCCTTCTTCGGCACTAACAATGCTGGTACTGCACAAGGACTTAAACTTTCCTGTACGCGCCCTTGTTCAAGTAACTCCTCCACCTGCCTTCTCAACTCTTCGTGCTCCTTTGGACTCATTCTATAATGTGGTCTATGCGGTAACACAGCTCCCGAAACAAGATCAATCTGATGTTGTATGTCTCTCAACGGTGGTAATTCTTTGGGCAACTCTTCAGGAAATATATCTTCAAACTCCTTCAATATTGGCTTGACTTCCTCAGGAATTTCCACTCCTTCACTACTTTCACGTCCAATCAACAGAAATACTTCAGGCTCATCCTCCACTTCCTTGACAAATTCCTTCAAAGATAACAGAGTCTTTAGTTCTTCAATTTCCTCCAACTTGCTTTCACTTTGTTTCCACTTTTTAGGAACCAAAGTGATTCTAATGCCCTCGAACATGAAACTATAGCAGTTAGTCCTCCCATCATGTTGCACGGCTCTATCGTATTGCCACAGTCTCCCAAACAACAAATGACATGCATCCATATCTACCACATCACACCAAATTTCATCCTTATACTTTTTTCCGACGAAAAAGTTACACAAGCTCTTCGACTAATCTTCACTTCCCCACCTTTCCTCAACTAAGCTAATTTGTAAGGTTTGGGATACTTCTCAGTCTTTAACGCCAACTTCTTTACAGCTTCTGAAGAGATGATATTATCACAACTTCCTGCATCGATAACAAACTTGCAAACTCTTTCCAAAATAGTGCACGTTGACTGAAAAATGTTACTCCTCAACCAGCTAGTCTCCTCTTCCTGATTTGGTGTCAAGCAAGATCTCCTCATCATTAAAGAATATCCTTCGTCTCCCGCCAATAATTCTTCTTCCTCCTCAACTTGTGGTGAATTTGAACATTCTATTTCTACATCCTCATCCTCAATCTCAGCAACCATCGTTCGCTTCTTCGGCTTCGGACATTCATTGCTTTTATGACCAAACTCCTGACAATTATAACACTTGAAATTGTTGTTGACCTTGGTCTTAGCAACTTCATTGACAACCGGTTTTCCAACAGCCTTGGAAACATTCGTATTGCTATTAGCCCCTTTTACTTGATTGTTGGAATTTGTAAACACACCACCTCCTCTTCTACCTTGCCTCTCCCAAGCTAGAGCCTTCTGGTGTGCTTCAGCAACGGATCTTGGATCAAGCATATTTACCATATCATGAATTTGTATTCTCAACCCTCCAACAAATCTAGCTGTCAGTTATTCCTCTGTCTCCATGATATCATTTCTGGCAATCAGTTGATAAAACTCATCTGCATAATCATTTACCGACTTTGTTCCCTGTCTCAAATTCTATAAGCGTTGATACATAAGAGACTGATAATTATAAGGTAAAAAAGTAGCTTTCATCAACTTCTTCATCTTCTCCCATGAAATAATCTTTGACTTTCCCATTCTTTCCCGTGTAAGTTTAGTTTGTTGCCACTATGCCATAGCTTTTCCCCTCAATCGTGTAGCAACCAACTTAACTCTACGATGCTCGGGTACTTCCTTGAAGTCAAAAAATTCTTCAACATTTGATAACCAATCCAGAAACTCTTCCGCTATCATTCCTCGTTTAAATTCTGGAATCTCTGTTTTCATCCCCGATTCCCATTTACGATCATCTTCTACATCTCGATATGGATTTCAAACTTGGCCTCGATCTCGATAATGAACACTACCTCTATCACCATCTTCATCATAATCAAATGTACTTCGGTATCGATCTCGACCATCGACATCTCCACGATCATGCATATCTCTTCTACTATGTCTTTCAGCATCACGGTATGGCTCAATTTCAAATCCACGTGGGGTTCTTCTCTCTTCACCTCGATACTCATGATGTTCTTGCCTCATAGAAACTGATGATTCTCTTCGATCTCGATGGAATTGTGGTGACACCCTCCTCGCTTCCGTAACCGATGGCGAAACTCTATTTCCTCCATGGTTCGAGATTGGTGACCTTCTCCTTTGACTTTGATTCATGTCATTCATCAATTTCTCTAACTTCCCAATACCTTCATCAAACTTTTAATTGATACGTTGTTCCATTTGCTCAGCTTCTTATCTTCTATACACATCTTCAACATTTTGAAATCGATTAGCACGTCTCGGAGGCATTGTCGAATCTTCAACAAATCCAAACATACACTTCAACTAGCACAACTTCTATATCTCTCGTCTTGCACTTAGCTTGGCTCGGCTTTGGTCAAACTTATCAACAAACAATCTCCAATAAATCTGTCTCGTCTCAAACTCCAACTTATAGCTCTCGGCTTTGATCAACAACTCTATACTCGGTTCCCAATAGGCTCGGCTTAGCTATGATTGGCTAAACCTTGCTCTAATACCAAACTGACGCAACGGATATACCAAAAATGGATGAAACGATGAAAGTAGAATCGATGGATTGTAAATACCCTAGTGCCCAAATCCATTGATGTCAAGTGATACCGGATTCTAGCTATCTCTAACACGTTGATCGCGCACGATACCGTGTTAAAAGATCTACGATTCTTCTACGTTGATCTTGCGCACGAGATTCCATGAATCGGCTTCAAATCCGTTAATTCGAGCGCACTCGAATAACCGAAAATGGAGAAAGGAGATAACACCCAACTTCCAATTTTCAAGAGGCACAAAGCACTCAAACAAAAGTTTATTCAAAATCAACCTTTTTTACAAGTGACACACACCGCTATTTATAGGGTTACAACTCACACGGCACACGACCTAACATAGGTCGTTGACGACCTAACACAAGCGACTCAACAGTCGCGACCTATGACTTAACCACAACGAGTTAACATATCATAAAGGAAATACAACACGACATACGACCTATTATGTACATAAGCGACTCAACTACATAACAACATAAGTATAATACAACACATATGCAACATAACAGAATTACAACATAACGACCTAAGACATCAACGACCTACGACCTTGCGGCTTAAGAAGATACGTGGCATAAGTGGAATCAGCGGCTCAACAACATATCATATCTTCAGGTTGCGGCATAAAGAAGGTCGTAGCTCGGTACTTCGTAGCGACCTAAGACAAGCGGCATAAAGTGAAACGACTTATGAAAAACGGCCTTGTGAAGGCTTATGGAACAGCGGCCTACGGCTTACGACCTAAGGTGGTCGCGACTTAACGTACGAGCGATGCTAAAGCACAACTCGCCTTGGCTTACTCGTTAGGTCGCTGGAGCGACTTAAGGAAGGTCGTTCGCGACCTACTGGAAATACATAAGTTTGACATGACTCGTTAGGCCATTGGTAGCATAGGTCTTTAGGTCGCTCAGGTGCCCCAATGCGTAACTCGCTTCCACTTCTTAACTCTGATACCTCGCTAGGTCGGTCAACATAGCTTGCTTGCGACCTGCTCGAGTTAGGTCGCGACTCTAGGCGAATCTCGTGGTGCGCTGCATTAGATACTCACAGCGGAACGAATGAAATATAATATATCACATAAAATATTACACAATATCATATTACATCAGAGTACACAACTTATTCAACACATATTATACAGTTATAAACATCTGTCTAACTACAAATCAAGATATCACAAGATACAGATACAATACAAACACAGCAGAACCATAATATATCTACACGTGAAAGCCTCCTGCTCCAAAACTCCCCTAGAATTCATCAAGCAAACCTGAATCCCTCGACTACTCATACATAATATGAGTACCCAAGAGTTTAATAAAACAGAAAATAAACACTCGGGTCAGACAGGGGTCTGGTGTGAGTTAACGGGTTAAAAATGCTTAACTTTAGAAAATCCTTTGAAAAGAAAAGGTATCACGTAAGACTTCCCATGCATAAACATGGAAAAGTTTTTACCTTACGCTAACCAAAACATTTGATAGGAAATCCAGTGATATTATAATAGTGTCTGGGGTTTTCAAGTAAATAAGAAATAGCCGAAATTGTTGCATTCATTAAATTCCAGCTACTAGCCACAAAAGTGGGTAATACAAACAAAACCGTAGGGTCTCGTAGGAAGAATGGGTTTCCATCAATGGCAGGGAGACCGGGGTACCGCCCGTCACAGTACGTGGCCTAAATCACTGTACCGATGATTACTCCCAATCCTCTGCAACACAAAGCCGGGACCATTCCTTACTGAACAGTCTCGAGTAAGATCACCCCGTGGTTGGCGCAACCAACCACCCACTAAGCCGAAATAAAAGGGACATCTAGACAGGGATGACCTCACCCTGAAATGGGTGCTACCCACCTAGCCTTGCTACACCTCCCCTGTTTTAGCCATTCCCGATTGATGAGGCTTGAGTTTGCGATTACCTTTGTAGAACACGTCTATCTTAGAATGCTCATCGTCCACCTGACAATGTTCTGAAAGCATTCAATCCATATAAGTTCGTTCCGGGTTCGAACGAAACCGAAGGCACTATCTCGTTGCACTCATTTTTGAATCACCCTCAAAGTCAATGACCATAGCCCTTGCACTCTGAATCACCATCTCGAACCTGTAAGTACTATCTCCGTCAAACTCATCACGGAATCACCCCCAGAGTTATACCGACGAAAAGTTCTTACACTTCGAGTCTTCACTAAGCTCCACTTGAATTCACGACCTAACGTTTAAATTTGGATCGATCTGGTTTTCGGATTATCCAAATATGGAAAGCCGATCCCGGTCTCACCGAATCCAAACGCCATTTTAATGTCCAAGTTGTTTAAGGGTTTAAACAATTCAACTTATATACAGGATGATATAAACAGATAGATGAATCACATTATCACAATAGATAATTCACATCAACCATTCATCTCATAAAGCAGCATATCACATATCAGAGATATCCAAATCATCCAGTATCAACCAATAACCCAATATCAATCATCCAATATAAATCAATCATCCAATATCAATCAATCATATTAATCGATCATTCATAAGCAGAATTGATTAACTCTAAATCATTTTAATTAAATTAATTACTATCCTTTAATCACTTGGATTATCTTAATCCTGCTTCGTTAATTTATTCCAATAAATAAATTAATCATCTCTTAATGATCTTCCTTAATTAATCTTCCTTTAATTACAATCAAGTAATTATCCTTAACCATATACAGTAATTAACCTTTAATTACTAACATTAATTACAATAATTAATGATCCTTCATTTACTTCCATTAATTAATCAACTATGATTAATTACATTAAACCTCAATTAATTATAATTAATTAATCATACTTAAATTAGTCACTTTTATTAATCAACCTTGATTAATTTCATTAATTATATTAACTAATAATCCTTATTAATTAATAATTCCTTTAATAAATTAAATAATTAACTTGTAATTAATCATCTCATAAATTAGTCTTAATTAATCATAAACAGTAATTAACAACTTGTAATTACTTATCTTAATTAATTAACTTCTTAATTAATTATATTAATCTTGATTAATTATACTAATTAATTAATCTTTAATTACTTCATTAAGTAATCAATTAATTAATAATCCTTAATTAATTACTTTATTAATTAATTGCATTTTTAATTAACTACACTTAGTAATTAATTTTGAATTAATCTCATTCATTAATTAATTAATCACATTAATTAATTAACTAAAATTAACTAAGTAATTAACCCTTATTTACTTACATAAGTAATTATCTTCTAATTACTTCCATTAGATGATTACTCTCTTAATTAATTACTCAACAAGTAATTAATTCCATCATTAAATAATCCTTAATTCTTTAATTAATTAATTACTCAATAATTAATTAACTTCAAAACAATTATATTGATTAATTCCTTAATTAATAACATCAAGCGATTATCCATTAATCACTTCCATTTAATTACTTCCATGAGTAATTTTCCACTAGTTACTTCCATAAGTAATTTCCTCTTTCCTTAATTACATTCAATAATTAACCATTAATTACTTCATTAAGTAATTACACTTAATTAATTCATAATTAAGTGGTTATTTAAAAATTAAATAAAAAATTAACTAATCATTTAAAATTAATTAAATAATTAGTTAATTAACTTCTTATATTTAAAGAAAATCCTTAATGAAATAAGAAAAGCATTTATCTTAATTAATCTTTACTTATTAACAAATCATATTTAATTAAGTATTCTTAAGTTCATATCAATAATAAATTAACCATAATTATCATCACAATTTAATTGTTTGAATTAATCAAATCTTAATAACTTGAAGACAAATTATTTTATTGGTTACAAGATTATAAACATAACCTTATATGAAAATAAGGCATTAAGAAATCAATTTTAAAATTTAAAACACTTTAACTATCTAATTCAAACTTATTCATTTTAAATAAAATTTGAAAACTTAGTTTTAAACATTTCTTCAAAACTTTGGTTTAATATTTTAAAATGAAAACATTTCCTTTGAATTAAAATTCAAAACACTTCTTTAAATTGAAATTCAAAATTTACTTAGATAATTACTTTCAAAAACAAACTTCTTAACAATTTAAATTCAAATTCAATTAAATTAATACTTTTTAAAGTTTGATTAACTTAATTTCAAAACAACAAGTTTTGAATTTTGTATTCTTTTATAAAACTCAAGCTTGATTTTATTTATTCAAGCTACAAGTTTCATTTGCAAACCTTATATCATTTTATAGTGCAGACCAGAAAAGCACACAACCAAAATACTCGAGTCGAAACCCAAATTACACGAGCCTGCCCCGTGACTAGTCCCCTGCCCCCTCGTCTTCGAGTCGTCACTACGAAAATCACGAGTGCCACTTCAAGACGACCTTCGTCTTCCCCAACTCCTTATTTTCTAGTGCATACAACAAACACACGTGCACGTGCCCTACCGCCTCCGGCCACCGTAGGCCATCGCAACCATCGCCGACGATCACACGATCGCACGCGAGAACAAAAACAAACCCAGATCAAACAAATCTCATTCAAATCAAAATTTTGATCATCAATCGAAAAACTGAAACCAAATTCGCCAGCAAAAATCCCCCAATCACCAACAACTTCCACACCGATGATCTTCGCCGACCTCACCATCGAACACCTCGTCCACGAGCTTCATCTCCCCCAAATGCAATCGCAACCAATCCACTAACCAAGTCGCAAATGCCTCTACAGCCAAACCGAAAAAAAACAAGCTAAAACCCTAGTTTGATCGAATCTAAACAATTCGATCAAAGGAAAAATTCTACAACATTTTTCCCTTCATCCATGATACAAGAGCAAGCTTCACCCATAAATTCGACTTCAATTATTGATTAGATCTTCGGCAATTCGTCAAATTGCCTATACCGTTCAACTCAAAATTTCCAATTGGATAACAACTTAAAAATCCTGAAATTATATCAAAATTCGTGATTTTCAATCACGAATCCATCCCTATAATGCAAATTTGAAATTAAGCAAGTTGATTATTGTGAAAAATTGGGTTTTCACTGTTATTTTAAAATTTCTAAATGAATACTTATTATAAATTCCTGGAATGATTTTTGGTGGTGATGTTTCATGATTTAAATCATTTCTTGTTTGCAAATCAAAGACTAACAATGATTAAAGAGTGAGATATTTAAGTTAAAGAGGAAAAATAAAAATCTGTTTAAACAACAGAACTTATATTCCCATTTACAGGCATTTAATACTTATTATAAACATACATTCATGTAAACAAATATTCATCATCAAAGCAAAATTCATTGCATGCATCATCATTCAACCGCAGATTA
Source organism: Allium cepa (assembly GCA_030765085.1). Taxonomy (NCBI): domain Eukaryota; kingdom Viridiplantae; phylum Streptophyta; class Magnoliopsida; order Asparagales; family Amaryllidaceae; genus Allium; species Allium cepa. Next base: position 724,484,014 of record CM060935.1, on the reverse strand, counting down.
ATTAAAACTGTTTTTAAAATGATTTACTCACATTTTTAATTGCAGAGAACAAAGCAGAGCAGGTTCAAATTCTTTTTCCAGGCTTGAATCTTAAATCTGAAAAATGCTTTGATGTTGAAATCCTACTGCATGCCTCAAATTGATGTTTAAAAGTTGAAACTTGTTGTTGCTCTTGATTCTTCATTTTAGTTGCAGGTTGAAGTTGCAGTTTTGCAATTTGAATTCATATTTGGTTTTTGCTTTTAGGTTTCAAACTTTAGGTTTACTTATTATATATTTCTTCTTCTTTGTTCAGTTGAGAAATAATGGAAGAAGAGTGAAGAGATGAAGAATTTTTATTTTAAATGGATTATGTTATGTTTATTAAAATTAAAGAAAGTAAATTTTAAATGAAGACACTTGTTTTCAAGAAATTACACTTGTCACTAATCTCTTAATTTCCCTACACATGTCACTAACATGTGTTAATATGTTTACACATATTTCTTAAACATTTTTAAATAAATTTTTATTTAATTTAAATGTTAATATAAACTTGCATACTTAACTCTAAATTAATAAATACTTATGTATGCATATATAAATTTACTTTCTAAAGAAAATATTCTAAAACTAATTATCATACAAATATATTTCTTATACATGTATTTTTAAAATCTAAAACATTTATCTTTATTGTTTAAGAGATAAATTTTTTAAAAGAAAGTTTATTAATAACTTTATACATATATTTTTATAACCATTTCAATTTAACCACTTTAAAGAAAACAAAAATAAAACTTTGATTAAATCCTTTTTAAACCATCATATTTAAAAATAAATAATTATCTTATATTTTCAACACAATTGAATTAATCTTAAATTATCTTTTGAAAAATATTGAGTTTAAAACAAAGCTTCAAATTACAATATATTCATACATATATAAATAATTAATAGATTAAATTAAATTTCAAAACAACTCCAAATTATAACATATACATACATATATATTTCAATTTGAAAATTCATCTTTAATTTTAAACAAAAGATTTTCCTATTCACAATATATATCAAATATATATATATATATATATATATATATATATTATAAATAGAATAAAAAATTTATTAGCTTTGAAAAATAAATCTCATCAATTTTAAATTGGTAAAAAGATATTGATCAATATTGCCAGATTAAATATTTATCAACCTTTAAAAGATTAAAATTTACTAATTTAAATTAAAATTATAAAGGAAAATTATCAAACCAATTTAATTATTAATACAGATTATTAAATTGATATTGCCTAAAATTCCGGGTCGTCACAAGTTTCTAGCGCATATCCTTAGTAGGATAAAGGTAACTCATCTTTACTCATCATGGAACAAATCATATCTAATGGGGTCTGGTTCCTTCGCTCCGACACAACATTGTGTTGTAGAGTATAAGGTGGAGTAATCTGGGAGATAATCCCATTATCTTTTAAGTACTATAGGTATTCATGTCCAATGTACTCATCTCCTCGATCAGATCGAAGATCTCAATCTTACCGTCCATTTGGCTTTCTACTACAATTTTATACTCAAAAAATTTCTCATAGACATCAGATTTTTTTCTTCATATAATTTTATACCTAGTTTCTTTATAAAATAATTTTTGAAATTTGAAAATTATGTAATATTATATAAAATTTTATACCTAGTTTCAATTTTTATTAAATATATATATATAAACCAATATTTAGTTAAATAAATAGTTATATTATTATTTAAGTATATAATAAATATAAATATATATTTAAATAATGTAATTTTTACTGCCAAATCGTTATTGTGCAAAAAATATTTTATAAATTTTTAAAAGTTTAATATATGATTTTAATCTTTAGGATATAATTTATTATTTAATAAAATCGTATATAATGTTATTTAATTATAAAAAATCATTTTTTATTAGGCCATGAGTTTAATACTAGCTAGCGTATAAAATAAATTTTTAATATATATATGCACCAACATATTTAACCATCTAGTATATGACTAAACATCGATATATTAAATTTGTAATATAATCTAACAACCTACAATATAATGCAGTAATTAATTGTAATATTAAATAAATTGATAAACAAAATTGTCAGGACCCGATTCTTCGTCTGTCGAAAATTCAACATCGATACTCACTTTATCGACTGCCGAGCAATCGAACGACGGAAAACCGAACACTGAGGGTTTAAGAAAAAGAAAAGAAAGAAGAAGAGAGAAAAGATAGAAAATAGAGAGGAAAGAACATAGAAAATAGAACGGAACAGAAAACAACAGAACAACATCAGAATCTCACAATTCGCAGCGGAACAACATATAATAGATAAATGATCTTTAAACAAAGAACTATATCAGTTATTACATTACATCACATTTCAAATCATCATTACATCAGAGTGTACAACAACAACAAACAACATCAAACAGGCGGAAAAGAAATACTATATACTAGTAATACGCCATGCCATCCAGCTTGCCTCCAGCAACTCCAGAATATCCAGAAAATCCTGATAAACCTAACTCTTAACTGCCCGTGTAGAAATTGGTGGGCACCCAGAGTTTAGGAAGGAAAACAATAAACTCCGAGTCAGTCATGTGACTGGTGTGGGAACTCAAAACAGTTTATTTATCTTTAAAAATCAAAAATAGAGGAATATTTTTAAATCAATTCGCAATGCTTTTAAAAATGGGACTACCATAAGGCCTCCCGCACACACACACAATGCAAACGCAGAATCGGAGGAGATTTCTCCTTATGATAGTCAAAGATGCTTGATACGCATTTAAAAAGAACATTTGATATTATTATTAGTGCATAGTGTAGGAAAAATTCATTTCGAAAGTAGAATATAAATCTTAGCCAGCATAAACATTTCGAACTATGCCTACTATAGCTAACTATGTTCAATAGCAGGTTACCGCCACATTCCATAGCAGGTTATACAACTAAAACCGTACAAATCTCGTATTGTTTCTTTGGATTTCCAACGAATGATCAGGCCAAGGAACTTCCCATTGCCACATGAGAATGCCTCTGGATGGACATCCCCGAGAACCAAACCGGATCTCTACCAACACAAGGCCGGGTTACCCCTAACTGAGTAACAACTGACCGAATATGCCATCCCCCGGTCCTTTGGGACCTTTCAACCGAGCGCTCGCAATCAATTCACACAATCATAAAGTGTTTTCAACATGAGTAAGTATCTGGGCTCCATACCATGATACCACCCTTTTCCAGAAGGAAATGCACATATCCTAAAGGGCGCTACCCCTCATAACCTTGCCGCATCTTTCCTGTTTTGACCATTCCGGGGTGTGAGGCTCGACGAAGTCACGTCCACAAAAACATACTTTATACAAAAGCCATGCTTTGGGTCAACAAATGATCATAGAAATGATCACCAAGATAGACGATCAAATAAACGATCCTATCTCAAATAATCAACACAATGATCATTTACAACAACACTCAGCATGTCACATTACCAAATTGGGAATATATCGCTGATAACCTTCAACTACATAACCTCTGAGCTCGTACGTCTCAGAGAAGGGTGTTAAGCTAAAAGAATAAATTCTTCGCCACCAACAGAAATATATTTGAAAGAAATCGGCTTTATATCTCAACTTGTAATGTCAGACATACAATCCATACAAGGCTGTTCCGGGCTCGAACAAAACCGAAGGCACTTCTCACGAAGCCCTTGCAATCCGGATATTCACAATCCTGATCGGATTTCCCATCACATATGGAGAACTCAATACCGGAGCAACTCGGTGCAGAGTCAATCGACAGGTCATCCTATCGCTCTCGCAAATACCAGGTCTTCAACACCGATCTTCAATGCAATTCATAAGGACGTATCACATATTCGGAATGGGTTATACGACCCCATGGTCCTTTCCCGGTTAACCCGAATAGTGAGCGCTTATTCAAAAATAAGTGTGGCATTTAAATTCAAACAAATCACATCAATTACCCATTCAAAGGGAAATATTGATAGTCGGTTATTGAACTATCAATGGATATGCACACATCACCAGTTTCCAAATAATTTTCCAAATTATTTATTTTCCAAAATATCTTTACAAGATATATTATTTCACACTTCAAAAATAAATCAATATTTATTTTTAAACAAATTCTCCTTTTCATTCATAAATTCCATAGTGAATTTATATTTCACAATATCCATGCATATACGATTTCAATTATCCATTTCAATTTATCTTCAAAAAGATAAATTCTCATAATATTCACTTTATATTGGAAAACATTCCCATACTTATTTATTCATAAGTAATTCACAAATTTTATTTATTTCAACACTTGGAAAATATTCAATATACTTCAATCGAAATTAAGTATATATTTCATTCTTTAAGGAAATCATTCTCTTAAACATATTTATTTGGGCCAAAACGAATGTTGCGTAAAACATCGTTACGACAACCCAAAATCACTAGTATAGGGATTTAAAGTTTAAATAGATATATAAATCCCAATACTATACAAATCATTTCCTTTCGGAAATCATTTACTATAACAACAGTGTTATAGTCCACTATTTCCTTTTATTTCTCGAAAACGTCTATTTCAACAATAAATATTGAAATCTATGGTTTCGAATCTCAACACATTTTAAAACATCGTTAGATCGTTTTAATTCTATTTAAAACATCAAATCTAAACATTTTCTTTAACATATTATTCACTATTCAAAAACGTGAATATACTACGTTAACAAATTTCATCCTTTTATTCATTTTATTTCAAAGGATTATTCACAGTCAAAAACGTGAATATAACTCCATTAATAGGTTTCAACAATTAACTTATCAAAATAAGTCGTTTGCGAATTTATAAAACAACGTTTATAAATTCCATTTCTATTTATTTTATAACAACTTTTTATAAATCTCCTTTATTAATCTATTCGATTTATAACTCAATTATAAACCAAAAGTTCACATTATAAGTTAAATGCTTATAAAACGATTATTTTACAAAATCGTTTCTTTGAACTTCATAATTATAAATCTTATAACTTATAAGATTCAATTATTCATCCAAATATATTCTTTAATAATTTCACAAAATCTATAGATCTTACTATTTATAAATTTCATTTATAACTTCACCATTTATAATTTTATAAATTCCATTCATTTACAAAATTCATTTTCACTTCATTCAAACACTTATAAAAACTCGTTTTATAATGTCAATATTTCAATTTATAAATATCCATTTATAAATCTCTTAATATAAATCAATTTATATTATTCTTTAAAACGTCTTTAATCTCCTTTATTATTTCACCATTTTGATTCATAAAATAATTAAATTTTATAAATCCTATATTTAAACTTTTCACAATAAATTCTAAAATCCCGATTAAACTATTTTATAAAATCATTAGCATCATATTCTCAAAAATCAATTTTTAACTATATTTCTCAAAAATCATAATTTTTATAACTTTAAAAATTATAACGTTTATTTATTTAAAATGGATCAATTCCAAACATATAGTATATTTTCAAAAATCACTTTAAAAATCATTTTAAAGTTTTCAAAATTTGGTCCAATGATGCTACATACCAAATAGTCAATCACGACAACAACAATATCATATATCGATATGATAATCAATCAAATATCAAAATATCTGAAATCAAATAAATACTGTTGAGGAATCCAGTTGGATCCCTCCAACCTGTTTTCCTGCATCCACAAACATTAGCACAATACCAATTCCGCTCTAGTACGGAATTATCGCGGTATATGGGATTTAATATATTATCCGCTTAATAGACGGCGCAATAGGGTCTCATCCGCTATACAAATGCGGAAAATCAATAACTCCAATATATACATATGCCAATATATATATATATTGCTATTATATATAATACCAATTTCACTGTTTATGAAATATTCGCGGTATATGTTTTTAATAAATAACATCCGCTTACTAACGGCGTATAATGTCTATTTTAACAATCAATAGATAACAATCATCATTCAAACATGCATTCAAATATTTTAAATCTAACTATTTAAAATAAAATCGAAACTGATTCGATTGAGTGAGAAGTTCTCACCTTGATTTCAATTTCGTTTTAGCGATTTATTTCGAATAAAATTAAACGGGCGTTTAATTTTACCCGAAATTCTCACTAACTCCAAACGACTCCAATCCAACTCCATCGCGTAGTGCTCGTCTATACGATTCCAACGCAACTGGTTTCGTAATTTTTCGACCTCGCAGCAAAACGTTATGATTTTTCAAAGTTTTACACGATTTATATAAACTAATTACGACATAAATTAACTAATTTTAACCTTCATTCAATATAGGCCGTTAGATCATGATCCAAGGCCATGCATTTCATCTTCCTTCACGCGACCATCTACAGACTTCAACACGACGCATGCAACCCATTCAATCCAATTTAGGGTTAGCGAATCCGACCACCACGATGCACGAAAACACGATCAGGAAGTTGCAACACGAAGCTCACCTCCTCCTCCACCTTCGGCCCATGACCGGCCACGTGCGGCCCCCTATTACTTCTCGAAATGCGTGCCAACCATGTGTACTTCATAGCCAAATTCTGGCGAATCCTGACCTCCGATGATGATCTTGACCGTTGGATAGATGGATCTTGGCATGCTCTACAATTTTGTAGTTGAGGGTTTTGTCTAAAAGCTGATGGATTTCGAGAAAAAGGAGGAGGAAGGAGAGACAATTCTGGCCGTGTATTAAGGTGGAGGCGGCTAGGGTTATAAATTAGGGTTTTATTATTATTATTTTTTTAATTTATGAGAGAGGGGGGCTATTTATAGGAAAATGATCGACACTATTCATTCGGGAATTCCAAACTCCGATTTACGCGCCGAAACTGACGTTCCTAGGGTTTATCCCGCGTTCCAGACACAATGGAACAGGTTTCGGAAGCTAATTCGGACATCTGTGCGAGATATGGCAACAAACGTTCAATTTAAATTAAACTGATTTAAGCGATTTTCTAGGCGTTTTAATTTGTACCGGAAAAACGGTAAATTCAATTGACACGAAATTTGAAACCTTACAATAATATCACATTACGGATCCGATGAAACTGGTTTCGTCGAAATCCGAGACTTTTTGAAAAATGGCTATTTTAACTCGCCAAATTAATATTAAAAACAATTCGATGCGTTTCGAGCTGCCACGATCAAACGATAACTCCGATTGCTACGAAAATTGAAATCCGGTAATAACTAACTATTACGGATTAATGGAACTGGTTTCGTTCAATTCTGAGACTGTTCAAAAATTGACTATTTTCACTAGTCGATTTAAATATTAAAATATTCAATTTTCACAACTAAACTTTTAATTCGATTTTAAAAGTTCTAAAATATCATTCTAACTCCCATATGATAAAATAAAATTTTACAAATCATTTTCAATCATATTTAACCCAATTTTCAATTATTTCCATAATTTAACATGTTAAATTATCGATTTAATTATCCAATTAAATCCAATAATTCAAAATAAAATTTATTCGAATTATAAATTCACTTTTTAATATTTAAAATTAATTTAATATTCAAATTTTAATTACTAAAAATCCTGGGTCGTTACAATCTTCCCCCCTTAAAAGAATTTCGTCCTCGAAATTATCAAGTAAGAAAAGTTACAGAATCTATTAACTTTCCCAAAATCCATAGTTAAATTCCTTACAAATCTTTACTAAGTTTTCAAATCATACTTAGTTATCTTTTCAAAAACAACTACTATTGTTTAACTTTCAATTCCAAATCAAAGTTATAGTTTTCAAAATTTTCCAATTTTCTCAAATTTTTTCTAACGCCTTAAATTTTCGGAAAAATTCGCCATAGTCTCCTTTGCGCGGCTCGATCCGAAAAAAAAAATGACAGTATATATATCACAAATATACGTCTCATCAAGTAATGAGGCATCTCGTAGGGAAAAAGTGTAAAAGTACGGTATGTAATCCGAGATATGTACCTTATATTTTATTAGCAAGCATATACGGCTAATATAGCGCGAAAGCGAGCTCCAAATGCGAAGCAAACGTGATCCGCACCTACTAATCACTCAACAAACAACATGAGAACATGTATATATGAAAATAGTATCGATATACAACATATAGCAATATAATAACTATACATATGCCAACATAGCAAATGTAATAAAAGCAATCAAATGCAAACATCAACCAACTATCATCCATAACCAATAAATATTCATTCATATTCTCATTAATATTCAATGAAATAGGTTTTCAATTTAATCACATATGATTCATTAACGGTGGATGTTTACTAACATTCATTTTCAATTAGTTTATATTCACTAATTCATATTCAAGTTGGTTCACTTCCAAATCAAATTCAATTTTATTTAAGATTCATTCAACTTCCAATTGAATTTCAATTACTTTAGCTTCCAATTTCATTAATACTTAATGAATTATATACAACCAATCAACTAACAACCATATAACAATCTATGTATATTAATTATAACCAAATTCCTTTGCTCATATTCATCTTGGTTTAATTAAATTGATTTTGCATTCAATCCATTCATTCAATTCAATTACAAAAGTTGAATTTCATTTTTATTTACAACTCATATTCATAAATATATTCATATAGTTTCACTTCTCATATATATAAGTTTATTTCACAATTGTAAATCACATTAATTATAATTCAATTCTTATAATTCTTTTATTTGGATTATACAATTATTCTTCAATCTAGATTATTCAAACAACTAAACAATCAAACAATCTACTTACATACACTTTAATAATTCTAAAAATTATTCCTTCATATATAAAAATATAATCAAGGTAAAATTATTTTATTTACCCAATTTTAAAATCAATATTGTGTCGAATTGTTCTATTCAAGTGTTTAGAAACTCCTTCGGCATAGTTGTACGGACCGTGCTGACGAAAGTTCATATGCCACTCAATAAACCAATCATCACAATATAAAACAATTTTATATTCACTAACAAATACGCTCTCATAGCTATTATTACACTCAAACTCATTCTAGAGCACTACTGACTCTGTCTCTAATGAGTAATACCCAACAGAACCATGGTTGTCGCTTAACCATATGCTCTGATACCAAATTGTCAGGACCCGATTCTTCGTCTGTCGAAAATTCAACATCGATACTCACTTTATCGACTGCCGAGCAATCGAACGACGGAAAACCGAACACTGAGGGTTTAAGAAAAAGAAAAGAAAGAAGAAGAGAGAAAAGATAGAAAATAGAGAGGAAAGAACATAGAAAATAGAACGGAACAGAAAACAACAGAACAACATCAGAATCTCACAATTCGCAGCGGAACAACATATAATAAATAAATGATCTTTAAACAAAGAACTATATCAGTTATTACATTACATCACATTTCATATCATCATTACATCAGAGTGTACAACAACAACAAACAACATCAAACAGCGGAAAAGAAATACTATATACTAGTAATACGCCATGCCATCCAGCTTGCCTCCAGCAACTCCAGAATATCCAGAAAATCCTGATAAACCTAACTCTTAACTGCCCGTGTAGAAATTGGTGGGCACCCAGAGTTTAGGAAGGAAAACAATAAACTCCGAGTCAGTCATGTGACTGGTGTGGGAACTCAAAACAGTTTATTTATCTTTAAAAATCAAAAATAGAGGAATATTTTTAAATCAGTTCGTAATGCTTTTAAAAATGGGACTACCATAAGGCCTCCCGCACACACACACAATGCAAACGCAGAATCGGAGGAGATTTCTCCTTATGATAGTCAAAGATGCTTGATACGCATTTAAAAAGAACATTTGATATTATTATTAGTGCATAGTGTAGGAAAAATTCATTTCGAAAGTAGAATATAAATCTTAGCCAGCATAGACATTTCGAACTATGCCTACTATAGCTAACTATGTTCAATAGCAGGTTACCACCACATTCCATAGCAGGTTATACAACTAAAACCGTACAAATCTCGTATTGTTTCTTTCGATTTCCAACGTATGGTCAGGCCAAGGAACTTCCCATTGCCACATGAGAATGCCTCTGGATGGACATCCCTGAGAACCAAACCGGATCTCTACCAACACAAGGCCGGGTTACCCCTAACTGAGTAACAACTGACCGAATATGCCATCCCCCGGTCCTTTGGGACCTTTCAACCGAGCGCTCGCAATCAATTCACACAATCATAAAGTGTTTTCAACATGAGTAAGTATCTGGGCTCCATACCATGATACCACCCTTTTCCAGAAGGAAATGCACATATCATAAAGGGCGCTACCCCTCATAACCTTGCCGCATCTTTCCTGTTTTGACCATTCCGGGGTGTGAGGCTCGACGAAGTCATGTCCACAAAAACATACTTTATACAAAAGCCATGCTTTGGGTCAACAAATGATCATAGAAATGATCACCAAGATAGACGATCAAATAAACGATCCTATCTCAAATAATCAACACAATGATCATTTACAGCAACACTCAACATGTCACATTACCAAATTGGGAATATATCGCTGATAACCTTCAACTACATAACCTCTGAGCTCGTACGTCTCAGATAAGGATGTTAAGCTAAAAGAATAAATTCTTCGCCACCAACAGAAATATATTTGAAAGAAATCGGCTTTATATCTCAACCTGTAATGTCAGACATACAATCCATAAAAGTCTGTTCCGGGCTCGAACAAAACCGAAGGCACTTCTCACGAAGCCCTTGCAATCCGGATATTCACAATCCTGATCGGATTTCCCATCACATATGGAGAACTCAATACCGGAGCAACTCGGTGCAGAGTCAATCGACAGGTCATCCTATCGCTCTCGCAAATACCGGGTCTTCAACACCGATCTTCAATGCAATTCATAACGACGTATCACATATTCGGAATGGGTTATACGACCCCATGGTCCTTTCCCGGTTAACCCGAATAGTGAGCGCTTATTCAAAAATAAGTGTGGCATTTAAATTCAAACAAATCACATCAATTACCCATTCAAAGGGAAATATTGATAGTCGGTTATTGAACTATCAATGGATATGCACACATCACCAGTTTCCAAATAATTTTCCAAATTATTTATTTTCCAAAATATCTTTACAAGATATATTATTTCACACTTCAAAAATAAATCAATATTTATTTTTAAACAAATTCTCCTTTTCATTCATAAATTCCATAGTGAATTTATATTTCACAATATCCATGCATATACGATTTCAATTATCCATTTCAATTTATCTTCAAAAAGATAAATTCTCATAATATTCACTTTATATTGGAAAACATTCCCATACTTATTTATTCATAAGTAATTCACAAATTTTATTTATTTTCAACACTTGGAAAATATTCAATATACTTCAATCGAAATTAAGTATATATTTCATTCTTTAAGGAAATCTTTCTCTTAAACATATTTATTTGGGCCAAAACGAATGTTGCGTAAAACATCGTTACGACAACCCAAAATCACTAGTATAGGGATTTAAAGTTTAAATAGATATATAAATCCCAATACTATACAAATCATTTTCTTTCGGAAATCATTTACTATAACAACAGTGTTATAGTCCACTATTTCCTTTTATTTCTCGAAAACGTCTATTTCAACAATAAATGTTGAAATCTATGGTTTCGAATCTCAACACATTTTAAAACATCGTTAGATCGTTTTAATTCTATTTAAAACATCAAATCTAAACATTTTCTTTAACATATTATTCACTATTCAAAAACGTGAATATACTACGTTAACAAATTTCATCCTTTTATTCATTTTATTTCAAAGGATTATTCACAGTCAAAAACGTGAATATAACTCCATTAATAGGTTTCAACAATTAACTTATCAAAATAAGTCGTTTGCGAATTTATAAAACAACGTTTATATATTCCATTTCTATTTATTTTATAACAACTTTTTATAAATCTCCTTTATTAATCTATTCGATTTATAACCCAATTATAAACCAAAAGTTCACATTATAAGTTAAATGCTTATAAAACGATTATTTTGCAAAATCGTTTCTTTGAACTTCATAATTATAAATCTTATAACTTATAAGATTCAATTATTCATCCAAATATATTCTTTAATAATTTCACAAAATCTATAAATCTTACTATTTATAAATTTCATTTATAACTTCACCATTTATAATTTTATAAATTCCATTCATTTACAAAATTCATTTTCACTTCATTCAAACACTTATAAAAACTCGTTTTATAATGTCAATATTTCAATTTATAAATATCCATTTATAAATCTCTTAATATAAATCAATTTATATTATTCTTTAAAACGTCTTTAATCTCCTTTATTATTTCACCATTTTGATTCATAAAATAATTAAATTTTATAAATCCTATATTTAAACTTTTCACGATAAATTCTAAAATCCCGATTAAACTATTTTATAAAATCATTAGCATCATATTCTCAAAAATCAGTTTTTAACTATATTTCTCAAAAATCATAATTTTTATAACTTTATAAATTATAACGTTTGTTTATTTAAAATGGATCAATTCCAAACATATAGTATATTTTCAAAAATCACTTTAAAAATCATTTTAAAGTTTCAAAATTTGGTCCAATGATGCTACATACCAAATAGTCAATCACGACAACAACGATATCATATATCGATATGATAATCAATCAAATATCAAAATATCAGAAATCAAATAAATACTATTGAGGAATCCAGTTGGATCCCTCCAACCTGTTTTTCTGCATCCACAAACATTAGCACAATACCAATTCCGCTCCAGTACGGAATTATCGCGGTATATGGGATTTAATATATTATCCGCTTAATAGACGGCGCAATAGGGTCTCATCCGCTATACAAATGCGGGAAATCAATAACTCCAATATATACATATGCCAATATATATATATTGCTATTATATATAATACCAATTTCACTGTTTATGAAATATTCGCGGTATATGTTTTTAATAAATAACATCCGCTTACTAACGGCGTATAATGTCTATTTTAACAATCAATAGATAACAATCATCATTCAAACATGCATTCAAATATTTTAAATCTAACTATTTAAAATAAAATCGAAACTGATTCGATTGAGTGAGAAGTTCTCGCCTTGATTTCAATTTCGTTTTAGCGATTTATTTCGAATAAAATTAAACGGACGTTTAATTTTACCCGAAATTCTCACTAACTCCAAACGACTCCAATCCAACTCCATTGCGTAGTGCTCGTCTATACGATTCCAACGCAACTGGTTTCGTAATTTTTCGACCTCGCAGCAAAAGGTTATGATTTTTCAAAGTTTTACACGATTTATATAAACTAATTACAACATAAATTAACTAATTTTAACCTTCATTCAATATAGGCCGTTAGATCATGATCCAAGGCCGTGCATTTCATCTTCCTTCACGCGACCATCTACAGACTTCAACACGACGCAAGCAACCCATTCAATCCAATTTAGGGTTAGCGAATCCGACCACCACGATGCACGAAAACACGATCAGGAAGTTGCAACACGAAGCTCACCTCCTCCTCCACCTTCGGCCCATGACCGGCCACGTGCGGCCCCCTATTGCTTCTCGAAATGCGTGCCGACCGTGTGTACTTCATAGCCAAATTCTGGCGAATCCTGACCTCCGATGATGATCTTGACCGTTGGATAGATGGATCTTGGCAAGCTCTACAATTTTGTAGTTGAGGGTTTTGTCTAAAAGCTGATGGATTTCGAGAAAAAGGAGGAGGAAGGAGAGACAATTCTGGCCGCGTATTAAGGTGGAGGCGGCTAGGGTTATAAATTAGGGTTTTATTATTATTATTTTTAATTTATGAGAGAGGGGGGCTATTTATAGGAAAATCGATCGACACTATTCTTTCGGGAATTCCAAACTCCGATTTACGCGCCGAAACTGACGTTCCTAGGGTTTATCCCGCGTTCCAGACACAATGGAACAGGTTTCGGAAGCTAATTCGGACATCTGTGCGAGATATGGCAACAAACGTTCAATTTAAATTAAACCGATTTAAGCGAATTTTTTAGGCGTTTTAATTTGTACCGGACAAACGGTAAATTCAATTGACACGAAATTTGAAACCTTATAATAATATCACATTACGGATCCGATGAAACTGGTTTCGTCGAAATCCGAGACTTTTTGAAAAATGGCTATTTTAACTCGCCAAATTAATATTAAAAACAATTCGATGCGTTTCGAGCTGCCACGATCAAACGATAACTCCGATTGCTACGAAAATTGAAATCCGGTAATAACTAACTATTACGGATCCAATGGAACTGGTTTCGTTCAATTCTGAGACTGTTCAAAAATTGACTATTTTCACTAGTCGATTTAAATATTAAAATATTCAATTTTCACAAATAAACTTTTAATTCGATTTTAAAAGTTCTAAAATATCATTCTAACTCCCATATGATAAAATAAAACTTTACAAATCATTTTCAATCATATTTAACCCAATTTTCAATTATTTCCATAATTTAACATATTAAATTATCGATTTAATTATCCAATTAAATCCAATAATTCAAAATAAAATTTATTCGACTTATAAATTCACTTTTTAATATTTAAAATTAATTAAATATTCAAATTTTAATTACTAAAAATCCTGGGTCGTTACAAAAATGAACATATTTCACCAAAGCCTGGGGTTCACACATTGAGGCGTTTAGATGATCTCCTTGTGTAACGACCCGCCTTTTTGGACAGTTTAAATCGACGATCAAATACACATGTCGATTCCAAACCATTCAAAAGGGCAGATAGTTATTGGGGTAAATAAGAAAAGAAAAGAAAGAGAAATAAAGGAAATGAAACAACACAGAATCTCGCAGCGGAACGATAAAATATAATAGTCAAATAAACAGTTCATGAAGCTGTCTACTATACTTTGACAATTATTTATACAACATTTATCAGAGTTTATACATATACAACTGAACAATTAAAAAATGCAGCAGATAACATGATGCAAGGGCAATAATAGTAATAGTATACCAAATCTTCGTCTTCGTCCTCCAGAATAGATCTTCACAAAATCTGAAAACTCAGGACTGACCCGAGCGTAATGGAAAAACAAAACACTCGAGTCAGGACTAAATATCCTCTTGCAAGTTAAATAAATCGTAAATAAATATGAGTGTAACGGCGTCGGAGATGTTTACGGGGTTTGACACCTCCTATCCAGTGTCAACGTGTGTGCAATAACTTAAGAGATGTTACGGGATTTTCCATCTCTTAAGGATCCGTTAAACTATCTACTATGTAGTAACATACGCTAAGTAGATAATGCCTATCAGTAATATAAAATATCAAAATAGCGTTAAGGCGTTACCATAATCCCCCTTAACACATTTTTATATTCCCAAAAGCATATACAAGACCGTAGTTTCCCCAAAACCGGAAGTCACCAGAGGGCAATCCATATACTCAAGGTACAAATCAAAACGTAGTGGTCGCGAATAGGATAATCAGTATGACAAGGTACATGAGGCGATACCAACTAGGATACTAGTAGTTGCGTGATCCGGACTGATGTTGGGCATAGCCAGCAGCTACCCCAACACCGCGAAACAACACTCCGAAATCAAGGGGTGCACCCAAATCGCATCACAAATGTAATAGATATGGTATCGAAGAAGTGTGTCCGCTAGAGGTGGCGAACCTCAATGGCCCGGCGCGGCTCCTGTTTTAGTCATGTCAGGGGTCATCCAATATCGTTCTCTTTCTTCAGTCAACGCGTTCACCAAACCATCCACTTCATTCTGGATCAACACTCCGCGTATAATAGTTATTAAAGTGGTTTTCGGTATCGACAGAGAGTATGTCCATATCCGATCCCGGTCTCTTTAATAACTACGTATTATTACACCGTTGGCTCTTTTATATTTCAAATCGATTCATAATTGATATCAAAATATCATATTCTCTTCAAAAATCAAATCCATTTCAAATATCACCATATCTATCAAAATGTCAGATTCCGTTTCAAAAATCAATTTTCGCATCAATATCTCATTTCGATTTCAAAATCATTTCGAATTTCAATTTAGGTTGCAACTTCACTTAACTCAATTCGTATTTAAATTCAAGGTTTAAATATAAACATTTCACCTTATTAACCAGCTTGAAATTTTTTAGAAAATAGTTTAAGTAGCTTAAAAGTAGTTTAAATAATTAAAATAGTTAAAAATACTTAAAATCTTTAAAATGGATTTAAAATAGATAAACTAGTTTAAATAATTTAAATTGGGTTAAGTAGATTAAAAATAGATTAAAATAGTTTAAGTATTCAAAATGGTTTATATAACAGAGTAATTTGGAAAACACATTTAAAACAGCTTCAAAACCAATCCATTTCAATTATAACTTCCCAATTCAAATAAATTTCAATTTCCAATTTACCGATTCAATTTCGATCTCAATTCAAATCAATGTCAAATTTTTACTTCAAATTAATTCAATTTTACATTCACCATTAATTTTATTCAATTTCAATTTATATCGATTTTTAGCTTGATTTTCCAAAATATCAAATTTTTAACACTTAACAA
Organism: Allium cepa; assembly: GCA_030765085.1. NCBI lineage: Eukaryota > Viridiplantae > Streptophyta > Magnoliopsida > Asparagales > Amaryllidaceae > Allium > Allium cepa. The sequence continues at coordinate 724,467,326 of CM060935.1, read as the reverse complement.
AATTATCCTTCAATGTTCAAGTTTAAATCCAAATTTCAAATGTGATTAAGTTCCAAGCTCGATTTCAAAATATCATTTTTATATCACTTTTACTTAGTAATATTCAAAGCTCGAATTAAGGTTAAATCTTTAAACAAATCAAATTTCGAAATTCAATCAAATCCCAAATTTTAAATTTCAAAGTCTCGAATCACATTACTTAACAATTTCTTTTAACCAAGATTTATTTCAATATTCCAAAACTCAAATTTTCAATAAATTCGATTTTTATAAATTGATTTCTATTTATAACCTTTAAATCAAACATTTAAATAAATTTCAAAGCGACGATTTCAAAAATTATTAATTTAGCCAATTCGGTGTCCGTATATACTTTTCTATCCTATGGCCAAGTAATTATTTATTTCAATTAAATGTCAGGGATGAGTATATATTACTTAAATTAAATCACAGTATCATATGTATGCATAACAGGATCTACATGAGCAAATAAACATCCAAACATTCAATTATCAACCAATAGCATCCATCAAAATACATCATCCAATAAACAATACGATTCATGGCAGTTTCATAGTTATCAATGTCAGGTAATTTAATCGCCATTCAAATTTAATTTCAATTTAACTGTCAATTTAATTTTTTCAACGGTTAATTCAAATAACAAGCTATATGACAATTAAATTTATATCAAACAATGACAAATAAAATTCATATCACTTCATAATGTCAATTTAACTAGCATAAAGATATTTAGTATGGTGTGAGCGTTATAAAACACTCACCTTGATTCTACGATTTTAAATCAAATCGAACGACGTTCGATTTGACTCAAAATTTTCTCTAGCTCCAAATGATTCCAATCCAGCTTCATTGCGTAGTATTCGTCCATACGATTCCAACGCAACTGGTTTCGTACGTTTTCGACCTCGTATGAAAAAGTTATATGGTTTTAAAGTTACACGAATTATAATATAACTCAATTTACATTTCCTTTTTTTTTTTTATTACCAAGCAATCAGGACCGTAGATTTCAAGGCTATAGATCCAGGCCGCACGAGACTCTCTTCCCCATCACGTTGAAACGCACGCAAGCTCCAGGCTATTCACGTGAAACCAAACCCACCACCAATGAACTAGGGTTCCAAATAGCTCCTCCACCGATCCACTTGAAGGCGATCAGGGACTACCGCGTCGAAGGCCATTGCTCCCTCCACCTTCGCCTGAACCCGTGGCGAACTCGGCCACCCCCTTCGGCCTAGAGACGCGTGCAAACAGCAGCAGGTCGCGGCCTCCCCTACTCCCCCACGTTGCTCGAAACTCGATCATCTCCGTATGCAATCGAAGCTCTTGCTTAGCTCTTCGACTTTCGTGTTGAACACTTCGCGCAATTGTCGATGGATTGAGAGTAATTGAGGAGAGAAAGGTATTAATTTCTGGCCATTCATAAAGGTGATGGCGGCTGAAGGTTTTGAAAACCCTAGGCAGTTTTTCTTTTGCAAAAATGAAGATTAAGGGGTCCCTTTATAGAAGTTTCAACGAACACTATACACTTTAAATTTTCGAGCTCCGATGCACGCGCGGTGACCGGCGTTTCTAGGGTTTACCCCACGTTCCGGACACAATGGAACAGGTCTCGGAAGCTAATTCGATCGTATGCGCGAGTTACGGCAATAAACGATCAATTTAAAATTAAATCGATTAAACCGATTTCTATGCGTTTTGGCTCACCCCGGACAAACGGTAAATCCAATTGACACGAAATTTGAAATATTACAATAATATCACATTACGGATCCGATGAAACTGGTTTCGTCGAAATCCGAGACTGTTTGAAAAATGACTATTTTAACATGCCAAATTAATATTAAAATAATTTCAACGCGTTTCGAGCTGCCACGGTCAAACGACAACTCCGATTGCTACGAAAATTGAAATCCGATAATAACTAACTATTACGGATCCAATGGAACTAGTTTCGTCCAATTCCGAGACTGTTCAAAATTTGGCTATTTTCCAGTCGATAATTAAATATTAAAATATTCAATTTTCACAAATTTATTTTAAATTCAGTTTTAAAAGTTCTATAACATCACTATAACTCCAATATGATAAAATAAAATTTTACAATTCATTTTTAATCATATTAAACCCGTTATTCAATTTATCCAATAAATTCCAATTTAAAAATCTTATTAACTCTATTAAAATCCAAATATAACTTACGTTCACTTTGGAAACCAATTTGAATCATATTAAATCAAATTTCAATTATTCACTCTATTTTCATATATTAAATTCCAATATCAAATTAATCATATCCAATTCGGAATTTAATTATTCAAACATTTGTAATTATTAAATTTAAACAAAATTTGATTATTAAATCCCTATCTTTTGAAATATTGAAATTGAACTTATAGGATTCAACCTTTAAAACCAATTCACAATTTAGAACACTATTTTCATTTTACATTTATTCAATTATTCAATAAGTTTTAAATATTCAATTTAAACCATTTACCTGTTCAATATTCAATATTTGATTTTCAAAAGATTTTACTTATCAATCAATTTCTCTATTATACCTAATGAATTTCAACATTTATTATCCTATTCAACTTTTGATTCCGAAGGCATTCACTAAGTAGTTTTATTTTATCGTTACTTGGATAATTATTGTTGCAATTCATTATAGTTATTATTATTTCAAACGACTTACAATTTTTTTCTAACACTAAATCACGAAAACTTATTAAATTGGCTATTTTAATTATCGAAAATTTACGGGTCGTTACATTCTCCCCCACTCAAAACTTTTCGTCCCCGAAAAGGAAAAAGAAGGGAAAAGAACTAAGTATAGAATTCACATTAGATATATTTCATTCAAAGTTATTAACTTATAGAACAATGAAATTCCATTTATAAAGTTATAACTACGCTTCCACTAAGTTATTCCAACGGCTTTCTAAATTTAAAGTTAGTTATCAAAACAAGTTATAAAAATTTTAAAACTTGAAAATTTTTCTAACACCCGGATTTACGAAAAATTTCGACAGAGTCTCCTTTGCGCGGCTCGATCGGTACAACTACAAAACGCCTCTACGGGCCCCAAACAAACAAAAGAAAATCCAAAAGCCAAGTGGCTCATCAAAAATCACCAAATCCAATGATAAAATAAACATGTACCTTATATTTTTATTAGCGAGCATATACGAATAATATAGCGTGAAAGCGAGCTCCAAATGCGAAGCAAGCGCAATCCGCACCTACTAAACACTCAACAAACCATGAGAAACATGCATATATGAAAATAATATCAATATACACAATATAGCAACATAACAACTACATGTGCCAACATAGCAAATGCAACAAAACAACAAATGCAACCATCAATCAACTATCATCCAACAAATCCATAACCAATCAATATAAATTCACTTCTCATTAATATTTATTGACTGGGTTTCAATTTTAATCATAGTTGATTCATTAACGTTGGATTTTTCTAACATTCATCCTCAATTCAATTAGTTAACATTCACTAATTTATATTTACATTAGTTAATATTCATTTAACTTCTAATTTGATTTCAATGATTTATAGCTTTCAATTTCAATAACACTTAATGAATTATATATACTATCAACTAACAATCATATAACAACCAAATTATACCCAACATAACCAAATTATTCATTTTACATTCAATTTGGTTTATCTCTTTTTATTTCCAATTATACAATTTAAAAGATTCATTTTATATTTGGCATCTTCAATTTTCAATATTAGTTTAATTAATTCTGTAAGCCGTACATATATCATCCGTGAGCAATATCAATCCAATCGCTTATTCGACCACACAATTTCACTTCCAAACTAGTATCGTTCACACGACTCTCTAGTGCGGACTCGGATTTGGTTCCTTGATTGGAAGCTGTTACTCTCCTTGCATAGCCATATACTATGATAGAGAATTCCAGAATCAAATTAAAATCCATATCTAGGGTTCGCCGTCGAGAATCGAGTGAAAAATCCTAAATTGGATCGATATAAATCATCTAAAATTTTGTGCTCGAATTTGGATCAAATCGTTATGCGAATAAAATAATATACGTACAATCACACGTATTACCTTTCAATAGCTTTCTATCCAATTTATCTATACTAAATTATTTTATTGACTTCCATTTTATTTACCATTTATTATTCACAATCCGTTATTTAGTAAATATATCCATTTCTTTACATAGCATATTCTTCAACATTATCTTTTCTTAAACATCATATTAAAGAATTTGCTTACTCAAGTTCATTTTAAACATTCTATGTAATTTAATTAAATTCAATTTCATTTTCCAATTTATTCTTAGCTATAAGAAATTTCTTTGTTTACATTTATTTCATTTTCATAATTTCAGTTAATAACGAATTCATTTGTGAAACATTTTATTAATCAACACTTTAGTTAATAGTCATTTCATAAAAGTCTAACTTCTCATATATGACTTCTCTTAGTTTACAGATATCTTAAAGGTTACAAATTCAATTATTTTACAATCCCTTCGTAATCTATATTTGTTTCAATAACCAATTTACAAAGATATAATACGATTCATTTCTTAAGTTCACTTACTTGTTCCATTTATCCATTCATCATTTCATGCTATATTTAAGCATATAACATTTTTCACAACCAAAATTTTCATTTATATACATTTTAATTCATTTTGAGTTTTCCTTACTTGTATACTTCAATTACTTTCAGGTTCTGTTTATTTGTACAACATCTCATTACATATCCAAAACATCGTTTAACTTTTTAATATTTGGTAAGTCTTGTTATATATTATCAGAATGCAAATTTGGTATTATACAAATTTATAGAATTTCATTGTACTTAATTAGAATGTTCACAAATTTAATTTGTTTAAATCCTCTTTACCCTTCAAGTTTAAAGTTTTCCCAAACAATAGCTTAGATATCTTAATCCTCTTATTTTATAAATTCTGGTTATTCGCATTTCATTCAAATAATTTGAAAATTATTAATTAATGGAACTTAGAAATTTAAATGCCCGGTTCTTTCAAATCATTTGAAATAAACATATATACTTATCTTTTATATATATATATATAACAAATCATACCTTTTGAGTTCAAACCAAAATCCATTTACCCAAAATAATTTCAAAGAAAAACAAAGCTTCTTAGAAGTCTCCCCCACTTTAAGACTCGAAAATGAACGTCGATGATGCTGCGCAATCATCACCGAAATTATTTTCCAGCGACATAAGAGAGGAGTACTGAATTCATCATTTCCTTTTAAAATCCTTTCAAAAATTTCCATAAACAATTTCCAACTAACATTACTATATTTTCTTTAAACTTTGAAAACAATTTTTCAAAATCTCCGGGTCTTAAACTCAATATTTTCCCATTTTAAATCTATTTTAATTCATAAGTCACCTTTATAAAATATTCTTATAAGATTTCACAAGTGTTTATATTTTCTTCAAATTATAGGAATTTCTTTCTTAAAACATCCCACAAGTGTTTTATCATAGTTCATTTTGTAGTTCACCTTATTTATTTAAATTACAATATCCGATTAATGTTAACAACCAATATTTCATTTCCAACAACCAAATAAGCTAGATTGATCACAATAAATTTTGAAATAAATTCTTTATATACAAAATATAATTAGGGCAAAATTATTTCATTTACCCAATTTCAAAACAATACTATGTCGAATTGTTCTGTTTAAGTGTTTAGAGATCCCTGTCAATGACGTTAATTACTCGTATTGACCAGAATCCATAAGCCACTCAACAAATCAACCGACACAATATAAAACATTTTATATCACTAACAAATACGCTCTCTCATATACACTCAACTCATTCATATAGTTTACCTCTATTTCAATGAGTTATTCCCCACTAGAGCCAAGGTTTATCGCTAAACCAAAGCTCTGATACCAACTGTAACGACCCGCCTTTTTGGACAGTTTAAATCGACGATCAAATACACATGTCGATTCCAAACCATTCAAAAGGGCAGATAGTTATTGGGGTAAATAAGAAAAGAAAAGAAAGAGAAATAAAGGAAATGAAACAACACAGAATCTCGCAGCGGAACGATAAAATATAATAGTCAAATAAACAGTTCATGAAGCTGTCTACTATACTTTGACAATTATTTATACAACATTTATCAGAGTTTATACATATACAACTGAACAATTAAAAAATGCAGCAGATAACATGATGCAAGGGCAATAATAGTAATAGTATACCAAATCTTCGTCTTCGTCCTCCAGAATAGATCTTCACAAAATCTGAAAACTCAGGACTGACCCGAGCGTAATGGAAAAACAAAACACTCGAGTCAGGACTAAATATCCTCTTGCAAGTTAAATAAATCGTAAATAAATATGAGTGTAACGGCGTCGGAGATGTTTACGGGGTTTGACACCTCCTATCCAGTGTCAACGTGTGTGCAATAACTTAAGAGATGTTACGGGATTTTCCATCTCTTAAGGATCCGTTAAACTATCTACTATGTAGTAACATACGCTAAGTAGATAATGCCTATCAGTAATATAAAATATCAAAATAGCGTTAAGGCGTTACCATAATCCCCCTTAACACATTTTTATATTCCCAAAAGCATATACAAGACCGTAGTTTCCCCAAAACCGGAAGTCACCAGAGGGCAATCCATATACTCAAGGTACAAATCAAAACGTAGTGGTCGCGAATAGGATAATCAGTATGACAAGGTACATGAGGCGATACCAACTAGGATACTAGTAGTTGCGTGATCCGGACTGATGTTGGGCATAGCCAGCAGCTACCCCAACACCGCGAAACAACACTCCGAAATCAAGGGGTGCACCCAAATCGCATCACAAATGTAATAGATATGGTATCGAAGAAGTGTGTCCGCTAGAGGTGGCGAACCTCAATGGCCCGGCGCGGCTCCTGTTTTAGTCATGTCAGGGGTCATCCAATATCGTTCTCTTTCTTCAGTCAACGCGTTCACCAAACCATCCACTTCATTCTGGATCAACACTCCGCGTATAATAGTTATTAAAGTGGTTTTCGGTATCGACAGAGAGTATGTCCATATCCGATCCCGGTCTCTTTAATAACTACGTATTATTACACCGTTGGCTCTTTTATATTTCAAATCGATTCATAATTGATATCAAAATATCATATTCTCTTCAAAAATCAAATCCATTTCAAATATCACCATATCTATCAAAATGTCAGATTCCGTTTCAAAAATCAATTTTCGCATCAATATCTCATTTCGATTTCAAAATCATTTCGAATTTCAATTTAGGTTGCAACTTCACTTAACTCAATTCGTATTTAAATTCAAGGTTTAAATATAAACATTTCACCTTATTAACCAGCTTGAAATTTTTTAGAAAATAGTTTAAGTAGCTTAAAAGTAGTTTAAATAATTAAAATAGTTAAAAATACTTAAAATCTTTAAAATGGATTTAAAATAGATAAACTAGTTTAAATAATTTAAATTGGGTTAAGTAGATTAAAAATAGATTAAAATAGTTTAAGTATTCAAAATGGTTTATATAACAGAGTAATTTGGAAAACACATTTAAAACAGCTTCAAAACCAATCCATTTCAATTATAACTTCCCAATTCAAATAAATTTCAATTTCCAATTTACCGATTCAATTTCGATCTCAATTCAAATCAATGTCAAATTTTTACTTCAAATTAATTCAATTTTACATTCACCATTAATTTTATTCAATTTCAATTTATATCGATTTTTAGCTTGATTTTCCAAAATATCAAATTTTTAACACTTAACAAAATTATCCTTCAATGTTCAAGTTTAAATCCAAATTTCAAATGTGATTAAGTTCCAAGCTCGATTTCAAAATATCATTTTTATATCACTTTTACTTAGTAATATTCAAAGCTCGAATTAAGGTTAAATCTTTAAACAAATCAAATTTCGAAATTCAATCAAATCCCAAATTTTAAATTTCAAAGTCTCGAATCACATTACTTAACAATTTCTTTTAACCAAGATTTATTTCAATATTCCAAAACTCAAATTTTCAATAAATTCGATTTTTATAAATTGATTTCTATTTATAACCTTTAAATCAAACATTTAAATAAATTTCAAAGCGACGATTTCAAAAATTATTAATTTAGCCAATTCGGTGTCCGTATATACTTTTCTATCCTATGGCCAAGTAATTATTTATTTCAATTAAATGTCAGGGATGAGTATATATTACTTAAATTAAATCACAGTATCATATGTATGCATAACAGGATCTACATGAGCAAATAAACATCCAAACATTCAATTATCAACCAATAGCATCCATCAAAATACATCATCCAATAAACAATACGATTCATGGCAGTTTCATAGTTATCAATGTCAGGTAATTTAATCGCCATTCAAATTTAATTTCAATTTAACTGTCAATTTAATTTTTTCAACGGTTAATTCAAATAACAAGCTATATGACAATTAAATTTATATCAAACAATGACAAATAAAATTCATATCACTTCATAATGTCAATTTAACTAGCATAAAGATATTTAGTATGGTGTGAGCGTTATAAAACACTCACCTTGATTCTACGATTTTAAATCAAATCGAACGACGTTCGATTTGACTCAAAATTTTCTCTAGCTCCAAATGATTCCAATCCAGCTTCATTGCGTAGTATTCGTCCATACGATTCCAACGCAACTGGTTTCGTACGTTTTCGACCTCGTATGAAAAAGTTATATGGTTTTAAAGTTACACGAATTATAATATAACTCAATTTACATTTCCTTTTTTTTTTTTTATTACCAAGCAATCAGGACCGTAGATTTCAAGGCTATAGATCCAGGCCGCACGAGACTCTCTTCCCCATCACGTTGAAACGCACGCAAGCTCCAGGCTATTCACGTGAAACCAAACCCACCACCAATGAACTAGGGTTCCAAATAGCTCCTCCACCGATCCACTTGAAGGCGATCAGGGACTACCGCGTCGAAGGCCATTGCTCCCTCCACCTTCGCCTGAACCCGTGGCGAACTCGGCCACCCCCTTCGGCCTAGAGACGCGTGCAAACAGCAGCAGGTCGCGGCCTCCCCTACTCCCCCACGTTGCTCGAAACTCGATCATCTCCGTATGCAATCGAAGCTCTTGCTTAGCTCTTCGACTTTCGTGTTGAACACTTCGCGCAATTGTCGATGGATTGAGAGTAATTGAGGAGAGAAAGGTATTAATTTCTGGCCATTCATAAAGGTGATGGCGGCTGAAGGTTTTGAAAACCCTAGGCAGTTTTTCTTTTGCAAAAATGAAGATTAAGGGGTCCCTTTATAGAAGTTTCAACGAACACTATACACTTTAAATTTTCGAGCTCCGATGCACGCGCGGTGACCGGCGTTTCTAGGGTTTACCCCACGTTCCGGACACAATGGAACAGGTCTCGGAAGCTAATTCGATCGTATGCGCGAGTTACGGCAATAAACGATCAATTTAAAATTAAATCGATTAAACCGATTTCTATGCGTTTTGGCTCACCCCGGACAAACGGTAAATCCAATTGACACGAAATTTGAAATATTACAATAATATCACATTACGGATCCGATGAAACTGGTTTCGTCGAAATCCGAGACTGTTTGAAAAATGACTATTTTAACATGCCAAATTAATATTAAAATAATTTCAACGCGTTTCGAGCTGCCACGGTCAAACGACAACTCCGATTGCTACGAAAATTGAAATCCGATAATAACTAACTATTACGGATCCAATGGAACTAGTTTCGTCCAATTCCGAGACTGTTCAAAATTTGGCTATTTTCCAGTCGATAATTAAATATTAAAATATTCAATTTTCACAAATTTATTTTAAATTCAGTTTTAAAAGTTCTATAACATCACTATAACTCCAATATGATAAAATAAAATTTTACAATTCATTTTTAATCATATTAAACCCGTTATTCAATTTATCCAATAAATTCCAATTTAAAAATCTTATTAACTCTATTAAAATCCAAATATAACTTACGTTCACTTTGGAAACCAATTTGAATCATATTAAATCAAATTTCAATTATTCACTCTATTTTCATATATTAAATTCCAATATCAAATTAATCATATCCAATTCGGAATTTAATTATTCAAACATTTGTAATTATTAAATTTAAACAAAATTTGATTATTAAATCCCTATCTTTTGAAATATTGAAATTGAACTTATAGGATTCAACCTTTAAAACCAATTCACAATTTAGAACACTATTTTCATTTTACATTTATTCAATTATTCAATAAGTTTTAAATATTCAATTTAAACCATTTACCTGTTCAATATTCAATATTTGATTTTCAAAAGATTTTACTTATCAATCAATTTCTCTATTATACCTAATGAATTTCAACATTTATTATCCTATTCAACTTTTGATTCCGAAGGCATTCACTAAGTAGTTTTATTTTATCGTTACTTGGATAATTATTGTTGCAATTCATTATAGTTATTATTATTTCAAACGACTTACAATTTTTTTCTAACACTAAATCACGAAAACTTATTAAATTGGCTATTTTAATTATCGAAAATTTACGGGTCGTTACACCTTGAACCTTATCTAATCAAGAAGGTGTTAGCTTTGAATTGATGACTGTCGACTAACGTATAACTTTGCTTTTATTTGAATTTATGCTTGAAATTTTGGAGGAGGGATGGGTAACTTGTTAGAACTAAGTCAGCCCGTAGTGGAAGAAATTTGTGAATTTTAATTTTTTTTTAATGTTTTGGATCTTTATTTGGCCTATATAATCTAAATGTATATTATATCCAATCTAATATAAATTTAAGTAAAATTTATTTTGTTTAAATTATTAAAATGGAGATTTGAATATATCTTATATTTATATGTATTATAGTGAATGTATCAAATACATTTATTTGTGTGAAATGTAAGTGTAGCATATAAGTGGTGTATATATATGTGAAAATGAAACTTGTATAAATGAATTTATAGAAGGAAACCTTTTGTTGCCCTCTCTTACCATATACAATTAATAAAGAGAATATATGGAATATATGCAGAGAGAATATTTCATTTGTCTCCCTCTTTAATAATTAATATATTAAATGACATTTACAACCTATCAACCAAATTTACACATGCCTTTATTATTTAAGTTTATGATTAATGTGATATAAGCATACATTCACATAATAGTTATAGATATATACATACATACAAATACACACACACACACATACATATATGTGTGTGTGTAAAGTGTGAACCTATAAGTTCTTTTAAATAATTGGAAATCCTAACATTAATGGGAATGGTATTAATTAAAGAAAGGTTTGACAATAAAACGTTGCATTATTGTGCAAAATCCCCTTACAAATTTGAATTAAACTAAATATGTATATTTCCATATACATGATTGTTACAATTTAATAATTTAGATCTAAAAAACATATATCTGCAAGCATTGCAGCATATGGTATGTGAATACACACATGTATACAAAAAGTCTTGATTCTAGAGTTAATAGTTTTCATTAAACTTTTAATTTAGGAATGAAAAAATACTTTAGATTTTACCTGAAACTTCAAATCTAGAAAACCACAAAGAATTAGAATTTGTACTAATGGACATTTGTTAATCTTAAATCAAGGTTTTTTTAAACAAGGATTGAAATAAATATATACAAGTACTTACCATATGAAATTAAAGATCAATTTCAAAGAATAGTAGATAACTTAACATCTACAATTCATTCGCATTGAATAATTAAAAGTTATATAATTATATTAAAAATCTCATTCGAAATCAATTTTAAGCTCCATAAGTTTCAAAATAAAATAAAATAAAATATGACAAAGTAGGCATGTGTAAATTTATGATAAGAATTTACATGTCAAATAATATAGATAACAGTAGCCAACAGGGTTGGCGCAGTTGGTTGATGGTCCGGGATCGAAGGTCACGAGTTCGAGCCCCGAAACTGACAACCCTGTAACAAGTACCCGAAGTATGTGTTTGGCAGGCACATATTTCCCTAGAGTTTACAAGCGAAGCTTGGTTCTCTAGGTAATTCAAAAAAAAATATAGATAACAGTAGCGAGTTATCAAAAGTGATATGGGATTCGAAACATATCAATTTATCATGAACATACATTAAAGAAAGATTATGAACAAACATAGATCTAAATCCAAACATTACAATAAACATGTTTTAACCAAATAAGCATAAGGGAAGTTTAATTGACACGTGGCAAGATGGATAATTAAAATATGAGGTGAATCATTCAAAGTCTCATTATATCAATGATTTAAATATATAAGTTAATTGAAGTAAGAATTTGGATGTAACCAACAAATCACACCTTAAACAATGAATCAAAGCTCCTAGATTTAGAAATCAACCTCTAGATTTTGCAAAGATCAAGAGGGATAAACCATTTTTAATGAATAGATTTGATTTGTATTTGATTTTGAGAATTTTTGAAGCTATGAAAGATCCCATATTTTCAACCATTAGAGAGGAACGAGAGAACCATAAAAGTAACAGAAAGGAATAAATCGCCAAAAAGGTAATGAAAAGAATGAAATAATGGAGACAATCAATACTAATTAAAAAGAGATTTTTTTTCCTTCTTTACATTATTCTTTTCCCTTTATTAGTTCTTTCGTAAACTCAACCTATCTCTCATTTATATACCCAACTGGAATTATGGGCCTCAAGTTATCCCAAACCCACTTAGCATTTATTTCATTCGAATCCAATTTAAACAAGTGGAAATTAGCCACAAGGACCTCTTTACCAAGTGCAATTAGTTCCTAGGACACACGACTGAAATAATTAATTTTAAGGATAAAATGAAAAATAATTAGTTTCTAAGGCTTAAAATCCTATGAAATTATATCCTTGGAAGTAATTGGACTACTGAATTTGTCCTTAAAAGTAATTATTCTGCTGACTTTAGCCTTAAAATTAATTTTTGTGGATGTGTGTCCTAGAAACTAATTGGACTGCAAAGTTTGTCCTTCCGGTGAAATGCCCCTTTAAACAATCTATCGATATCGTATATTGATATCTGAGTTTATAACTTTTAATTATCGCATTTATCAAATGCTAATGTTATATAAATAAAATAAAATCCAATAAAAATTATTTCAGAAATATTGATTAATTAAAACGATTGTAAATTAATTAAATCATGTGCTTTATTCGGAATGTTTATTATTATGGTTGTGCGACTCAAAGATGTTAATTCAGTCAACGATTAATATTGAACAATTCGAATATTAATATTCACACGTCACCTTAACTAGTGGTACGGCATTTTGGCAGAATTTATCGCTTACACATCTTTTCAGTAAAATCTAATTTTACTTATTTAAGCATTATCCAATAGCGACAGTCATTTATACCAATTCTCTTCATTAAACCTATATCACTTTGGACTAATGGAATTTTGTAATGGACAGAATTCCAATATCATCCATATCTAACTTTGTAGTCCAGACATCGGGTTTTTGGTTCGATAACAACAATTATTATTAACCGAACTGTTATGGCCAAAGACTTTGACATTGAGTTGGCTTCAGTTGACTGTGATACTAACCTCATATAACGAGAAGACGAATCCTCACTTGAATAGTGTTTCACTTCCAATGCTTCCACTTGACCCAACTATAGTAGTTCGATGGACTTCATGCCACAATTTGTCTATAATCAAGAGTTTCCACATTGAAGATCAATGGTATTCTCTAATCAAGAGAATTGTGTAATTTTTTCATATCGATATTTTCTGTTTGACGGTAGTTATATTAACCAACAGAAAAGTATCGAGTGAGTCATTCCATAATTATTCAATAACAATCAGTATGTGACCCATTTGTGCCTCAACCATCATGAGTAAGACAATGCCCAACATCTGGAGAGCATTATGCATTTTAGTCTTAATAGATGCGTCGATAACCAGTCTTGATACATCTTGACTAGGAATATCTAAACCAATATGTTTATTTTATTGTGATAAATCACTCATTGTAACAACACATTGTAACTATCATCACAAAACATACCATTTATGAATTTTTATTAAGTACACTTTAATTGAATTAACTAATTGATATAATTCGTTATATCAAGTATATAATAGAAAGAAAACACTTTTGATTTCGATCAAGATTGGTTATCAAGTTAAATATATGTTACAAATTATATAATTTCCCCTAGAGCATGTCTCTAACTCTATTAATCTCCCACATGCACTTGGGGACAATTATGGAATATCTATTCCATCCCTTCAATTAGTTTGATGGGAACTAATTGAGTAAGAACTTTCATGGATGAATCTGCTATGTTGGTTTAATTATCTACTCTATCAATCAACTCACTACAATGCTGATAAACTATTTTTATCATATGAAACTATTCAGGGTACAATTCTCGACTCCTACGGAGCTCTTATTATTACATTATCATATAACAATGATTAGTATTCTTAATACTTGAATCATCCCTAGCTCAGCTATAAATTTGTGCATATATATATATATATACACACACACACTTTGCGTTTACTATAGTATTATCAAAGGCGATGTACATAACTTTTCATCGAATCAGCCACAATGTTTCATTTGGAATATTTCCAACTTAAAGCTTCATAACTTGAATTTATCATTAACATATTATACTCAGTTTCACTTATAAAATTTAATCCCGAACACTTCTTCACAAGTAGTTCATTTTCAGTAAATAATTCTCTAATATTTCATAAGTACACGAGAACAACTCAAATAACCATATATTGATATCAATTTGGATTTAATATTTTCTCCATGTATCAAATACATAAACAAATCAAGATATCATAAACAACATAATAGGTATGCTAATTCCTACTTCCACTGCATAAGCGATCCATTTCACATGTTCCTTATTAAACAATTTAATAAGGTGTTTGTGCATATTATTGAGGCATTCCCAAAGTTTTTTATACTATCTATAAAAGGCATCATTTGCAAATCGACCATCGAATATTAAAACAACTAAAGCTGATTTTAACAAAAGTACATCTCAACAACCAGTAGTGTGTTGTTTACTAATGATTCAGAAATATTTATTTACCTTTTAACTTTCTTTCTTATAAACACACGTTTCCTCTGCATTTTGACTAACAATCAAACTATTTGATATTTCTATCAAAACACTTGTTCAATTTTGATGCATGTCGAACGAAACTTTTGTATCTGTTCTTAGATCATATCCTAAAAAACCACAAACTTAATATAGGTTCCGCTGACTTCAAGACACTTTTGTTGTTATGTGCAAATAGTTTATTCTAAATCATTATTTAGAATTTTCAATTTAAACTATTTACCAAACCACAAAATCATAACAAGCGATAGTTTTATAAGTAAATCCAAATTAACTTGGGAATAATGAATAATGAATCTATTATGCTAATTTCAACAACTAAAATTTTTGAGATTATTCTAATCAACGTTGCTTATTAAATTCTGACTTCATTAGTCTTTTCTTAAAGATATAATCACGATTATGGATCACATCCCTTCAGGTACAACTATCAAAATCATATTTTGATTCCATGCTTGGCATCCATTTTGAAATTGCACATCATACCACATCGTAGAGTCAATATTCTTAAGTGCTTGATTGACAACTGCGGATTGCTATTTTCCACGTTAATAAGAAACTCATAGTTTTACTTTGATGTATGAGAATACTTATTAGATGCTTTAATGTGATGTGTTCACTTAGGTTAGGTAAATTTCATTTCATCCCACATAATCGGTTTTATCTTTGGATCGCATCTAAATCCATTTCAATACCAATATTTTCTTAAGGAATTTTCATCACTATGAAGTCGGTATTTCATGAAACAACAATTGTTTCTTAGTGCAACGGAATAGGTATTCATAAACACTTCATGAATTTCCTTATATATAAATTTTATTTTATTTTAGTTTACAATACTTGCGTTCAAAATATAAATTGTTCATCCAATAATAGTTGCTCCCAAGCTTCTTTTGAGGTGGTTCGTAGAAAATCCCTTACGTACAATTATTACATATAGTCTTTTGACTCACATACCTACCAATTTCTTCATCTAGGATATATTGGAGTTTCTTATAAACCTTTATCTTGTAAGATTTTGTAAGGTATTCTTTAGAAGAAATTAATTTTAACTTTGTGTACTACTCTTAATTACAAGACCTTACAGAAAGAAGTTAAGTCAATTTCATTCACAATTAATCGTACTTTGTTCGACAAAGTTTGATCACTACTTATCGATACATCATAATGAAATATAGGAGGGAATGAATTTTGATTGAATCTTCATTCAATTTAGGTACGTTCGAAACACTTTCTAGTATACTCACCTATTAGATCAAATCAAATCATTTTATTTTCTTTTGCATGTTATTTAATTTACTTTCGACTTTCATTCTATGAGCTAATCATATATATACTACATGTGTGTCAAACACACATGTTCATATTCGTGATAACTCATCAATCAATGCAACGAAATACATGGGACCATTTTGGAATTAATAGACTTTTGATTGCATACATATATACTTATTAATGCATAGAGTTCATTAACTTTTATGATCACTCTCATAGAATGGTGCATTGCCTTTTATTGTTTGAGATATAATTTACTAATATCATATGATCTGTAATTATATAGTCAAAGAATAATTTCTCCAAATTTAGCTTAGTCCATAATTCCAAAAAAATTGCAAATAATTAAGATACTAATGTATATCCCCATGCATCACAAATACCACTATTATAAATTTATTTTATAATGAATATTCATATTGAAATGAAACTATGTCTATTTTCAGTCAATACAGAAAAGTAATAATTATTTCATAAATAATATGCGGTATGTTTTACAAAAATAATTTTGATAACTTGATGTGACCAATAAGTGTTATATGGATGTTCCTACAGCTTTCACTATTACTATAATAGCATATAAAAAACGAAGCTCAATCCAGCCACATTATATAGCTATTTATTTAATTTACTATGACGGGTTTACAGTTGAGAATTTTCAGATCAAGTATCCTAAATTCATAAATATCATAGAAAACAATTTTCTACATGAAAATAGTTTTGCAATAGAAATCATATTTCTCATTCCAATGTTAAGTTACGATTCTCGTTTTTGAATTTCTTTATGAAACGGAAGTGATCATTCGCTCTCTTCATCCCCACTATGCCTTAATTTACATTCACTCTAATACATTCGATTTCCTTTCTCAATGGTTGAACCATTAAAGAAAATTCTTACTACATTATCACAGTGAACACTTTATGAAAGTGCGTTTGGTCATCGTTAACTTTAAGGATGTCAAATAAATTTCGCGTCACGTAAACTGATCAAACTGATAATTCAATGATCGAATTATTAGATATACCTTGTTGCCTTTAGTCTAGTGTTACATTTAACACAAGATTATTGTTGTAATTAATCATGTTGAATACATGATCTCATACTACAATTTACTTGCTTATTTCATTAAACTAATTTCATCAAGGTTTCTCACATTACGAATTATGAAAGTTCACCATAAAACATTTATGTATGATCACATATGGATCGAATATCTATATTCTTGTATTGCTTTTAGAGTTCCAAACTAATTGAAGACGATACATAGTCTCGGGCAAGTAAACTCATGAATGACCAAGTTATGAATGTATTTAGTAGTTGTATAATTAGACGCTTGCATGAGTCAACATGCAAAAAAATTATGGGTAAGTATATTTTATATTTCTTTGTCAATATGTAATTCAATTCCTTTGTATATTTTAATTGAGAAATATTTTACCAGTCATTTTTAATGCATAAATTTAACGAAGTAGATTATTTTAATTATACATAGTAGATGTTCTTATAGTATTAGAAAGGTTAAATGTTACCACTTCTTTTTTTAATTAGGCACCCACTAGTCTTTTATGTTTCTCATAACCCTAAAATGAAACGTAGAATTCTTTTGACTTCACTAGTTGGTGTTAGGTCTCGTCTGTTTAGGGATCCTTGAGTTTAATAACTAATATCTCCACAAACGATTTTATACTTCCTGCGCACCCTTACCACGTTAGCACCCTTTCTCTCCTTTCTTTTCATTTTTTCCTTTTCCTTTCCTGCTTTTTCCATTCTATACTTCCTATGCACGAACCATGCACATACACTAATAACTCCATTCTCCCTTACACACAAAACCATTTGCACATCCTCCCCCTTCACATAAGTTTCTTTCTTCCACATTTTTTTCTTCATTTTCTTTTATTTGCTTTCGGCCATGGCCCCCGACCCGGAATTTCACTACTATGACTTATGAATATTTAATTATTTTAAATATTCAATATATAGTTTTTATAATAAAAATAAAACTCTTTTTGAAGATTAATAAGACGGTGAAATAGTTTTCAAAATTAGTTTACAAAAATATACAGTTCAATGAAAAACAGAAAATTTGATAGGAAATTGTTTTCAAATTTTCGACTTCGGCTAAAAGTTATCGGAAATGTCATAGCCCTATTGTATACACACAAACATACAATTGAAAATATTTTGACATGATGAATGCATACATCGATACATACATACATACATATAAACACTTAAGTATATAGGATACAGGATAAGATTTATATAAAAAGTTAAAACATATTTTATAAAATAAAGATTCCTTTAAAAACATAAAGGGCTAAGGTTTAAATGCATGTTGGCTCAAAGTACAAGGGGATACACAGTGGAAGCATTAGCTTCACGGGAGGAGGCATGGATGGTAATGTGGAAGCAAGTGAGTGGAGGGCAAACGACAAGGGTATTTTAGTAATTTCATCGTTTTATTTTATATATAACTCTTTTTTTCCTTTTTTTCATTTCCATTTTCACTTTTTTATTCTCCATGGCAACTCCATCTTCTCTTTTATAGATCTAAACCTTTTAATGGCTTCTTATGTTGGTTTTTAAGATTTTAAAAATCAAAAGTTTTAAATATTCATGCTTGTTTTAAACTCTTTCTTCTCCATTTTCCTCCATTTCATTCGGCCATAACTTCCTCCATACTACTCCAAATCAAGATTTTATTTTTTTAAGCCATCTAAAATTCTAGTGGCTACAACCTTTACTGGAACGAATTTTTCAAATTTTGAATTAATTTGGATTAAAATTTCATTTCTTTCTAACTCATTTTCAGACCTATATCATCAAGACCGAAAATACAACTCCTTTTGACCATATCTCCCCCAAAACAAATCGAAATTAAGTGATTCTTTTTTTCAAATTGTAGATAAAAGAATTTCCTAAAACTTGCATTGTGACATCCAAGCTTTCGGTGAGTAAATGTTAGTTTTAAATTAAAAGTTTTTAACTTGATTTATGTTGCATAAATTGCTTTATGATGTGTGCGAAATATTTTTGAGTTGTTATATGTTGGCTTTTTTGTGGATATGGATGATTCGAGATGGAAAAAGTGGACTTGAAATGAAGTTTACCTTAGTATTGTTGTATTGTAAACTTTGGTTATGATATAGTTTATAAAGTTGGATTTGATGTTCGTTGTAAGTTTGGATATGATATGTATTTGAAAGTGGTTATGATGTGGAATGTTTATAAGTTACATTGAGATGTTGAAAGAAGATTTGGATTCTTTGGAAGGAAATGGTTTTAAAGTATTCGAGTTTTTGAAACTTTAAAGTTAAATTTTGTTTTAGTTTCTAAACTTTTCCTTATGGTTTAAAATGGAAAAAAAATATAATTAGAGAATTGCAAAGTTAGTAACTTGGAAAAACAAATTCAAGTTACTGCATCTATAGCGATAGTCGCTATGGATGCAGTTTTGATAAAAAAAATTGGATTTTTGAAAATTTAGTTTTCATACTTAAAGTGTTTTGAAATGTTGTATAAACTTAATAATGGTGTTGTAGAAAGTTAATTAATAACTTAATAATTATTTTTTAATTCATTAAGCTTTGATAATTAATAATTAAGTATTAAACAGGGTTTAGTTGTCATAAATAAGTGAAGATTAACTACTACTTAAATATGTTTTAAAATTAAGATTAATTTTAACTAATTTTTGATTAGGCAAAATCAACTTTTAATTAATTATGGATTAAGTATAGGATTTATTTTTAATTAATTAAGTATGAGGTTAATTATTAAATAAATTATTAGTCAAGTGTTTAATTATATTAATTATTGGTTAATTAAGGTTTTAATTTAAAATAAATTATTTATTTAAGGTTGAATTTATTATTTAAGTTTTAATTAAAAGATTATTTAATTAATAAATTGAGATTAATAATAGTTAATTACTTGTGACATCCCGGAAATTTGGACAATATCAATTTAATAATCTGCATTGAAAATTAAATTGATTTGATAATATTTGTTAATAATAATTTGAATTGATTTAATAATCTTCTTTTAAACAAATAATTAACTAATAATTTATCTTTTAAAAGCCAATTAAATTGTTTTCTATTTATAATATATATATATCTGTATATACTGTAAATAAATAACCTTTGTTTTAAGTTTAATAAAATAAAGACATGATTTTTAATTCTAATATTTTTTGAAAAATTAGGAATTTGATCTTATTTAATATGGAATAAATAATCATTTGACTTTAAAATACTGAAGATAAATTTAAATTGTTTAAAAGTATTTTAGCCTAGAGTTTAAATTTAAATAAAAAGTTTTGTTTTGTTTTATAGCTTGATAAAATAAGTGACTTATATTATAGAGAATAGTTCTTTTATAAATTATTTTAATTCAATAATAAGTTATATTTAAACTATATCAATATTGTAATATCTTTGAAAATCGGTTTTACTGTATATATATAGAAGTTGTTATTTTAATATATGTATATTTTTTTGAAAGAAGCTATGATTTGTAAAAGTAATATTAAGTCTTTCAAAAATGTTAAATAAAATAATACTTTGTAAATCTCAACATAAGTATTTAATTATTTAAGTTTAAAATAAAGTAACCTATAAATAAAATAAATATGAAAGTAAGAACTAGTGTAAAAGAGGCAAGTATATATGCTACATAATGTATAAATTAAAGTCAGGCTTGTACACATGAATACAACCTGTAAAGAAATGCAAGAAGTTTATTGACTAAGGT
Organism: Allium cepa; assembly: GCA_030765085.1. NCBI lineage: Eukaryota > Viridiplantae > Streptophyta > Magnoliopsida > Asparagales > Amaryllidaceae > Allium > Allium cepa. The sequence goes on along the minus strand of CM060935.1, from coordinate 724,446,067 downwards.
TTAGATAAGTATGAAAAAAATAATAAAAAAATAATAATAATAAAAATCACCAGACAACATAATTTTTGCTGTCTGTAAGTTTGCAAAACAAAGTTAAGAAAAAAATATCTTTATGTGTTCAGCATATATAGATAGTTTGCTAAGCAAGCTAAAGCAAGTAAATTAACAAAGTGCAATACAGTATGCAGGTTAGAGAAAAGAAATGGTAAACTAACTAAAATATCTACATATGAAATGATTAAGTTAGCTAATTAGGAAACATAGGGTACATTAACAATTAATGCCTACTTTACTTAGCACAACCTTATGTCCATTCGAAATGGATTCAAATCATTTCAGCCTCCTATAAACAAAGATATGCCTGATAAAACAAAATGTATACAGTGTACTTACATACACCTGATCCAGTTATCACCTTTTCCCCTGAAACTTCTTATATACATCTTGTTTTAGTTCGTTCATAAAAAAAAAATACATAAAACCTGAAACAAAGAAGTAACAGCAGACACTTCCATTTAGACAAACTCAAATATAAAAACTGGAAACACTATTCAACAAAACAAAAAAAAATGGGGTTGGAAGATTTAAAGCAAAATTGTTCCCAGTGTTAAAGATTAGGCTGTTTTAATGCAAATGGTGCTCTGTCCCTTTTTTTTAATCAATGTGAGTAACACCTTTCATTTTAAATACTTAAGCATATATATATGTTGTTAAATTTTGATCTGATATGAGCATATATATTGATGATTTTCTGTGTTTACATGTTACTGCATGTATATGTGTTTGACATCCTATAACCACCTCTGTTCTAAAGGATAGCAACATCAAAAATTTAATGATTTAAGTATATTTTGTCTGTTGCAAATTCTTGTCTGAAACTCAGTTGTATTGCTGTGTGATAAATATGAGTACTGTATTATGTATCTCTGGGTTCTCTCTATTTTAGTTTCAGGTTTAAAAATCCTCAACCAAATTCCCTTTTGTTCTTAATTCCAGCTTAACAAGACATAGGTTAACATAAACTGTTTGTATGAATGAAGACTTGAATTTAAATATTGTGTAAGAGTAAAACAATGTTCTTTGTTCTGGAAAACATAATATTACAGGAGAAAACTAAATTTAAGTTAAAACTCAATGGATTTAATTCATGAATTCAGGGTTATGGATCGAACATACATAGCATAATATGATTTTTAAAATGAATATCATGTTTTCTAGTCAAGTATTTTAGGTGCAGTTCACCTTTGTTCAAAAATTGGTTTTTGGGCGATTCTTGGTGTTCTATGCAACTGGAGGAGGTCAGGTTGGGTGAGATGGTGGAGGAGCTTGCCGGGGTGTGGAAAAAAATGCTCGGTGGTGGGTCTGAACACGGTGGCGATGGTGGCGGTGATCTATTGTCTGCAACCCTAGTTTGTATGGGGTTTGAATTTTGGGATGCCGTGCCTTCTACTGTGCATCGAGTTGCACGAGACTTCGTGGGGTGGTAGATTGGTCGAAGGCGAGTCCATAGCCGGAGTTATGGACCATCTGGTGGTCGGGGTTGGCAGAAGGAGGTGATGACAGGTTGGGTATGAGATGTTGTGTTTATTTCCAGGTTCAGTGTCATTGCTCTTTTCGAATTGTGGTCGTGGCGATGGAATTTGGGTGTCGTGGTGGCGTATGGTGGTAGTCAGTGGTGTGGTGGAGCACTTGTGGGTGGTCGGAGTTGACTGGAGCCACGGTGCACGTGCACCGTGCCCAGTGTAGTACTGTAGTGTTTTGGAAGTGTGCAGTTTTTTTTTAGGGGCTGGGAAAAGTACTCGAGTCGCACGAGTACGTGACTCGAAGCAGGGGGACATTTAGCCCGAAGCATTCATGCCTTGGTCTCGGGTTGGATGGTTTTACTACAGGTTGAGTATAACAGCCTGTAGTTTTTAATTTAAACAAAATTTAAAAAGCAAATTAAAATTTGCAGGCTAACCATAATCCAAAAGTTGAATTAGTGTAAGGATTAGATTTACATGAAAGTTAAACCCAGATTGAAGTTTAAATCCAAATCTTATATTTCTGAATTTATTTTTGAAATGAAAAAAAAATGTTAAAAGTTTGAGGTTAAGTTTCAGGTTTAAAACCTGACAGAAACTAAAAACCTGAACTATATGATTTAAACAATGTTTAAATCCTAGAGTGAAACTCAGTTTTTGAATAACTATTTTAAAGTTTTATAAATAGATTTGGATTTGAAAAATCAAGTTTTTAAAACAAAGTGTTGAAGGGAAGTTTAAATCAAAGTTCTTAAATCTGCAGGTTTAAATCAGTTTTAAAAATGTCTTTGGAAATTTAAATTTAAATTAATATTCAAACAATTGAATTTAAAGGCTTTCTCATTTAAGTTTCATGTATATGTAATTAAAGTTATTCATAAGATTATAAATTGAATTTAAACTTGATAAATGTTTAAATAAATAATACTTTTGAATCTTAAAATCCAAATGGAATTCAAATTTACAATTTTGGAAGGTAAAGTTTTAACATACATAGATATTAATGAAGTCATTAGTAAAGAAATAAATTATCTTAGGAATAACTAAGGAGTTAAAAATATGTAATGAATAAGTTAATTAATGAATGACTTATGTATTTAATTTACAAATTAATAATTTAGATTAATTTATAATTAGGAATTAATTAAGAAATAAATGTAGAAATGTAATCATGGTAATTAACTAAAGATAATTAATTAATTAATGTATGTCATTAATTAATATAATTAATCAGATTAATTAGATAATCTATTAAATGTAATTACTTTATAAAAAGAAATTAAGAAATTAATTACTTATTGTAATTAATTTGATAAAATGATTTATTTAAGTTAATTAATTTAGTTTAATTAATTTAAGAAATCGTTTGATGATTTGATATGTGTAATCACTTAGTGTATTCAATGGAGCATAATTACTTGAGGAAGTAATTAATATAATTACTAAATGTAATTAGTAAAGAGGATGTGTTAATAAAGTAATTGGGATAATTACTTTAGTAATTAATCAAGGGATTAATTAAATGGAGATAATTAATTATGAGATAATTAATTTGGTAATATGTAATTAAGGAAAGTTAATTACTGATTGATATTAATCGAGTTGATTAATAATTATGTTTAATTAAAGTAATTAATAATGAAATTAAGAATATTTTAATTAAGAATAATAATAAATAATGTAGTGATTAATTAAAGAAAATGTAATTAATTGTATTTAATTATAAAGGAAGTAATTAAATGTCGATTACTATAAATGATTTAGAATAATTAATTTGTAGAATTAATTAAAGACTAATTACTTACTGTAATTAGAAGGTGATTAATTGAAGAAGTTAATCAAGATAGATATCTAGAGGTTGATTAATTAATTTGTTTAAAATTTAATTAATAGTTGTATAAGCAAGAGTTGTAGATGAAGTAATTAATTTAATTTACTTTAAATTAATTAGCAATAGAAGTAGTTAATTTAATTCATTTTAAATTAATTACGAAATGGTATGATTATAAATCATTGCTTATGGATGAATGATAGTGATATTTTATTTGATGGTTGTGCATTCAGTTCTGACTTGAATACTATCTATGTGATATGGATGCTTGATTTAAAGTATGATGATATTTAATTATCTGTTTGATGATAATACGAGCTATCTGTTTATGATGATGTGATTATCTATTGTGATATTATGAATTATCCATATGTGTGTATATTGATGATATTGAATTAAACTGATAAGACTAAATAGACAACTTGGCCTTAAAAGACACGTTTTGGATTTCGATGAGACCGGGATCGGGTTTGCCGCATTAGGAACATCCGAAAACCACATCGTTTCCAAATTAACGATAGGTCGTGAATCTGAAGTGAAGATGAAGATTCAGAATGCAAGGGTTATCGTCGTTAACTCTGAGGGTGATTCCAAAATGAGTGTAACGAGATAATGCCTTCGGTTTCGTTCGAACCCGGAACGAACTTGTATGGATTGAATGCTTTCAACACATCGTCAGGTGGGCGATGAGCATTCTAAGAATTATATTCTATAAAGGTAATCGTAACCTCAAGCCTCATCAACCGGGAATGGCTAAAACAGGGGAGATGCTGCAAGGCTAGGTGGGTCATGCCCAAGCAGGACAAGGATATTCCCCTGTCTAGATGTCCCTTTATTTTCGGCTTAGTGGGCAGTAGCGACGGCTATCTGCGGGGTTATCTTGTTCGGAACTGTTCAGTAAGGAATGGTTCCGGCCTTGTGTTGCAGGGGATGAAGGGAGTAATCCTCGGTACGGTGATCTAGGCCCCGTACTGTGACGGGCGGTACCCCAGTAGCCCTGCCATTGTATGGAATCCAAAATCCAATAAGTGCCGTACGAATTAGTTGTGCCCAACTATGTTGGAATGTGAGATGTAAGCATTTCAGCTATTTCTGTATTTTACTTGAAAACCCTAGACACTATTATAATATCACTGGATTTCCTATCAAATGTTTTGGTTAGCGTAAGGTAAAAACTTTTCCATGTTTATGTGTGGGAAGTCTTACGTGATACCTTTTGTTTTCAAAAGATTTTCAAAATTAAGCAACTTTAACCTGTTACTCATACCAGACCCATGTCTGACCCGGAGTTTATTTTTGTTTTTCATAAACTCTCGGGTACCCAAATTTTTACGGGTAGCCAAGGGATTCAGGTTAGCTTTGACGAATACTGGAGGAGCAATGGAGCAGGAGGCTTCAGCGTTGTAGATATACTTATAGTTCCGCTGTGTTGGTATCTTTGAGTTATTTGCTTGTGTTTTATTGAGTTGTATTAACTAGACAGGAGTTTATAACTGTCTAGTATATGATGTATTGTCTGTATAACTCTGATTGATGATGTATATCATGTAAATACTTATGTGATTATTATAATTTATTCGTTCCGCTGTGAGATTCTGATGTTGTTGTTCTTTCTTCTCTATCTTTTCTATTTTCTCATCCCTTTCTTTCTTTAAGACGAAGCGGTTTTCTGGGCATAGAAAGCCGGGACGTCACAGTTGGTATCACAGCGCTAGGTTGAGTGAATACCTAGGCTCTTAAGTGTTTTCTTTCTTGAGAGAGCGTATTTGTAATTTTGATATATATATATATATATATATATATATATATGTATGTATGTATGTATATATATTCATTTCTACCTATTGTTGGGTTACCTGTTCAGGTTTTCCAATGAGTTATAAAGGTAGATAGGGTAGTGGTGTGTGTAACACGACTACCAATGGTTGGAGTTTAAATGTTTGAGGTTGGTAGTGTAATTGTCGAGACTGTAGACCGAATACCGTCTCGAGTGAGCTTTGGATGGTGAAAGGATTTCATCGATCTCTGAAGGAAATCTGTTAAGGTTCAGAGTTCATTTTGGAATGTAGTTTGGATGAGCTAGAGTTTGGATCTATCGGTTGAACAGAAGCATATCATGATATCTTGATACATCAAGGTGTAGTAGCTGTGTGATGAGACACAGTGATTATGGATGTCTCTGAAGATGTTTCTTTGGAATCAGTTAAGGAAGTGTAGCTGCTTCGGTGTGGTGGCTGAGATCAGCAGGGTGTTTCTTTTTGCTTTGAGGTCCGAGTTTCTTGAAGAGCTTTGGATTAAGCAGTCTTTGGCTTCTGAGTCAGCAGTGGAGTTTAGAAGCTGCAGAGTAATTCCATTTCTTCGATGGGTTGGCCACATAAGTGTAGGCTGTTCTGATTTGTAGAGAGAGAGCAGTATTTTTGGAATTAGGCTGGATTGATCGCAAAAGTGACTTGCGATGGTTTGAGTATTCTCTTGTGAATTTTTTCTGGATGTCTTCAGGAAGTTAAAGTTTGGTTTGCATCTGAAGATTGAATTTGGTATCGACCGGATTTCCAGGCTTTGTACCGATGGTCCAGCTTAGTAATAGGATGGTTTTTGAGTTTGGGGAAGTAGCTCAGATTTTGGATGAATTTCTGATTTTTACTTTTGAATTTGTTGAGGTGTGTTGACCAGATTATGCTTGAGTTCATCTTCAGCATTTTCATCTATTCAGTCAGAGTTGCGCAGAGGAAGCATGGTGGTAGCTGTTTTAGTTTGGAAGCAATTGGATGTTACAGTGTTTGGATGGGAGAGTTCTATAGGAATTTTTTTTAGGATATGAGGCCAAATTGGAGTGTACCTATTTAATTTCTTCTGGATAAGAGACGGACGAATTTGGATTCCGAAGCCGGAGATTTGATTTTGGATAAGTGTTTAGTTTTCAAGATTGGATTGTCAGTTTGGATAACTGGAATTCGGAGTGTTTCACGTATCTCTGAGGGAGTACGTGTAAGATCTGTCTTGATTTTAGAACCAGCAGTTCAGGGAGTTTTAGTTGTTGATTTCAGGCTTGTCCGTAGTCTGATATCCTGTCTTGTTTTATGGATCTAGATGAGTGAAAGTTTTGTAGCTTAGTAGTATTATTTGTTCAGGTTCTATAGAGCGAATAACCCGGTATTTATACTTGGGGAAACTCGAGGAAACTCTATCTAGAATTCTGTCTAGATAGTTAAATTTGTTTGATTGGATGAATTAGTTGCTATGGTTGTTAGCATATGATTAATATATGCTTGTATTTTAAAATTAAATCTTAAATTGGATTATTAAATTACCTTTGTTTTAAATTTCGGGGACGAAATTCTTTTAAGGGGGGAAGAATGTGACATCCCGAAAATTTGGACAATATCAATTTAATAATCTGCATTGAAAATAAAATTGATTTGATAATATTTGTTAATAATAATTTGAATTGATTTAATAATCTTCTTTTAAACAAATAATTAACTAATAATTTATCTTTTAAAAGCCAATTAAATTGTTTTCTATTTATAATATATATATATATATATATATATATATATCTGTATATATTGTAAATAAATAACCTTTGTTTTAAGTTTAATAAAATAAAGACATGATTTTTAATTCTAATATTTTTTGAAAAATTAGGAATTTGATCTTATTTAATATGGAATAAATAATCATTTGACTTTAAAATACTGAAGATAAATTTAAATTGTTTAAAAGTATTTTAGCCTAGAGTTTAAATTTAAATAAAAAGTTTTGTTTTGTTTTATAGCTTGATAAAATAAGTGACTTATATTATAGAGAATAGTTCTTTTATAAATTATTTTAATTCAATAATAAGTTATATTTAAACTATATCAATATTGTAATATCTTTGAAAATCGGTTTTACTGTATATATATATAGAAGTTGTTATTTTAATATATGTATATTTTTTTGAAAGAAGCTATGATTTGTAAAAGTAATATTAAGTCTTTCAAAAATGTTAAATAAAATAATACTTTGTAAATCTCAACATAAGTATTTAATTATTTAAGTTTAAAATAAAGTAACCTATAAATAAAATAAATATGAAAGTAAGAACTAGTGTAAAAGAGGCAAGTATATATGCTACATAATGTATAAATTAAAGTCAGGCTTGTACACATGAATACAACCTGTAAAGAAATGCAAGAAGTTTATTGACTAAGGTTTAGATAAGTATGAAAAAAATAATAAAAAAATAATAATAATAAAAATCACCAGACAACATAATTTTTGCTGTCTGTAAGTTTGCAAAACAAAGTTAAGAAAAAAATATCTTTATGTGTTCAGCATATATAGATAGTTTGCTAAGCAAGCTAAAGCAAGTAAATTAACAAAGTGCAATACAGTATGCAGGTTAGAGAAAAGAAATGGTAAGCTAACTAAAATATCTACATATGAAATGATTAAGTTAGCTAATTAGGAAACATAGGGTACATTAACAATTAATGCCTACTTTACTTAGCACAACCTTATGTCCATTCGAAATGGATTCAAATCATTTCAGCCTCCTATAAACAAAGATATGCCTGATAAAACAAAATGTATACAGTGTACTTACATACACCTGATCCAGTTATCACCTTTTCCCCTGAAACTTCTTATATACATCTTGTTTTAGTTCGTTCGTAAAAAAAAGAATATAAAACCTGAAACAAAGAAGTAACAGCAGACACTTCCATTTAGACAAACTCAAATATAAAAACTGGAAACACTATTCAACAAAACAAAAAAAAATGGGGTTGGAAGATTTAAAGCAAAATTGTTCCCAGTGTTAAAGATTAGGCTATTTTAATGCAAATGGTGCTCTGTCCCTTTTTTTTAATCAATGTGAGTAACACCTTTCATTTTAAATACTTAAGCATATATATATGTTGTTAAATTTTGATCTGATATGAGCATATATATTGATGATTTTCTGTGTTTACATGTTACTGCATGTATATGTGTTTGACATCCTATAACCACCTCTGTTCTAAAGGATAGCAACATCAAAAATTTAATGATTTAAGTATATTTTGTCTGTTGCAAATTCTTGTCTGAAACTCAGTTGTATTGCTGTGTGATAAATATGAGTACTGTATTATGTATCTCTGGGTTCTCTCTATTTTAGTTTCAGGTTTAAAAATCCTCAACCAAATTCCCTTTTGTTCTTAATTCCAGCTTAACAAGACATAGGTTAACATAAACTGTTTGTATGAATGAAGACTTGAATTTAAATATTGTGTAAGAGTAAAACAATGTTCTTTGTTCTGGAAAACATAATATTACAGGAGAAAACTAAATTTAAGTTAAAACTCAATGGATTTAATTCATGAATTCAGGGTTATGGATCGAACATACATAGTATAATATGATTTTTAAAATGAATATCATGTTTTCTAGTCAAGTATTTTAGGTGCAGTTCACCTTTGTTCAAAAATTGGTTTTTGGGTGATTCTTGGTGTTCTATGCAACTGGAGGAGGTCAGTTTGGGTGAGATGGTGGAGGAGCTTGCCGGGGTGTGGAAAAAAATGCTCGGTGGTGGGTCTGAACACGGTGGCGATGGTGGCGGTGATCTATTGTCTGCAACCCTAGTTTGTATGGGGTTTGAATTTTGGGATGCCGTGCCTTCTACTGTGCATCGAGTTGCACGAGACTTCGTGGGGTGGTAGATTGGTCGAAGGCGAGTCCATAGCCGGAGTTATGGACCATCTGGTGGTCGGGGTTGGCAGAAGGAGGTGATGACAGGTTGGGTATGAGATGTTGTGTTTATTTCCAGGTTCAGTGTCATTGCTCTTTTCGAATTGTGGTCGTGGCGATGGAATTTGGGTGTCGTGGTGGCGTATGGTGGTAGTCAGTGGTGTGGTGGAGCACTTGTGGGTGGTCGGAGTTGACTGGAGCCACGGTGCACGTGCACCATGCCCAGTGTAGTACTGTAGTGTTTTGGAAGTGTGCAGTTTTTTTTAGGGGCTGGGAGAAGTACTCGAGTCACACGAGTACGTGACTCGAAGCAGGGGGACATTTAGCCCGAAGCATTCATGCCTTGGTCTCGGGTTGGATGGTTTTACTACAGGTTGAGTATAACAGCCTGTAGTTTTTAATTTAAACAAAATTTAAAAAGCAAATTAAAATTTGCAGGCTAACCATAATACAAAAGTTGAATTAGTGTAAGGATTAGATTTACATGAAAGTTAAACCCAGATTGAAGTTTAAATCCAAATCTTATATTTCTGAATTTATTTTTGAAATGAAAATAAAAGGTTAAAAGTTTGAGGTTAAGTTTCAGGTTTAAAACCTGACAGAAACTAAAAACCTGAACTATATGATTTAAACAATGTTTAAATCCTAGAGTGAAACTCAGTTTTTGAATAACTATTTTAAAGTTTTATAAATAGATTTGGATTTGAAAAATCAAGTTTTTAAAACAAAGCGTTGAAGGGAAGTTTAAATCAAAGTTCTTAAATCTGCAGGTTTAAATCAGTTTTAAAAATGTCTTTGGAAATTTAAAGGCTTTCTCATTTAAGTTTCATGTATATGTAATTAAAGTTATTCATAAGATTATAAATTGAATTTAAACTTGATAAATGTTTAAATAAATAATACTTTTGAATCTTAAAATCCAAATGGAATTCAAATTTACAATTTTGGAAGGTAAAGTTTTAACATACATAGATATTAATGAAGTCATTAGTAAAGAAATAAATTATCTTAGGAATAACTAAGGAGTTAAAAATATGTAATGAATAAGTTAATTAATGAATGACTTATGTATTTAATTTACAAATTAATAATTTAGATTAATTTATAATTAGGAATTAATTAAGAAATAAATGTAGAAATGTAATCATGGTAATTAACTAAAGATAATTAATTAATTAATGTATGTCATTAATTAATATAATTAATCAGATTAATTAGATAATCTATTAAATGTAATTACTTTATAAAAAGAAATTAAGAAATTAATTACTTATTGTAATTAATTTGATAAAATGATTTATTTAAGTTAATTAATTTAGTTTAATTAATTTAAGAAATCGTTTGATGATTTGATATGTGTAATCACTTAGTGTATTCAATGGAGCATAATTACTTGAGGAAGTAATTAATATAATTACTAAATGTAATTAGTAAAGAGGATGTGTTAATAAAGTAATTGGGATAATTACTTTAGTAATTAATCAAGGGATTAATTAAATGGAGATAATTAATTATGAGACAATTAATTTGGTAATATGTAATTAAGGAAAGTTAATTACTGATTGATATTAATCGAGTTGATTAATAATTATGTTTAATTAAAGTAATTAATAATGAAATTAAGAATATTTTAATTAAGAATAATAATAAATAATGTAGTGATTAATTAAAGAAAATGTAATTAATTGTATTTAATTATAAAGGAAGTAATTAAATGTCGATTACTATAAATGATTTAGAATAATTAATTTGTAGAATTAATTAAAGACTAATTACTTACTGTAATTAGAAGGTGATTAATTGAAGAAGTTAATCAAGATAGATATCTAGAGGTTGATTAATTAATTTGTTTAAAATTTAATTAATAGTTGTATAAGCAAGAGTTGTAGATGAAGTAATTAATTTAATTTACTTTAAATTAATTAGCAATAGAAGTAGTTAATTTAATTCATTTTAAATTAATTATGAAATGGTATGATTATAAATCATTGCTTATGGATGAATGATAGTGATATTTTATTTGATGGTTGTGCATTCAGTTCTGACTTGAATACTATCTATGTGATATGGATGCTTGATTTAAAGTATGATGATATTTAATTATCTGTTTGATGATAATATGAGCTATCTGTTTATGATGATGTGATTATCTATTGTGATATTATGAATTATCCATATGTGTGTATATTGATGATATTGAATTAAACTGATAAGACTAAATAGACAACTTGGCCTTAAAAGACACGTTTTGGATTTCGATGAGACCAGGATCGGGTTTTCCGCATTAGGAACATCCGAAAACCACATCGTTTCCAAATTAACGATAGGTCGTGAATTTGAAGTGAAGATGAAGATTCAGAATGCAAGGGTTATCGTCGTTAACTCTGAGGGTGATTCCAAAATGAGTGTAACGAGATAATGTCTTCGGTTTCGTTCGAACCCGGAACGAACTTGTATGGATTGAATGCTTTCAACACATCGTCAGGTGGGCGATGAGCATTCTAAGAATTATACTCTATAAAGGTAATCGTAACCTCAAGCCTCATCAACCGGGAATGGCTAAAACAGGGGAGATGCAGCAAGGCTAGGTGGGTCATGCCCAAGCAGGACAAGGATATTCCCCTGTCTAGATGTCCCTTTATTTTCGGCTTAGTGGGCAGTAGCGACGGCTATCTGCGGGGTTATCTTGTTCGGGACTATTCAGTAAGGAATGGTTCCGGCCTTGTGTTGCAGGGGATGAAGGGAGTAATCCTCGGTACGGTGATCTAAGCCCCGTACTGTGACGGGCGGTACCCCAGTAGCCCTGCCATTGTATGGAATCCAAAATCCAATAAGTGCCGTACGAATTAGTTGTGCCCAACTATGTTGGAATGTGAGATGTAAGCATTTCAGCTATTTCTGTATTTTACTTGAAAACCCTAGACACTATTATAATATCACTGGATTTCCTATCAAATGTTTTGGTTAGCGTAAGGTAAAAACTTTTCCATGTTTATGTGTGGGAAGTCTTACGTGATACCTTTTGTTTTCAAAAGATTTTCAAAATTAAGCAACTTTAACCTGTTACTCATACCAGACCCATGTCTGACCCGGAGTTTATTTTTGTTTTTCATAAACTCTCGGGTACCCAAATTTTTACGGGTAGCCAAGGGATTCAGGTTAGCTTTGACGAATACTGGAGGAGCAATGGAGCAGGAGGCTTCAGCGTTGTAGATATACTTATAGTTCTGTTGTGTTGGTATCTTTGAGTTATTTGCTTGTGTTTTATTGAGTTGTATTAACTAGACAGGAGTTTATAACTGTCTAGTATATGATGTATTGTCTGTATAACTCTGATTGATGATGTATATCATGTAAATACTTACGTGATTATTATAATTTATTCGTTCCGCTGTGAGATTCTGATGTTGTTGTTCTTTCTTCTCTATCTTTTCTATTTTCTCATCCCTTTCTTTCTTTAAGACGAAGCGGTTTTCTGGGCATAGAAAGCCGGGACGTCACATTACTAATAAAGGTTTTTAATTATTATTTAATAATCAATAAAGTATTAATTAAGTGTTTAATATACAAATAAGTTATTTATTAAAGGTTTAATTAATTATTAATTTATAATTAAATTAATTCCAAATTGAATAAAGATTAATTATGATTTAATGAGAGCTTATCTTGTAAGTAATCATTTTAAAAGGTATTTTAAGTTTTAAATCCTTTGTCTCCATAAATCAAATTATTTTAATGGTACTTCTTTTTCAGAGATGATTTTGAACTCAAGGAATCCAAATGTAGGTATTATTAAGTAGATAAATGCCTGTGAATGAGTTATGATGTGATTGTTTGATTGTATAGACATTTGATAGTAGAATAAATCTTCGTTCGGCTATAAATTGATTGTTTGATTATGTGGATATTTGATAGCAGAATAAATCCACTTTCTGCTATAAATTGGTTGTTTGATTATGTGGACATCTATTAGAAGAATGATTTCCCATTCTGCCATAATGTACTTGATTTGATTGTTGTGGACATATAGTAGCAGAATAAATCCCCCCGTTCTGTTATAGATTGATTGTTGATTATGTAGACATATGCTAGTAGAAAAATTCTCCATGCTGCTATAAGTTAATTGTTTGATTGTTAGACATCTATTTAGCAGGAAAAATCACCATCCTTCTATTATATTATTTGGACATGCATATGCTAGTTGAGTTGTATTGACATGTTATTTCCTAATCTGGATGTGAAGCGTGTTTACATATATGTTGAGTTACGTAAATAAATTGTTAAGTGACTTGGAAGTGAAATTGATGTTAAATGGTAACTTAAATTACTACCATTGGGTTTCATAGGCCTCCTTCTGAAATTATAAAGTATGGTTTTAAATTAGCTCCAATTCTTTAATTAGTTAGGGGTTTAGGTTTATAAATGATTTTTCAAGTTATATTATTATTGTATAAAAGTATTTGTAAATAATAACTTGTTTATAAAAATGGGTTTTGCTATGTAAAAAGGTTCATTTAAAGTGATTTAAAAGGATGAGTTGCAAAATATATTTTGTAAAGGATTTTCTCGAAGAAGATTTATCAAAGGAGTTTTAAATGGGGAAATATTTTATAAATGGTTTAGAGGTTTGTAAAGAGGTTTTGTACATTGACTTGTAGACTTATAAAGTGTTTTTATAAATTGATTTTGGAAATTTATAAGTTATTTGAATCATGAAGCGAGATTTAAAAAGGAAATTGTTATAAAGGATAAGTGGATTGGGTTGTAGCAAGTAATCTTTTTCAAAAGGAATTTGAAAAGAGAGAATTCTCCAAATGTTTCGATAATATACTTATACCGCTAAGATAAGTACAAATGTTCCTAAGTATAAAGGGAAAGTAAGGATTCTAGAAATAGTGTTGTGTAAAGATCTTTTGATCAAGTTATAAAGTGATTATATTAATTAAAGATTAATTAGTAAAGGCTTGGTGAATCCCATACGGAATCAAATCAATTTTGAATGTTTGTTTATTTGATTGTTAAATAACTGACTATCAAAATATGTACCAGAACATAATTATGGATATATCTAGGAGAAGTACGGAAATTATATGGTACAGTTGCGATCGGTGGTGTTATATTATACGTGTAAATTCATTTCATTCTTCTAGGATAAATGATAAGGAAATCCATCCACTAATGATTCGGAGATGATCTTCATTCTTATCTTTGTCTGTTTATTTCCTAAAGAACCAGGGTTGAGTTTACCAAAAATTATCGAAAGTTGTTTTGAAGAGACGAGGATCAAATATGTTATCCGAAAACCACTTTGATCCAACTCAAGCATTTCGAACTGAAGACATCTTGAAGAGTATGGAATTGAAGACGGAGTTTTGAAGTGCAGGTGCTATTTGCTACTAGCGCTGAGGGTGATTCCAAAATGGGTGTAGTGGAGGTAATGCCTTCGGATTTGTTCAAATCCAAAATGAACTTATATGGATAAATACTAGTATTTCTTTGATGCCTCGAGGCAGTTAGCATTCCAAGTAGGAAATGCTATATAAAAGGTAAAATGTAGTGTCCAGCCTCATCACCCGGGAATGACTAAAACATGGGAGATGCAGCAGGGCTAAGTGGGTCACTCCCAATTAAGGTATGACCATCTCTATCTAGAATAGACATTATCTCTCATTTGTATTCTTTTGGGTCCTTTAACAGAGGGGTGGTCATATTCGGTGCAACTAGTAAAGTGGTAGGTCGGTTCTGTGTTGGCAGGGATCCCGACGAGGTCCTCGGTGTTATTTTATCTAGAGATGCACTATGACAGGTGGTATCCCGGTATCCCAGTCATTAAATGGAATCCATTCTCCACTACGAGCCTTTACGGTCTTGTACACCTATTAGGCATGAATTCAATTAATGTAACAATTTCGGCTATGATTAATAAGTATTTGTATCTTAGACACTATTATAATATCGGAGAATTTTATACGAATTGGTTTGGTTATCTTAAGGTAAAAAGTTGTCCATGTTTATGTGCGGCATGGTCTTACGAGATACCTTTGATTTTAAAAGAGTTTTAAACATAATAATTCAATTGTTTGAGTTTACTCATACCATACCCAAGTCTGACCCTGAGTTTTATTTTCCTTTTCTAAAACTTTTGGGTGCCTAAATTTTTATGGGCAGCCAAGTAGTTTAGGTTTTCCCACGGATGCATTTTAGAGGAGCATGGAGCATAATGCTTTATCGATATCTAGTTATTATCCTGTTTCCGTTGTATGTATCTTATATCAGTTAGGTAGGGATAGGCTGTTATAACTGTCTAAGGGTAGAATTGTATTAGTATGAATTTGATGTATCATTCTTGAAATGACTTTGTAAAGTATTATGTTGATTAATATATGTTTTTCAATTACATTATGAGATTCTATGATTGTTTAGTTTCTTCATATCTTCTATCTCCTTTCTTTCCTCTAACAATTTGTCTTTATGGCATTTATTTGTTTGGCACGTGAATGCCCTGGATGTACTAGTGTTGACTTATGAGATTCAAAAAGGTAGGTCATTACACCCCGCCTCCTCAAACCATCAGTTACCAATCGAGACCATTGTTGCACTCAGCGACGCAATATGATTCAACCGGTACCTTGTGTTTTGATCTTAGCGCACCCGTTGGCAATACAGACGTAGATATGATGGTGTCATTTTCGATCACCATGGGGTCCATCGACTAGGCAAAAGCCAATCAAATTGTACGTCTCACTTTCCTCTACAAATTGCATTTTGGTCGCATGCACAATTTCAACTTAGATTTTGAGATATAAAGGATTGAAGTTTTGGAAGAGAAATATGTGTGTATGCATATATACATATTAATATTTTTCTAGTAATACATGGCATATGTAAGTCATGTAATATGCTTAGAAATATTAATCAAATGCATATTCAAGTGTACATACTATTTTGGTTATCTAGACATAGCTACTGTTCTTCGGAGTGAATATGGAATTGAAGCAAAAAGAATCACTTGTGTGTGTGTATAAGAAAGATTAAACTCACCTTGGTTTACTATCTAGTGAAAGAATATATTGATGATGGTGCTGAAAATGAAGTAAGGTAATGATGTGCAGGTGTTTACTTTGATGAAGATGAAAATGGTACAAGCTGCTTAATTGAGTTAGAAATGATGAACTGGATATAAATGTAGCACCAACCTTTTATATGCATGGGTTGAGAATCTTTTAGGGTAATCTAGAAGTGCATAGGTTGATTTAGACTAATGAAATAGATAAGCATGCACATTTTAGTTTAGAATGATGATTCTGATAAACATGCTCATGGCGGTCGAGGAAAAGTTTACTATTTTATTTTCCTTTAAATAATTTTACACCCTTAACCACATTATTGTCCTACCACGATTCAGTCTCTAATTAAAATTCCGCTCGAGATGCTTTGATCCAAATTTTATTTTATTCTTATATGATTTTTCTTTTAATATATCATTTTTCAATTTTCAACAATTATAAAATATTTCCAAAATTTCACAAATTTTAAATTATTTTTTTAATAAATCTTAAATACATAGTTAACCAAATAGCGGGATCTTACTACTACCCTCCTTAAAGAATTATGTCCTCTCAATTTCTCAAAAAGTACTATAACTTATTTTTTTGTTGTTTTGATTATATATTTATATACATCCATGCACAGAACAATTAAATAGAGTTAGTTAGAAAGGCATTCATGACTCGATTTAAAATTTAAATAAATTTAATGAGTCAAAGTACATATAATAAACTTGCTGGGTCTTGTTCATGGTATATACTCTTTTGTTTTCTATATAAAGTTTCGAAGATTACTTGACCTTTTATACCAATAGAACATTCTTATTTCTCAACTTTATATCTTTACAGTTAAGTAAGCTTGGACTGTTATACCCTAGTTGATTGAATATTTCTCTTTACCTTATTACGCTTAAATTAATTAATGTTACTCATCGAGAAACTTCTTAGATATATTGGGGATACACAATCTTTCGTATATCTAACTCCCTCTCGAGTTTTGTTAAGTCTGTAGAAGTTTCCAAAATTATCTTTGATTTATAATTTTCAAATTTGGTTTACTGAAACTAAGTCATCATTCTTACTAATTTAGATTTGATCGAAAATGTCTGGTCGTGTCTTAACTGGTTAATATTACTCTCCTACTTTACTATTTTAAATTAAAGAAATTATAGTACTGTAATTCGAAGGTCTTTTATTAAAAATTCTCCAACTAAATTTCTAGTCCAAATCAGGGGTTTAATCAAACTTGAGTTCCATTCTTTTTAAATAGTGATCCATAACTGATCCAAATATAAAATAACTTAATACTAAAATATATCAATTTTCATTTTCTTGAGAGTCCATAACGTACAAAAAATAATTTGGATTGCTTTAAGCGCAATCAAAAATATTTTTGCATTATCGAATTACTAAAAAGTGATCATTTTCTTATCACACAATAATTAAGTTTGATGAAATTTAAATCAATTCATTCTAGGAATAATAATTTTTACATGGATACTATTATGTTAAAATATCTCGTTTTAGTGTTTAGAAATCCCTATCGATAACGGTGATCAGACATACCGACCAAATTTCATAACCACTCAATGGATAAGTTAACACAATAAAATTCCCAATATTATTCTTTTTTTATAAATCATCCCTTGCAGTTTAACTTGAAAAATGACGGGTTCTGTTTTATTTAGATGATTTAACTGTCATTGAATGATAATTTCAACTCAATCTATATCATTTGGATTTAAGTGGATTCTTACTATTTCAAGTGATAAGTCCTTTAAAAATCTACTTTCATTTAAGAATTTTTTTTAAGAAATATGAAACCATGTATTTATAAACACAAGCAATTAATTACATACAGCTAGAAACAAATCTATTAGTTTCTGTTGTGCACTCTGATCATTACGGTATCTTTCTACTCAAATCCATTTCATCACTTTTATCTTTGTGATGTACCTCTATTTCGAGATTTAGATCGGGTCTTGTATAATTTCCCTAATTGTTCCATATTTTAAAATTCATTTAAGCAACAATATATTTCTTTTATTAATTTTGATAATCCAAATACCTTGAAATTTCATTCTTAAGGAAGCGTACCTTTTAAGGCTGAGAATTGCTTGCTTATATCTGGTGGTGAACTAGTTTCATTAACTGTGAATATCTTTGCTTTGGCCTGTACTTTAGGCTTCTTACATTATCTGGCTATATGACCAATTTCCTCACAGTTATAACATTTTGTCAAATGATCAGTCTCTTTCTGTATTCAGTGGCATACTGACCTTTGTTTCCAAAATAATAACATTTCTCCCGACTTTTATCAATTTATTTCTTCTTCTGGTATTGTTGCATGATGACGTTGTACTAGTCTAAAGCACCAGATTGTAATTGATGAGATACCAAACTTCTTTTCTTTTGGTCTATTAATCTTGAATCGCTAAAAAAAGCTTTCATAAGATCTCAACCAAAAGTGTATGCCCATTATTTCTTAATTTCCTAAAAATTGCTTTCCTCCTAGGCAAGTATAATCATTGTAGAAACTAATAAGTCCTTACTTGGAATTTGGATTCGGTTTAATAGCAACGATTATATCTTGAACATGCCTTACAGCTTCTATTCATTGGTCGGGTGTTAATTGGATACTAGGGTTTTCTGACCTACTTCTTTGACCATTTGGTGATCCAGAAGATACACCTGTTTTAGGTCTGCTAGGTGCAACCATTTTCTAACAAACAACATTCATCATTTATTATATAAATGCCTCATAATTTTTCTAACAAATACATATATATATATATCATAAATGCATAGATAATTCCTATCCCAATGTTCATTCCTCAGAACACCAATCTTAACTCTATATTACATACGCGAGTTATTCTGAACATTAACCAAGTTACACTAGGGTAACAACTTATGTTTGACTTTTCTATGATCAAATATGTTTAGATTCTTAATTTACCCAATTCTAGTTCAGCCTATCCCTAATACCATAGCATGATGCCCGCTCTCCAATGACCGAAAATTAGAGGACGTTTATCATTCGATAACTCAGATCAATGGCATGGAAGGGGCGATCTATCGTATATACTACTTTGGGTCAACATGGATACGTTTGAATACCTGAATACATTTGAAATAGTATGTATCTCATCTTGACACAATGCAATGTACATGAATCTAGAAATCGAATAACTCACAAATAAGGAACATATAAATAAATGATGACACGAGTATCGATAACACATAGGAAATGAAATATATATATATATATATATATATATATATATATCAAAGTTTGTCTGATACATGGACTAATCAAAACTACATCACTAAAAACTCGACAGACCACATATACTCGGAAAGTTGTCGACTTCAAATGTCCATGTAATGATTCTTCTTGCGATCGATCTATAGTTACATCGACGGCTGCTGGGTAGTCTTATCTTGATCATGTCCTTGAATAAACTAAATAGCACTGTAGGTCTTAGCCTCAAGGCAGTGTTTTCTAAACTCAAACTTAGTAGTCTTCTAACAAATATACATATCCTATGCACTGTTCACTAAAAAAAATAGACTGACGTCCAATATGAGGCTGATAAACATAATAAACCTCGAGTCAGGCAAGAAATCTAGTTGTGAGTATAAGCATGCATAATCATAACATGTGTATGGTGTCGGTTATAAATATGTAACATTTTAATCAAACACATCGACGCTGCTCACACCGTACAATATCCTGTCTATATTCGTTTTCATAAATTAGTGCTAACACATGTGTAATGGCTTTATTCATCGCGACTCGCAGTTGCAACTCTAGTCAATTGGGATATCACACCCTATTCATATTTATTTGTTACAATCGTTATTCAATAAACCTTTCGCTGTCAATTATTTATATACGAGGTCTGTAATCACTAGTGACTCTTATTCATTATTCACTCTTACTAGACTCTACCTCGAACAGATGTTATGGCCTTTTCCATCCATATACCCTCCGATCAGGCATTGTAGGTGCCCCCGTATGATCTATTGATTGCACTATCTTCTTCCATTCACCCTTGGTGCTTATCCTGTTGTGCTGTAATCTTCATCTTTGTTACACTACATATCCATTAATGTGATTACTCTTAACTCCTTTTCACTTTCCTTTTGCACTGTGCATGTCACCATAGTTGCATTCTTGTAATAGATCATTGGGACAATAAGTCACGAGGGACCGGATCGTCATGATTTAGGGTGCGACCCCGAATTTGTCCACTAGGATGGATTCTAGCATCTAGTAGTCTCACCACGTCACACTTGCTTCATCTGTTGAATTCATTTTGATTCATTTGTATTTAACCTTCTAATGTACCATTTATTCTCAAAATGGTATCGTGTCCCATTAATATCACATATAGATATCTTGTTCGTGCATCATAACATCAACTTGCAGTTTACGACATCGTTTATAATAAACATTTATAAACGGGAAATAGAAAAATTCATTGGGGAAGTTTAAAGAAAATAACTTACATTCATCAATAAACTTTAAATTTATACTCATACAAACTAGCCTAACATCCTAAGCACATTCATAAATGATCATACATCAATTTTATTCAAGTCGTTATTTATTTTGTATATGATTTATGATTAAATTTTAAATCCCATTACTTTACAGAATAATTTAAAATTCAAAAAAAATACGTTATTCCATTTCGAAATGATTAAAAATATGTCAATGAAACTATCCACATCATAGAAATAACCAATTTATATTTTCGCTTTATACTTCCTGCACACACTTGCCACGTCAGCACCCTTTTTCTCTTTCTTTTCATTTTTTTCTTTTTATTTCCTACTTTTTTCCATTTTATACCTCCTACACATGAAACCAGCACATACATCAATAACTCCATTTTTCCCATACGCATGAAACCATTTGCACATCCTCCCCCTTCACATACGTTTCTTTCTCTCTCTTTTATTTTTTATTTCTTACTTTTTCTTTCATTAGCTTTCTGTTATAGCTCCGCCTCCTCAAAACCATCAGCTACTGAACCGAGACCACTTCTGCACTTAGCCATGCAATACAATTCTACTGGTAACTTACATTCCAACTGTAACGCACCTATTCATCATATGGACGCAAACAGAATAGTGCCAGTTTTGATCACCGTAAGGTCCGTCGTCCAGGCGAAATCTACTCGATTTGTTCATCATACTTTCCTCTACATATTATCTTTTGGTAGCATGTTCAATTTCAACATAGATTTTGAGATATAAAGGATTGACGTTTCGGTAGGGAAATATGTGTGTATGCATACATGGATATATATTAATATTTTTCCTAGTCATGTGTGGCATATGTAAGTCACGTGATATGCTTAGAAATACTAATCAAATGCATATTCAAGTGTATATGTCTTATTTTGGTTTTTTACACATAGTTACTATTCTGCAAGTGAATATGGAATTGAAAAAAAAAGAATCACTCATATATATTTGTAAAAGAAAGATTACACTCACCTTGCTTTGCTATCAGTGAAAGAATATATTGATAATGAAGTTGAAAATGAAGCAAGGTAATGGTGTGCAGGTGTTTACTTCGATGAAGATGAAAATTGTACGAGCTACTTATTTGAGTTAGAAATGAACTAAATAGGAAACTAGTACCGACCTTTTATTAGTGTGGGTCGAGAATCTTTTATAGTAATCTAGAAGTATGTAGGTTAATGTAGACCGATGAAGTGATAAGGTGGCATATATACATTAATTTAGAATAATGACTCTAATAAGCATGCACATGACGGTCGAGAAAAGTTTATTAATTTTAATTTCCTTTAAATAAATTTACACTCTTAACCATGTTATTGTCCTACCTTGATTCGGTCTTGGATTAAAATTTTGCTCGAGACGTTTTAATCCTAATTTTATTTTATCCTTGTAACGATTTTTCATTTAATAAGATAACTATTTTCAATTTTCAAAAATTATAAAATATTTCTAAAATTTCACAAATATTATTTCTTTTGATAAAATAAATTTCCACAAAACTTTTGGACTAGATAAAATTTCAAATTTCAAATTATTATTTTTCAAATAAATCCAAAATATATAATCAACCTGATAACGGGATTTCACAAATTATTTCTCCTAACTTTAGCTTAGCGCATAATTTTAAAATAGTTGCAAATAATTTAGATACTTCTGTATTTCCCAATTCATCACAAATATTACCATTATAATTTTATTTTATAATAAATATTCATAATATTCATATTGAAATAAAACTTTGTCTATTTTTCAGTCAATGCTGAAAAATAAAAAAATTATTTCATAAATAACGTTTGGTATGTTTTATGAAAATAATTTTCATAACTTGATGTGAACATTAAGTGTTATATGACATGCTCCCACTACTTTCACCATTACTATAACAGCATATAAAAAACGAGGCTCAATTCAACCAATTAATGTATGCTATTTATTTCATTTACTGTAACTGGTTTATAGTAGAGAATTTTCAATTCAAGTATCTTAAATTCAAAGAAATAGATATCATAAAATAGTTTTCTATACAAAAATAATTTTGGAAAAGAAATCATATTTCTCATTCTAATGTTAAGTTGCAATTCTCGTTTTCAAATTTCTTTATGAAATAGAAATAATCATTCACTCTCTTCATCCCAACCTTGCCTTAAGTTATAGCCACTCTAAAACATTCATTTTCCTTTCTAAACGGTAGAACCATTAAAAGAAATCCTTACTAAATTACCACAATGAACTCTTTACAAAAGTGCATTTATTCATTGTTAACTTTTAAGGATACTAAATAAATTGCACTTTACGTAAACTGATCAAACTAACATTTCAGTAATTGGAGTACTAGATATAACTTGTAGCCTTTGGTTTAGTGTTACATTTAACATAAGATTATTATTGTAATTATTCATGTTGAATACATGATCACACACTATAATTTACTTGCTTATTTCAATAAACTAATTTCATCGAGTTTTCGTAAATTACGAATTTTGGCCGTTAATCATATAACATTTATATGTGATCGCATATGGATCATATATCCATATTCTTATATTGCTTTTAGAATTCAAAACTCATTGAAGACGAGACATAGTCTCGGACAAGTAAACTCATAAATGACCAAGTTACGAACGTATTTAGTGGTTCTACAATTAGGCACTTGCATGAGTCAACATTTAACATTTTACTAGTAAGTATATTTTATATTTATTTGTCAAATATGTAATTTAGTTACTTTATATATTATAATTACAAACATTTTACCATTCCTATCTAATGCATGAATTTATCAAAGTAGATTATTTTAGATATATATATAGCGGACGTTCTTACAATATTAGATAGTTTAAATGTTACCATTTCATTTTTCTAATAAGGCTCCCACTAGTCTTTTAAATTTTTCCTAACCCTAAGACGAAACATAAAAGTCTTTCGACTTCATTAATGGGTGTTAGGAATCATCTACCTTGGGATCCTTTTGTTTACTCATCAAGTCATATCCCCCACAAATGATAGATAACTCCTTATCGACTGTATCATATACAACTCCTAACCCATAGTTTCTTGTTCTAATCTCATTTCAACCTTGAGTTTGCTCAATAGATCAAAAGAGATTATAACTAGCGCCTACCATTTCACAACGGCCTAAATATAGTATATGTACCATGAGTTTGCTCAACAAGTACATATAGTTATCTTACCTTATATATTTAATATATTAATAATGCTACACATAACATATCTAACTTGGGTTTACTAAAAACCAAAAGTATGTAAGTGAATTATTAATACATAATGGTAGTGAACAACATTTATACTAAAGATCCATAATCTTTAATATATTTAATCGAGTGACACTGACTTATGGAACAATGTATTTCTCATGAAATATCATCGTGATTTAAGTGTCGGACACATCAAAGGTCATGGTATACGTACTACTTTCCTGTAATTATTGTTTAAGTCTATTTGAGTTTCTTACCGCTCCACCTTAATTTATACATTCATATTATATAAGTTTCAATTATCATATAACTTTTGTATTTTAACTAACTTATATAACAATCTTATGTATTATATTTTATTGTTTAAACCTTATTTAATTAATTTTAGTCAATTAACTCTTCAGTTAATTTTATATTATTCCAGTATAACATTTATATTGAATAATATATAAATATATACTAACCTTTATAGTATAATATATAAATCTTATAAATGTGTATTAGTTATTTAATTAATTAAACTTTAATTTATTTAATTAATTAAGCTTTAATTAATTTATTTAACCTTTAATTAGTTAATTTAATTAAACAATTTTAATCATATTACATTAATTTCATATTTTTATTTATATATACATTTACATTAAAGTTATCTTAAACACCTTAGAATATAACATATATCAATATATAACACATGTATGTAAATTTTAATTAATTAACCTATTTAATTAATTAGTCTTATTAATATTATTAATAAATATTAAATTTGGAATTAGTATCAAATATTTCCAAACATTTTGAAAATATCATTATCTTTTTAAACATTTATGAAAGATTATATTGAATTATAGCTTTTATAATAAACATATTTTTATTTTAAATTTAACTATTAAATTTAAGTTATTGTATTTCGATTGTCAAAACAATTTTTAAAATTAGCATAAGGTCGAATTCAAATTGGTCCTTTTCTATTAGGAGCAACATTTGGGCTCACTACAACTTTCAGGCCAGATCATCAACTAGGTAGGATAAGGTATTTGATTACCCAATTCCAAACCTAGATATTACCTTTCTAAGCACCACATTAAGTGGGAAAACTTAATTAGCTAGCTCTAATATGACTAATTTTGACTGCATAGGCTATTGGGTTTTGATACCATTATTGGAACTAGGTCAGCCCGTAGCAGAAGAAATGTACGAATTTCAATTTTTTTACCATATAGGATCTTTATTGGGTCTATGTAGTCTAAATGTATATTAGATTCAATCTAACATAATTTTAAATAAAATCTTATTTTGTTTAAATTATTAACATGCATATTTAAAATATAACTTAAATTTTAGGTATTATAACGAATGTATCAAATAAATTAATTTGCTTGAAGTGTAAGTGTAGCATATAAGTGTTGTTTATATGTGTGAATGAAACATGTATAAATGAATTTAGAGAAGGAAACCTTTTCCTTTTTTCTCGTACCCTTTGCAATTAAGAAAGAGAAGATACGACAATATATGAAAAAAAGGGAAAACATTCATTTTCTATCCCTCTTTAATTGTAATAATTAATATACTAAATGATATTTATAACTTATCAACCAAATTTACACATGCCTTTGTTATCCAAGTCTTTTAGCAATCAAATATATGCATACATACACATGCACACACACACACACACATGTGTGTGTGTGTTTGTTTAAAGTGAAAACCTATTAGTTGTTTTAAATAATTTGAAATCCAAAATTAACATTAACAAAAAAAATATAACCTAAAGAAAGGTTTGGCAAAAAAAGGTTACATTATTACACAAAATCCTCTCAAAAATTTGAAATAAACTAAACATGTATATTTACATATATATGACTACTACATTTTAATAATTTAGATCTAAACAACATATATTTGAAAAAACTATAGCATATTATATGTGAATATGTAAGTTTATACGAAAAGTTTTGATTTTAAGGTTAACAGTTTTCATTGAATTTTTAATTTCGCAATGAAACAATACTTTAAATTTTACATGAGACTTCAAATAAGAAAACCACAAAGAACTAAAATTTGCACTAAAATCCATTCATTAATCTTAAATCAAGGTTTATTTAGCCAAGGATGGAAATGATTACATAAAAGTATTTACCATAAAATTAAAGATCAATTTCAGAGAACAATAGATAACTTAACATATACAATTCATTTGTATTTAAGTATGTAAATATGAAATAATTTTATATATATATATATATAAAATATCATTTAAAATTAGTTCTTAATTTCAAAAATCTCCAAAATATAATAAAAGAAATTGGGACAAAATAGGCATATGTAAATTTACGATAAGAATTTACAGATCCAAACAACATGGAGAATAATAGCAAGTTATCAAAAGTAATATGAGATTCAAAACATATCAATTTATCGTGAACATGATTAAAGGAAGATTATGAACAAACATAGATCTGAATCCAAACAATACAATAAACATGTTTTAATCAAATAGATATAAGGTGGTTTAATTTACATGTGGCAAGATGGATAATTCAAACATGAGGTGAATCATAAAAAATCTAATTCTACATATGATACAAATGCATAGGTGAATTTAAATAACAAAATTATCTTTGGGTGTAGCCAATAAATCACACCTTAAGTAATGAATCAAAGCTTCTAGATTCAAAAATTAGCCTCAAGATTTTGCAAGGATCAAAAAGGGATAAACCACTTTTAAATAATAGATTTGATATGTATTTTATTTAAAAAATTTGAATCCATGGAAGCTCTTATATTTTCATCCATTAAAGAGGAATGAGAGAATTAGAAAGGTTGCAGAAGGGAATGAATAGCCAAAAAGTTTATGAAAAGAATGAAATAAAGAAGGCAATCAATGCCAATTAAAGAGAGACTTTTTTCCTTCTTTATATTATACTTTTCCCTTTATTAAATCTTTTGAAAAGTTATCCCCACACAGACTCTCTCTCTCTCTCTTATGCGGTGACCAAACATGGAGGAATTATGGGCCTCAAGTGATCCCAAACCCATTTAGAATTTATTTCATTTAAATCCAATTTAAATAATCTATCGATATCGTATATCGATCGTGCATCTATAAATTTTATTTGCGCATTTGATTAGATACTAATGGTATATAAACAAATAAAATAAAATTTAATAATCAATATTTTAGAAATAATAATTAATTTACAACAATTATAATTTAATTAAATAATGTGGTTTATTCGGAGTGTTTATTATTACGGTTGTGCGACATAAAGTTGTAAATTCAATCGGCGGTTAATATTAAACAATTCGAATATTAGTGTCCACACGCCACCTTAGCTAGTGGTGGGGCATTTTAGCCAAATTTATCATATTGAAATCCTATTTTACTTATTTAAGCATTACTCAGCAATGTTAATTATTTACTCTAATTCTCTTCCTTAAAACTATATCACTTCTACTGATGGAATTTGGTAATGGTAAACATTCCAATATCATTCGTATTCAACCATATAGTCCAAACATAGTGTCTTTCATTTAATAATAACAATTATTATTAATCGAACTGCTCTGGCCAGAGATTTTGAGTTGATTTTGGTTGACCGTTATACTACCTCATATTACTGAGGAGACGAATCATCTCTTGAATAGTGTTTCACTTCCAGTGCTTCCACTCGACCCAACTACATTCATTTAATGGACATCATGCCATGATTTAATCGATATTTTCTTTTGACCTTTACTATATATTAACCAACGAAAAACTACCAAGTGAGTCATTCCATAGTTATCCAGTAACTATCAGTACATAAACCATTAGTTCCCCCGAAGTCATGAATAATACACTGTCCAATATTTTGAGAGCAATATGCTACTCTAGTCTCAACGGATGCATCGATATCCAGTCTTATTACATCTTGACTAGGAATATTTAAAACGGCATGTTTATTTTATTATGATAAATTGCTTATGGTTATAACTTGTAACTATCATCGCAAAACATACCTATGGATTTTCTATTCAATATACTTTTAATTAAATTAATTAATAGAAATAAAACACCTTTTATTTCGAACAAGATTGATTATCGAGTTAGATATATGTAATAAATTATATAATTACCCCTAGGACATATCTCAAACTCTATCATATAGCTTCGGTCAATAAAAGGTAACAATGTAGGCTCTAAAACTCATTTTAGAATGAGGACTATGACCCTATATAAAGGAAGACTAAAGAGAATATGTAGGATCTAGATCCTTATATTTTTTCCTACTTGTTTTCTATATTTTAACACATCAAAATCACACTCGAATACCATCATATGGTCCATCACAACATGATCAAATCATAGCCGAAAATGGCATGCCCCATTTGGGCTTTAAACCCACTTCGATCCTGAATAATATATTTTTTCATTTAAATTCAATTTAAACGCGTATCAATATCGTATATCGATTCATATATTTATATAATAAACATATTTTAATATTGTGCAACATATCAAATAAAAACTTTTTAATTAATATTTCATCATTATTAATTAATTTAATTAATTTATAAATTGACTAAATCATGTAGTCAAAGGAGTATTCAATGTTTAGGTTGTGTGACAATTAGGTGTAAATTTAGTCAGCGATTAATATCAAACAATTTGAATATTAATATTCACACGTTGCTAGGCAGGTGGTGTGACGTTTTAGCTAAATTTATAACTTACTTGGTTTTGGTAAAAATCCAATTTTTCTTTGTTAACCGTTACTCAGTAATGACGCATTTTATGCCAGTTTTCTTCATCAAAACTATATCACGTTGAACTTATGGAATTTGGCAGTGGCCAAAATTCCAATATTCAACTGTATAGTGGAAACACAAACTCCTTGGTTAATAATAACAGTTAGGGAGAAATATTGTAAAGGATAAATTATCCTAATAATTCAAGCACAGGAATAGAAGCTTACTTTTTTGCTACAAGGATAGGCCCGAAGCCCATCGATCAAGCGCGCTTTCCATCGTCCAATTTTTAAGGCATCCGTCGGAAGCCATATTTCTTTCTCACATTCATCTACCAATCTTCGCTCCTCAATTCTGCTGCACTTCTCATCTCCCGATCTCTGCTACGCTTCCCACCTCTTTTTCCACTCACCTCGCCCTACCATGTAGATTTTTCAAATGATTTAAAAAATCTTGTTGCTGCAACTCACATGTCTACTGTTATGAAAACTCAACTATCCATCTCATCAAGAATTGGTCTACTATACAATAATTCAACCGGACAAGTTCTAGAAATCTTAATGTTATCCTACCTTTTAACCAGGCAGTATTTGAATAAACTTAAACGATCAAATCGGACGAGTGAATGATGGAGAAATGACCCAAGGACATTGAAAATATCATAAAAAGGCAAGAAAAAAGAAATATAAAAAATGAGAAAAGGTTGAAAAATTGGAGTCCAAGTTTTTGGAGGCGCCAACTCAAAGCAAACCCACAAAATCCTCAGGCCAGACTCAAAGTAGAACATACATGAGAAATCTAAGTCAGACCCAAAGCAATCCACAAAACCCCCAAGCATGACCCAGAGTGGACTTGGTAACGATCCCTGGACTTAACTCGATACCGACCCCTAATCACTCAGAGCAAACACTAAAAAATCTCGGATCTGACTCCAAGAAAATGAAAAAAACTCAGAATACGAAAATCTTAGGTCAAGCCCAAGTAAACACTCGAATTTCTTAGGTCAGACTCCAAGCACATTCAACCCAAACCAAAACAACATGGGCATCACCCAAATTAGGGATCAATACCGACCCCACTCTAGGGATCGATACCGACTCCAAATTCCACCTTAAGGGACCCCATCTTCTTCCTACATGCCTAACTCAATGCTAAGAGCCTATTTCCAAAGTCATTTTTTAAATCATTGCAATTCTATGTCGATCTCCATGAGCATTAGAGTCAGCAACACCCTAGAATACACTGATTATAGATTGGTGCTCCACCCTACATAAGGGATCGATACTGATCCCTATAGGTACACCCAAAGTAGCCCACCCTTCCATGGCACTCTTCTCTATCTACATAGAGCTTGATTCAAGTATTGTTCCAGAGTTCCTATGCTTCGTATTGACAATCTCCATATACGTCCTAAAGCAACGGTTCAACCTTTTGTAGATCCTTCGCTTGGGCCAAAAAATACTATAAGACTATGCAAAACAACCTTGGTACCATGAAACTAACATTAAGATGAGCCAACACAATAAACCACAAGGCCCTATGATGCAAACATAGGGATCGGTACTGATCCCCGTAGAGGGATCGGTACTGATCCCCGTAGAGGGATCAGTAATGATCCCCAAACTTAGGTGATCCAGGATCGAGATTTTTTAAAGGACTTTGTCTTCATCGTGAGTTTTTTTAGGAGAAATATCAGCGAGATATTTGGTTGTTTACCCTATAAATATAGGTGGCATGGTTCATTCTAATGATCTTTACACTGCCGCTACACACAAACTACATTGTACTCTAGGATCCTATCGTTCCCTCCTACTTGTAGTCATTAAATCTAGTGCAAAAGCAATAAAACCATTTAAGTGGACATAAGTCAAGATTTCTGAACCACTACAAATTTATTTGTTCTTGTTTCATGTTTGATTTCTTCTGTTTTTCATTTATTTTCTTCCATTTAATCTCTACTTCTTACTTTTCAGGGTGTTTGTGCCATTTTTGGTTCAAACATTTTGGTGCTTTCATTGAGAGTTGAACTCAAGCTATTTGAATCCTTGCCTATTATTGGATTGCCTATAATCCAAGGAAGAGATCCAGTTTCTTCTCAGCAAGTTTCCCTCCTACTCATATTTGAACAAAGTCGACAGGAAACTATCTTCAATGCCCTCAGAAAGACAAAGCTCTTGCCTCCTAAGAGGCACTGATGAAATAAAGAACGCTATCCTTTACATCCTAGATGAAGATGCATGGCAAGAAGCTGTTAATGTCCATAATCCTTTAGATGTTATCACTAGGTTTGATTTTGAGCGTATAACGAAAGGATATAGGATAGTCATGCGAAGTTGAACCAGCAAATCTAAGAGAGGAGAAACTTGATGACCCAACTGAATACCCATTGTAGGAAGACTCGGAGAGAGCCATCCCCTCCATACTCAGAATCAAGCAGTTCCTCATCATCTGACCATCTCCTAAGACATAGAAAGTGAAGGACGGAACCATATGAAGCAAGAACCTCTAAGAGAGATAATGCAACCAACCCTCACCTAGGAATATGCATCGGTACAGATCGCCCCCTATAGGTGTCGGTACCAAACTCATCCACCAAGGAGTGGGACTTCAAGCTAGAGTTGGAATGCAATCCGGATGCATTATGACTGATGGGGGCATCAATAATCAAGAGTTTGCTACTGAATTGCCCCCAAGGAACAAATAAAGAGCTACCGAGCAAACGGTTCTTCTGGAGCTAGGAGAACTTAGGAGACTAGACATGAACTAGGATCGTTTACCTAGCTAAGCACAAGGAATAGATTACGATTACCACAACCCAACAAGTACCCAAGATCCAAACTTGGCTGAGATGGTAAGGCAACTTGTGGGAGAAAGTCACGGTCAAACTAACGACGAATGGATCAGTTACTCTAGTCAAAATCCCTTCGCTGAAGTAGTCTTACGCGAAGAGTACCATCGAAGATTCAATATGTCGACGATGCCCTCATACTCAGGAAAGACTAAAGTTAGACATATCATGAAATATGAGTGGCATATGGACTCCGCTAGAGCATCAAATGCAATCAAGTGCAGATGCTTCCCAATCTTCCTAGAAGGAGTGGCAACCATGTGGTTTACTCGACTGTCACCCAGGTCCATCTTATCTTTTGATTAGATAGCAAGGAAATTCATTGAGCAGTTCAGAATACATGTGATTTTTGCCAAGGATGTCATGTCATTATCTAACATATTCCAAGGATCGGGGGAATCGCTTAAGGACTTTTTGCAATGATTTAATACCATTGTGACTGATGTGAGAAACACTCAAGAGAACATATCTTGGTGGCTATGATCAGGAGGATCCACCCTGATACAAACTTTGGTGAATGGTTATCGAGAAAGCCTCCTGCTACTCTAGATCGTTTTTACTACAAGGTGGCTAAGTACTAGCGCAAGGAGAAGGCTACACTGACTAGGAAAGGTAATGATACAGGCCATCATGCAGACTCAGTGCGAAGCAACGTCTCTGAGAGATAGTCCGAAGCGAGTTCTGGGAACTTAGGTGTGAATATACAAAATAAGAGTAGTGGTTAAAGCAAAGGTCGTAACGGTGCCCCGATGAAATCTTGGATTCTAGGAGATGATCAAGAATCCTAAGATTTGACACCTATAATCCACTGAATGACTCAACTAAAAATATTTGCTTAGCTACTTGTGACTTAGAGTAATACGGGAAACCGGCCTCGAGAGAGTCAATTGAAGACCGGAGGAAGTCTGGAAAATTATATATATTTCATGATACATATAGTCATGACACGAACGAGTGTAGACACCTTCTTGATATGATCGAAGAATTGATCCAAAAGAAAAGCCTCTAATAGTTTATGAAAAACCCACAGGATGGCGGGCAAGGAACATCTGATCGCCAACGAGGATAGTCAGCTCCGAGTGTTGACGTACCTAGGCTGCCTGATAGGAGACTGATTATAAACTAGACCGATGAATGTTATCTTCTAGCCGGGAAGAGTTGGAATGGAATGGAATAGCGAGCATCTATAACACTATTTCGCTTGAGAATAAAACTTGTTTCCATTTGTTTACAATTATTTCATATGACAAACTCTATTATTTTTCAACAAAATGCTTTTCATCCATGCAATTGTACCTTTATGCAATTTTTTTGTGAACCACGACCAACTCGAATGAAACTACATAAGAATAACGCAGGTGTGTAGGTACTAAGAGTTAGGTGACCACCAAATCTCCATGGCCCATGATCAGACCTGTAGAGCTCTATAGAGGAGAGCGTGAATCGACCACTCATCAACCAACTCTTGCTCCTGACTCGTAGGCAAGACCATGATCTAAAAGTGGATGTGACTCGACCATCCACTCTCAAGATCGTACCTAATATTTTCCAGAACACTTACGTCTTGCTTGGAGCTCGACAAACTCAGAACCTAATCTAACGTGGACATGACATGACCGTCCATGCGCTAATACTTGCCCTTGGCATGGGTCCCGAAACATAAACCAAAATGGATGTCACTTACCATCCATCAACTTAACTCTATCCCCTGATTCGACAAGGGGAGTTCAAACCAAAATGGATGTGACCGACCATCCATCAACTTAACTCTATCCTTTGACCCAATAGGGGGAGTTCAAACCAAAATAGATGTAACTGACTATTCATCAACTTAACTCTTTCCCTTGATCCGACGGGAGGAGCTTATAATAAATGAGTGGATGTGAGAGGCCATCCATCTCCTAACTCTTTCCCTTGACCCGACATAGGGAGTTTAAACATAAAAGGACGTGATTCGACTGTCCATGATCGAACTTAGAGCGGATTTGACCCGTCTATCCAGCTCCTAGCTCTTTTTCTTGACACAACGGGAATACCACAAATCATAAATTAGGTGCCCGACCATCCAATCCTAGATGGATGTAATTCGACCATCTATCGTCCTACCCTCTCCATTGATCAGATGGAAGGAGCGTGAAATTAGAATGGATGTGGCATGATCGTCCATTTTCCAACTTTGACCATCCAAACAAAAGGTGGATGTGATTTGACCACTCACTCTGTAGCTTCTGCCCTTGACATGGGTGCAAAAGCATAACCCAAAATGGATGTGAGCCGACCATCCATCAGCTATACTATCTACGACTAGACATTCGCGAACTCCTACCTTTGATCCTTCAAGGGGAGTGCAAGCTCAAGATGGGTTTGTCCTGACCACCTATTCGCTAATTTAGACCATACACCCGACAAGGAAAAATATAACTTCATAAGGATGAGATTCGACCATATGTGCGCTAACTTCATTAAACAAAGACTGGGGGCAGAAGTATAATGACCTGAAAGCTGGATATGACAGCTTAACACTATAGCCCATGCCTAGTGTTCGATACGAACTAAGGCTACGACAAAAAGAATGCCTTAAAATAAAAACAAAAACTTGTGATTACAATTCCATGAAACTTGGCAACGACCTATAAGCACATAAACATGCTTGGGAGCCAATGACAAAAGTATATATGTGGAATGTATGAGCCGTGTGCGTACTCGACATGCAATTTCCTAAGTTGAGGAGAATTGAATTCTTACCTGGAACTTTTTGAAAAGAAACCAATTCGGATAATCGAGGCCTACTAACTCAATCAACTAGCGGAATGGAACTAACCACAGACAATTATCGACAAAATATTTGACATTGATTTTGCAATGTTAGATATCAACCAAGCATCGCAACTGGCAGTTAGAGATATGAATCTTTATAAAAGCCACTCGATGAAAGAATAATAAAAAATTGAGGTATTGAGTAAATCCATTACAGAAATCCTAACCTATCTCGATTCAAAGAACATCATGTTTGCAACAAGATGTACCTTAAGGGGAAAGTGTTATCCGGCCTTTTGACTATGCAGTATTCGAACAGACTTAAATGATCGAATTGTACGAGCGAATGATGGAGAAATGAACCAAGGACGTTGTGAGTATTATAAAAAGGCAAGAAAAAAGAAATATCAAAAAATGAGTGAAAAATGTGAAATTTGGAAGTTTAAGTTTTTTGAGGAGTCAACTCAAAGAAAACCCATAAAATTCTCAGGTCAGAGTCGAAGCAGAATAGACTTGATAAATCCCCAAGTCAGACCTGAAGCAACCCACAAAAATCCAAGCGCCATCCAGAGTGGACTCGGTACCGATCCTTAGACTTAACTCGGTGCCGACCCCTAGTGACTCATAGCAAACACTCAAAATTCTTAGGTCCGCCTTCAAGCAAATGAAGGAAAAACTCAAAACACGAAAATGTCAAGTTAAGCCCCAAGTAAACACTTGAATTTCTCGGGTCGAACTCCAAGCAAATTCAACCCAAATCAAATCAACAAGGTGATCACCCAAGTTTGGGATTGGTACCGACCACATTCTAGGAATCAGTACCGAATCCAAATTCCATCTTGAGGGGACCTCATCTTCTGCATACAAGCCTAACTCAATGCTAAGAGCCTATTTTCATAGTCTTTTTGTCGAATCAATGCAATTCTCTGTCGGTATCCATTCCCTGGACTACATTGAGTATAGATTGGTGCTCCACCCTATATAGGGGAACGGTACTGATCCCTATGGATACATATAAAGTATCCCCACTCCTATGGCACTCTTCGTTATATACATAGAGCCCATTTAAGTGTTGTTTCAGAGTTCCTGTGTATCATAGCGGCAATCTCCACATAAGGCCTAAATCAAGTATTCAATCTTTTACATCTTCATCGCTTCGACCAAAAAAACACTTAGGCGACAATGCAAAACAACCTTGGAAATATCAAACCAGCATCAAGACGAGCCAACACAAGAAGTCGCAAGGCCCTATGATGCATACATAGGGATCAAACCTTATATGTGCTTGTTTTCTATTTTATTCCTTCTATTTTTAATTCATTTTCTTCCATTTAATCTCTATACTTACTTTACTAGTTGTTTGTGCGATTTTTGGTTCAAACACTCAAAACTATCGCAAATGTGATGGATGATCTCAAGAATGCAAACAGTAAGTATGCTAATTCATCTCAACATATTACTAATAAGTTTTACTTCAAATTTACTCATGTCACAGAATATATCTTATTTAATTTATTATTGTATAACTCAACATAATCAGAATACTTACCATGCACATAACAGTACTACGTCTTCATATTCCGCTGTTTTCGTACTTTTGTTCACAAATGGGATCAATCAGAGGTTAGTTTAATAATAATTCAACATTCTATTTGCTAAGTTTACCTCACAATTGCATTGATGTAAGTGCTTTATTCATTCTAGTATTATGCAACAGTATGTTTTCAATATTACGAATTGCTAACTTCGCCAAATCCTTCAACACCCACTTCGTCGTTATTCTTTTCCACACCATGCTACCTTCTGAGTACACCCATCCCACCCAACTCACTTACCATTCTGTACTTGCAGCAATAATGTGCTTGGGCTCGCCTTACATCAAATTTGGTCACATCTTTCATGGGCTAGTTACAAAAAAAGGTTTCAACATTGAAATCTATGTCCACAACACTATCATACATATGTATATGAGTTGCAATTTGTTGAACGAAGCTTATAGATTATTCCAAATAAGCATTGGCGAAAGATTTGATGTTTTTTCATGTAGTTCTTTGATGATGGTTCTGGAAAAGGTAACGTTGACGAATGGACAAGTACATAATTTTTTTCACTTAACAATACTGCTACCAATCAAAATAATAACATGATCAAATACCTAGTAGTTTTATGATTGGAATTCATGCTTAGTTATTTTGACTGTTATCTATAACAAAACTGATACATACATATATGCGTTTGTGTATGTGTCTAAAAATGATACCAAGTTTTTTATAAGTTGATGCTCAGTAAATTTAATTATTTAGTTGACTGTCATGTATTACAAAAGTGATACCAAAATAGTGTAAAATTGATACCCAATAGTTGTATGATTGGAATTAATACTTAGTTATTTTATAAATTATTTTGACTGTTATTTACGGCAAAACTAATACCTATTATATATGCAAACTGATGCCTAATTTCTGTTTGATAAATGCTAATGCTCTATAATTTTAATTATTTATTTGACTGTCATGTATTATAAAAGCGATACCAAAATAATGCAAAACTGATGCCTAGTGGTTATTTGTTTGGATTTCACCCTTACTTTATAAATTACTTTGACTGGTATTTATACCAAAACTGATACCTATATATATTTGCCAAAATGATACACAGTTTCTATTTGATATAATTTGATTCTCTATAATTTTGATTATTCATTTGACTATTATGTATGATAAAAGTGATAATAAAATAGTGCAAAACTAGTACCTAGTAGTTGCATGATTGGAATCCATGCTTGGTAATTTTATACTTGACTGTTGTTT
This sequence comes from Allium cepa, assembly GCA_030765085.1. Taxonomy (NCBI): domain Eukaryota; kingdom Viridiplantae; phylum Streptophyta; class Magnoliopsida; order Asparagales; family Amaryllidaceae; genus Allium; species Allium cepa. Next base: position 724,409,055 of record CM060935.1, on the reverse strand, counting down.
ATAACAAAACTGATACCTATATATATGCAAAACTGATACCTAATTTCTGTTTGATAAAATTTGATGCTTTGTAAACTTAATTATTTACGAGCCTTACGGCATGCGCTTCGCGCGTGATGAAGAAATTGAATTGATTTTGTACAAATTGTATTTTTTTTAATATGTTCAAAAGAAAATGAGTTTCACAAATATTTAGCGATATTTTTATGTTGAATCATAAGTAGTTAATTTGAATTTTTATTTCTAAGTTGAAAATTTATTTTTTTAGTTTATATTATTAGTAATATAAAAGCGAACTTGTAAAGTAATTTATTTGTTAGATCCATTTTTAAGTAATATTAAGACTTACTGAATATTTGTATAGGAAAGTTTGAATATGTAGAGGAAGCTTAATTGTCGAATCCTATTTTAAAGTGATGCTAAATCTTAATAATAATATCTATAGAGAGACATTTTTGGTATTTCATGCTGACATCAAAAGAGTGCAATGACAAATATATTAAAAATATTAATAGAGAAATACATATAAGGGTATTTTTGGAATTTCACGGTCGGACCAAAAAATTGCGCTTTACGCGTGAATTGTTTTTCTATAATCTGAATATGTTTAACATATTCAAAAGTTTATTTATTATTAATCTAAATTTTTGCTCTTCTCATTCTATTTTAGTTGCAATATCTACATTGGTGGTAGTTTGAGTTTTTGTTTCTATCAATTTGTAAAACAAGTTAATTTGTTAGATCTTGTTTTAAGTGGAATTAAGATTTGGTAATATTTGTAAAGAGAAGTTTTGAATTTGTAAAGAAAAATTATTTTTTGCATACTATATTTAAGCAACGTTAAGATTTAGTAATATTTATGTAGGTTTATTTACTAAATCCTATATTTAGGGGATATTAAGATTTAATAATATTTATAGAGGGGAATTTGGAATTTATAAAAGAAGTTGGATCCAATTTTTAAATGATATTAAGATAAATGAGCATTTTTTGTAGTTTACGTTGATACCAAAAAATATGACATCAAAGATATTATAACTATCATTAAAATGTGTTGAATTATGTAGAAGAATCTTTTATTATGTAGATGTGTGTATTTGACCTATTCTCATTTTAGTGAACACGTAAACATAGAAATTTATTCATTGAAATATTCAAGTTCTAACTTGGTTTGAATTTTTCCAGTCCACCATTGAAATTACATAAATTAGTTTTCTTTTTAGGCGATTGTAAAGGGAATGATATAGATAATACTTGAATTATATGCGAGTGAAGGGTATTTTGGGAAGTTCACGATCGACCAAAAGATTGCGCTTCCAAGCCAACTGTTAACAAAAATTTAACTGTCATGTATGACAAAAGTAATATCAAAATAATGCAAAACTGATACCTAGTAGTTATTTGTTTGGAGTTAAAGCTTACTTAATTTGTAAATTAGTTTGATTATTATTTATATCAAAATCACTACCTATATATTTGCAAAAATGATACCTAGTTTCTGTTTTATATAAGTTGATGCGCTGCAATTTTAATTATTCATTTGACTACGATGCCAAAATAATGCAAAACCGATAAATAGTAGCCATTTGTTTGGAGTTAATGCCTAGTTATTTTATAAACTATTTTGACTATAATTTATATCAAAACTGGCACCAAAATATAAGCAAAAACAATAACTAATTTTGATACTAAAACTATTAATAATTTTATTTCAAAGCATTTAATCTGTTTGCACCATTATCTCTTAAATACAATGTTATATATTTGTTACATACCTGTTACTACAAGCTATGTATGATATATTTTTCTTTAAACAGGGTTGACTGTGGTATATATGTCGTGATATTCGTCATATCATTGAACAGAATAAAATACCAATCAAAATAAAACCTAAATAGTTATTGCAAACAAGAGCAAGAATTGTGTATGACATATTGACGGACAATGATCACTATTGGAATTTAGCCAAGTTCATGTCAACACTGAAAGAAAAAGAAAATATAAAGAAGTGAATTTGTTGTAAAAACTATTGTGATGTTCAGTTCAACTAATTTACATTTGAGATGTTGTGTTAGGACTAATTAAAATCGCTTTGTTTTAATATAGATATAAACATTTACCAAAATTATGTTTGTTTGTTGTAAAAACTACAATCTAATTCTAATGTTGTAAAAATTAGCTTTGTTTAACTCTTCTTACACATGGTGTTATGTTATGACTGTATTTTATATTAATTTATACTTAAAACCGATACTAAAGCGTGCATGAACTAATACTATTTTTTGTCATACTTGAAACTGATATTGATACTAATATAATAAAAACTGACACTATGTTCTGTTATACCTGAAACTGATACTAATAGTATGCAAAAATTGATATTATATTTTTTAATACCTGAAACTGATACTAGTAGCATGTAAAAACTAATACCGCATTTTTACATGCATGAAGCTGATATTAATAGTATCAAAAGCTAATACTAAACAACTAATATTGAATAAACTAACTAACATCATCACATAACCTACAAAAACGAATAATAAAACCGATACCAGTTATACTGCAGAACTAATACTTAAATGAAACTACAAATATTACTATATAACATACAGGAAAATAAATAATATAACCGACACTGCTTATACTATAAAACCAATACTGTAATGAAACCACAAAAGATATTATATAACTAATTTGAATTAAAAGAACAAATCAACGAAAAATTAAAAATGTGCTAAATGTATATACTTATATAACCGGGTATTACATAAAATTGCTAAAAAAAGTCATATAACAAAATATATATCTCAACAGATTCATAAAAACACGAAAACAAATTATGTCTTCTTAGAACCTTGACAATTACTGTTATTATGACCAAATTGCTTGCATACACGACGTCTGTTTTGCTTATTTTCAAAATATGAAAATCCTTCGTTACGTTTTAGAGAAGGTCTACTGGTACCACGTTTCTCCTTAGGTGGCTTAGCAACATCTTCAACACTTGCATCAACAAAAAGCTTATTAAAATTAGAAATAGGATTAATAACATTAGCACAAAAAGAACGATAAGCACCTACGGTGAAATATTACTCAACATTTTCTTGAAGCATTGTTCCATATAAAGATATCAATAATTATGGAAGGATAAAGGAAAAATTTCACGAATACCTAAATCAAACCATGATAACGATCCGACATAAAAATCAAATCACGATCTTCGTGATGCATTTGTTTTAAATAATGTAAAACCATTTCCAATTTTCCACATTTTTCAGATAAACCATACCCATAGCTAAAGGAAAAAAACTACAAATGAAAAAACATTAAAAAAAAATTTAATCAAGTGTTAACTTAAAACTGATACCTAAAAACTGGTACTTGAAATCTAAAACCAAAAAACTGATATCTAAAAACTGATAACTAAATTCTGATACTGTATAGTAAAACATGTTTAAATTTTGATATCTAATAACTAATACTAAGCAATAATCTAATACACACCAATGCCACGAATGCAATACTTCAAAATATCACTTTTTCACAACAAATGGTACTACAAAGTATCAACCACAATAACTTTATTCTCAAGCCCGTAAAAAATCTTAATGGATAAAGGAGTAAGTTGAGATCGATAATGAAAATTTTCATTCTTCAGATCATAAAAAGAACAATCAAAGGACAATCGAGTGTTGAAAGTATTCTTACCTAATATAAACAAAACAAGAAGGCTATTGTCACCACTACAATAAAAGCATGAGTAAAAAATGTTTGCTTCATATTTTCATTTTATTTTAATACAATAATTTTATTTATATGATAACAATCACAAAAAAACAGATTTTTCAGAAAATGATATTTACAGTGTATAAAATTGATACCTAAAAACAGATCCTTAAATTAGCAATAAAACAGATACTCTAACAGACTTCATCAAGTGTTTGGTACTAACAAAAAACTATTTTAAGTTGTTGATTATTTGGTGCATATCATTGTATCTATTCTGTAATAACTTCATTTTTTTATGTACTCAAACAAACAAAATGTTAAAATACTTTCACATTGCATTATTGTGAAAAATGATATAAGAAAAATAAAAAATAATACCTAAAAACCGATCCTCACATAAATGAATACAGATCTCAAATTCTCAAACTCAACTCTATCTCTTTCCTCAACAAATGATTTTTTCAATTCAAAGTCTAGAAAAGTTAATTGCATTTCCATGGTTTCTTCTTTTGCTCTTCCAACTAAAACCCAAATTAATGAAAAACGTAACGGTGGCATTTGTTTTTCCCCTAGTAGTTGTTAATGAAGGCAGTAGCAATCGAAAGTTAGAACATGGACGAGGCTTGTTTCAGCTTGAACGCGCCGGAGTGATTGATCTTCGTATGGTTGAAGTCACCTTGGTGGTTGATCTTCGTATAGATCGCCTATTGTGCTGAGCATCGTGGTGGTCTTTGTTCACCTCCTGATGGTCAAAACTGAGATCTATAACCATAACAACTCACATCGAGAAGATTTTTGGATTCGTTGGATGTAACATCCCCTATCTAAAGGCCTAAAACTAAGTGCTACATATTCTGCAGTCATATATAGTATGAGCTTGCGATGACTAAATATGGCTATGTTAACGGTATCTATAATGTTAGAAGCACTTGAAAATGAAACAAAACACAAATTTCAAAACAACAGTTTGTTCATTACTTTTAAAAAAGATACCCCTTGGATGATTAGAGTCATATAGTGAAAATAGACTTAATACAAACACCACAGAACTATAACAAAACATAAAAATATAACTCCTAAATAGCTATCCATTTGCCTCCTACACGCCTCCGGTAGCCTTATTTTTCATCCTACAGAAACTTGAAAAAGACCTTAACTCCTCAGCATACTCAAATCAATTTTGGGCATCCGAGAGTTTAAGGGGAAAACATAAACTTCGAGTCTGACAAAGCCTAGTGTGAATAATATTATACATCCTGGTTTAATATGTTAAGTGAGACGACGCTGCTTAGCGGAACAGATTTCCTCTCACTAACATCCTTTTAAAACATATCTTTGCAAAACCTTTTCCTACAACCAAAATTGGTTAAATACTGTAAAGCATCTTTATGTAAATGTACATAAATATTAGGTAATAAATGAACTATCTATTCAAATACATAAGTTTGATTTGGATAACTTTTAACATTTGGCCGATTCGGGCCTACCTGACAATATAAACAAAAATAATCTAACACACCTGTTAGATACTTCTCTTCTGGACAGTCTTTTCTTTACTATCTATTAAATACTTCTCTTATGGATGGTCTATATCTAACTTAATTGTTTGCGCCAAAATTGGTCACAAACACCTGATAGTCGATTATTCACAATCACAGATCTTAGATGAACAATAAGTATTAAAATCACTCAGAAAATTCACAATAAAGCAGTAAATGACACAGGATTTATAGTGGTTCGGCGATCTTGCCTACGTCCACTCGTTGGTGACTTTATTGATTCACTTGATGATTTCAATCAATTACAGCAGATTACATTTGATAATAGCTCTGAAGTTTGATTACAACAGCGGCAGTGAAGCGTAGAATTGAATCCGGCAGAATCTGGACGTCCCAAGTCGAAAAGATCCCTTTTCTGAAGGCTCTAGGGTGCTATTTATAGGCGTAGGAGGCTGAGATCGTGCTCAAACTTCGAGAGACTTTTTCTGGAATGTGAGTGGGCTCATGCGACCGACCCCACCAAGTTTCGACTCGTTCTGCGATCGATACGAAACGATTTCGTATCTATCAAAAATTCATCCAATCGAGCAGAAACTTGGCAGGAACATTCTATACCTTTTATGGAAGCTGCTGTGAAAATTTCGTGGCATTTGGACTTGTGGATTTCAAGTTATGATCAATACAAGATGGAGTTTTTCGTTCTGCCGCTTGCTTCGTATCGATCATTTCGAATTGATTCCTTCGAATCGATATTTGCACGTGCTTTCGTGACGACGTAGCGCGCTCTTCTCGCATCGATCCCCTCTTTGCTCCGAGGTGACCGTTTCGCATCCATGAACTTCACCTTGTTTGTACCGAGAGACGTTGTGAATCCATCAATGATGTGTGCTTCGCATAGATTCATAGCCTGCCTACTTCGTATCGATGAAGGTTATCCTTGTTCGATCGATACGAACAAGTAGTGCTGGGGATGGATACGAAGTGAGGCCATTTGATGGATACGAACCAATGCTATATGGTGGGTTCGATCAAGTGCTTTCTTGATGGATATGAACTAGACACTGAACCAATGCGAAGCATACTATTCATCGATGGATGCGAAACCAGTCGATACGAAGTTGATCGTTGCTAACTTGCGCTTGAGGATGGATACGAAGTTGATCGTTGCGAACTGTGACACGACGATGGATACGAAATTGATCGATTCGATGTATGGCTCGTTGGTGGATACGAACCATATGGACATGAGAACCAGAACTTATCTATGGATACGAAACCCATCGATACGAACACAGATGGATTCGAATAAACCAACACCTCGACCTTTATATGGATACGAACAGTGCATTTTCTCTAACTTGTATCGATCATATCTCATTCATAAGAATTCCGATTAACCTGAAATTTGAAACGCTGGCTTTTATGGTCTTTTTTATCATGTCCTATCAATTGTAGCCTGATCCGGGCTTGGACAAAATTCATCGATATCCATAGTGAAGCAAAGTATAACCAATCTTTGAGATGAACTATCTTTGGTTCTTTGATCAATCTTTTGGTATCACGGCCTTACCAAAAGGCAGGATAACATTTGCCCCCCAAAACATGCATTGCGATAGGAAGGTGTGTTTTGTAATGCTATGTGTTGGATGTTCATATCCTGTCAACAACCTGTAAAGAACTCGATAGTTTCATACGACCTCGAATGACGATCGTTCGGGATCGTATGCCATTTGAGGTGAATCGGGACCGTTCGCGGTCGATGCCGTTCGCGGCGAATGATGAGACGGGACCATTCGCTGTCGATGCCGTTCATGGCAAAAGATGACGTGGAACCATTCGCGGTCGGATGCCGTTCGTGGCAAATGATGCAAGGGGACCGTTCGCGGTCGGATGCCTTCCGCGGCAAATGCTGATCGTTCGCGATTGGGTGCCGTTCAAGGCGAATTATGACGGTTCGAGGTCGGGTGCCGTTCAAGGCGAACTGTGACCGTTCGAGGTCGGGTGTGATCGTTCGCGATCGAATGTCATATAAGGTGAGTTGCGACCATTCGCGGTCGGGTGCCGTATGAGGCAGAATGTGATCGTTCGCGATCGGATATCATACTAAGTGAGTCGTGACCGTTCGCGGTCGGGTGCCGTTCGAGGCAAATTGTGATCGTTCGCGATCGTGTGTCGTTCGAGGCGAATTGTGACCGTTCGTGGTCATGTGCCGTCCGAGGCGAATTGTGTTGAGTCACAGGTTCTATGAAGTTTTTGATTTCTGACAAAGAAATAAAGGCGATCGACAAAACACAGGCATCATGGCTATAAAGAGGCACAAAAGAGCTACATATGGTACACTAGATTATAGGTTGATTATTTGATATTGTAATAGTGATAAACTTGTTAAAATCTATCCTCAAATAATCATGCACCTCAATATAATCGATATACATATTTTTGAATAGATTATAGGACTACACATTCATTGTGCAACTTGACAGTAACCGGTCGACCGGTATTAATATAGGCGGTCGACCGTTTCTGTGTAAAATGCACAATGAACGTGCACATATGCACATAACGACTATATATTTGAAATCCTGTCTACTGACCATTTTTTGACATGTCGACCGTTTTTTAAACAGAGAGCAACCTTTTCCAAAAGACACTTCTTTCTCCAATGGTTGCATCTCTTACCTTTCATCAATGATCATATCTATTAATGGCTACTGTTCACAAAGAGTTACAACCATTTTTCTCTATATAAACTCATCTAAATCATTGATTCAAATACATTAAAACATATTCTTTTTACTCTAATTTCTGATCTTACTTTCTAAATACTCCTGCATTCCAAAAGATCTCAATTATTTTAATTGCTTATTGAATCATTGAAATTATTTCATATCTTTTGATTCAATAAGTAATATACTTCCCTTAATCTTCACAAAACATCATTCGCATATTTTGAGGATAAGATTATAGGAAATTTGTACTACAAGTGACAAAACTGTGTTAGCAAGAACACATACCGTCAACAAACAATTATATTCATCAGTGTTGAAGTCCTCGGTGTTGTAAGAGGCAAGTGTTGAAGTCCTCGGTGTTGTAAGAGGCAAGTGTTGAAGTCCTCAGTGTATTAGAGGCGTGAAATCCCGTTCGTTTGCTCGGGTGTTGTAAACTTGTTCCTCCGGGTGAAGCGAGGTAGTTAATAGTGAAAATCCAGATAGAAGTCTGGGACTGGACGTAGGACGGTGCTCCGAACCAGTATAAAAATCTCTGGTGTGATTTTTTTTTATTTACTGTGCTATTATCATCTATTTCCGCATTTATATTATATTCCATATTACACGATCCGTGTGTACTATATTAGTACGTGCACTCTTACACTATCACTACCGCACACATTCTCATTTGGTATCAGAGCACGGTCATCATATAACCTTAACACCGTTATTTGATATATTCTTGTAATATGGCAAATAACGCAAGTACTAGCACTCAAAACACCACTTACATGGAAGGTCAATCGACACAAAGACCTCCATTTTTCAATGGTCTTAACTATAGTTATTGGGCAACTCGTATGTCATTCTTTATGCAATCAAATAGTTATGATGCTTGGAATGCAACTCAAAAAGAAATAGTAAATCCAACAACTGATTATTCAGAATGGACTGTGGCTGAGAAAACGGCAGCAGCCGTAAATGCGAGAGCAATAAATATGTTGTTTCGTGCATTAGACCAAAATGAATATAACCGTGTTAGTATCTGCACTACTGCATATCAAATTTGGCAAACGCTAAAAATCACTCATGAAGGTACTAACAAGGTTAAACAAGCCAAAATAGCCATGCTGAAAAGTCAATTTCACAATTTCAAAATGAAACCAAATGAGACAATCAATGATATGTATTCACGGTTTCAAACTATCCACCATGAACTTATTGGCTTAGGACAAAAGTATTCTGATTTTGATGTTGTTTCAACAGTCCTACATTCTCTGACTAGTGAATGGGAAGGAAAAGTATTAGCAATTGAAGAAGCTAATGACCTTTCTGTCATGAAGCCAGATGAATTGATAGGAAATCTAATGTCCTACGAAGCTAACTTGCAGACTAGAAAGGAACAAAAAGAAGAAAAGAAAAACATGGCATTCCATGCTGAAAAAGACGAAAATGAATCAGAGTCTGAAGATGAAGATCTGGCATTCATAGCAAAAGGTTTCAAAAATTCCTAAAACAGCGAAAAGCCAGTCGTTATAACAGAAAGAAATCTGGATCGAATAAACCAACATCATCCTCTATAGAATGTTTCAACTGCCACAAAAAGGGGCACATGCAGAAGAATTGTCCAGAACAAAAGAAGAAGTCAGAAAATGACAAATTCAAATATAAGAAGGACAAGTCAAAGAAACGAGCCTTCTCAGTAACATGGGATGATTCAGACTCATCTTCATCAGAAAGTGAAAGTGATTCGGAGAATGAACAAGCTAATGTATGTTTCATGGCAACAGAAGATGAGGTACAAATTCCTACATTCGATGAAATGCTTGATATTAATGCTGAATTGATAGTCAAATATAAAGACATAAAACGACAGCTAAAAGAAGCCAAAGCAGATTTGAGTAGAGCAGAATTTGAACGAGATATGTTAAAAGACGAGAAGAAAATATTAGAAGAAGAACTTGAAAAATTTCAAGAATCATCATCTAATGTTGACTCTCAATTAGTTCTTTTGAGTCAAGAAATTGAAACTCAAAAAAAGGAAAATGATGCTCTCACTACTAAAAATCATGAGCTTGAGGCAAAAGACAAAATTCTGGACCTAGAGAAAGCTAGTTTACAAACTAAGTTAGATAACATTTCTCAAAATGTTTCTAATTTTAACAAAGGTCGAGAAAATTTGACAAAAATCATTGAAAGTTCACAATCTATTTCGGATAAACAAGGTTTGGGATATAAGAAACAAGAAACCAAGAAACATCTAAGAAATAAAAGAAAGAAGAGAGTACAAAAAACTGAAGCTAAGAAAAATCTTAGTTTATTATACTCCAAACCGAAACCAGTTGAGAAATTTCAAAAGAAAAATATCAAGACTATCAAAATATGGGTTCCTAAAACAAATAACAATTTGATTAGGAACAAATATATTCAGAATTTCATGAATAATGTACATCATAATACTAATTATATATATAAAGGGGATACCAGACCCATATGGGTTTGGACTCCTAAGACCTAACTCTTAGGACCCTATAAAAAGTGGGTACCATGAACTTAATTCTATTTTTTGCAGGTCCCACTTAAGAAAAGAGGAAAGTGGATATTGGACAGTGGTTGCTCGAAGCACATGACTGGAGACAAGAGCTTATTAACAAATATTACATACTCAGATGGTGGATCTGTCACTTTTGGAGATAATTCAAAAGGCTATATCATCGGCAAAGGTGATGTGAGCAATTGCGGTACATCTAACTTACCTCTTATTACTAATGTCATGCTAGTTAAAAATTTAAAACACAATTTACTTAGTATTAGTCAGTTATGTAACAAGGGTTTTATAATTTCCTTTTCGAATAATAAGTGTAGTATTTTAGATAAAGACCATAATTTAGTTTTCGAAGGTTATAGAGACAGAAATATATATATTCTTAACATGAATATTAATCATAATTCAGATATGTGTCTTGTGGCTAATGATAATGATCCATGGCTATGGCACAAACGCTTCTGTCATATAAACTTCAGAACTATTGACAAGCTAGCCAAAAACAATCTAGTAAGAGGACTACCCAAAATGAGTTTTAAAGTTAACAACATTTGTGATGCATGTCAATTAGGAAAATTGACCAAATCATCTTTTAAATCCAAGAAAGTCATATCAACATTGCAATCACTTGAGTTACTACACATGGATTTATTTGGACCTACTAGGGTACAGTCAATAAATCACAGTCGATATGTGCTTGTAATTGTTGATGATTTCTCTCGTTACACATGGACAATTTTCTTAAAAAATAAAAGTGACACTTTCGATCATTTCAAATCTTTCGTCAAAAGAATTCAAAAATCAAAAGGAATTAAAGTTAAAAATATAAGAAGTGATCATGGCGGAGAGTTTGAAAATAATGAATTTGAACATTTTTGTACAAAGAAAGGTATATATCATAATTTTTCGTTTCCTAGAACTCCACAACAGAACGGAGTTGTAGAACGGAAGAACCGAACTTTACAAGAATGTGCAAGAACATTATTGAATGGAACCACCTTACCAAAACATTTCTGGGCAGAAGCCGTCGCAACTGCCTGTTATGTTTTAAATCGTGTGTCCATAAGATCTCTTACCAAGAATACTCCTTATGAATTATTTAACAAAAGAAAGCCTAAAATCTCATACTTCAAAGTTTTTGGTTCCAAGTGTTTTATTTTAAATACGAAAGACCAGCTTGGCAAATTCGATCCAAAAGTCGATGAAGGAATATTTGTCGGTTATTCGGAACGAAGTAAGGCCTATCGTATATTTAATAAACGAACCAAAGCTATTGAAGAATCACTTCATGTCTCTTTTGATGAATTCTATCAGAATCCTCACACTATATCAGATGATGATGAATCAATAGTCACTGACAATCCAATTATCACGAATAATGATTCTGACTCGGAAATAATTATTGAGAATATTCCTCAAATATGTGAGTTACAATCACCACCAAGGATATTAAGAGACCATCCGGCCCAAAATATACTCGGTGAGATAACATCACATGTCAGAACAAGGAGTCAACTCAATCAAATGGGTCATGTCGCTTTTCTCTCAAATATCGAACCTAAGAATCCAAAAGAAGCTGCTACAGACGATTACTGGATCATTGCCATGCAGGAAGAACTAAATCAGTTCGAGCGCAATGACGTTTGGGAACTTGTTCCAAGACCAGCTGATCAGTCAGTTATTGGTACTAAATGGGTCTATAAAAATAAGGCTGACGAACAAGGAAATATCACCAAAAATAAAGCAAGATTAGTAGCACAAGGGTATAATCAGGAAGAAGGTATCGATTATGAAGAAACTTATGCACCAGTTGCTCGACTAGAAGCTATTAGAATCTTATTATCTTTTGCTTGTCACCATAATTTTAAACTTTATCAGATGGATGTCAAAAGTGCTTTTCTCAATGGATTTATCAAAGAGAATGTCTATGTCGAACAACCTCCTTTGTTCGTACATGAAAAATATCCTGACCATGTGTTCAAACTTAAGAAAGCTCTGTATGGTTTAAAACAAGCACCTCGTGCTTGGTATGAACGATTACGTAGTTATCTTATTAACTCAGGATTTCAAATAGGCAAAGTCGATCAAACTTTGTTTATTAAACATTCTCAAAAGGATATTCTAGTTATCCAGATATATGTAGACGACATCATCTTTGGTTCAACAAATGATAAACTCTGTAAGGAATTTGCAAGTATTATGACCAAAGAGTTCGAAATGTATCATATGGGAGAACTGTCATATTTTCTTGGACTTCAAATCAAACAACTTCCGAGTGGTATCTTTATCAATCAAGAAAAATATTGTGGAAATCTTATCAAACGCTTCGGATTAGAAAACACATCTGGTAAACCCACTCCTATGAGTACAACTACACATCTTGAAAAAGATGAAAATGGTAAGAGTGTTGACCAGAAATTATATCGAAGCATGATTGGTTCTCTTCTTTATCTTACAGCTAGTCGTCCAGATATAATGATGAGTGTTTGTCTATGTGCACGCTTTCAAGCAGATCCAAAAGAATCACATCTACGAGCAGTGAAACGTATAATTCGTTATCTTAATAATACCAAAGATTTCGGTCTTTTTTATCCAAAAGAATGTCCATTTGAATTAGTATCATATAGTGATGCTGATTTTGGCGGCTCACGAACGGATAGAAAAAGCACAAGTGGTACGTGCCATTTTATTGGAAAATCACTTGCCTCTTGGTTTAGTAAGAAACAAAATTGTGTTTCACTATCAACATGTGAAGCTGAATATATATCAGCAGCTCTCGCTTGTACTCAAGTACTATATATGCAACAAACACTTCAAGATTTTGATATTCATTTATCAAATTCTATTATATACTGTGATAACACAAGTGCTATAAATCTCTCTAAGAATCCAGTGAATCATTCTAGAACCAAACACATTGATATCCGTCATCATTTCCTTAGAGATAATATTGAAAAGGATATATATGTCTTGAATATGTCCAAACTGATAATCAATTAGCGGACATTTTTACTAAGCCTCTGCTCGAATCTAGTTTTATTAGATTATGAAGAGAGCTTGGTTTAATTTCAAGAAAATATCTTGACTAGTAATTACTAATGATTGTCTTTTCTTTTGATTATATTTTAAATATAGCATTTTTTTTAAGAAAAGCTATTTATTTTCTTTAAATAAGAGCCTTTGCTTGCTTTCACGGTCATATTTCTTTATTCACTCTCATCCACAGGCTTAAGTTTAAGGAAATTCTTTATAAGCTTGTCAAAACTTCTCTCTCTATTCATCTTTTCTTATCTGAGCATAAGGTTCTATACATAATTTTCTATGGCTCACATTTGGGATAAGTGTGCTCAAAAATCACACATTTCCGTTACAAGTTCCGAGCCGGAGGAGTATTATTCTCCTGAAATACCAAAACAGAAACCGAAGTATCATCACCAATACAATCGTACTCCTGGTAGTACACCAACCTCAAAACGAGTAAAGAAGTCGCTATTTTCTTCTCCTCGTACCAAAGTACAGATCGACGAGATTCACCACTATCAGAAACATCAAATAGATCTTCAAAGACAGCTCCATTATCGACAAAGCCAGCTTTTTCATGAGCAACAACGAACATCGGCACGTTTATCTGTTTTAGAAAAGATGGCATCATTCTTTTGTGGTACAAACAAGCATGATGTGCATGAACCGATGTCGTCTAGGCCGTCAACATCTAGGAGTCCTAACTCTTGGGATCGGAATTATAACAGGAATGAAGGTGCTCAGAAAAACTGGAGTCCATGGTCACATCGTATTAAAGATAATAAAGAAAATTCTAATGACGATTCTTCCACTCCTTATTAAATTTATATATATATATATACTTGTTGCATCGTTTTCTCTCTATAACTCTTGTAATGACGTTTGTATTTTATAATAAGAGTGAAATATGAATTATATATATCTCGACATATTCTCAAAAAAAACTGCAAAACATACTGTTTTTCATCAGGCAACAAAACCGGTCGACCACCTATAATATGACCGGTCGACCGTTTAGCCTCTAGATGAAAACGGTCGACCGGCCATATTGAAGCGGTCGACCGGTTACGTATATTCAGTTTTTATATACTGGTTGCGTCATTTTTTTTTTACCCACCTCCTCACTTGTCTCAACCGGTTATTTATTCCCAAATTCCAAAAACCCTATTCTCTCAATTTCAATTTCCAAATCTCCAAATTTTCTAACAATGGCTCCTCCGCAAAAGAAACCCAAGAAAGGATCATCCTCCGGAACTTCATCACTCAATATCTCCGCTAAGAAGTGGCTCGAAAATCCGGTAGCTATCACAAGATGGAATCAAATGACTAACTACAAGTTTCATCCGGGTTCTTTCATCAAGTTTGATGATTTCACATCTTATGGAACCCGTAGGTTAGCAAATAACTCCAATCTTACTCCATTGATCGATTTTTCATAAAACAATGTGGAAAAAAATCACTTGATGATAAAATTATTCTATGCCAATATGAACCTGGACGAGTATAAACCTGATAATCCAAACGGAGTCATTTGGTCTGTCGTATGTGGCAAACAAATTTTTATCACTCTTGATAGGATAGCTTCTATACTAGGTATTCCAAAACAAGGCGATGAGTTTTCATCACATTTCTGTGAAGTCTTCGCTCGCAATAATATCAGCCATCAATTCATGGAGGACAACAGTGACGGCACAAAATCAATTGGACTTCGACCCACCGCCAGGCTACTACATCGCGTCTTGATGTTTTCTTTGTTTCCTAGACTAGGAAACTATGACGCTGTATACAAAGAAACTTCAAGGCCCATTATGCTATTTATGGGGATATCCAAATCAATTGGGTTCATATGCTTTTTGACGAGATTCTCAAAGTGAACAACTCTATGCGACCTCACTTTTTCTACAATGAATATATCATGCGTATTTTGCTAGCTTGTGGCGTACGACCTCCTGACTCTGCCACCTCGAAACCAAAATGTATTGATTCCGTAACTATCAAACGCATGAAGCTCCCTCCTCCTTACCTTCAGATTATGCCGTTTGAACAATGGCAACAAAGAGGTGCATCAAAACAAACAGCTACTTCTTCTCGACCTCGTTCCGAAGAAGTCAAATTGCTGAAATCAAAATCCACCACAAAAGAATCACTTGAAACTATTGCGCGTAACCAATTCTTGCTTGAATCAAGACTCAAGCGCATGGACACGAAAATTGATAAACGCTTCAACAAAGTCAAGTCATTCTTTGGTATTTTATGGGATGCTATCTCATGTAGCACATCCATCTTTGCTCAAGACCCAGGCAAACGTCATGCTCCTCCTGCTTTCAACTGGTCATCAACTAAGGAATCTGTTGGTACTAGTGGACATGGTCGTGGAGAATCATCTAGAGAGGACGATGAAGAGGAAGATGATGATGATGAAGAGGAAGAAGATATTCAAGAGGAGACAGCTTCTGACTCATCCTAGATTCTATTTTCTACCTCTATATTTTGGATTAGTAATTTAAAACATCTTTCGACACTTGTACTAAATAGTGTCGTTACTTTTATTCGTATGATATTATGGTGTGTATGATACTCTGGTATGTTTTGGATATGTTGTATTTTTTTGCTATACATGAATATTTAGGTTGATATACTCCTATATTATTCCATTATCTATTATTCCTTTTTGTCGATGACAAAGGGGGAGAAAGTGCTAACAATTATTTGCAGGAATATATATATATATATATATATATATATATATATATAAAGAATACAAACAAAATCTCAGAGGGAGATCACATATTCAGGGGGAGATTCAGAACTTCAGATATATGTTGTCATCAATCAAAAAGGGGGAGAATGTTGAGTCACGGGTTCTATGAAGTTTTTGATTTCTGACAAAGAAATAAAGGCGATCGACAAAACACAGGCATCATGGCTATAAAGAGGCACAAAAGAGCTACATATGGTACTCTAGATTATAGGTTGATTATTTGATATTGTAATAGTGATAAACTTGTTAAAATCTATCCTCAAATAATCATGCACCTCAATATAATCGATATATATTTTTTTGAATAGCACTACACATTCATTGTGCAACTTGACAGTAACCGGTCGACCGGTATTAATATAGGCGGTCGACCGTTTCTATGTAAAATGCACAATGAACGTGCACACATGCACATAACGACTATATATTTGAAATCCTGTCTACTGGCCATTTTTTGACCTGTCGACCGTTTTTTAAACAGAGAGCAACCTTTTCCAAAAGACACTTCTTTCTCCAATGGTTGCATCTCTTACCTTTCATCAATGATCATATCTACTAATGGCTATTGTTCACAAAGAGTTACAACCATTTTTCTCTATATAAACTCATCTAAATCATTGATTCAAATACATGAAAACATATTCTTTTTACTCTGATTTCTGATCTTACTTTCTAAATACTCCTGCATTCTAAAAGAGATCTCAATTATTTTAATTGCTTATTGAATCATTGAAATTATTTCATATCTTTTGATTCAATAAGTAATATACTTCCCTTAATCTTCACAAAACAACATTCACATATTTTGAGGATAAGATTATAGGAAATTTGTACTACAAGTGACAAAACTGTGTTAGCAAGAACACATACCGTCAACAAACAATTATATTCATCAGTGTAGAAGTCCTCGGTGTTGTAAGAGGCAAGTGTTGAAGTCCTCGGTGTTGTAAGAGGCAAGTGTTGAAGTCCTCAGTGTATTAGAGGCGTGAAATCCCGTTCGTTTGCTCGGGTGTTGTAAACAAATTCCTCCGGGTGAAGCGAGGTAGTTAATAGTGAAAATCCAGATAGAAGTATGGGACTGGACATAGGACGGTGCTCCGAACCAGTATAAAAATCTCTGGTGTGATTTTTTATTATTATTTACTGTGCTATTATCATCTATTTCCGCATTTATATTATATTCCATATTACACGATCCGTGTGTACTATATTAGTACGTGCACTCGTACACTATCACTACCGCACACATTCTCAAATTGGTGTGCCCGGGGGGGACTTAGCATTATCGATGCCATATTTCACGTTCGGGTGAGTTTCTGAATCAAAGACTTTGGCGGTTCATCGCCATACAAGAGGTGCTTATGGACCGTTCGCGATCCAAAGCATACACAAGTAACTTCTTCTACAGAATTGTAAATATCAAGTCAACGTTCACATGAATTCCATAATAGAAATGTCCAAACAAGAAAAGTCTAAATGTCCAAATCAAAACGAAACAAAAGCAAAGAAAGGATGTCAAAGTACTACGAGACGGTTAATAATCATTCAGAGCATGCCTGGGGATCGTTCACGATCTCCTACATGTGTAAATGATTTAATTGTGATAGTGAGAAGTTTACGACTTATTCATCGTTATTTCAATCAATTGATAATCATGCGGTGTCCTGGTTCCGGGTCACCCCTACCCGAAGTAGACGGTGGTCGCTCCGGCTCCACCGCTGGAGCTCGTCTCCTCACATACTGAAGTAGCATACCGTTCCTGATATGCCCTTCCACCTCATCCTTCAGATGTCTACAGTCGCTTGTGCTATGACCGTTCAGTTCGTGGAACAAGCAATATTTGTCTGATTTCCTCTCGTCAATAGTTGGATCCCTTCGCATTGTTCTATGATATGGAACTTGCTCTCTTGTATCCTGATAGATTCGCTCCAAACTCTCATTCAGCTCAGAGTAAGTGGTGAATCGCGGCTCCCTCCGTGGCCGCTTTGACCTGTCATCGTTATTCTCAGCTTTTCTTTTTCCTTTACTAGTCTCCGCACCCTTTCCGAGTGGATTTCCTCTTTTGATTGCGAAAACGTCATTCCCTTCCTCTCTTTCTGCACTAGCATCTTCCAATCGCAAAAACTTTTCCGCCTCGTGATAGAATTCTCCTAGATCCATAGGCGGATCTTTAGTTAATGAATTTTTGAATTCTGTGCCATCAGTTATTTCGGACACAGCTGCCATCATAACCATAGATGGATCTGGCCGATCCACCGATGCTGCTGCCGCATTGAACCGCGTCAGAAAACTCCTCAACGACTCTCCAGCTTTCTTCTTCAAAGTTGCCAAACTCATCACATTCTTGGGTCTTGCGATGTGAACCTTGAATTGTCTCATGAATTTCTCGGTTAAATCCTCCCAAGTTCCTATGGATCCACTTTCCAGCTGTCTAAACCATAATGCTACAATATCCGTCAGATATAATGGAAAGCATCGGGCCATAACTTCCTGTGATGCCCCCAACACTTCCATGTGCCTCATATACTTCGTCAGGTGGACCGCGGGGTCCGTCCTCCCATCGTACATCTCCGCTGATGGTAACTTGAACTCTGGTGGGTTCCTAGACATCCTATTTGCAGGAGAAAAGGGACTCCTGTTCACGTTTTCAAGATCTTTGTTCACTAATCCACCTCTCATGGCTCGCCTGACCATCTCCGCCAATCTATCATTGTCTCCAAGATGCAATCCTCGTTCACCGCTGTCGACCTGCCCCCCGAGTCCATGAGAGCCTTCTTGAATCTGCCCCCGGGCCGAGCGTTCATCCTCTGCTACCTCCAGGTTGCTCAGATGCCCCTATCTCTCTCTTTGGGACTGGATCAACATGCTCCAAGTGTGTGCCCCCTAATCCAGGTGCTACGCCGGATGGTCCTGCTCCGTTCTGGACTCCATCTGCTCCTCGGTTCTGCGCTCCAAGTTGCCCAATCTGTTGAAACAAACTCTGGATCAACACCTCTTGTCTCTTCATCATTGCCTCCATCTCATCCCTGGTAATGAAGATCGATGCCTGATTAGCTCCTGAGGAAGCCTCTTGACTTCCCTTATGTTGACTTCTCTCTGGCCTCTGCCTTCTACTCATTTGCCTTGTCATAGCTCCTTAGATCTGAATTCTTAAACCTTCAAGGTCAACTTCTCCTGAATTAACCTTCTCAGTGAAAGCACCAAAATGTTTGCGCCAAAATTGGTCACAAACACCCGATAGTCGATTATTCACAATCACAGATCTCAGATGAACAATAAGTGTTAAAATCACTCAGAAAATTCACAATAAAGCAGTAAATGACACAGGATTTATAGTGGTTCGGCGATCTTGCCTACGTCCACTCTGAAGTTGGTGACTTTATTGATTCACTTGATGATTTCAATCAATTACAGTGGATTACAGTTGATAATAGCTCTGAAGTTTGATTACAACAGCGGTAGTGAAGCGTAGAATTGAATCCGGCAGAATCGGGACGTCCCAAGTCGAAAAGATCCCTTTTCTGAAGGCTCTAGGGTGCTGTTTATAGGTGTAGGAAGCTGAGGTCGTGCTCAAACTTCGGGAGACTTTTTCTGGCACGTGAGTGGGCCCATGCGACCGACCCCACCAAGTTTCGACTCGTTCTGCGATCGATACGAAACGATTTCGTATCCATAAAAAATTCATCCAATCGAGCTGAAACTTAGTAGGAACATTCTATACCATGTATGGAAGCTGCTGTGAAAATTTCGTGGCATTTGGACTTGTGGATCTCAAGTTATGATCGATACAAGATGGAGTTTTTCACTTGGCCACTTGCTTCGAATCGATCATTTCGAATCGATTCCTTCGAATCGATATTTGCACGTGCTTTCGTGACGACGTGGCGTGCACTTCTCGCATCGATCCCCTTTTTGCTCTGAGTTGACCATTTCACATCCATGAACTTTGCCTCGTTTGTATCGAGAGACGTTGTGAATCCATCAATGATGTGTGCTTCGCATCGATTCGTAGCCTGCCTACTTTGTATCGATGAAGGTTATCCTTGTTCGATCAATACGAACAAGTAGTGCAGGGGATGGATACGAAGTGAGGTCATTTGATGGATACGAACCAATGCTATATGGTGGGTTCGTTCAAGTGCTTTCTTGATGGATACGAACTAGACACTGAACCAATGCGAAGCATACTATTCATCGATGGATGCGAAACCGATCGATACGAAGTTAATCGTTGCGAACTTGCGCTTGAGGATGGATACGAAGTTGATCGTTGCGAACTGTGACGCGACGATGGATACGAAATTGATCGATTCGATGTATGGCTCATTGGTGGATACGAACCATATGGACACGAGAACCAGAACTTATCGATGGATACGAAACCCATCAATACGAACACGGATGGATTCAAATAAACCATCACCTCGACCTTTTGATGGATACGAACAGTGCGTTTTCTCTAACTTGTATCAATAATATCTCATTCATACGAACTTCGATTAACATGAAATTTGAAAAGCTGGCTTTTATGGTCTTGTTTGTCATGTCCTATCAATTGTAGCCTGATCCGGGCTCGGACAAAATTCATCGATATCCATAGTGAAGCAAAGTATAACCAATCTTTGAGACGAACTATCTTTGGTTCTTCGATCAATCTTTTGGTATCACGGCCTTGCCAAAAGGCGGGATGACATACCAAAGATAGTTCGTCTCAAAGATTAGTTATACTTTGCTTCACTATGGATATCGATGAATTTTGTCCAAGCCCGGATCAGGCTACAATTGATAGAACATGACAAACAAGACCATAAAAGCCAGCGTTTCACAAAAATAATCTAACACACCTGTTAGATACTTCTCTTCTGGATAGTCTTTTCTTTAGTATCTATTAAATACTTCTCTTCTGAATGGTTTATACCTAACTTAATCATCTCCTAGGTCTTCCTGGTCTTAATGGTTTTTCGAGCTCACTAATAACCTATTTGTGCATAAACATATATTCCTTTCGGTGTGTAATCATATAATCTACCCGTGACCAAGCTTTACACATTGAAATTTTGGACAACAATTAGCGGGGCCAATAGCTAATGTATAGGGCGCGACCTACACCAGTCCCATCTGGTATTCTAAAATATGAATCATTTTACTTAGGGATCCCCTACCATAATTTTACTTGAAAATCTCTTTTAAAGGATTTAAAACCTTTAAATCAAACTTACACAAGGAAAATATATATATTCATTACACTTCACTCAAATCATTTTGCCATGTTACATATATATACTTTACTCAAAATTTAGTCGTTGAAAACACTTAAACATTTGAAAGTAACCCTTTCGATTCCATTGAAAGCACCCCTTTTTACTTTTGAAAGCATCTCTTTCGAAAACAAGTAAAACCCTTTGATTACCTAGGCCAGAAGGCCAAAACATATTCTTTTGAAATCATACTTCAAACCTTTCGAAACCATAGAAATCTGTCCTTTTGAAAGCAATAAAACTTTAGAAATCCTATCTTAAAACACTTTAAAAAATAACCTTATAAAACCTTGGGAAAACCTTCCATTTTAATCCTTTAAAAACCATTCAGAAAATAGGACCTTTCGGTCTTGTTAAAATCTACCTTTTGACTCCATCGAAATCTTTGCTTTCGACCCCTTCGAAACCACTTAGAAAGTAGTACCTTTCGAAAGAATTAGTCTTTTAAAAACACAAACCATTCAAAAACTCATTGGGTTTAATTTAAAAACATGTGGAAAATCCTCTTTTAAATCCCGTCGACCTAGTCGAAAGCTTGGCTTTCGACCCCTTCGAAAGCTCCCCTTCGAAAGCTTTGCTTTTGACCCCTTCGAAAGCTTAAAAACATTTCTTTTAAAATAATAGGCTCCAGTCTTTTAATACTTTAAAACTCCCCTTTCGAAATGTTGGGTTATACTTCAGTTAGAATTAAAAGGGTAAACATCTAAGTCAAAGGCTTTCTGTCGAAGGCATGGGAGAAGCGGCTGGTTTTAAAAACAAGTATGCCTTTTGAACTTGTTGAAAGCCAATGACTTCGAAAGATCAAAAGGCAGCAAGTAGGGGCTTAGACCTCATCGAAAGCATGTTAACCCTTCGACCTCGTCGAAAGCTTTAAAGCTTTAGTTTGAATTTTTGACCCAGTCGAAAGCAACCAAGTCGAAAGCTTCTTTTCGAAAGCAAAACAGGTGTTACTTTTGGCTTATAAAACAAACATACTCCAACCTCTTCGGCAACTAAGGTTTCGACCAAGTACCCTTCGACCTTGTCCAATACGTTACGTACCAAGTTGTTAATACCATACATATTGGTTTCGACCTTAATGATAGCATGCTTTCGACCATGTCAAAAGGTCTAGGTTGGAGGCTTTGATGCCGAAAGTGGCTGAAACTTGCTAAAAGTACGATTTTCTCGCTTTTAACTTAAAAGAGATAAATTTTCAAATAATATGTCTTTGTTTGTCAAATTATTATTGGTTAATAAATTCTTTTAAGAAAAGTGCTGCCAATAATTTCAAAATTATGAAATGCCCCTTCACCTTAATTAAATATATAACACATTTAAGTCTCATACCTTAAATAATTTTATATATTCATCAAAACACTTATGAAAAAATCTAAAAAAATTCCAGAAAATCTATTATTAATATGTTTTCCAATATATAAAAATTTCAAACCCAATAATTATTATTTCAGCCGTAAATAATTATAACCCAATAACGCATTTTCTTCACTAGAAAATTAATATAAAATCCACATTAATTTAGAAAATTATAAAAATTGAAAGTCATATATAAGATACCGTTTCTGTCCTATATTTAAATTTTCAAGGCATTTGGATGTCATATAATATTGTTTTCACATATCATAAAACTAATATTAACATGTATAATTCATCAACAAACACATATATAGAACTTTATTCATCCAAAACATGGCATAAACTTGAAAAAACATTTCGGATCTAACTTAAAATCGAAAATCATAAGAAAATGGGATGTAGTCATCATTCACTTTAGCTTTGAGATTAAAAATGTGAGATTTAATGTTGAATAAGTTGATTAACTTCTTTCTCTTGCATCCTAGCTTTGTCTTCTCTTGAGAATGAAAATGGTGGCCGTCCTTATATATTTTTGTTTGATTGAATGAAATGGACGTGTGTTTCATTTCCTAAGAGTTTAGGATATAAGTCTCTCATATTTTCCTTCTTTCCCTTCCTTATTTCCTAACACATGTTGTTTCATTTGATTTACATTTAACATGGCACGACTACCCTTAGTTAAATCAAACCTCAACCTGTTAATCTTCAAATTATTTTATTTAATTTAGCTAATCAAATATCCTAAATAATGTTATAAAAAAATGGGGTGTTACGATGGAAGTTCACAGAACTGGGACTGGTGGTGGTCCGAAGGTTCGTCGGAGGCTGCTGAGTTCAACGGACGTGGTGGTGCATAATTTTGTGGTCGGAGGAGGAAGAATGGAATTAACGAAGTGTCCGGTCATGAGTTCTTTTGGCTTCAAGAAAAGAGAAGGTGGAATGAAAATAAGGAGAAAAAAGGTGATTTGCCCAAAACTGGACAACTTGATAATTGCATATGGGCACATGAAGATGGAAGGGATAAAGACTATTTTCGACAACCAGAAGTTTTTGCCGTTGAACAAAATTTATTAGTGGGTTGTCCTAAGTACTAAAAAAACCTATAAAATTGCCTTCTAGAATATTTTCCTATAATAATTTTTATGAACCGAACTACTCTGGTCAGAGATTTTGACTTTGATACTGACCGTGATACTAATCTATATAACTGAGAAGATGAATTCTTTTTTGAATAATGTTTCATTTCCAATACTTCCACTTGATCCAACTATAGTCACTCGATGGATATTGTAACATGCATTGATCATAATCAAAGCGAGACTTTCATATTGAAGATCAACAGTACTCTTAAGTCAATAGAACTGTATAAATTAGTCACATCGATATTTTTTGTTTGACTTTAATTATATTAAATAACAGAAAACCATCGAGTGGGTCATTCCATCATTATCCAATAACTCACGGAAAACACTGTTACAAATCCGCCACATTAACAACTATTACTAGTTTCAACTAAAGAACTGTTACAAAAATACTAATTTTAAAGCACAAGAAAGCTTCTTCCTATTAACCTCTAGCCAAGAACTTACGATGAAATCTGGTAGCCATATTAAAATCAGAGTGAAATATGGTCGATCTTTGTGTTGATTTAAGTTGAGATCTGACCTGAATTATCAAACCACGTCCATCAAAGAAAAGTTTAATAAAAATAGACCGGTTTGCGTTTAATGAAATGGGTACAGTTTAGTTTGTTTAAGGAAAGTTCAAGGTCCAGCTTGTATACATGTAAACACGACTTGTAATTAGGCCTGTCAAACAGGTTGGGTCAGGTCAAAATGGGTTGGGTCGAGTTTAACCCAACCCATTTATGACCCGTTTTCTTTTATCCATTTATGACTCAACCCATTTAATAAGCGGGTTACCATTTAACCCATTTAAATATTTAAATTTAATTTGACTAATAAAAAATAAATAAGTATAAAATAATTCTAGTTCTAATTTTTATGTTTTGAGATTCGACAAAAATTTAAAATTTTAATTCTAATTTTCATCAAAATTCAAATATAGGGATGAGATAGCTTATTATTTAAGTACAACTGTTAGTCCCCTTGGAGAACTACAATGTGCGTTCATACGATAAAGTATCCGAGTATTCCATACTATCCGTAATTTAGGTGGTAGTTAATCGATCGAAGTCTCACCTGATTCTGAGTTAGAACGAGGGAGTTATTACAGTCTGAACAAAAAAAAACAGCTTCTGCATTAGGCGGAGTTCATATACATGAATGTGGTAGCATGTTATTTTCCAAGTACAAATGCTAATCCCCTTGGAGAACTATAGTATGCGTTCACACGATAAAGTATCTAAGTGTTCCATTTTGTCCGTAATTTAGGTGGTAGTTAATCGGTCGAAGTCTCGCTTGATTCTGAATTAGAACAAAGTAGTTATTGCAGTCTGAACAAAAAAATAGCGGCTTCTGCACTGGGCGGAGTTCATATACATGGATGTGGTAGCATGTTATTTTCCAAGTACAACTGCAAGTCCCCTTGGAGAACTATAGTGTGCGTTCACATGATAAAGAATCCGAGCATTCTATACTGTCTGCAATTTAGGTGGGAGTTGGTTAGTTGAAGTCCCGCCTGATTCCAAGTTAGAACGAAGGAGTTATTGTAGTTTGAACAAATAAATAGGGGCTTCTGCACTAGGCGGAGTTCAATATGAAGATGTGGTAGCCTGTTATTTTTTAAGTACAACTGTAAAGTCCTATTGGAGAACTACAGTGTGCGTTCATATGATGAAGTATCCGAGTGTTCCATACTGTCCGTAATTTAGGTTGTAATTGATTGGTTGAAGTCTCGCCTAATTCCGAGTTAGAACAAAGAAGTTATTGCAGTCTGAACAATAAAAATAGCGTCTTCTGCACTAGGCGGAATTCGAATATGAGGATGCGATAGCCTGTTATTTTCTAGGTACAACTGTCAGTCTCCATGAAAAAGTATAATGTATGTTCAAAATTCTTATTTTTTAAATTTATATTAAAATTTAATGTTTTTAATAAATGGTTATATGGGTTACTCATTTATAACATTTAATAATATTCATAGATGGGTTGACCCAGCCCATTTATAAGTAGGGTAAATGGATTGGGTTAATGGGTTGGGTCAAATTTTGACAGGTCTATTTGTAATGTTGCAGGTTGGGTAGCTTTTGGGCTTTGGGCCTTGTATATATTATTATTTGTAAATACTTATTACATTAATAAAGGTTGTTTTGATGTGAAGAGTTGCGTTTGAGGACCATCTTAATCTTTTCTAATTATGAAGCTCTACCGTTGAAATCCACATCACCATTTTCTTTGACTTGTCTTATAATATTTAATAAACTCATAATCCCAAAATAGAAGAACCTTCAACAGTTTAGTTTGAGGGTTAGAAAACTTTGGAGTGCAGAAGCAGTTTTAATGCGTGGAGAAGAAAACATCAATCAAGAGATATAGCAACAGTAAGCAATTTTGATTTAGAGGTTTATATGATATCGTTACGTTAAATTCGAATAGTAATGAGAGCTAATTTTGATCTAGAGCAAACAACTTTGACGTGAATTTTGTTGAGAGCTAACGTTCCATCCTGCTTTCCACTTTTGATGCTGAATTGTTTATATTTATGATTCATTCTTGTCCCTTGTAATATATACATTTATAACGTACATTTTGATCCAGAAAGATTTATTTTGTCAAAAGAGGTTAAAAAACAAAAAAGAACAATTCAGTTGATTATAACTTAGATGTGGATTAATTGATTGAAATCATGGATAGATATAAGATTACCTAATTCTTATTATTAGTAACATTTTTTGATAGTTACAAATATACAAAACAACTCACTTATAAATAAATCACGGAATAGTCAAAAATTACATTAAATATACTGATAAATGGAGTTGTTACCATAAATGAAAAAAATTGTAAAATTCCTTATGTTCCCAACATATCTTATAGATAATTGTATCATATAATGATGCGTATGAAATTATATACTTCACTGTCTAAAATTTGTAACAATTATAAGTTAAAAAAGAAAAAAAATGCCATTAGCACCAGATATCTTGTACCATAAAATTCACAGCCATTACATATCTATAAGCTTTTCCTTTATATGCTTGGCTAATAAAATTATTTTTTCTTGGTATTCTTTTTCCAGGTCGTAAACTAATAAAGTTGGCTATTTTACTCAATTAGTTATACATAAAATACTGTGTGATTTTCAATGGTGAAACTGGTAAGGTATTTCAAGTTGTTTTTTGTCATGAAAAGGGAAAAGACTTTCAACAGGGTTCGCAAGTTGGGTATTTTTATGTTTTCTAAACAAGACTACACTTCTTCCTCATAAGACTGCACTTCTTTGTTCTGACATAATGGCGAATAAATCATATCTTTGAAGTTGTCCTCGTAAAAAAGATTGTTTTATAAACACATTTACTAGTATTTAAGAGCACGTTTGAAAACTACTTATAAGTAGTCAAAACTACTTACAAGTCACTTATTGCAATTCAAGTGTTTGATAAATAGTTATAAGAAGCTTATGAAAGCGACTGATAAGTTAAAGTATGAGAAGCAATAATTTGTTGCTTATGATTTATGGATACATTTTATAATAAGTTTCGACAATGGGCTTTTAGACTCAAGAAAAAAATTAGAGAAAAAATTAATTTCAAAGACAAGGTGTTTGCTTTCTCGGTTGAAAGACAATTTTTAGTGTAAATCACAGAATAATAAGCACAACTATTATTTTTGTTGACACTAAAAGATAAAGACGTCTCCATTGCAAGAACAAAAAAAGTTGCACTTGAAAGGGCTAAAGAAAACAACCCTTGTAATTGGCAGAGCACTCCAACATAAATCATCACAAAGAGATCGTAACATCAGTTCACCTTTTAATTGTGGATTGATTTGTTGTTCAATTATATTGGTGGAGATTAGTTGCTTCCTCCTTTTTTTGCACCTTATTTGTTTCACATCCCTCAAATATTTTATACACTATCTTCCTTGAATTTTAATCCCAGCTTCCGCTCCAAATTTAAGAATCACCATCAAAAACGCGTATTTCAGACGTTAATGAGTTTTCACATATTTTCATAAAACCATAAATGTATATTATAGAAAATTGTGAAGGACTTAAATTAATTTTGAAAAAAAGATAAAGACGTCTTTCAAAATTTCTTTAATAAAGAAAATTTGAACAACACAGACTAAAGTTTCATGAACTCATATACATTTCAATTGAAAAAAGTAATTTTTCTTATAGGTTAACAGTTTTTCTTCGAATAATGCGTGTCAAAACAGTGAAAAAAAATCCACACTTCAAATGTGTATCAGTGAACACTTAAGTCAATTTTCATATTTTCCTTTAATGTCCATTTTATATTAAAAGGTCAAGTTAGATGATATATAAGGATGAGTTTGACAAAGGACTGAACAAACCGTAGGACAATGATCAAGTAAATGGTCATACATTGAAAGATGATTATGGGTGCGTTCGCACAAAAATTTTAGACCTTTCATGTTTGTGACACGCCCAACACATCACGAACGTAAAGAGACAAAATTCTCGATTTTGCTGAATGATCATTTCGTCTACGTTTCATGTATTAATTATGTTAATTAATAAAATTTATGTTTTTATAAATTTCTAAAATTAATAATTTGGACAAATGAGGTCCATTTGAGACGTTGTTTTTTGTGTTCCAATCATATCAATGTGCTCTACATTATGAAGTTTGTTTTAACTGAATTTGAGCAACTGTAATTTTTCAATTTATTTTTTTATTTTTGCAAATGAATGTCACATTTTATTAAATAAAAATAGTTGATTAATAAACTATAAATCAAATAATTAATTAAGCACGATTTAAATGCTCCGCTCATTGCCCCGTTCATAGCTGTAAACGTTTTCCTCATTCACTCAATTACCTCGCTCAAATGCCCTGCTCAAATGTCATGTTTTCTTTCGTCATAAACGCACCCTGTGTTAACTTTAGTTTATAGATCAAATAAATCTAAGTTGAGCAATAAAGGCTTAAACTTCAAAATATATATAAATATTTCGTATACATGAACAAATATGTATACAAGTGTAAATAGACACAACTATGTGACTCCAATAAATAAAGATATTTACTTTTTATTTAAAAAATACTTAATGTAGGAAAACGATATTATTTCAATAAAATTGTTTTTATTATGTGTCTGATATGAGTGAAAAACATTTGGCGATCACAAACGCATTTATTTTAAGTCGTCTTGTCGGCGGTGAAGATTACAAATCCATAGTAAGATTCTACTGATTGGTTTTTACGAAAGCAATAGTGGCGCATGCTATATTCAGCAGTGATATTCTGTTGATGAACGTTCGAAAAGGAAATGGTGCGTCGTACTTGTACAAACACACTCACATTAATGTGTCTATGCATGTCCTATCATGCTACAAAAGCTGTTCTCGAAACCATTTGTGACTCTTCACTGGTTAAGTCACTCAAATCAACTTTATATAATGTTATGTCACATCGCTTATGTCGCAAATAGTGGATCATCAAAGGCTTGGTAAGACTAAATCAACTACCCATCATGAACATGTATATAATAACTTATATTAAAATTTATAGAATATGATATAATAATAAATATTTTAGAAACAAGGTAGATATAATATTTGACATAACATAATAAATGTTGAAAGCTAAAATATGGTAATAACAAAATATTAGTCATTGGTGACTACTCATATATAGGCATATCAATGGTACGAGTTTCGGCTCGAACCCGTCCTATTAATGCAGGTACGAGTTTTGCCTTTTACTACTCAAGCCCGATCTAGGCCCGATGCAGTTACTATTAGAGTCGGGTATGGTTTTACCAAAACCCAGTATGATTAGAGTCCGACCCGACTATTAGTTTTCCATCGTATCAAAACATGACTGCGTACGTATTATTTACCATTTTATTTGTTTACATATAGATATTTTTACATACTTTTATTGTGAACTTGAATACATCACCGCCCAATTTATATGTTAACACTATTTGTATAAATTTTTTTTACCTAACTTGTAGTTTTAAAATATGGTTTTAAAATAAATATTCTGAGTTGGGTATATGGTTATTACTCAGCGGGTTTAAAAAGCCCGACGGGTCGAGCTCAAGTGTTGGGTGAAATACCCCGTGAGTTTAGGCCGGGCTTAGGTTTAATTATTGTAATTGGACTCGGATCCGGATTTTATGATACCTAGACCGAACCCGACCCATTGACAGGCCTACTCATACATAACAAGAATCAAATAAAAATAATTAAAGATAATATGAAGTCTAATATAAAATTATTTCTAACATAAGCGTGGAACAATAGGTAAATTGCATATAATAAAATGATAATGTAATATGCAAAGCCTTTTTGTCAGACCATCTCTCTTCTTATGCTAAATAGGGGTGGCAATTATACCCGATCTAACGGAGCCATACCCCACTGGTCTTGGTTTAAGGTAGGTCGGGTTTTGTCAGGTATAAAGTATACATTGTAAAAACTTAGACCCGACCAGACTCAAGGTTCGGGTCTGTTCGGTTCAGGTCTGATTGGGTAATAATATTAAAAAAGAACATATTATAATGTTTTTTGGTCAGCTCTTTCAGGGCGGGTTAGTTCGGGTTTGGTCAGTTTAGGTTGAGTTGGTTTAGGTCGAGTTGGTTCGGATCGGTTCAGGTCGAGCTGATTGGGTCTTTATAGTATTTTTTATCACCCAAACCCGAGCCAAGACCCATCAGGTCTGATTCGTGTGTAGG
This sequence comes from Allium cepa, assembly GCA_030765085.1. Lineage (NCBI taxonomy): Eukaryota > Viridiplantae > Streptophyta > Magnoliopsida > Asparagales > Amaryllidaceae > Allium > Allium cepa. Next base: position 724,378,343 of record CM060935.1, on the reverse strand, counting down.
TTTCCTCGAGTCAGTTCGGTTTGGAATTGTAATCCTTGATTCTAATTGCCATTCCTCTCCTAAAATAAATAAAAAACTAACTCTTAGCATACATGTGAGAGTACTCAAGAGGTGTCACAAAATAAACAAAGACAAAATGTGTGTTTGATATAAACCTTGGGGATAGGGATTCTGATCAATACTCTATATGTAACTGATATGCATATCATAAAATGAGAGCTACAATGGTACTAAGTTTCGAACATGAACCTACTCTTCTGTTTTAAATTAGAATATACAACTACTACTATTAACGACCAATATATAAGAGATTGTAATACACTTTTGGTGGGGTGTCAATGTATGAAACAAACAAGCAAAATAATGTTGCACAACAAGTCATCCAATATTGTAACAACACACCATTTTTTACCCTCTAATTTAATGCTTGAATCGATATTCAAACCACAAAAAATGAAGATGACGGATTATCAAGAGATGACAACAAGAAATAGAACATTATTATTAACTATATCAACTCATGGTGGAACGAAACGACATACGATATAAATTCTTTATATTCAAACCAATCTGATTCATAGTCATATCTGTATAATTAATCCAAATCACTGTATTATCAGATGAATACACACATTTATACACACAATATGTACATTGGTAATGTGTTATCTAGCATTTGAAGCAAGCAACATCTCATTAGATCTAGACTTCAAGGTGATAAAGAACCGGATCAAGAAGCTTAGAAGGTATCATTAATGATGAATAAATGAAGCATAAGGAGTTTGACCAAGTTTTGCATAGGGAAGCATCTCGATACCGGCATGATTAATCATGTTGGTACTGAGTTTATTGAAAATGGAGAACCCACTTTAAACTATATATGAAGCTGTCTTGTAGTTTGAAGAAAAAGATGAAGAATTGAATAGGACAAATCATGTCGGTATCGATATGATTTGAAGGGTTAATTTCATCAAACAAGGGCCAAAGCTTAAGAATTGAGAAAATATAAACAAGAATTAAGAAGGTAAGATGGTGGAAACATGTCGGCACCAACATGATCATGTCATTACTAAAACGTTTTGATTGGCGATATCTACATGATTTTCATGCGTGAATGTTCGGACCTGATTTTATACATATTCCTACGCGAGCTAGCAACTTTGGGGGAAGGATTCTGTTGAATATGTAAGTATATGATTTTTATTTGATGATAATAAACATATATATATATATATATATATATATATATTCATTTAAATGTATTTGTTATTGTACTATTTTATTTTCACATAACTAAATAAATATTTGCGAATAAAATAAATAACATAGAATTTAATTTCAAACAAATATTTTATTACAATTTTGAATAGTACAAATTTGAGCTCTCATTATATATATATACAATTTCAATTACTATACAATTTTGATTACATCACAATTTTCCATTTACATTTGCACCTCACTACATTTCACTCATTCACTCGTATTATTCTTCAACTCTATTCCAGATTGAATCCAGCATCTGAGTTATCTGCAAAATATATAATGACGCAGTAAAATTGAAAATAAAATATTTTTGCAATGTAAAATAAAATTTATTTTTGAAAATATTATTTGCCTCGGTTATTTAGGTTGTTCATCATCATTTAATTTTGAGTTCATCAAACACGAACAACCTATGACATGGGCAGTATATCACTGTACATGCCATAAGGCCATGCACACCGATATACACTAGATAAAATTATAGGGACATGTGAGCACAAGGTCAAACCCAATCTAAATCCGGGTTTAACTCAAGTGAAATACAAATAAAGTCACGATACGAGCATAAGATCTAACCAAGCTATAAGTTGGATTTAACTCAAGTCACTATAAAACATCACCAAATGGTCGAGTACAAGTTCAAATAGTAAATGCTTCGACCAGACTTAAATATGAATGACCAGAATAACCAGGTGAAGATTCAACTGAAACATTGCACAGTAACAAAACGTAATGCAACTCATCACAAATGCACAAAGTTATAAAATGAGCAAAGCTTCAAAAGCATTTCAGTGCAGATAGCATAATCAAAGACAAATACAAAATGTATGTATAGACATATATGCAAGCAAAGCTATTACATAGTGCAGCCTCAACATGAAGTTCAACAGCAAAATGCATATGGTCAAGCAACAGACTTCAGGTACACAAAACTTCACAACATCTATGCAATAGCACAGACAATCAGAGAAGTTCAAAATGCAAGCTAACATACACATATATACATACACGTATGTACGTATGTATACACATGATGCAATGCAACATCTGGTAGCGGTTTAAAATCATGATATGAAGATAATGTCAACAAGACCACAACAATGAATTGATAAAAAGTTCAAAGAAACACCAGACTCATGTGAAAGTGAAAACCAACCATAAGTGCATAAGAATCAATATACAATGAATCAAGCTTCAAAGGTACCAGACTCGAGCTAGCATATCAGGGATATGGACATGTACTTGATGTAATCCAGAAACTTAAAGGCAACCAGCAATACAGCTTAAAGCAGTTCCAAAAAGCATGAAGTATGAAAAGAAAGCATATGGAATCAACAGAGACTTCAAGCATGCACATATGTGTGTGTGTCTATATATATATATACATATATATATAATATATATATATATATATATATATATCGATGAAATTCCACAAACAGTCAACATTTACAAAGTACAGATTTCAAGTCTAAAATTTTAGACTACATGATGACCAAATATGCAAGTGAAGATAACAAGTGCACCAACATATACAACATACATATACACAGTGCACAGCATATTAGACTGCGACGTTGATGCCAGAAATTCACCTGTGAAAATACAGGATACAGTGATGCAATATATACATATATATATATATATATATATATATATGCATAAGGACATGTACGAAAACAACACATACATATGCATATGCATTAAGTCGCAAATATCACAAATAATTTCAAGCATCAGGTCGAAACCAACAGTAAAATTCACATGAAGATGTAAGTGATTGAACGAAGTCAAAGTCAAAGTTTCAAATTGAACAATGCAATGCCGAAGTCATTTTTTTCTCACAGTAGATAATATGATGAAAACGAACAAACCAAGTCAAAGACAACAACTGGCCGAAATCAAAACAATATCAACTGGCCGAAGTCAACAAGCACAAAGAAAGGAACCAAAGATGCCAAAAAATCAAGTCGTGGTAGCCAAGGAGTCAAACAGTTCAAAATCAAAGCCGTGTTAATCAAGTAAATAGCAAAATATACAAATTGAACAAGTCAAGATTAATAATCAACAATCAAGTTAAATCGAACGGCCAAGCATATTAATTGAAGAATTCAAAGCACATGTATACGAATGAAGAAATAGGAATTTGAATCCTATATAGACGATTAACATCATCGACCTAAATCAATTGAGTTCAAGCAAATCAATCATAAAGGCAAAAAGGAAATTACATACCGAAGTCATATCGAACTCGACGAAATTGAATCAACCGTGTGCAAATCGAAGAACAGACCAATCGATAAAGCAAGGAACTCTACATCGTCTATTTTATCGATCAACAGAAAGCGACGACTTTAATTTCCCAAAAAGCCCTAATTTTTCACAAAGGAACGAACAAACAACAAATAAGCAACCATTTTTCACAAAGAAGAAGTATCAGGCCGAAGAAATAAAACAGAAAGGGAAACATACTGCTTTATCACTTTACCTATTTTTAGGCCGGCTTAAAATATTGTTTTGGGCTTTAATTTTTAATTTAGGGTTATGTTTCTTAATTTTTTTAAAAAATTTTATTTTCTCTTTTAAATGTCTGTAATTTTCTAGTCGTGTTACTAAGGGACAAACTATGGTGGTGTAGTTCGAGAATTCGCAACTCAGTGGCTTAGTTGTGGAGGGTTTTGAGTTTAGAGTTAGGTTAGTCAATAGAGAGTGTTGCGAGTTTACATGTGTAAGTGTTTGACTACATAATTTCTACTAGAAACCTTGGAGGCAGCACGTATGTAGGTTTTTGTCGAACCTGCGTAAATCTGTGTTGTTCAATTTCTGCATTTATTTTTCTGCTATTATCTGTGCTACTATTATTCTTCTATCTGTATTGAAATTATTTTATACATCTGCATTAAATTTTTATAAGTGATAGTACACCCTATTCACCCCCCCTCTAGGGTGGAATCGATCCTACAGATTCGACTAGAAATACATATGATTCAATAATGAAAGAGGACTAGTTGGATCTTTATCTTGGTTAGCAAATAAATTTTTGCCATTACTTGTTTTTAACTATTTCTTCTAGGAAATCAGTTTGTGCTTGATGGAAGTTGTAAGATTAATTAAAATAAAGATAAAAGACGTGGCAATTAAAGTAAGGCTGAAATGCTTTAAAAATTGTGTCTTTCCTCGTTTTTCATTTCATTTTTGACTATCCATTCTTATTTTTATCCGATTTGGGATGATGTGCCAATTGCTGGCATAATATTTCTGGTGCTTTCACTAAGAAATTTCAATCTCAAGATTATTTCACCTTGGATTTGAAGAGTATAAAAGCTAGATTTAGAGTATAAAAGCTAGTCTGGAACAAGTCTGGAAATCAAGAACAGGTTCTCTGTCTCTGTTCTAGATGCCTGGTGAGTAAACCTTATTGATCTAACCTTTAAATATTGAAGCGGTGATGATTGTGTGAAGTAAAGTTGTAATCAATGATTCTTGAGTGAAATTATGTTGAATATATATATATATATATATATATATGTATGTATGTATGTATGTATACAGGCTTGTGCATGTCTGCACATTTAAAACCTGCTTTGTTCCAGGTTTTCAAAACATGTAAAAATTCAGATAATCTCTCTCTCTAATCTTCTATAGGTTTTAGGATTCAAATGAAACATGTTTGTATAATCATGTTTTAGGTTTTAAAAATAATTTCTAAGCATAATTAATCTAAATATTTCTGGAAAACAAAAAAAATAAAGGAACTCAGGATATATCAAAAATTCGAGAATCATGTTTTCTGTTTTTAATTATATTATCCAAATCATTTTCGAAAATGTTGATTTTTGAAAGTGGAAACAAAATATTTAAGCAAGTATTCACTGTGTAACCACGAGTTGAACGGAAAATGGGTTTTCGTGAGTTTTTGGTGATAGGCAAACTTTTGAAGATCGAGATTTGGCTTGGAAGGGGCTAGAGTATCGTAGATCAAAGGAAAAATGCAAGACATTTTTTATATTTATCATAGATGAAGATTGGAATCAACTTAGGGGTTTGACCCTACGTTTTTTTGGTTGAAAACGCGAGGTGTTTTCTTCATCGGCGCAGCGTTTTAAACGATCGGACCGGAGGGATGAGTTCGTGGGTGGTCGGAGCACCTTCGGCCAGAATGGCGTAGTTTCTGATGGCCTGTAGCGGCGAGGCAGAGGGTTTTTTAGACGAGTATTTAATTCCAGGTAGTTCGAAGATTACTCGATTTTGATTCTACAATGATCTCGTCAGTTCTGGTGGTCGATGGAGTAGTGTTGATCGGTGGCAACTTGTAGGAGGTCGTGACATCGATTGGAAGCAACTGGAGTCCGTGTACACGTACACGTTTATCGTCGATGCATGATTTTAGGTATCTGGAATGAGGTTTGGGGAAGAATGATTTTCCAGGGTCGAACACGAGTAAATGGTCATGTTTTTCTCGAAGTAGGAAGATTTTGGGTTGGCCTGGGTTCAAGCTTGGGTAAAACAGCTTATGGCTCGGGTAAAACAGCTTATGGCTCGGGTTTGTTGATGAATACAAAAATAGTTTCAAACTTCAAAGAAAAATCACGTTAAAGAGTAAGGTTTTGTTCCAAAACTTCAGTGATAATTAATTTAAAATGATTAGTTAATAATTAACTAAGTAATAGTTAATGATTAAATTAAGATAAATAATTCTCTTAATTAAGAATCTTTTAAGTATAAGTAGTTAAGAAAATTATTTAATTGATTTTAAATGATTAGTTAATAATTAACTTAGTGATTAATTAAAGATAATCACTTATGAATTAAGTAAGAGTAATTACTTAATGAAGTAATTAAAGGTATTAATTACTCGGTGTAATTAATTAAGTTAACGTGGTTAATTTTAATTAATTAATTAAGTTTAATTAATTAAAGAGAATTATTTGATGATGGGTTAAGTATAATTACTTAATGTAATTAATGAAGTGTAATTACTCAATGTAATTAACCAAGTAATAGATAATTACTGGATGTAATTAATTAAGGGAAATTACTTGATGAATAGTAATTAAAGAAAAATTACTTAGTGAAAGTAATTAAGTGATAATTACTTAATGTAATTAAAGGACTAATTAATGTAATTAATCATGGAGTTGGTTTAATTAATGAAGTAATTAAGGATAGTTAATTTTTGAGTGCAATTTTGTTTCGTTAATTAATAACTAAGTTTTATTAATTAATACGTATAGGATGATTAGCCTAAAATTAAAATATTTATCAAGGGTAATTAAGGATTAATCAAATGGTAATTAAGGATTGATTAATTGGTAACTATGGATAATTAGAGGTGGTTAATTAATTGATTTGTAATTAATTAATGTTAAGCAAAGGTAATCCAAGTGATTAAAGATTAGAAATTAATTTTACTAGGGATAAATTAAATTATTTTTGGAAGTAATCAATCTTGCTTATGAATGATTGAATGATATTGAATGCCTTGAATTGGTTGATATCTCTGATATGAAATGATTTGTGATATAATATGTTTGGTTTGAATTGTGATAATGTGGTTATCTATCGGTGATGGATTACTATGTAAAAGTTGGCATCCTATGTTTAAATTTGAATGGTATTCACTTGTATAACTTTGGTTAAGGTGTCATGGTATTCGAAGAGATCGGGGTCGGGTATTAGTAAATACCCGAAACCACTTCGATTTGGAAAACAGTAATTCTTTATAAATTTGATATGTGAAACCAATAGGCTAGGACAGAATAGAATGGACCTTTGAAACTAAGTAAGAATGCTTAGGATTTGATTTGTGAAAATAAGTGTTGACTATAACAAGTTATGAACTCGTAGTAAGGTACGAGTTACCCCAGGTTTTAAACGAGTTCTATGAAATTGTATTTCTTGTTAGATGGGTTTACTCACACTGGTATCCAGCCTGACCCGGGTATTACTTTGATGTAATGCTCGGGTTAGACCGAGAGTTACAGATTTCAGGTAAGGACGTTCTGGAGCTCAGGAGGCGAGTGGGATGGCAGGAACGTATGGAGTATATTCCGCTGAGAGATCTTATGAACTATCTTGGACAAGTTGTTTTAATTTGTCCAGTGTTTGTGTATATATTGTAACTCTGATGTATTAAAGTAAAATTTGACAAGTACAGTTTTCCTTTGTATAACAGATATTATTTGATATTATATTTTATCCGCTGCGAATGTGAGATTCTGAGTTTGGTTTTCTGTTACTTCTTCTTCTTCTATCTCTTTTCTTCTTTTCCTAACTATCTGGAGTTTTCGGGACCGAAAATTCCGGGTCATTACAAGGAATGTGATGACCTAGAATTTTGGACAATAGCAATTTGATAATCTTCATTTAAAAATTATTTAAATTGGAAATATTGATTTAAATTTTATAATATTGTTTAATAATTTTCTTCCATAAATATTTAATTTGGCAATATTAATATCTTTTCTAACTATTTAAATTTTGTCAGATTTATCTTTTAAAGTTAATCAAAATGTTTTCTATTTATAATGTATATATATTGGTGTATATTTATATTGTAAATAGAAAGTCTTTAATTTAATATGAGCTATGTTTTCAAATTATAATATATATGGATATATATTATGATTTTGAGTTATGTTTTAAAAACCCAGAATTATGGGAAATAACATTTTGATAATCTTCATTTAAAAATTATTTAAACTGACAATATTGATTTAAATTCGATAATATTGTTTAATAATTTTCTTACATAAATATTTAATTTGGCAATATTAATATCTTTTCTAACTATTTAAATTTTGTAAGATTTATCTTTTAAAGCCAATCAAAATGTTTTCTATTTATAATGTATATATATTGGTATATATATTGTAAATAGGAAGTCTTTAATTTAATAAGAGCTATGTTTTTAAATTATAGTATATATGTATATATATTGTGATTTGGAGTTATGTTTTAAAATTCAATATAATAATTTTCAAAACTAATGTTGAAATGTTTTCCATTTAAAATGTATATATTTGTATATATTGAAATGGAAAAGTATTGATTTGAATTTAATAAAAGTATTTTCAAACTTTAAATATGTACATAGTTTGTAATTTAGAAATTATGTTTCGGCATAATACTTTTCAAAAGTTATTTAAACTTTATATTTATTATCAACAAAGATAATTTTTTAATTTATTTAATATATATATATATATATATATATATATATATATATATATATATATATATTAGCTTAAGTTTAAAATAGGACTTAATTAAAAGTTCATTTTCCTTTGTTTTCAATATTCTTTCATTTTAAAATTTTCAAACATAAGACAATTTGTTTGTAAAAATATATGAAGTTAAAATAAAATCTTCAAGCATATAAACATATAATACATTTATTTGATTTTAAAACATAAGCTATTTATAAAAGAATGTTTACAAAATTTCACACTTGTATATTTGTTAAAATTCAAAAGCTTATTTATAAGAAGACAAACATTTTATATACATGTAAATATACTACATAAATATAAGAAATTTATTTAATATTGTTTCCAAACACTTGTAAAACAATAATGAAGTGTTAAAACACTTGTAAACTTATAGAGTCATGATTTCAACATTTGTAAGCTAATTAGCACATAAGTGGACAAGTGGCTTTATTTGTTTTTCTCTTTGATAAATAAATTTAAAAAAAATTAAAAAAATATACAGAAGAAATCTGTTTTTACTTTTCAGTTCAATTCTTCTTTTCTTCATTTCAACTAAAAATAAATTCAAATCAAATGAAAACATAAAAACTGGAAATCTGAGAAAATGAAGCTGAAAACTAAATCTGAGACAAGAAGAAAATCAAAGGCTAGATTCAACATCAATGCAAAATCCTCTAATGCAACCTAATATCAACTTCAGATTAAAATTCAACAAGTAATGCAACAACAAGCCATTGTAGATTCAAATGCAAAGATTTCGGATTCAACAGTAATTCAAATTAGCATTTTCCAGATCAAAAGCCTGGACCTGAAAATTTGAGCTCTGTTTCATAAATTTGTGACTAAACATTTTCTTCTAAAAACAGTTTAATTTTGATTTATATCTAATGCATGTGATGATATTGTTTTGACTGGAAGTTCTTCTGCTTGAATCTATTTGAACTGATATATATTTATGTTAGCAAGTCTATAAATATATACAGATGTATGATCTCTGTTGTTTCACAATTCTGTTTGGATTTCAAAAATTTAAATATCTTAATCAAATCCATGTTAGCCTCTGATATTCAAATGAAAGTTGTTTGTTAATGTATGATGATGATTTTAAAAATAGTTTCAGGGTTTAAAATTCAACAAATTATATTTAGAAATGAAATAACAGTGGAAATGTATATATATGATAAGAATCAACCAATTCAGTTTCTGTTTTGAATTGCATGAATGAATTAGTAATGGGAAATCATGATTTTTTTAATATGCATTTCATGATTTTAGATTGTTAATTTATGGGTATTTTCGAGATGATCTTTTTTGGGCACTTTTAGTGATTGCCGTTGATCGACATGGTGGTGGAGGTCGAATTCTCGGTTGAAGCTGGCTGGAGTGTCGTCGATGATGGGACAAATAGCCTCGTATTTTTCCAATGGCCATGGTGGCCAGACTGGGTTGATTTAGGGTTTCGGTGAACATTTTGGTCGCGGCTGAACTTCTGGGTCGCATGGGTTCGGTGGCGCGTCGTTGGCGATCGTGTTAGGGGAGTTAGGTGTTGGAGGCAGAGGCGAATCATTGGTGAGGTTGGCAGGGTTTATCGTTGATTGGTTCGTCGTCAGCGAGAGGATTTGGTCATTAGTGCAGTTCCAGTTTTAGGGCGAGATGCTCGTTTCGTTTCCCAGTAGATTTTGGCAAATCTGGGTGGTCGGACTTTGGGTTTAGGTTGTCGACGACTAGTATGCATCGCCGGCGATGAGCCAATGTCGATCTGATCACCGTGCATGTGTACGGTGCACATCGATTTGTCTGTATTTTGTTTGGGTGGAGGAGAAGGAGCTTGCTCGGTGTAGGGCTCGTGCGTTTTGAGATACGACTCGAAGTAGGTGGTTTGGCTTGTGTGTTCTCGAGTGTGGCTCAAGCTTTAGTGGGATTTACTCGGGTTTGGCCCAAGATGAACTTCTGTTTCAATCTAAAGCTAAGTTTTGTAAAAAGGAAATAAGTTTACAAATTTAAAAAACTAGTTCTTTTGAAATAAATGTTAATCAAACTTTCAAGAGTGTTTAATTGAATATATTCTCAAATGTAAAATGTTTAAGATAGTTGGTTTTAAAAATAATTAACTAGATAAATTTTGAATTTTAATTCAAAGAGGTGTTTTCAATTTAAATTATTGAGTCAAAGTTTTTAAGCAAATAAGATTTTGATTAATTTAACAATAATTAATTTGTGAAGATAAATAAGGTTAATTAATTATTGTTATTAACTTAAGAATAGTTAATTAATGCAAGTGATTTGTTAATAAGTAAAAGTTTAATTAAGATAAATTATTTTCTTAATTAATTAAGGATTTTTAAATATAAGGAGTTAACTAATTATTCAATTAATTTTAAATGATTAATTAATTGCTTGATTAATTTAAAATAATCACTTGATTATGAATTAATTAAGTATAACTTCTTAATAGAGTAATTTATGGAAAATTACTAATGTAATTAATTAAAAGGGATTATTTAATGAAGTAATTAGAGGATAATTACTTAATGGAAGTAATTAAGGGTTAATTACTTAGTGTAATTAATTTGGTTAATTAATTAATTAATGTGACTAATTAATTAATGATTATGATTAATGTAAAATTAATTGCTAAATGTAGTTAATTAAAAATGTGACTAATTAATGAAGTAACTAATTGAGGATTAATAATTAATGTAATTAATTAATAATTACTTAATGAAGTTATTAAGGATTAATTAATCAGTGTAATTAATCAAAGGATTAATATAATTAATTAAGGAGTTAATTAATTCAGGTAAGTAATTACAAAATGGTTAATTGCTGTTTATGATTAATTAAGACTAATTAATGAAGGTGGTTAATTAAAGATTAATTATTTAATTAATTATAGTTAATTAATTAATGAAGTAATTAGAGGATCATTAATTAATATGATTAATGAAATTAATCAAGGCTGATTAATGGAAGTAATTAATTAAAGTATAATTCATTAATTGTAATTAATTAAGGATTAGTGTAACTAATTATAGTTAATTAATAAATGATAGTAAATAGAAGGTCATTAATTAATATAATTAATGATAGTAATTAAAGGTTAATTACAGTAATTGGTTAAGAATAATTATAATTAAAGAATAATTATTTAATGTAATTAAAGGGTAATTAATCAAGGAAGATTAATTAAGATAGATCATTAAGAGATGATTAATTAATTAATTTGTAATTAATTAATGTTAAGTAAGCAGGATTGAAGTAATCCAAGTGATTAAGGTTAATAATTAATTTAATTAAAGGTTAATTAAATTGACTAAGAGTTAATCAAACCTGCTTATGGATGATTGATTGATATTGGATGATTTGGATATGATATCTCAAATATGTGATATGTGTTGCTTTGTGAGATGATTGGTTGATATGAATTATCTATATGTGATATGTGAATCATCTATCTATTTATGTTATTCTGAATATAAGTTTAGTTGTTTAAACTCTTAAACAATTTGGACTTTAAAATGGCGTTTGGATTTCGGTGAGACCGGGATCGGGTTTCCAAATTTAGATATCCGAAAACCACATCAATCCAAATTAAACGTTAGGTCGTGAATTCAAGTCAAGATCAAGATGAAGACTCGAAGTGTAAGAACTATTCATCGTTAAAAACTCTGAGGGTGATTCCAAGATGAGTTAACGGGGATAGTACTTTCAGATTCGAGATGGAGATTCAGAGTACAAGGGCTATGGTCATTAACTCTGAGGGTGATTCCAAAATGAGTGTAACGAGATAGTGCCTTCGGTTTCGTTCGAACCCGGAATGAACTTGGATGGATTGAATGCTTTCAGAACATCGTCAGGTGGACGATGAGCATTCTAAGATAGATGTGTCATATAAAGGTAATCGTAGCCTCAAGCCTCATCAACCGAGAATGGCTAAAACAGGGGAGGTGCAGCAAGGTTAAGTGGGTAGCACCCAAGTAGGACGAGATTTACCCCTGTCTAGAGGTCCCTCCTGTTTCGGCTTAGTGTGTGGTTGGTCGCGCCAACCATGGGGTAGTCTTGTTTGGGATTATCCAATAAGGGATGGTTCCGGCCTTATGTCGCAGGGGATTGGGAGTAATCCTCGGTACGGTGATCTAGGCCTCATACTGTGACAGGCTGTACCCCTGTAGCCCTGCCATTGATGGAGACCCATTCTTCCTACGTGCCCTTTACGGTTTTGATCGTAAACCTATGTATGCTGGAATTTAATAAATGTAACAATTTCGGTTACTTTCTATTTTACTTGAAAACTCTAGACCTTATTATAATATAACTGGATTTCCTATCAAATGTTTTGGTTAGCGTAAGGTAAAAACCTTTTCATGTTTACGTGTGGGAAGTCTTACGTGATACTTTTCTTTTCAAAGGATTTATAAAGTTAAGCAACTTTAAACCATTTACTCACACCAGACCCATATCTGACCCAAGTGTTTATTTTCTGTTTTATTAAACTCTGGGTACTCATATTATGTATGAGTAGTCGAGGGATTCGGGTTAGCTTTGACGAAATTGGAGGAGATTTGGAGTAGGAGGCTTCAGCGTGTAGATATATTATGGTTCCGCCGTGTTAGTATTGTGTCTATATTGTATTGATGTACTTGAGTTGTATGATAGAAAGGTGTTTATAATTTTCTTATATGAGTTGTATAGGTTGTGTAACTCTGATGTATATGATACTATGTAATATTTTATGTGATATATTATATTTCATTCGTTCCGCTGTGACATTCTTATGTGTTGTTATTCTTTCTTCTCTATCTTTTCTTCTTCTATCCCTTTCTTTCTTAATTCATGATGCGTCTTTCTGGGCTAAGTAAGATGGGTCGTGACATATATACACAAAAAAATCAAAAGAACAAAGTGATCTATCCTTACTTATGCTTCTCCCTTTTTCTTCTTTTCCTTCTTGGAGAAGAAAGACTTTCTCTTTAAGTGTCGACATATTTTCAAGGTGCAAGACCACCCTCGAGGTCCTTATCCTAACTATAATCACTATCTAAGTTGATGGGGGATCGAGGAATTTCGATAGACAAATGAGAAGCGAGATAAGAGGGAGCCAGAATTAAGAAAGTTAGAATTTGTAAGGATACAGATAGATGAACTAGAAATTTCTCCAAGTCCGGTTCCTCCTTTATATGCATTAGCCTCTAAAGGTCTATTGTTGAGTCACAAGTTTTATGAAGGTTTTGATTTCTGACAAATAAATAAAGGCGATCGACAAAACAAGGTCATTATGGCTATAAAGAGCTACATATGGTACTCTAGATTGTAGGTTGATTATTTGATATTATAATAGTGATAAACTTGTTAAAATCTATCCTTAAATAATCATGCATTTCAAGGAAATCAATATATATACGACTAAATTGTACTTGCACTTTCAGTGTGCAACTTTACAGGGACCGGTCGACCGGTCATAATATATGCGGTCGACCGTTCCTGCATAATTTGCACACTGAACGTGCACACATGCACATAACGTATATATATTTGAATTCCTGTCTACTGGTCACTTTTTAACCTGTCGACCGTTTTTAAACAGAAAGCAATTTTTCTAAAAGACACTTCTTTTCTCCAAAGGTTGCATCTCTTACCTTTCATCAAAGATCATATCTCTTAATGGCAACTGCTCACAAAGAGTTACAACCATTCTTCTCTATATAAACTCATCTAAATCGTTTATTAGAACAACATGATTGTATATGCTTTTTACTCTAATCTCTGATCTTACTTTCTACATACTCCTGCATTCTAAAAGCTCTCAATTATTTATTGAATCATTGAAACTATTTCATATCTTTTGATTCAATAAGTAATATACTTTCCTTAATCTTTTCAAAACAACATTCGCATACTTTGAGGATAAGATTATAGGAAGGGTGTACTACTAGTGACAAATCCGTGTTTTCAAGAGCACAAGTTGTCAACAACAATTGTATTTGTTCTTTTGTTGAAGTCCTCTGTGTTGTAAGAGGCAAGTGTTGAAGTCCTCAGTGTATTAGAGGCGTGAAATCCCGTTCGTTTGCTCGGGTGTTGTAAACATGTTCCTCCGGGTGAAGCGAGGTAGTTAATAGTGAAAATCCAGATAGAAGTCTAGGACTGGACGTAGGACGGTGCTCCGAACCAGTATAAAAATCTCTGGTGTGATTTTTCTATTTTTATTTACTATGCTATTATCATCTATTTCCGCATTTATATCATAAGTCCATATTACACGATCCGTGTGTACTATACTAGCACATATAATCGTATACACACCGCACTTTCATTTGGTATCAGAGCACGGTCATCATATAACCGTAACACAATTATTTGATATATTATAGTAATATGACAAATAACGTAAGTACTAGCACTCAAAACACCACTTACACGGAGGGTCAATCGACACAAAGACCTCCATTTTTTAATGGTCTTAACTATAGTTATTGGGCAACACGTATGTCATTCTTTATGCAATCAAATAGCTATGATGCTTGGAATGCCACTCAAAGAGAAATAGTGAATCCAACAACTGATTATTCAGAATGGACTGCAGCTGAGAAAACGGCAGCATTCGTAAATGCAAGAGCAATAAATATGTTGTTCTGTGCATTAGACCAAAATGAATATAACCGTGTTAGTATCTGCACTACTGCATATCAAATTTGGCAAACACTAAAAATCACTCATGAAGGTACTAACAAGGTTAAACAAGCCAAAATAGCCATGCTGAAAAGTCAATTTCAAAATTTCAAAATGAAACCAAATGAGACAATCAATGACATGTATTCACGATTTCAAACTATTCACCATGCACTTATTGGCTTAGGACAAAAGTATTCTGATTTCGATGTTGTTTCAACAGTCCTACATTCTCTGACTAGTGAATGGGAAGGAAAAGTATTAGCAATTGAAGAAGCTAATGACCTTTCCGTCATGAAGCCAGATGAATTGATAGGAAATTTAATGTCCTATGAAGCAAATTTGCAGGCTAGAAAAAAACAGAAAGAAGAAAAGAAAAATGTAGCATTTCATGTTGAGAAAGATGAAAATGAATCAGATTCTAAAGACGAAGATTTGGCATTCATTGCGAAAGGATTCAAAAAATTCCTAAAATATCGAAAAGCCAGTCGTTACAATAAAAGGAAACCTGGATCAAATAAACCATCTTCATCTGCTATAGAATGTTTCAACTGCCACAAAAAGGGACACATGCAGAAGGATTGTCTAGAACAAAAGAAGAAGTCAGAAAATGACAAATTCAAATATAAGAAGGACAAATCTAAGAAACGAGCCTTCTCAGTAACATGGGATGATTCAGAGTCATCTTCATCAGAAAGTGAAAGTGATTCAGAGAATGAACAAGCTAATGTTTGTTTTATGGCAACAGAAGATGAGGTACAAATTCCTACATTTGATGAATTACTTGATATTAATGCTAAATTGATAGTCAAATATAAAGACATAAAACGTCAATTAAAAGTAGTCAAATAAGATTTAAGTAGAGCAGAGTTTGAACGAGATATGTTAAAAGATGAGAAGAAAATATTAGAAGAGGAACTTAAAAATATTCACGAATCATCATCTAATGTTGACTCTCAAATATCTCTTTTGAGTCAAGAAATAGAAGCTCAAAAAGAGAAAAATAATGCTCTCACTACTGAAAATCATGAGCTTAAAGCAAAAGTCAAAATTCTAGACCTAGAAAAAGCTAGATTACAAACAAAGTTTGATGACATTACTCAAAATGTTTCTAACTTTAACAAAGGTCGAGAAAATTTGACAAAAATCATTGAAAGTTCACAATCTATTTCAGACAAACAAGGATTGGGATATAACAAACAAGAAACCAAGAAACATCTTGGAAATAAAAGGAAGAAGAAAGTACAAAAAACTGAAGCTAAGAAAAATCTTAGTTTATTATATTCCAAACCAAAACCAGTTGTGAAATTTCAAAAGAAAAATGTCAAGACTATCAAAATATGGGTTCCTAAAACAAATAACAATTTGATTAGGAACAAATACATTCAGCAATTCATGAATACTGTGCATTTTAATAATAATTATATATATAAAGGGGATACCGGACCCATATGGGTTTGGACTCCTAAGACCTAACTCTTAGGACCCTATAAAAAGTGGGTACCATGGACTTAATTCTATTTTTTGCAAGCCCCACTTAAGAAAAGAGGAAAGTGGATATTGGACAGTGGTTGCTCAAAGCACATGACAGGAGACAAGAGCTTATTAACAAATATTACATACTCAAATGGCGGCTCCGTCACTTTTGGAGACAATTCAAAAGGCTATATCATCGGCAAAGGCGATGTGAGCAATTGCGGTACATCTAACTTACCTCTTATTACTAATGTCATGCTAGTTAGAAATTTAAAACACAATTTGCTTAGTAATTAGTCAGTTATGTGACAAGGGTTTTATAATTTCATTTTCGAATAATAAGTGTAGTATTTTAGATAAAGACCATAATTTGGTTTTCGAAGGTTATAGAGACAGAAATATATATATTCTGAATATGAATATTAATCATAATTCAGATATGTGTCTTGTGGCTAATGACAATGATCCATGGCTATGGCACAAACGCTTCTGTCATATAAACTTCAGAACTATTGACAAGCTAGCCAAAAACAATCTAGTTAGAGGACTACCCAAAATGAGTTTTAAAGTTAACAACATTTGTGATGCATGTCAATTAGGAAAATTGACCAAATCATCTTTTAAATCCAAGAAAGTCATATCAACATTACAACCACTTGAGTTACTACACATGGATTTATTTGGACCTACTAAGGTTCAATCAATAAATCACAGTCAATATGTGCTTGTAATTGTTGATGATTTCTCTCGTTATACATGGACAATTTTCTTAAAAAATAAAAGTGACACTTTCGATCATTTCAAATCTTTCGTCAAAAGAATTCAAAAATCAAAAGGGATTAAAGTTAAAAATATAAGAAGTGATCATGGCGGAGAGTTTGAAAATAATGAATTTGAACATTTTTGTACAAAGAAAGGTATATATCATAATTTTTCGTTTCCCAGAACTCCACAACAGAACGGAGTTGTAGAACGGAAGAACCGAACTTTACAAGAATGTGCAAGAACATTATTGAATGGAACCACCTTACCAAAACATTTTTGGACGGAAGCTGTCGCAACTGCCTGTTATGTTTTAAATCGTGTGTCCATAAGACTCTTACCAAGAATACTCCTTATGAATTATTTAACAAAAGGAAGCCTAAAATCTCATACTTCAAAGTTTTTGGTTCCAAGTGCTTTATTTTAAATACGAAAGACCAGCTTGGCAAATTTGATCCAAAAGCCGATGAAGGAATATTTGTCGGTTATTCGGAACGAAGTAAGGTCTATCGGATATTTAATAAACGAACCAAAACTATTAAAGAATCACTTCATGTCTCTTTTGATGAAATCTATCAGCATCCTCACACTATATCAGATGATGACGAATGAACAGTCACTGACAATCCAATCATCACAAATATTGATTCTGACTCAGAAATAATTATTGAGAATATTCCTCAAATATGTGAGTTACAATCACCACCAAGAATATTAAGAGACCATCCGGCCCAAAATATAATCGGTGAAATAACATCACATGTCAGAACAAGGAGTCAACTCAATCAAATGGGTCATGTCGCTTTTCTCTCAAATATCGAACCTAAGAATCCAAAAGAAGCTGCTACAGATGATTACTGGATCATTGCCATGCAGGAAGAACTAAATCAGTTTGAGCGCAATGACGTTTGGGAACTTGTTCCAAGACCAACTGATCAGTCAGTTATTGGTACTAAACGGGTCTATAAAAATAAGGCTGACGAACAAGGAAATATCACCAAAAATAAAGCAAGATTAGTAGCACAAGGATATAATCAGGAAGAAGGTATCGATTATGAAGAAACTTTTGCACCAGTTGCTCGACTAGAAGCTATTAGAATCCTATTATCTTTTACTTGTCACCATAATTTCAAACTTTATCAGATGGATGTCAAAAGTGCTTTTCTCAATGGATTTATCAAAGAGAATGTCTATGTCGAACAACCTCCTTTGTTCGTACATGAAAAATATCCTGACCATGTGTTCAAACTTAAGAAAGCTCTGTATGGTTTAAAACAAGCACCTCGTGCTTGGTATGAACGACTACGTAGCTATCTTATTAACTCAGGATTTCAAATAGGCAAAGTCGATCAAACTTTGTTTATTAAACATTCTCGAAAAGATATTCTAGTTACCCAGATATATGTAGACGATATCATCTTTGGTTCAACAAACGATAAACTCTGTAAGGAATTTGCAAGTATTATGACCAAAGAGTTCGAAATGTCTCATATGGGAGAACTATCTTATTTTCTTGGACTTCAAATAAAGCAACTTTCGAACGGTATTTTTATCAATCAAGAAAAATACTGTGAAAACCTTATCAAACGCTTCGGATTAGAAAATACATCTGGTAAACCAACTCCTATGAGTACAACTACACATCTTGAAAAAGATGAAAGTGGTAAGAATGTTGACCAAAAATTATATCGAAGCATGATTGGTTCTCTTCTTTATCTTACAGCTAGTCGTCCAGATATAATAATGAGTGTTTGTTTATGTGCTCGTTTTCAAGCCGATCCAAAGGAATCACATTTACGAGCAGTGAAACGTATAATTCGTTATCTTAATAATACCAAAGATTTCGGTCTTTTTTATCCAAAAGAATGTCCATTAGAATTAGTATCATATAGTGATGCTGATTTCGGTGGCTCACGAACGGATAGAAAAAGTACAAGTGGTACGTGCCATTTTATTGGAAAATCACTTGTCTCTTGGTTTAGTAAGAAACAGAATTGTGTTTCACTATCAACATGTGAAGCTGAATATATATCAGCAGCTCTCGCTTGTACTCAAGTACTATATATGCAACAAACACTTCAAGATTTTGATATTCATTTATCAAATTCTATTATATACTGTGATAACACTAGTGCTATAAATCTATCTAAAAATCCAGTAAATCACTCTAGAACCAAACATATTGATATCCGTCATCATTTCCTTCGAGATCATATTGACAAAGGAAATATATGTCTTGAATATGTCCATACTGACAATCAATTAGCGGACATTTTTACTAAGCCTCTGCTCGAATCTAATTTTATTAGATTACGAAGAGAGCTTGGTTTAATTTCAAGAAAAAATCTTGACTAAGTAATTTCTAAAGAACGTCTTCTTTTTAGTTATTCTTTAACCATAACTTTTGCATAAACTATTTTTTTTTACATTAAATATAAGCCACTGCTTGATTTAATGGTTAATTCTCTTTACTCATTTTTCATTCTTTTCTTTTAGTGATCGTCCTTTCCTTTCTTATTTTATAATTTCAGTTTTAGAAGGAGAGCTATTTTTAGAGTTAACATAAAGTCTCTGCTTATGTTTTCTTGGTTAAAATTTTCTATTAACTCACATCCATAGGTTTATACATAAGAAACTTGTATATAAGCTTGCAAAAATTTCATATTTTGTTCATCTTTTCTTATCTAACCATAATATTCTATACAACATTCCCTATGGCTCACATTTGTGATAAATGTGCTCAAGAATCACACATTTCTATTACGAGTTCTGAGTCGGAGGAATATTATTCTCCTACAACACCAAAACAAAAACCAAGTTGTCATCATCAATGCTCTTGTATTTCTGATAATACTCCAAATTCAAAACGAGTGAAGAGGACACTGTTTTGTTCTCCTCGTACCAAAGCACAAATCGATGAGATTCACCACTATCAGAAACATCAAATAGATCTTCAGAGACAGCTCCATTATGGGCAAAGTCAACTTTATCATGAGCAACAACGGACATCGGCACGATTATCCGTTTTAGAAAAGTTGGCAACATTTTTCTGTAGTTCCAACAAGCATGACGTGCATGAACCAATGCCGTCTAGGCCATCAACATCTAAAAGTCCTAACTCTTGGGATCGGAACTATGAGAAGAATGAAGGTGCTCAGAAACACTGGAGTCCATGGTCAAAACGTATTGAAGGAAACAACGATAATTATAATGACGAACCTTCCACTTCTCATTAGATTTATATATAGTTATTATATCTTTATCTATCACTTGTGTAATAACGGTTATATTTTGTATTAAGAATGAAATATAATATATATAGGTTGATATATTATAAAAACTTGCAAAATAAAATGTTATTACTCAGCATGCAAAACCGGTCGACCGCCCCATTTATAGCCGGTCGACCGTTTGCTCCCTGGTTGAAAACGGTCGACCGGCCATATTTCATTGGTCGACCGATTGACGTATTTTCAATTTTTATATATATCTATGCGTCATTTTCTTTCTACCCTCCTTCTCTTTTGACTCAAGCTGTTCTTTTTTCCCAAAATCACAAACCCTAGTTTCCTATTTTCAATTCCCAAATCTCAAATCTTCCAACAATGGCTCCTCCTCAAAAGAAATCCAAGAAAGGAACATCCTCTGAAACTTCATCTCTGAGCATCTCCGCCAAAAAGTGGCTTGAAAGTCCAATTGCTGTAACAAGATGGAATCAGATGACAAATTACAAGTTTCATCCAGGCTCTTCCATCAAATTTGATGATTTCACGGCTTATGGAGTTCGGAGGTTAGCCAATAATTCCAACATTACTCCATTGATAGATTTTTCAGAAAATAATGTGGAGATAAATCATTTGATGATCAAATTGTTTTACGCCAACATGAATCTCGACGAGTATCAACCTGATAATCCAAACGGAGTCATCTGGTCTGTCGTCTGTGGCAAGCAAATTTTCTTACTCATGCTAGAATTGCCTCTATACTTGGTATACCAAATCGAGGCGATGAGTTTTCATCTACTTTCTACGAAGTCTTCACTCGCAATAGTACCAGTCATCAGTTCATAGAAGACAATAGTGATGGCACAAAGTCTATTGGACTTCGACCCACAGCCAGACTACTTCATCGTGTTTTGATGCATTCTCTTTTTCCTAGACTTGGAAATTATGATGCTGTATATAAAGAAAACTTCAAAGCTCTCTATGCTATTTATGGTGAAATCCAAATCAATTGGATACACATGCTTTTTGATGAAATTCTCAAGGTAAATAACTCTACACGACCTCATTTCTTCTACAATGAGTATATCATGCGACTTTTGTTAGCTTGTGGGGTAAAGCCTCCTGATTCTGCAACCTCAAAACCAAAATGCATTGATTTCATAACCATCAAACGAATGAAGCTTCCTCCACCTTATTTTGAGATTATGCCTTTTGAAGAATGGCAACAAAAAGGACCAAGAAAACAAAAAGCAACTTCCTCTCGTCCTCGTTCCGATGAAGTAAAACTATTAAAATCAAAATCATCCACAAAAGAATCACTTGAAACTATTGCGCGTACCCAATTTTTGCTTGAATCACATCTCAAGCGCATGGACTCTAAAATTGATAAGCGCTTCAATAAGGTCAAGTCATTCTTTGGTATGCTATGGGATGCTATATCATGTTCCACATCCACCTCTGTTCAAGCACAAGACCCAGGAAAACGTCCTGCTGCTCCTGTTTTCACCTGGACATCATCTGACGAGTCTACTGGTATGAGTGGTCATGGACATGGAGAATCATCTAGAGGGAACAATGATGAGGAAGAAGAAGAAGATGATGATGATGACGACGATGATGATGATGAAGAGGAGATACGATCTGCTTCATCTTAGATTCTATTATGGTTTAGCACTTTAAAAAAAACATTCATCGACACTTGTACTAAATAGTGTCGTTATTCTTATTTTTCGTTTGACATTATGGTCTGTATTATACTCTGTTATGTTTTGGATGTGTTAATGTTTTATTTTGCTATGCATATCATATTAATTACACTTCTCTACTATTCTAGTATCTTTTACTCCTTTTTGTCGATGACAAAGGGGGAGAAAGGGCTAACAATTGTTTGCAGGAACGTACATATATAAGAATTCAAAAAGAAAGATCACATACTCAGGGGGATATTCAGATTTGCAGATATATATTGTCATCAATCAAAAAGGGGGATAATGTTGAGTCACAAGTTTTATGAAGGTTTTGATTTCTGACAAATAAATAAAGGCGATCGACAAAACAAGGTCATTATGGCTATAAAGAGCTACATATGGTACTCTAGATTGTAGGTTGATTATTTGATATTATAATAGTGATAAACTTGTTAAAATCTATCCTCAAATAATCATGCATTTCAAGGAAATCAATATATATACGAATATGTTGTAGTTGCACTTTCAGTGTGCAACTTTACAGGGACCGGTCGACCGGTCATAATATATGCGGTCGACCGTTCCTGCATAATTTGCACACTGAACGTGCACACATGCACATAACGTATATATATTTGAATTCCTGTCTACTGGTCACTTTTTAACCTGTCGACCGTTTTTAAACAGAAAGCAATTTTTCCAAAAGACACTTCTTTTCTCCAAAGGTTGCATCTCTTACCTTTCATCAAAGATCATATCTCTTAATAGCAACTGCTCACAAAGAGTTACAACCATTCTTCTCTATATAAACTCATCTAAATCGTTGATTAAAACAACATGATTGTATATGCTTTTTACTCTAATCTCTGATCTTACTTTCTACATACTCCTGCATTCTAAAAGCTCTCAATTATTTATTGAATCATTGAAACTATTTCATATCTTTTGATTCAATAAGTAATATACTTTCCTTAATCTTTTCAAAACATCATTCGCATACTTTGAGGATAAGATTATAGGAAGGGTGTACTACTAGTGACAAATCCGTGTTTTCAAGAGCACAAGTTGTCAACAACAATTGTATTTGTTCTTTTGTTGAAGTCCTCTGTGTTGTAAGAGGCAAGTGTTGAAGTCCTCAGTGTATTAGAGGCGTGAAATCCCGTTCGTTTGCTCGGGTGTTGTAAACCTGTTCCTCCGGGTGAAGCGAGGTAGTTAATAGTGAAAATCCAGATAGAAGTCTGGGACTGGACGTAGGACGGTGCTCCGAACCAGTATAAAAATCTCTGGTGTGATTTTTCTATTTTTATTTACTATGCTATTATCATCTATTTCCGCATTTATATCATAAGTCCATATTACACGATCCGTGTGTACTATACTAGCACATATAATCGTATACACACCGCACTTTCATCTATGGCCTTCTTATTTGCCATAGAGTTACCACATGCAAGCCCCTTGACATCAATAATAACCACGTCCTCGCCACTCGAAGAAGTTTAGGGATCATATGTGCCTTCCTCATTTAAAGCAGTGATCTTTTATCCATCAGGCTCAGGAGCACACTCAATCGCGGAGGCTGGAACAGAGACTGGTGCAGAGACAATTATATATTCTTTCACCGAGGCATCAAGGATTGGGGCAATAACCACACCCATTGGGGGAGCAATGAAAAGTCGACCTAAAATTGGATGGATGGAAGAGTAAAGGTTGAGAGATCTCCAAAAGACATTCGAAGTTTCTTGAATATAGGAGAAGTCAGTGATATACTTACATGAGATGACATCAGAATTTAAGGAGTCCCAATCTGCCTTACCTCAAGAACGGATAATACAGTGAAAACTTTAGAGGAACTATTAGGGGAGTAAATCATGGATCCTCGGGATTGTACTTCCTGGAAGATATGATTGGAGTGATAGTTGCTTAAGTTGCTGCTATTGTCATTGCTGTTGTCGAGGTAGGAGTGATAGGGATAGGCATGAATGATCCAAGTGTAAGAGGTATGGCGGCCTTACAGTTAGAAGTCATCAACAAGTGTAAGAGGTATGGCGGTCTTACAGTTAGAAGTCATCAAAGCGATGTTTTTTTTCCTAGGGTCCTTGTTGATTAGTAATCGAAATTTCTTCCAAATACTTAGAAGTGGATTTAGGGAGAACCCAAGTGGCACCTAGGTAGAAGTTGAGGCCTCAAAGCCTGCTCCGTTTGTCCTTTAGTAAGGGTCTCTAAGTCTTCCTTATCAGGAAAGTCAACTTTGATTATTTTTTCCATCAATACTATCGAAATGCTCCATCCCTTTCCTTAGGTTCTCATCTTAATACATAGCTAGTAGTTTGGGGTATTTTACATCGAGCCACTGAGGATTCTAGATGTGATCGTGTTTTTATAGAACCATACAAAGTGGCTTCAATCTTCTCGTGAAGCTCCTCTTCCCTTTCCTCGGCCTCAATGGCTTGGGTCTCCAGATTCTTCTTTTCCTCTTTGATGTTAGGGACCTTATCATAGGCTCTTCAGCTAGTGTAAGAGCATCATATTTTTCCCTTTTTCATTTCTCCACCTCAACCTTTAGGTTTGAAATCCTTATGGCATGGGTGTCGACATTGGTTGGTAGCGTTGCCATCTCCTTAGATAGCTCAATGCTCTTGATTTGCATTTTGGAGTTGGTCTTCTTACAGTCTGTGTTTGGCCTCGAAGGCCTTCTCCTCATCTTGGAGCTTTTCTCCAAGCTTGCCAATGCCCTTTTCAACTAGTCTACCTCCTTTTTTTTGTGCTTACAAATTCTTTAGTGATCCTTTTTCTCGCTTACATGTTGTTGGATGATCAACTGATTAGCCTTGTTCGTATAGATATAGCGTACATGAGCCTTTTTATGATATAGTACTGCTTGAAGACATCGTGAACAACAGCCTTTGTATGAGTAGCCACCTAACATGGAACATTCTTTAGAACATAGCCAAACTTAGCCTCAGTAAAGCACAAGTTTGGGAAGGCATTTTGCATTTCGATAAGATTAAGGCTTATCATTCGAGAAGAGACGATAATGACATGTTTAAGAGGAGCTGCAGGAGCATGTTCTTTGCTGGATCATTGTGTTTGGAAGTTGAAGAGTCATAGGCTTAGGAATGTGTTTGGGCCTGAAGGAACTAGAGCCTAGTATGGAATTGGTACCAATATGGGAATGATAAGAACTCTAGAGGCAGAAGGAGTACCATCGGGCCTTGAAGAAAATTGGTCTTAAGATCAAAGGAATAGGGAATGACTACAGTGTAGTAAGGGTGATCTTCTAGTTAACCCAGAGCGGTCATGGGAATCTGCATCTTCTTTCACAAGACATCGTCTCTCCTCCTCATCTTGCCACCCTTTTCTTTTCTTTGAAGCCGCTTAGAATCAGATTCTTGAGATAAGTCGCATCTATGACATGAAGATCCAGAGGGTTTGTAGCTAAGGTATCTAGTTGATTTGTTGTCAAAATCCCAAAAAAGGCAAGAGTGTCCCATCATATCTAAAAATAAGTGGAATGGAGTAATTAATTGAGAAGTGGATTAAGGACAAGTGCAGAGTGACTATGCTTATGACCCTAGTAGTGCATGGAGTGTTGGCGTGTCCTAAGTAGCTTATCGACCGTGCTTGTGGGGTTCTAAGGATCTAGTTTCTTCCTCCTCAGTGTCCCAGGGAAAATTAGATGATGCGAATTTGAAACTAAGATGGGTAGATGCCAGTATATCTTCAAAGTTTAACTCTCCTTAGGGAAAGTTTAGGAAGATCCTGATGTCCCTAATAAAGCTAAACATAGCGTCTTGTGCACTTGAAGGAGTTCCCCTATAGGGTTTTGGCATGTTTTAGGAATATGCTGGGAGTTTTTGATAATAAGACACATTAGCTTGGGAGAAGAAGTGATCTGGGTGCCCCAAGTAGATGTATCCCTGGATAATTCGTTTTCACTGGCACCTTTATTCTTACCTTCTCTTCTGTCCTCTCCTCCTCCTTCATCTCTTTCGTCTCCTATATTCTCTCCACCTCCCATCACTTTCTTATCAATATTTTATTTTCTTTCATCTTCAATGAGGTCTTTATCAGCGTGTTGATCCTTTTCTTCTCCAAATTCATCATCATCGGAGCTTGGGATCTTTTAAGTTTCCATATAGACTCCATTAGGATTTAAAACAGCGTAAGCAGCTTGCCCTACCCTATGAGGAAGTGGTTTCAGCTGAACACTCATGCTATAAAGAAGTTGAAACTGACAAATTCAAGCGTTGGTCAAAGGATAAGAAGACTTCCTTATGTTTGAGTCGATCCCTTTCAGAAACAGAAGAGCCTCCGGTAGAGTGGTGATTAGAATTTGATAAGGGATATCTATGAAAATTATAAAAGAAGAGTTAGATGCTTGAACGAAAAAGGCTTATCGGATATGGAACAACCGTGTAAGAGAACTTATGTACAAAAAGCTAGTACTAATTGAAGCCATCAGGACAGCGGATGAAGAAATGCTAGTCCTTAAAGAAGCCTCTTTTATTTTGTAGCTCCTTGACAACCTTGCATCGATAGATGGTTTCGTTATCATCTGCGATGAAGTCTCTTTATTCCTTTTGAAGTTATCAAAAAAAGCCATCTCCTTGAAGGTTAATAGCTTATCTAGGTGCATCACAAAAATAATTAATGAGGGGGTAGCCATTTGGATGATAATGTGTTGGAGCTGGCTAAATTGATTGGAGAAGGAACCTTAGGAACTCATTGAATGGAAGTACAACTTTATAGAGGAACAAGTATCTATTTCATGTGGTATAATCTACCAAAGGTAGATGGACCCTTTGATGGAGGGATCGACGAGTAGAACCTCACCTTCATAACTTCCATGCTAGTGAAAGATTCTCTTCAGTTCTACTATGGTGAATTTTAAGGGCATAGCATCCAGAGAGTTATCAAAAATCATGAGGATGGGATAGTTATCCTCTGAGATGAAGGGTCAATGAATTCGTCCAAAAGGGTAGACCATAGTTGACATTCATGTGTGATTGAACACCATGCTCTTGATGGTGTAGAAGTGGATGCTAGGGTAGAATATGTGTAACATCCCCTTACTTAGAGGCTCAAAACTAACGGCTACGGATGCTGCAGCCATCCATAGTTATTAACCCTCAGCGAACAAATACTTCGGTGTTAGATTCATTGATACATAGAAACACATTAATATGGAAAAAAAATTTAAACCTCAAACAAAATCACATTCCATTTCAAAATATTTCCAATCCACTATCCTATATTCGCAAATCACATTCAAAGAAAATATATTTATTACAACATACTCCTAGAGCGACATATGAAGATGCCCCCTTAGATGATCAGAGTATATATAGGCAATATAACAACTTTGCCATTACAAATTGTGAGAAATGCAGATTACGGATCTTAAGGCTAGAGTTAACACTAGAAGGGGGTGAATAGTGTTTTAAGGAATTACTAAATCTTTTTGAGTTTATGTTAATTTGAACACAAATGTATGCAATATTCAGACATAGATATGATCACAGAATCAAACACAGATGTAGAAATAAAGTAAAACCAATAAAGGAAAGAGCACACCAGATTTTATACTGGTTCGGAGTTACCCGACATCCAGTCCCGCACAAAAGTACGGATTTCCTTTCAAAAGCAATTTTTACAATTACACCCTCGATTTCAAGGCCACGAGGTACACCACTCCAGATTCACAATCCACTGGGTATAGATACTTGACTTTACGAGGAACAAGTTCACCCAATTGATTTCACAGGCTACAGTCACACCTTTTCTCGCTTGATTGATTTCACGGGCTACACTCACACCTTCTTCTCGCTCAGTTTGTTACAAAGAAGCCTATAACTCTGAATAGCACTGAGATCTTATTGAGATAGTGATAGAGAATCAAACCAGATATGATCTAGTCAGATTCTATGGTGATTTCGGTAGAGTAGTGGTAAAAATATATATAAAGAAATGTGGAAGAAGAAGAGGAGTGAAATCAGAGAAAATATGAATGTAAATTCATTTAAAACTGCCCCTATTTATAGTAGAACAACAGTCATGTCCATTCGTGAAAGGATATGACGAATAGACACTTCTTTTGAAATTCAAAATTTTAAAATCAACTGCCATCTTGTCAACAGGGGCACCTAGGGGTTGTCGACAAGCCTATGGTATTTTTGGTAATTTATTTTTCTTTGATAATAACTTCTATCTTGTACTAAAACTATTTTAAACTTTATAAATATACTTAACTATAATTAAAATACATAAATAAATATAGAGAATAATATATGTACAATTTTACTATAATTTTATATTTAAATCTAAGTATAAATATTAAAAGTTAAATATATTATTATTAAAAGATAGTTTAAAACCAAGGATATTTTGATTTTGAAGATAAAGATTATTTTGAGGCTAAAAGTATTTTAAAATCAGGATAGATGTTTTTTATTCTTTTTAAAAGGATGGTTTTGAAATCATTTTGAAAACAAGATATAGTTTTGTAAAAACATTTGAATAAAAGTAAGTGGATACAAAACAATGTTCCACTAGATTTTTCGTAGATTCCATCCTACTTAGGGTTCCATCCCTCTAACAGGCTCGAAATGGATTCTATTCCACGAATAAATTAGATTTAAGATGCCAGTGCTTTTCTAGGAGTTCTAACAAAATTTCTAACTAAATTACTTATTCTTGAACTCTTGATAATCTTGATACTCATGAGTCTTCAATCTTAATATCTTCAGTCTTGAATCTCTACACTGTAAAGTCTTCATTCTTTAATACGTACATGGTTAAATCCTGCATATACATATATATCTAAACTATAATGTTAGTATTTATTTTATAATCTTATTCTAAGGTTGTTGTCATCAAAAGCATCTTCTCAGGGACTAACAATCTCCCCCTTTTTGATGGTGACAACCTTTTTTATAAAATATTACTTCTATCCGAATAACTCCCCCTAAAACTAATAACTCCCCTTAATCTATGCCTAACTATCCTATTTTATACTTCCCCCTTTGTCAGCAACAAAAACTAACTCCTATATAACTCCCCCTTAATCTAATACTATATGACATGTGTTTATAATGATAGTGTTATCATAAATAATCAACACTTAATTCTAAAACTAAAACTTTGGTCCTTAATTACTAACTATCCTAACTAAGAATCCATATATGATGATGCTTATAATAGTGATAATGTGAGAAATCAAATATAAGAACAAATATTATTTATTAGTTATATATTTTTTTATTTACATTTACGTAGAAGACGAAAGTAAGATCATACAACAATAGGAAAGAAAGAAAAGAAACTAATGCGTGTCCTTGAAAATGGGAGATCTATGAACCGAACAATTTGGGTAATGGAAACAGAAATTTCCACGTTGTTCGACTAGATTTCCATCCTTGTCAAAGCACACTTCGCCAACGCAAAAGACTTTGTCATCATCTTCAGCGTGCTCTTCTTCCATGAAGGCTTCTTCTTCTTCCTCGTTGTTCTATTCCACTTGATCTCCTAAAGATTCTTCATCAATCAAGATCGCATTAGCGTGATTGTCCATTAGAAACTTTTGCAAATTTCTAAGGATTTTGCCTTGCTGTTCTTATTCTTTGGCCATTCTAAGTTGCATTACTTGAATTTCAGTCATTAGTTGTAGTGCATCCTTTAAGGAATCCTCCATTTTCATTACTCGTGCAAGCGTAGTTTGTTGAAATGGTCGAGTAGAACGAGAAAGGAACGAAAAGGTTGAATTTTTGTTTGATTTGGAAGAGGAGGCCATTGTTTTATTATTTTCAGGAGTTAGAACAGAGAAAGGACAGAAAGAATGAACAAAATTTCGAAATAAGAAGAATATATAACCACTTATTTGAATTTTGGTGGGAAAATTTCAAAAATAAAAAATCAGTACATGTCGACAGGGGTAAGAGGGGGTTGTCGACATGGTACTTGATATTTTTACTATTTTATTTATTTTAATTTAATTTTTAATTATACTTTGTTATTTATATTCTATATTTCAGTTATTGAACAAATACCTAATTCTCTTCTTAATTTAGTAAATATAGATTCATTTAAGGGTTTTGTTAAGATATCAGCAATTTGGTTCTCGGAATTGATATAATCGAGAGTAATTACTTCCTTATTTATATTATCTCTGAGAAAGTGATGTCTGACATCAATATGTTTAGTTCGAGCATGATGAGTAATATTTTTGGATAAATTTATTGCACTAGTGGTGATTTTGAGATATTTAAACCAAAATCTTTTAAAGTTTGTTACAAATATATTACTTGAGAACAAGCCAAAGCAGCAGAAATATACTCTGCTTCAACTGTTGATAAAGAAACCGTGTTTTGCTTTTAACTAAACGAGGAAATCAGAGAATGCCCCAAAAAGTGACAAGTTTCACTTGTACTTTTCGGTCTGATTTACAACCAGTATAATCAGCATCATAGTAAGATATTAATTCAAAAGAATCATTTTTAGGATAAAATAGGTCATAATCAAAGGTGTGTTTAACATATCTTATGATACATTTTACAGCTTTTAAGTTGGTCTCTTTAGGTTGGGATTGATATTTTGCACAGAGACAAACACTATGCACGATATCAGGTCTACTAGTAGTGATATAGAGTAGTGATCCAATCATTCCTCTATATAATTTTTGATCTACATCTTTCGAGAGATCTTCTTTACTTAGGTACTCATTGGTTGCCATGGGAGTGGGTTTTCCACTTGCAGCAGTCAAACCAAATTTACTAACTATGTCTTTAGCATATTTTTCTTGACTAATAAAGATACTATTATCTAATTGTTTTATTTGTAATCCTAGAAAGAAGTTTAATTCACCCATATGACTCATCTCAAACTATTTTGTCATTATTTCAGAAAATTCTTTATTCATTTCAAAATTAGTTGATCTGAAAATGATATCATCTACGTAAACTTGTACTAGTTGAATATCATTTTTATATCTTTTAATAAAAAGAGTATTATCTACTTTACTAATTTCAAAGTTTGATTGTAATAAGTAAGATCTTAGTCTATCATACCAGGCTCTAGGAGCTTGTTTTAGACCATATAGAGCTTTCTTAAGTTTGTAAACATGATTTGGTAATTTTTCATTTTTCAAAAAGTGGTGGTTGTTCAACATATACTTCCTCTTTTACAAATCCATTTAAAAAGGCACTTTTAACATCCATTTGATATAATTTGAAATTATTATGATTTGCGAAAGCAAGTAGAATCCTAATAGCTTCTAATCTTGCTATGGGAGCAAAGGTTTCATCAAAATCTATTCCTTCTTCTTGACAATAACCTTAAGCGACTAACCGGGCTTTATTTCTAACAACCTCTCCTTGTTTATTCATTTTATTTTTATAAACCCATTTAGTTCTAATTATAGTTTTATTTTCAGGTCTAGGAACAAGTTCCTAAACATCATTTATAGTGAATTGATTTAGTTCTTCTTGCATAGTCAAAATCCGTGAATCATCGGTTGATGCTTCTTTTGGATTTTTGGGTTCAATAGTCGATATAAAGGCTATATTGCTCATTTTACTTAGTTGATTTCTAGTTGTTAGGCAACATTGCTCATTTTACTTAATTGATTTCTAGTTTTAACAACATATTGCGTATCTCCAAGTACATTTTCTATAGGATGATCTTTTAAAAGTTTAATCTTTTTATTAGGATGATTAATTTCATCATTACTTTAAGTTAACTCTTGATTTTGAGTGATTAAATCCTCTTCATCATTTGTATCTTCAAAGTTTTTGAGACTTTCATCGAATGAAACATGCATTGTTTCTTCGATGGTGTTAGTTCCTAATTTAAACACTTTGTATGCTTTACTTCTATTAGAATATTCGATAAAGATACCTTTGTCGGATTTAGGATCAAGTTTATCAAAGTTATCTTTTGTATTTAAAATAAAACGTTTACTTTCAAAAATTCTAAAATAAGATACTTTAGGTTTCTTTGAGTGAAGAAGTTCATAAGATTTCTTATCAGTTAAAGGTCTAATTAAAATTCTATTTAAAATATAATAGGGGTAGCAACTGCTTCTGCCCGAAATTACTTTGGTAATTTACTATCTGTAAGCATAGTTCTCACACACTCTTAGATCGTCCTATTTTTATGTTGTACTTCTCCATTTTGTTGTGAAGTTCTTGGAAATGAAAATTTGTGGGTTATTCCCTTTTTATTGTAGAATTCCTCAAACTTTTCATTTTAAAATTCACCACCATGATCACTACGAATGGTTATAATTTTTAGAGAAAGTTGATTTTGAATCCTTTTTGTAAAGTTCTTAAAACATTCAAAAGTATCACTTTTGTGTTTCAAAAATATTGTCCATGCAAATCTAGAATAATCATGTACAATTACAAAAACATATTTACTATGATTTATTGACAGAATTTGAGATGGACCAAATAAATCAAGATGAAGTAATTCAAGAGGTTTTGAAGTTGAAATCATATCTTTTAATTTAAAGGAACTTTTTCTAAGTTTTCCTAATTGACATGCATCACATAAACTATCTACTTTAAAGTTCATTTTAGGGAGACCTCTTACTAGATCATTTTTGACAATCTGGATAAGAGTTTGAAATTCAAATGCCCAAATCTCTTATGCCCAAATCTGAATAGCACCGAGATCTTGTTGAGACAGTGATAGAGAATCAAACTAAAGATGATCTAGTTAGATTCAATGGTGATTTCGATAGAGTAATGGTAAAAATATATATAAATGTGGAAGAAGAAGAGGAGTGAAATCAGAGAAAATATGAATGTAAATTCATTTAAAACTGCCTCTAGTTATATTAGAACAACAGCCATGTCCATTTGTGTAAGGATATAACGAATATACACTTCTTTTGAAATTCAAATTTTTAAAATCAACTGCCACCTTGTCGACAGGGGTACCTATGGGTTGTCGATAAGCCTATGGTATTTTTGGTAATTTATTTTTCTTAGAAAATTACTTCTATCTTGTATTAAAACTATTTTAAACTTTATAAATATACTTAACTATAGTTAAAATACATAAATAAGTATAGAGAATATATATATATATACATAAAGTTTTACTATAATTTTATATTTAAACCTGAGTATAAATATTAAAACTTAAATATATTATTATTAAAAGATAGTTTAAAACCAAGGATATTTTGATTTTGAAGATAAAGATTATTTTGAGGCTAAAAGTATTTTAAAATCAGGATAGATGTTTTTTATTATTTTTAAAAGGATGGTTTTGAAATCATTTTGAAAACAAGATATAGTTTTGTAAAAACATTTGAATAAAAGTAAGTGGATACAAAACAATGTTCCACTAGATTTTTCGTAGATTCCATCCTACTTAGGGTTCCATCCCTCTAACAGGCCCGAAGTGGATTCCATTCCACGAATAAATTAGATTTAAGATGCCAGTGCTTTTCCAGGAGTTATAACAAAATTTCTAACTAAATTACTTATTCTTGAACTCTTGATAATCTTGATACTCATGAGTCTTCAATCTTGATATCTTCTGCCTTGAATCTCTATATTGTACAGTCTTCATTCTTTGATACCTGCATGGTTAAATCCTGCATTTACATATATATCTAAACTATAATGTTAGTACTTATTTTATAATCTTATTCTAAGGTTGTTGTCATCAAAACCATCTTCTCAGGGACTAACACAAATAACACAGCAGAATCAAAATAAAAAAACTCTATATAGCTATCATGCCTCCTTCACATCTCTAGAAGCTTTATTCGTCTAATAAGGTACTAGAAAACCTCAACTCTCAAACTACTCAAAATCAATTGAGTACCCGAAAGTTTAAGGGGTAAACGTAAACTTTGAGTCAAATATAAGACTTGTATGAGTAATAATATACATCTCAATTTATTTAGATATCTAGGGAGACTTAGCGGAATGGGTTTCCGCTCTCTAGTACCTCAAAACCTCTATAAAACCATATACTGTGCTCCTGCATCCATAATGGTTAAAAACATAGTCGTTTAAAATATTATGATGATATGCAAACATTTTAAAACATATTGGATTTCCCATCCTCTATTTAAATTGACCAACTATCATATTTTATAGTTTCTAGGGTCACTATCAACCTATTAGTTTTCATGGGCTTACTAATAACCTTTATATAAGGTATGGACTCCTTGTCCTATTTCATAGTTTTCATGGATGTACTATGTACCTATTGGCCCCCGCCAATTAACTTAATTAATTCAATGGTTTCTTCTGAACAATCGGTGACTCAAATAACTTCTATCTTATCCAAGTTTTCATAGGTTGACTAGGAACCTAGTGACAACTATTAATAACTTAATCCGGATATAGTTTTCATGAGTGCACTACAAACTAATTGGTCCATGCCAACCACTCTTTATAACATTGTTTTTATGGGATCACTATGAACCTATTGGTAACCCCAATAACTTCATAGTCATATTCTTTATGGGTGCACTATGAACCTGTCTCCCTAAAAACTTCCATTTTTAAGCATCCTATATTCTGGTCTCCCAGACCTCTTGGATGCAATTCTATTCATGCAGGAGTTCACTTAATTCATATTCACTACTGGGTCAACCTAGCAGGTTATTTTTCCCTTTCCAAAATACATTTATGGCATTCATTATAATGTGAATATATTTATATTTGAAGAATCAAACATAATTGCAATACAATACCACTCCTGTGGGTTTAATGTCCTTGAAACACTTTCTTATAAAATATGGTTAATCCCCTATACCTAAAATTTTATCAAGGAAAGATTCTTCTTAAAACCATTTCAAAACTCCTTTAATTTTAGCCATGGGTTTTTCCTTTAAAAATGTGTTTGGATTATAAAACCTTTCGAAACCTTCAAAACCCTGCTTTCGACTTCATAAGAAGACCTCCATCGAAAGCATTAAAATCTGCCTATAAAACATTAGGCTCCTTCCTTTTTAGTACTTTAAAACCTTGGAAATCTTTCGATTGTATTAAAGTATTAACATTTAACTTTAGAAGCATAGCTTCGAAATTAGTTAAAAGTACCCCTTTTGACACCATTGGAAGTAACCCTTCCGAAATCATTGAAAGTCCATCTTTCGAATACAGTGGGTTTATACTTAAAATATTATTTGGGTCAAAGTGAATATAGGTGAAAGCATCTCTTTCGAAACCATTCTTTATCATATATAAAAATATTGGGGAAACATGATGGCGTCAGCACCATCCTTTCGAAAACATAAAAAACATGGGTAAAATAGTGGAAGGTTGGCATCGAAACCCCTTTTGAAACCATTACTACGAAACCCCCAACCCCTTTCGAAAGCTACAGCAAGCGGCTTAAACTTGTAAAATAAAGTACCTTTCGATAGCATTGATATCTTCAACACCATTGAAAGGCTAAAGAACGGCATCAGGGTTCCGACTGGGTTGAAACCCCTTCTTTCAAAACATTCTTTCATAGCTCATTCGAAAGAAAACTTATGTTATGGAAACCCTTTAGAAACCTTCTTAAAAACTCTTTCAAAACCATATTCTTCGGCTCCTTCGAAGTTTAAAACAAAACAGAGGCAGGGGCATCTCTTTTAAGAACAAACCAAGGTACCAACTCCTTTGGAAGCCATGCTTTCGACGCCTTACCTTTCGCCTTTCTCTAATCCACTACATGCCATCTTTGTGATACCTTGTGTATTGGTTTCGGCTTAGTAGGTTTTGAATGGGTTGAAGGAGAAAGCTTCTACATCGAAAGGTACTTCCAAAGTTGGCGAAACACACTTTTCTGAGTAACATGGTATAGTACTACTTAAAGAAAATCTTTTTCTAACTAACCTGCCACGCATCAACACCAGATTGATTGCCTTAATTTTTTGAATTATTTACCAAAATAACTACTACTAATTTCATATCTAAACTATGGTTAAGTCAATTAATTAATCCCTTCCATTAAACAAAACCAATTTTGAAAGAAGTCCCTCGTCTAAAATAATTTAATTTGCATAGCAAATCAATTTGGAAAAATCCCCATAAATTCTAGAAATTCACTTTAATCATGTTAATATATCAAAATTCCAGAACCAAATTCTTAATATATTTTCCAAAATAAATTTATAAACCCAAATAACCCTATTTTCCTTTGAAAATTGATAACAATCTTTCCATATCTTGGAAAATTATCAAAATTGAAATCTATCTTCAGAATCATGTTTTATACAACATAAAAATTTTCCATGGTATTTAAACATCAACACATATCAGTTTTACCCTAAAACCATGCATAAGTCCATTTAAACAAACTTGGTTAAATTAGACAAATCAAATTCAAGCATATCGTCATTCAATTCATCTTAAAAACGAATGTATCCCTTAAATCCAAAACATATGATTCAAAACGAAAATAGAGATGGAATAGTTATTCACCTTGATTTAGATAAGGAAATTGAATTGAGATTTATTTCCCTTAAGCTTGAATCTCTAGCTTTGATTAAATTTCTCTTCCCTTTGGTAATGGTCAGCCTCTCCTTAAGATTTTGGTTTGTGTTTCATAATGACATGAACGAGTGGTAAAATTGTAGGTACGAAAATATATAAGGGTAAGGGTTATGGGCGGAAAATTTCCTAATGTACCCTTACATAATTTAATTAACCAAAAACCCATTCATAAACCCATTTAATTAACTTATCAAGCATGACCTCAATTAGGTTTATTCAATTCTCAACCCCTTTATCACTTAACATTTACATTATTCTATTTAATTTATCTAATTAAATCTTCTGAATAATGTTATCAAAAATTAGGGGTGTTACAACATGGCTCTGCTTTAACAGTTGTAGAAGAGCCAGCATTAGAATGAAGACGAGAAGATCATCTAGGGTCCACCGTTCTATGCTGAAACTAGACAGTGAACATGGTAAATTATGATTTATTCGACCCAATATTTTGATTACAACCTATATAGCTGATGTATATAGTCCAACAGATGTCGAATTGTGGTGATTGATATAGTTTTGTTCGTTGATCGATGCAATGCAATATGCCAACCTATATAATATATGTCCCATGTCCATGGCACGATGTATGAAAACATTATGTATAGATAGTCTGCTCGTCTTGGCAAACGAGCTCCATCATGTTATTGAACTTTATGTCGGAATTTACCCATTTCCGCATAATAATGGAACCTTTATTATGAGAGATAGAGCTTTTCTTGTAGGATAATAGAACTGTGTTGTTCAACTCAAAGTGTTAGTGCTTAAGTCCATCGAATGCCAGAGTGTGTTTAATGCAAGAATATCTTGGCAATCGCCTTGTTAAAACTTAAGTCATCGATCCATATCCAAAATAGACCCCAATATAATGATCTCTCATCTTTCTTTCACCACCCCAATCTTCAGTTTGATTAACTTAGGGTTTCACCTTGACCAATCCCAAGCACGAGCCTTTTGGGCTTGGGGTTCTCTTGGATTGTTGAAGAAAAATGGTGGCAGTGAAAGGAAAAGGGTGATTTTGGGTTTAGGCGGTGGTGGTGACATGGCATCGATGAAGTAAGAGAGGGAAGCTGTTATGCCATGGTGGCAACGCCAAGATAGGGGCCAGTATCCACCATGAAAGAAGATTTGAAGTGGTGATATTAGTCCAAATTTAGGTCTATGTAGTTAAAGCGCTTAAAGGTTATATAGCGACTGAGGTACAAAAAGATATAGCAGAGATGAAGCGCGGATAGAGTAGAAAATAACGAAGGTGAAAAAACTGCATGTGATATATAACCAAACATTTAAAATCAATTTATTCTCATTCTCACATCATTTATGTAGAAAAAAGAAGTATTTTAATCTTATATAACAAAACCGAAGAAAATCATTATTTATGTTGTCCAGATTTGATAACTATAGTAGATTTCCAACTTATGTTGTGCACCTTTACCTTAAAATTAGGATCCTAACATTTTTTATTTCTTTTAAACGCGAGCTAGTCAAATTAGCCATTTTGTATTAATTTTGCTAAAGAAAGTGCTAAAAAGCCTTGATTTAGTGGGTATAACTTGAAATAGAAGGGCTTAATGCAGAGTTACTATTTAATAGCACTTAATTATAAAAGCACAGCGGTCGAAGACCGCTATAACCTATAGTGGGGATTTAGTATGGTTTTAACTGCATTGATTTTGGTGAAGCTTTTGGTAGAATGATTGACGATGGTTGTTTGTAGTGGCTCAGGTGGCAGCAATGGTACAAAGATTGGAGGCGGCGGCGCTTGTAAAATCATGGGTTAAAGTTCGCAAGGCACGAAAATGGGTAGAGTTATGAAATGAAGTGAGGACTTAGAAATTTTTGTAAGGCTTTCATTTATGCTCAACAAGAAAATCAATCCGATTCTAACTTGATCATGTCATTATGGAGAGGTTTTGAACCTTATGAAAAGGGAAAAAGTAAAAAAAGAAAAGGAAAATGTAATTGGAAGGTAAATCTACCAATCAAGAGACGACACGGCTTCTGTAGAATTGAAGACTTAAACTTTTCGGCAAAAAGGAGTTATACGGCAACTATATGAAACAATGAACCGACATTCTTAAATAGATGAGAGGCTACATAACAACAATTGATTGACTAAAGATTAGTTTTCAGATAGCATCCAATTTCTTGCTTTGATCCAAAGCATGGTTTGTTGTCACCAAAGCATACTCTATGTGGCAAGTGTTATCAAACATTTAAACCAAGCAACATCTCGATGGATTTGGACTTCGAGATGATAAAGAAATAGATCAAGGAGCTTAGAGTGTGTCAAGAATGATGAATAAATGAAACAAAAGAATTTTGACCAAGTTTTGCATAGGGAAAAACATCTTGGTAGGAAGTTGTTTGAAGAAGGGGGGCCCACTTTGAACTGTAGATAAAGTTGCCATGTACTTTGAAGAAAAAGATGAAGAACTGAACATGAAAAATCATGTCGATGCCGACATGATTTAAAGCAAAAACATGATTTGAAAAGGTAATTTTGTCAACCAAGGTCCAAAGCTTGAAGACTAGAGCAAATACGAAGAAGAATTAAGCAGGAAAGATGGCGAAAACATGGTGGTATCGAAAGGTTTTGATTGACAACTTGTGCATATTTTTTATGCCTGAATGTTTGGAGCCGACCTTTTACCTATTCCAATATGAGCTAGTGAATTTTGGGGGAGGATTCAACTATAAATACACATTGTTCAACAACGAAAAGAGTACCTTTTGGATATTTATCTCAATTTTAGCAACTAATTTTATGTCATTATCCATTTTAACTATTTATTCTTGGAAATCGGTATGTACTTAGTAGAAGTTGTAAGATTTTATCAAAATAAAACATATAGTGGATACAAGCAATTGAATTGAGACCGGACCACTTTAAAATTTCGTCTTTCCATATTTCTCATTAATTTTGATAGTCTATTCAAGATTTTATCTGATCTAGGATATTGTGTCAATTTTTGGCACATCATAATGCCTCCATCATCTACATCACCGACATAATGTACATCGGCTTGACTCCATAGCCCATCAACCTATCGGTATCATGTAAAAACTATGTGGAAAGTGGGTTAGACATACGGTTGAGCTTGTGAAATAAATCAGTCTCATATATACTACAAAATACTAATAAAATATTATCATTGTCTATTAACATATGTTGACACCTCATGGGTCCTCCTTATGCACCATAGGATCATGTAACAAGGAACTACCTAATATATAAATACTTCTTCGACCTGACTTATGCGATACAGATAATGTTACAACTACTAAACACAAGTTGAGGGAGTAACAATTTCTCCAGAACAACTATTCCCTCAATCACTAAGGGAATGGCTATTTCCATGAAACAAACATTTCTTGTAATACCGAAGGAACAATTATTTCCGTTGAACAACTATTCCCTACACCAATGCATCACAAATAATAGCTCAATATAAATAGCACAATGAGTGTGTAGAAATATCCAACACACATCTATGAAGACTTGATATGATTTCCAAGCAATAAAAAAGCTATTGTAAATCCAATTTCAGATATATCGAGCACATACATAATCCACGGAATCAATATGCATTGCCACATCAAAGTCGTATCGCATTGTCACCTCTGAAATAGCTCGAAGTGTCACACAAAGTCCCGAGTTTGCAAACAAATCCTATGCCACATAGTCTGGTTGGGTTTAGGATTAGCTTGTCCAATTCCAACGCTAACTAATCTATCTTTTATACATAAGCAATCAACCAGTTACAACCTATATACTGATTATAGACAATCGGTTGATCGATTAACGTATTATTCTGTGCATTTTTGTTCTTCTTTATTTATCATTTTCATTCTATATGTTTTGTTCTACTAAGTTCTGATTATATTTCATTCTAACCCATTCATATCTTTATTTATAGTCATCATATGGTTTTCCTTGCATCAATTCCCTATGTTCATTTTATCCAAAATTCCAACGTTGGCAAAACTTACTTTATTCTTAATTAATCTATTGTAATCTTCTAATTACCATTCCTTTCATCTAATTTACTATTTTAACTTCTATAAATTCATAATTGAACTCCTAATCTGATCCCTATTGAATTAACTATGGGCAAAAATTCTCCATTCACATCGATTCGAAGATCCAATCAAAAGTGAAAAACTGTCTTCGGTATTCAAAAAAAGGCACCCAAAAACTCCTTCAATTTGCCTTCTATCTCATACCATATTATATCCCTCATTTTAACAATTATTTTGATATGTAATTGATCAAGTATCGATAAGAACTAAATAAGTTAGTCCTTCATGAAGTTTTGTAGTGAAGGGAGAAAGTGCAACGGTGAAAAAGAAGTTATTTTGAAAAGAGAATGTACATTGGTTTCCAACCTATTATAATTGATGGAAACATCAATTAATTCAAATTTTGAATTAGTGGGCTAAACCTAGTTAGCCCATTACAATCCTAAAATTTTGTATCCCATGTATCTTCTCTATACAATCTTTGATTCGGATAAGTTTATAGTAGAAACAGATCTGAAAAATATGGTTTACATAATGGCATAACTCTCATTATCATATTCCAATGTTTTTAAAATGACCATTTCCCCTTATTATTTTAAGTTGACAAAAATATCCTTTTAAATTTATTTATAAAATATGGGGTATTACACTCTCCCTCTTTAAAATAATTTCATCCTCAAAATTTCCATGGAATATAGAATATAACTCGTACACTCTCGTATTACGTATCACCTACACATTATCTATAGAATATATAGACAACGAATCTAGTAACCACCGATATAAATAATTCATACATAACATACACGTTCGTTCACCGTGCATCCATAGCATGTATATACCCTAAAGATCATGCAAAAAACCCATAATAACACCATTATATTCACCAAGATACAAACAATAATATAGCATAATGTACATACATGCATAATGATCATGGTATGCATC
Organism: Allium cepa; assembly: GCA_030765085.1. Taxonomy (NCBI): domain Eukaryota; kingdom Viridiplantae; phylum Streptophyta; class Magnoliopsida; order Asparagales; family Amaryllidaceae; genus Allium; species Allium cepa. Next base: position 724,336,572 of record CM060935.1, on the reverse strand, counting down.
ACTACTCTATTGCATGAATCTATTTAGTTGTCCCTCCTATATAAATGCAATATCATGACATATTGGGTATATATGCAAGCATCTTAGTGTGAGTATATAATTTCTATCTATATTCAACAATCATTCAAACCAACATATCATAGGGGAGACGATAAATTTATAAATTACAAAATCAAAGCATATAAAACACATTAAGATTGAACAAGAACAGTCCATACCATAAATAAACAAATTAGTTAAACCACCAATTCAACGATATCAATCAATCATATCTGATAAAACGCACATACACACACTCACAAACACGTAAATGTGAAATCACTTTGGAAAAGATCAAATTCTCTTCTCTACTTTTCAAGTACTCCGAATGGATCATTTTCCCAACTAAACTATATATATAACAAAATCCGTTGATTTTGCTGACTAGGGCAAATCAAAAGGCAAACATGGGTAGAGATTTAATGATAATAAATAATCGATGGTCCATAGGTGTCCACGTTGTGGCTAATTCACATTAATAAAAGCATTACATCCATGTTTCGATAATACCTCCCCTCCCATAACACATTTAGATAATTACCCATACTCTGTTCCAATTAGATTTATCTCTCCCAACCCTCTATGACTTCTTCTCTTGATCCCTCCTCAATTTCTCAAGTTCCTACAGTCCTTCACTGTGTGTGTTCCCCTAAAAGTTTTAATTTTGTATCATTGTCTATGATCATAATTTTGTTGCAAATAATTTTGTATTGGTTTTTTTTTTATTGTAAATAATTTCTCAACCCGGTTCTAAATCTTTCTTAATTCATATGTTATTTTAGTATTAAATGAACTCAAGTGATGCCGATCGAAGTGAGCAAGGACTATGGAAATGATAATTTGCATCTATGGATTTCCTTCCAAAGTGTTGGCTCAATGGGTTTGCTTTCCTACTTTATCCAATAAAATGGAATGATTTTTCAAATATTTTAGTAAACTATCTAAATTCATTTTATTAATTACACTATTTCTTATAGCATGTCTTATGGATAAATTTTCCAATCCCGAATAGACTCGAACGGATGAAATGTGCTTCAGAATAATGAAAGGACAAATCTAGAGACTAAGAGAATATCAAGAACGATGATACAAAGAAGCACATAAAGATTGGATAAGTTTCGAAAAACTCGAATCATGTCAGTCCGAGTAGTCGACAACTCAGTATCGAATTGTTGTTGTCATGGAGCACGGGTTGAAAAGCCCTAAATGCTTAGAAGTCAAGCCATGAAGAGTGGAGTTTCGAGTGTCAAATCATCGTGGTGCTGAAATGAATTCATGTTAGTACCAAGTGGTCTTGAACCTTGGAAATTGTTCTGTTTGACTCGATCTTCATGCCTAGGTAATCGGGTCTAGCGATTGAGACTTGCTCTAACTTGGATGGTAAAATCTATTCTTGGATTGACTTATAAATAGAAAGCTATCTTCATTAATAAGGGGGATTTTACACACCGGAGGTCTAGAAAGATATCTTCTTCCACTATTAAGTTAGAAAACTCTTACAAATCTAAGATCTACCTGATTTAGTTGGATTTCTGTTCAATTTATTATATTTCGAGGGAGAAAATTATCAGCAAAAATGATTAAAGTGGACATAGGTCGAAGTATTTGACAAACCACTTTAAAAATCTCGTGTTTGTTCTGGTTTATCTTCATTTTCTTTGTCTTGTATTTGTTAGATTTGGATTTTAGGTAGCTATACCATCTTTTGATCCAATATTTTTGGTGCTTCCATCGAGAATGACTTAGATTTGGAAATTTGAAACATGAATTAGAAGAGATGAAGAGAACATCTACCAGAAAAGTAGCGATTGGAGGAAGTCAACCAGGACACGTGGGCAAACATGAGCAGTTCTCAAATTCGAATCTGCCTTCAATCTATATTACTAGAGAGGAGATGGAACGAATGATGATAAAGACACAGACAAGATTGACGGCTTGGCAAAAGGAGATGCTTTATGGATTTTTCCCCAGAATGGAGTAGAAAAGGACAATTAGAGCAGCTGAAATTAAAAAACAATTGCGAAAAAGCAATGCAAGAGCATCTGGAGTTAGAGCAGAACAAAATGGAGCCGAGACCCATGACCAGAACCACTCGGCATCGACCACAATCATGCTGATAAAAAAATGAATGTCCTAGGGGGCACGGCTAATTTGGGTCTAGGGCGAGTTAGGTTGTCATGAAAGGATGATGTTGGGATCAGAAATGCGGACCAAAATTCGAATGCACAACAATGGGAGTTGGAACCAAAAGCTCACCACATGAACATGGGCTGCATGAAGCTATCGATCGGAGACTTACATTAGATGATAATGATAGAATTGTTGAGATGATATAACTAGTAATGAGAAGTGGACCCCAAGGATAGAGTATAGAGGATGTGAATAGGAATTCACTCACCATAAACTTCCGGCATGCAAGGAGCCCACCTAATTTCAAACTACCAATGCTGGAGACATATAACAAAAGGACAGATCCAACCATTCATTTGATGAGATATATTCAGCATAAGGGAGGATTGGGTACTACGGAGGAAATGTTTGGAAGGTGTTTCTCACTATACTTGACTGACTTAGCAGTGATGTGGTTTCGATGGCTAGAGGATGGATCCATCGTCATGTGGACCCAACTAATGGACAAGTTTATGAAATATTTTAGAATCCGCATTGCACAACTGAAGAACATAGTGACATTTTTAACTGTGAAATAGAGGGATGAAGAGATCCTATGGAGTTATCTAACTAGATTGAATGCAGCAGCTATTGCAGTACTGAAATCAAACCCATTATTAATTCTAACGGCAGCCATTTCTAGAATTGTGAGTAAAATAGACTTTAAATCTGCATTGGAAAGGGACCTGCCAATGAATCTAGTGGGTTTCTAATATTAAACCGAGAGAACCCTACATCAGGAGTATGTTGAAGCAAATGAAGGTGCTGATATGAATGCTATAAGAGATGGAGGACTGTCTGAACTAGGATGTGGAATGGACAAAAGAAACCAAAAAGAAGACGACTACTTTGAAAGGATAAAAGTGACAAAGCAGGGAGCCAAAGTTTTCCTCCTACGCTAAATTAATAGAGACCCCGAAGCGGATGTCCTTAGATACTAGTGGGAGATCTCTAACTAGAAGCCAGATAAAGGAGAACCCATGGATTGGGAGAAGAGGTCCGGAAGGTTTTGTCTATTCCATGGGATGGAAGGGCATTCGTTGAATGAGTGTTGACACATTTATGATTTAATAGAAGAGCAGGTTCGGAGCAATTGGCTACAACAATACGTGAGGAACCAAAAAGTAATATTGCAGTAGGATAAACCACCATTTGTAATGAATACACCAGGGCACAATTATGGATCTGTGTAACAAACTGACGATGAGAATCAATCGATTAAAATAAATAATAACGATTTAATTAATTAGAATGGATTTTCAATGATTAAGTAAGAATAATTTAGGTTTTATTTAGAACTATTGGAATTGGATGATAAATATTTATCGGTGAAACCATTTATTTTGGGAAGAATTATTTGTAAAAAAGATTATGGAATGAACTATTTTGGAAATTGAATAATTTAAAGTAAAGGGTTATTAATAAATAATAATTTAGGATATGTTGGAGTAATATTGATATTTTAAGTTTGAATGATTATATATATATATTAAAATTGATTAAATAATTTTTATAAAGTTTAGTATTGATAATAAATAAGATTTAAAGTTTATTTTCAAAAACGGAAAAGAAATTGTATTTTATTTGAACAAGGAATTTTGGAATTTATTTAATAAATGGGCATAGAATATTATTAAGTAATGAATAGTTAAAATGTGGAAATAGTATTTTTATAAAATAAAAAAATGAATGAGAAATGAAGTTTGAGTAAGAAATAATTTTAAGTAAAAGTTAAAGTGGGCCAAATATGACGTTTGGAGATAAATATTTTTTGGTTAACAAATGAACTTTCATTCAAGTAGGCCAAATATGACGTTTGGAGTTAAATAATTAAAATAAAAGAATTTGTGGACAATAATTTCTATAAAGAATTATATCATGTTGAGTAATAAAGAGTGGTATAAATAGTTAGATATGATTTTTTTTTTTTAATGATGGTGATTTGGGTGGAGTAGATAATAGTTTTTTGAAAGAAAAGAAGAAATATAAGAAGGAAATAAGGTTATTAAGATCCAATTAACAAAGCCCAATATATTTAGTTCATTAATCATAAATCTACATAACTCTTTGTCTAGAGTTATCTCCACTTCATTCACAAACAATTCATGTAACGACCCGAAAATTCCAGATAGTTATGAAAAGAAGAAAGAGATAGAAGAAGAAGAAGAACAGAAAACATTAAAAATCTCACATTCACAGCGGATAAAATATAATAATAAATAATAACAGTTGCAAAAGAATACTATATCTGTCGATTACATTCCAATACATCAGAGTTTCACATTATATACAGTTACTGAATATTTACAATTGTCATATCTCAGATTAACAATAATATAAATACAGCGGAAATACTCTATACGATATTGCCATCCAGCTCGCCTTCTGAGCTCCAGTTCACTTAAATCATTTCATTCCTGCCTATTGATTTCTCAAATCAATTTATAAAAATTCAAAGTGGTTTCGGGTATCTCCCAATACCCGATCCCGGCCTCTTCGAGTCTCATACCGTCCTATCCCAAGTTATCCAAATGATAAACACAACATTTCATATCAGAGATATCAACTCATTCAAAGTGTACAATATCAATTAATCATTCATAAGCAAATTATATCGCTTCCAAATTAATTTAATCGATTCTAATTGAATTTCTAACCTCCAATCACTTAATTCTTTACCTTGTCAATTACTTAATTCAAATCAAATAATTCAATCATCCCTTCAATATTCATCTTAAATTTTCAACCCGAATTAATTATCCTTCAATTCCATTTAAGCATCTATTTTTAATTAACTTCCCAATATTAATTATACTTAACCAAAATCAATAAGTAATCTCAATTTCTTCCTGAATTAATTAACTATATTAATTGCGTTAATTCTTAAGTACTTATATCAATTAATTCTTCACAGATCACTTGTTATGGATTAATCAATTCCAATTTATCAATCTTAAATTACAACATAAATTATGTAGGCTTGTGATTTCCAATTATATTTCATTTTATCCTCAGCTAAATTAATTATATCAAATAATTAATCATTAATTAAACCGCAAACATTAATTTTTCTTGATTTATCTCAACCTGTGATTATCTACCCTTTTCTTTTACTTCATTAAATGAATTAATTCTCCTTAATTTAATTTATCTCTCGTTTTATCACACCAGTAAATTTTATTTTATTAATTACATAAGTAATTACTTATTAAACCATCAAATGGTCATTCCAAATCAATATAAACTTAATTAATTAACCAAATCATTAATTAATTTAATTAATTTTTCATTTAAATTATCCTACCTATTTAATGAATCATCGATCATTAAACCCTATTTGATTTTAAACAGAACCATTTTCTCATTTATGCTTTAAGTTTAAAACCATTTAAAACCCAAATACCTCGAGTCAAACCACAATTAACTCGAGAAACAACCAAATCTAAAATCACTAGATCATCGGTACACATCCAAACAATTCAATCATTCATCCAATTATTTAAATTTAACCATTTAAATTTAAATAAAATCCAGGGCGTAAGATTACTCACCTTTGATTTTGCTGTTTGCAATCCATTCCAATTCGATTTTGTCTTCTCAGTTTAGACCTTGTATAAACATTATGGATTTTAATAATACTTGAAATAATTAAATTATCAATTTCCATTTAATAAAATTTGATTTACCAATTATTTTATTCAAACCAATTTTCCAATAATGAATAATTATTCCTTTCCTTTTGAAACCCATATACTAAAAATTAATTTATTGTTTTTTTTCAAAAATCTACTTTTATATAAATATTCAACATTTTAAATTCCTTTCTTCCTAAACTCTTATCTATATAAAACTTCCATTTACCTAAGTATATTATAGCATGCCAGTTATATTTCTTCATATTTCAAAAAAAATCTAAATTTTAAATAATTTTTCTGTACAAAAATATTTCCCTGACTAAATGAGTTTCCTATTTAAACTTGTTTATTTATTTTTATTTTTTTGGGCCTACAAATGCATCCACATAAATACACAATTAAAACCAGGATGGGTTTTACGCTTTACTGCAAATTCTTTCTGCTTTCACTCATATTTTCATATATATATTATTTAAATAAATCAAATTTGAAAGAGATAACATGTAAATCTCACCGCAAATTCTTCCAGAACCCTAACTCGAGCATCCCCCACAGTCGCGCCGTCACCCTATTCCACGCGACCTCGAATAACACGCACGAGATTTCAAATGCGTGAACCCTAACTTCGAACCCAAGCCGCTGCTTCGAGTTAGGCAAAATCTCGTGCACGAAATCGTGGATGTCGCTACCCCGATCACCTTCAACGCCGACCTCGACGATACCCTGCCCACTTGCTACCGCCGCTTTATCCACTCGTCATGCGCGCCTCGCCATCGAGTCGAAATCCAGAGTCTCCACGAACCCTAGCTCGCGAATCGCCCAATTGTTCGCCGCGATTTCGTCGCTTCGGCTAGATTTCATTTTTTTTATTCGGCTATGAATTCGACTTTGATTTCATTGAAGGAGAAAGAACGAGGTTTAGGAACAAAACACGGCGACCTCTCTCTTTTCTTTTTTCTTTTTTTCGAAGTATCGGCCATTAATCTTTCCGAAATAAATTGCAGACTGATTCTTCAAAGAAGGAGACAGGTCCAGATTAAAGAACGAAGGCTAGAGGCTTCTTGAGTACGATTGTTGGAAAAAAATATCTCTGACTAATGTACTTCAAATTTTATTATATTACAAAACTTACAAACGTCTCGTTAAGCATAACGTGAATTCCGAACCCTGTATCTGACATGCCGATAGGTGTTTATAAGGTTTTACCCATATTCCGAACACGATGGAACGTGTTTCGGAGGCTAATTTGATTGTATGCGCGAGTTACGGAAGTAAACGATCAATTTTAAATTAAATCGATTAAAATAGCTATACGCGTTTCGAGCTGCCAGGGTCAAACGACAACTCCGATGGTTACGAAAATTGAAATCCGATAATAACTAACTATTATGGATCCAATGGAACTGGTTTTGTCGAATTCTGAGACTGTGCCTCGGAAGGCTATTTTTAAATTCAATTTAAACGATATATTTTTAAAATTGAATAAATTACCTTTAAATTGAATTTCAACCATCCTATTATCTTCAGTATCATCATTATAAATTTTATAAGCTTTCATATTATTTAAACAAGCTTAGAAATTCCAGATTCAACAATTTCCCCAATTTCAATTATTAAATTCAATATTTAAACTATTTAATTCAAAATTTTAATTATCAAGTAAATATTGATATTTTGAAATTCAAGTTAAAATTAACTTTTAAATATTTAAAATCAATTAATAATTCCAATTTGAGTTGTTATAAATTCCGGGTCGTCACATTCCTCCCCCCTTAAAAGAATTTCGTCCCCGAAATTACTAATTAGGAAGAATGGACCAATACCCGTTTATTTTTTTTCCAAAACTTACAATTCAACTTCCTACCAACTATCTTTTATTAAAGGCCCACTATCTCCTTAACCAACTTCCTAAAATCTTCTATAGTTTCAAACAATACCCTCTTGCTCAATCATCTAAATTTCAATTTAAAACCAAATTTTGAATTATCAAAAATTTCTCAAAATTTTTCTAACTCCCTAAATTTCCAAAAAAATTTGCCAGCGCCTCCTTTGCGCGGCTAGCTCGGTACAACTACAAAAGGCCTCTATGGGCTCCCAAACTCCAAAAGAAAACAAAAGCCAAGTGGCTAGATCAAAGCCCCAATCCAATTTCTTACAGAAATTGAAATACATACCTTTTTGTCGGGCAATTCAAATTTATCTTTTGGAATCACATCCAATTTTCTTTTCCCTTTAATACTTGCATAACCTACTTAGCAATAACATCCAATCATAGCCTTTTCAAATCTTTACATACCTTCCTTATAGAAGTTTTCATATCCATTTCTATTTAAACTAGTTTTCCCATTTTCATACGAATTCAATTTATTTTAAATTTTGCATATTGAATTTTATCTTTCAAGTATAACTGATTCATATTAGTTTCATTTACTTATTTACTTTAATTTCCAATCTGAAATCGTTTTGTTGTTAACAAAAATTTTCCCAAAAGTTTTCAAAAAATTTCCCAAAATTTTTCTAACTCTCAAAATTTTCAGAAAATTTTGGCAGAGTCTCCTTTGTACGGAGGAGCTTTTGCAATTTGACAAGAGATATAAATATATATACATCGACCCACCCGGTCGGAAAAGCAAAAACAGTTCATATTTCCTATTTTTATTGCGTAGGCGTACCTTATTTAGCATTTTAAGCAAACAGCTTATTAATTTTAGCAAATAGCACAACCAAATCCAGCCAAATGGCATCTCGGTACCTGTACTTACTCAATTTAAATATATAAGCACTATATATATGAAGTTTATAACATTTCTCTTACATAAACAACTATAACACTTCAATTTTAAAAGAAATGCATTCAAAATAACTTCCACGAGCAATTTATATGTTTTCAAACCTAATTCAATTGCTTTCAACCAACTCATAAGCCATTTCATTCAATTTTATTGGGTTACAACTCAAGTGCTTATATTCAATTTTTTTTAATCCAAACAAGCTCATATTCAATTCAATTAATTCTAAAACCAATTTATTTAATCTCTATCAACTCACAGAAATTTAATTACTTTTGTTTACGCCAAACGACAATTATTGTTATGCAATTTCGACTATATTTGCTTAATAAAGTATCAATTTTAGTTTATAACTACTTTAAATTAATTTCAACTCATTCTGTATTTAATTCCATTTCATTTCTAATGTATCCACCAATCATTTATTTAGCTCGACACATTCCGTTCTTGTATACTTCTAGCCATGCTTCTAGCCATTCCCAAATTAATTCAATCCAAGCTTTTATTTAATGGGCTTTCACTCTTATTCGAAGCCAAGCTTCCATAAATTTTAAACTTAAGTGAATTTACTTTAATTTATTCCAACATCAAACCTAAGTTTACTTCTATTTGATTCTCATTTAATCAACTTCCATTAAATTCAGTTAGCCCATCCATTTTAAATTTTAATTCCAAATTCACCTTCTCAATTTATCAAAATAATATCCAAGCACATACTTAACTCATTTATACTTCAAATTAATATACCACCAAATTTAAGTTCGGTCTGATAATCCAATTCCAATCACAACTTGATTTAGTTTTTTTTTATTCAATCAGACTTCATCCAATTATTATTTAATTCAATTAACCCATTTTAAATTTTTAATTTACTTACTTACTTCATTTTCGAACTTATTTTATTAATACAAAGTCATTCTCAATCTATTTCTACTCATCTGGATTTTATTTGCAACTCAAACCATTTCTATTACAATTTACTTTCATTATATCCAATTTACTTGCAAATTTCATTAAATATTATTCAAATCACCTTTGAATTTTATTTGTAATTTAAACCATCACATTTTCCAAAACTCCAACACCTTTATTTTAAAAAATTTAAAAACGCTTTTAAATTCACATAATACTATTAAAATAACTCTTTATAAAAATACTTTTTATAACTCGATGTCTCGACCAGTCCATCCTTATTCTCATAGAAATTCAGTCATACATTGATTAGGCGTAGGACTGAAAATCTATAAGTACTTGGTAAACTCGTTTTCAACATCCAGTGAAAAACTTGGAAAATAATTTTATTGAAAATATAGAAAACAGTTTTTGAAAATAGAGAAAATATCTTTGGCGAGAATGCTCTGAAAATCATCACCCCCATCCATGGTCGCAGTTACATTCCAGGGTTAAGTTGCCATCGCAGCAAAAGTCCATGCAACTGCAGGCTCTCCGCGGCCTCTCGATTTTGCCATGGAACCCACAACAGATCACAGTTACATCCAGGGTTACGTTGCCGTCATAGCAAAAGTCCATGTAACTGCAGGCTCTCAGCGGCCTCTGATTTTCGCTGTCAGAATGAAACCTCTCCACTCCTACATAGGTCGCAGTCTGCCGATATAAAATCAAAAGCAGACTGTTGGCTCTCAGCGGCACACACGACTTTCGCTATGTTATACCATAGGTCTCAGTCTACCGATATAAAATCAAACATAGACTGTTGGCTCTCAGCGGCACACACGACTTCCGCTATGGTATACACTACTCATAATCCTCAGGTACTAGTTTTGTCCGAACTCCTCACAGGATCAACTTTAGAACCCCCCTTGGGGCTCAAGGCAGCACCACCCGGCGGTACTCCTAAGAAGTTCATTTCAAGAGAGCGCCTTTTTCCCCAGAGCCATCATCAAAACATTTTATACTATACACATATAGTATCTTCAAATCATACACCTAGTATGATCTCATACAAAGCTCCTTTACACAAAATCGATTATTCCAAAAATTGATAATTCTCAAACTAGGCTTTCCATATTCAATATTGATTTTACCCAAAAATCAAAAGCCCTTCCAAATTCAAAGGTTCCCAAAACATTTTTCAAAATCCTCATAAGATCCTTTATATATATATATATATATATATATATATATATTCGGACATTTATAATTTTAAAAACTTGGATCTTTTCAAACTTGTATAAAACTCCTTTTATACTTCAAACATCCTCAAAAATCCCTTTTTTTCCCGGCAATAGATTTAACAAGGGGGTTTCATCTTACATATAACAAAGATATATAACTTTGTTTATTCAAAATCAAATATTCAAATTTGATTACTTTTTTTTATTATCAATTTCATTCAAATCCGTACGATATACACATGTTATTCGTACGCTATACCAATCTGATCGTCAACTCGATCACACAATTTCACTTCCGAACTAGTATTGTCCACCCGACTTCCTAGTGCGGACTCAGATCTGGTTTCTTGATTAGAAACCGTCATTCTCCTTGCATAGCCATAACTATGATAGAGAATATACAGAACCAATCAACAATCCATATCCAGGTTCGCCGTCGAAAATCGAGTGAAAAATCCCACTCGGATCAATAAACTATCTCGAAATTCTGTGCTCGAACCTGTATCAAATCACTATGCGAATAGAATAGTATACGTACATCCTACGTATTTATTTTCGTTTATTATTAGCCAAATCAATTCCCTTTCTATTCACATTTCCTTTAATTTCCATTCACTTATTTACAATCGCTTCAATTCCATTGAATTATCACTTCAATTCTTATCTCAGTTGGGTATTAAATCCATAACAGTTTGAACTCCGACCAGTTTATATTTAGAAAATAGCTTGAAAATTATAAAAATAGATAAGTAGTTGAAAAATAATTATTAGTTTACAAAATAGCTATCAAATAGTTAACTAATTGTAAAATAGTTGGAAACTAATTAAATAGTTTCAAAACAAATTTAGATAATTGCAAAATAGTTGTAAAATAGAAATTAGTTTGTGAAATAGTTGAAAAATAATAATTAGTTTAGAAAACAGTTGGAAAATGGTTAAATAGCTCCAAAAATAATTGTAAAACAAGTATAAAATAATTTGGCTTTAAGAAAGAAAGGTTGTATATATTTAATAGCTTAGAAAAATAAGTTTATATTAGAATAATTTATATTGAAAATAGTCAAGAGTCAACTGTTCACTTCCCCTAACAATTCAATTTAAATTTCCATTTAAATTGGCCCAATTCCAATTCAAGTTGAATCAATCTTGATTTCTTTGCCAATTCAAATCAACTTCCATTTGATTTTAATCCTGTTCAACTTTAATTATAATTTCAAATTATTCCAATCAATTTGAATTATTATCAATTGAACCCATTTCAAATTCAAATCATTTCAATATAATCCAATTCAATTTTCCCATTTAAATTCTTAAACTTATACATCCTCAACCACCAATCCACTTAATTCAAACCAAATTCAATTTTGAACTGATTCAATTTCAATCTTGAATTTAAACTACCTCGAATTATATAAATTCGAGTTAAATTCTCAAAGGTTGGTTTAACTTTTTAAATCAAATTAACTTTTATTCAAAGTTTTTAATCAATTTAATTTCTTAGTCCAATTCTCAAAATTCCATTTTAAATTATCTTTACTTATGTATTTCAATGTTCAAATAAGAATTCAATACAATTTTATTTTAAAGTTTTAATTTATTATTAAATTTTATCTTCCAGTTCGAAGCCAGTTCTTAAACAATTTTAATTTACAAACTTAATTATTCAAATTTTCAGTTTAAAGTGATTCCATATCCTTAATTTCAAATTAAAGTTAGATTTCCTTTTTATCTCAATAATGGATATATTACCACACTTTATTCCTCATTTATTGAAACAAATCCAATTTGCAATTTAAAGATTTTTAACAACAATAAGGTGATATCATCCAATTCATTTCCAATTTCCAGATCCCAAACCCATTTTGAGATCACACAAACTACCAATTCAAATTAACCATTTAACTTTCCAAGTTAAATTCCAATTTCATCTTAAAATCTCCAATTCAAGTTGTTCATTCAAACTTATTTAACTTCACTCAAGTTAAATTCAATTTACTTAATCCAATCAACCCCATTCAATCCTTAAACTTCACAATAATAATCTACCCACTTAAAAACTTATCACTTGGATATCACATCCCATTGTTTGCAACAAGTCCCAGTTATTCAAAGAATACTTACTTATTATTTCTCATTATTTTAATTTAAAAATTATACCCATCTTATAAATTTACTTCATTTGGCTTACTTAATAACAAATATATCATTATCAATTAATTAAATTTTGATTTGGTTGTATTTTCGTTTTTACTTAATTTAATTCCAATTCAAGATTTCAATTTGGTTGTATTATATTACTTCCTAATTTTAATTCCAATAATTTAACAACCAATCGTCTTAATATTTATTAGAATGAAATATTTCTTTATATATCAAAATATACTTTTATATAAAATCATTTAAACCCTTTATACAAGAAAATAACAAGTACGCACTTATATACATACACTCAACTCATTCTAGAGTACTTTAGACTCTATTAAATGAGTAATCCCCACCAGGGCCAAGGTTTCGCTTAACCTTTCTACTCTGATACCAAATGTAACGACCCGATATTTTCACACCCGAAAATTCCAGATAGTTATGAAAAGAAGAAAGAGATAGAAGAAGAAGAAGAACATAAAACATTAAACATCTCACATTCGCAGCGGATCAAATATAATAATAAATAATAACAGTTGCAAAAGAATACTATATCTATCGATTACATTCTAATACGTCAGAGTTTCACATTATATACAGTTACTGAATATTTACAATTATCATATCTCAGATTAATAATAATATAAATACAGCGGAAATACTCTATACGATATTGTCATCCAGCTCGCCTTTTGAGCTCCAGAACATCCTAACCTGGAAATCTGTAATGCTCGGTCTGACCCGAGCATTACATCAAAGTAACACCCGGGTCAGGCTGAAAACCAGCGTGAATAAACCCATCCAACATGGAATACATGCATACAACTTATATAAAACCCGGGGTAACTTATATCAAATTAACCAATTCACAATTTGTTATAGACAACACTTATTTCACATATAAATTTCTAAGTACCAAACTTAGATAAAATAATCCAGTTCACTTAAATCATTTCATTCCTGCCTATTGATTTCTCAAATCAATTTATAAAAATTCGAAGTGGTTTCGGGTATCTCCCAATACCCGATCCCGGCCTCTTCGAGTCTCATACCGTCCTATCCCAAGTTATCCAAATGATAAACACAACATTTCATATCAGAGATATCAACTCATTCAAAGCGTACAATATCAATTAATCATTCATAAGCAAATTCTACGACTTCCAAATTAATTCAATTGATTCTAATTGAATTTCTAACCTCCAATCACTTAGATTCTTTACCTTGTAAATTACTTAATTCAAATCAAATAATTCAATCATCCCTTTAATATTCATCTTAATTTGTCAATCCGAATTAATTATCCTTCAATTCCATTTAAGCATCTATTTTTAGTTAACTTCCCAATATTAATTATACTTAAGCAAAATCAATAAGTAATCTCAATTTCTTCCTGAATTAATTAACTATATTAATTGCGTTAATTCTTAAGTACTTATATCAATTAATTCTTCACACATCACTTGTTATGGATTAATCAATTCCAATTTATCAATCTTAAATTACAACATAAATTATGTAGGCTTATGATTTCCAATTATATTTCGTTTTATCCTCAGCTAAATTAATTATATCAAATAATTAATCATTAATTGAACCGCAAACATTAATTTTTCTTGATTTATCTCAACTTGTGATTATCTACCCTTTTCTTTTACTTCATTAAATGAATTAGTTCTCCTTAATTTAATTGTCTTAATTTATCTCTCGTTTTATCACACCAGTAAATTTTATTTTATTAATTACATTAAGTTTTTACTTATTAAACCATCAAATGATCATTCCAAATTAATATAAACTTAATTAACTAACCCAAATCATTAATTAATTTAATTAATTTTTCATTTAAATTATCCTACCTATTTAATGAATCATCGATCATTAAACCCTATTTGATTTTAAACAGAACCATTTTCTCATTTATGCTTTAAGTTTAAAACCATTTAAAACCCAAATACCTCGAGTCAAACCACAATTAACTCGAGAAACAACCAAATATAAAATCACTAGATCATCTGTACACATCCAAACAATTCAATCATTCATCCAATTATTTAAATTTAACCATTTAAATTTAAATAAAATCCAGGGCTTAAGATTACTCACCTTTGATTTTGCTGTTTGCAATCCATTCCAATTCGATTTTGTCTTCTCAGTTTAGACCTTGTATAAACATTATGGATTTTAATAATACTTGAAATAATTAAATTATCAATTTCCATTTAATAAACTTTGATTTACCAATTATTTTATTCAAACCAATTTTCCAATAATAAATAATTATTCCTTTCCTTTTGAAACCCATATACTAAAAATTAATTTATTGTTTTGTTTTGTTTTCAAAAATCTACTTTTATATAAAGATTCAACATTTTAAATTCCTTTCTTCCTAAACTCTTATCTACATAAAACTTCCATTTACCTAAGTATATTATAGCATGCCAGTTATATTTATTCATATTTCCAAAAAACTCTAAATTTTAAATAATTTTTCTATACAAAAATATTTCCCTGACTAAAAGAGTTTCCTATTTAAACTTGTTTATTTATTTTAATTTTTTTCGGCCTACAAAATGCATCCACATAAATACACAATTAAAACCGGGATGGGTTTTACGCTTTACTGCAAATTCTTTCTGCTTTCACTCATATTTTCATATATAAATTATTTTAAATAAATCAAAATTGAAAGGGATAACATGTAAATCTCACCGCAAATTCTTCCAGAACCTTAACTCGAGCATCCCCCACAGTCGCGCCGTCACCTTATTCCACGCGACCTGAATAACACGCACGAGCTTTCAAATGCGTGAACCCTAACTTCGAACCCAAGCCGCTGCTTCGAGTTAGGCAAAATCTCGTGCACGAAATCGCGGACGTCGCTAACCCGAGCACCTTCAACGCCGACCTCGACGATCCCCTGCCCACTTGCTACCGCTGCTTTACCCACTCGCCACGCGCGCCTCGCCATCGAGTCGAAATCCAGAGTCTCCACGAGCCCTAGCTCGCGAATCGCCCAATTGTTCGCCGCAGTTTCGTCGCTTCGGCTAGATTTCACTTTTTTTATTCGGCTATGAATTCTACTTTGATTTCATTGAAGGAGAAAGAACGAAGTTTAGGAACAAAACACGGCGACCTCTCTCTTTTTTTTCTTGAAGTATCGGCCATTTATCTTTCCAAAATAAATTACAGAGTGATTCTTCAAAGAAGGAGACAGGTCCATATTAAAGAACGAAGGCTAGAGGCTTCCTGAGTACGATTGATGGAAAAAATATCTCTGACTAATGCACTTCAAATTTTATTATATTATAAAACTTACAAACGTCTCGTTAAGCATAACGCGAAATTCCGAACACCGTATTAAACATGCCGACAGGTGTTTATAAGGTTTTACCCGTATTCCGAACACGATGGAACGTGTTTCGGAGGCTAATTTGATTGTATGCGCGAGTTACGGAAGTAAACGGTCAATTTTAAATTAAATTGATTAAAATAGTTCTACGCGTTTCATGCTGCCAGGGTCAAACGACAACTCCGATGGCTACAAAAATTGAAATCTGATAATAACTAACTATTACAGATCCAATGGAACTGGTTTCGACGAATTCCGAGACTGTGCCTCGGAAGGCTATTTTTAAATTCAATTTAAACGATATATTTTTAAAATTGAACAAATTACTTTTAAATTGAATTTCAACCATCCTATTATCTTCAGTATCATCATTATAAATTTTATAAGCTTTCAAATTATTTAAACAAGCTTAGAAATTTCAGATTCAACAATTTCCCCAATTTTAATTATTAAATTCAATATTTAAACTATTTAATTCAAAATTTTAATTATCAAGTAAATATTGATATTTTGAAATTCAAGTTAAAATTAACTTTTAAATATTTAAAATCAATTAATAATCCCAATTTGAGTTGTTATAAATTCCGGGTCGTCACAATTCACGTGCACTCCCTCCACCTTAATATAACTTTTGATTTCACTAAATTCAACTTATCAAAAACCTTACCTTCCTTTTCTAATTTAAAAAAAATCACATGAAATTCTATAAACTGTGAAATTTTGATATATGCTTTTCAACATGTTACAACATCAACTAGTACATTCAAGTTGGAATTTGGAGCTTTATAAGAATGGATTCTTGCTTATAGTGGATAAAAAAGAGAGCTTTTGAAATGTTAAGAGGTGCTATAGAAAAGTTGAAGCCTCTTCTAGTTAAGGTGAGTAATTTACTCACAAAACAATGTGTATATTTATAATAGACTTGGGCATCCTGCTTTTATATTTGCATACATTTGAATTTTTTTCCCAAAATTTATTTACACTAAACATTTCATCTCCTCTTCTCCTTCTAATTTAAATTTATGTTGGATGATTGATTATGTCTGGACATGCCATGATCATTATGTAAGTTTTTATATATGTGTAGGTTTAATCAGAATAAGTAATTACAAAGAAATTAAGGAGTAGGAGAAGTCAAAGTGTGTAGGGGAATTCGACCAAAGAAAATCATGATCAATGGACCGTGCGTAGTGCACTGGTGTTATGGTGACGACCTATAGGCTTAATTCTACCCATTATTTATATTGTTTGCTTTATAAAATATTTTTATAAATATATAATATGTAAACAGGATTTAAATTTACGATTATAGCATGAAACAAATGTATCAAAACTATGAATTAAATTTTAAGAAAAGTCTTATTTGAATTTAGTTTAAAATATTATTAAAGGTTATTCATTTAATTAGAAATTTTGATTTATGCTATTAATTAATTATTTAAAACTCTTATATACTTTTACAAAAACATGAAATAATTTCTAAGCAATATTTTAAAGTGTTTTAAAGAGTATTTCATGATTTATGAGAATATACAAGAGTTTTAATATGTACTGAATGATTTTTTAGTAAAAGAAAATTTAGTATTTATGAATTCATTTAAAAGTTCTATTTAATATCTAGGAAATTATCATATGATTTTTGTACACAATTAAGTGAATTTTAATGAGTGTTTGAGTAAAAGTGAATATTGTGAGTTATATTTTATGGTTTAAACTAGATATACTTAAGATTATAGATCTATTTAAAATAGTATCTAGATATAGAAAATTATGGAAAGACTTCTATAAAGTATATTTAGCTTAAAAAGTCACTTTAAAAGTTTTAGATATGAAAGTGAGAATTAGAAAGAATTATATGCATTTAAATCCTTATTTTCGTATTAATTAAACAAAGTAGAATGGATTATTTAACATTTAAATGTTTCAGAAATATCATTATATTTTTATAAATAAAAATCTCTCATCTAAATGAAATTGTATGCTATGGTTTTCTTATCTATATAACAAGAAATATGAATAAATGGAGTTATAGTATCGTATCGTATCGTATCACTATAAGAAAACCTACATTTAATTACACTTATTGGTAGTGTTTATACTGTGAATGCAGAGAATATTATTTTTGCCATTTCTTTTTACTTGTTTTTGTTCTATTCCAATGCTACCAAATTTGCCACCATACCCGCCAATACTAAAATTTCATTTTGTTTTACCCACCTCCATCCCTCTATTGTTACATTTTCCCTCATTCAACAAAATCTATGAAATTCAACTCGGTTCTGCATTCATACCACTTATCTCCATCTCACGCCACTTATCTCCATCTTGTGCCACTTATCTCCATTAATCCGCTCCCCTCCAGGTTGTCAATTCACTCTTCCGTCAATCTACCCCCGTTTGCTTCTTGAGTTTTGTTCATAAGTATTCAGGCGAAAAATCAACGTAATTCCCATCTGCTAAATACAACTATATGGCTTTTGTCATGGAATTTTTTATTATTATTAGCATTGTTGTTCGGGTTAGTATGGCTGTAATGGCGATGATTATATTTTAGTTTTACTATGCTTGTTAAGTCTCAACTTTAATGGCAATACAACTAATGTTTTGTAGACTGCTTTAGGTCTATCAACTGTTTTATACATCACTATATTCAGGTGTAAACGGACTAAGTCATGTATAATAATCATGTTTTGAAACACTATTGTAAACATAATTGATATTTTCACATATTATTTTGAAGGCATGGTAGCATTAATAATATAACTGTTTTTATCTTCATAATTGTATTGTCTTTGTTCACAGGCTAATTTATATGTGGTTGTTATTATTAAATTTGTTTCCTTCATTATTTATCTTCAGAAC
Organism: Allium cepa; assembly: GCA_030765085.1. Lineage (NCBI taxonomy): Eukaryota > Viridiplantae > Streptophyta > Magnoliopsida > Asparagales > Amaryllidaceae > Allium > Allium cepa. The sequence goes on along the minus strand of CM060935.1, from coordinate 724,317,449 downwards.
GGTATTAATGTAAAAACTACAACTATGGTTTGTGTTATGCATGTTCTAAAGATTTGCTTGTTTGTAAAATATGTTTTACCTGGTGGTTTGTAGGGATGCCTGAACATATGAAAGCCATTCATCCTTGTACTTATTGTTATTTATGTAACATACTATAGTTAAATCCACTGGTATTGCGTGCAATGAGAGTGAATAACATAACCCTCAGTTTGCAAAGTAGAAGATTCAGTTGAACCATACTGTTTTTTTAGATTTGTTAAAAAAACATTCACCATGTTGTTCTTAAATGTACTTTCTTTATGTTAAAATTGATACCTGAATTCGAAGAAGAAGAAGGAGCAAGCGAAACCCTGGAGTTCAAATCACCAAACGATGATTTAGAGCAGGAGGCGAAACCCTAGAAAGCATAATTTGGAGCGATGATTTTCGGCGATGTTTTGGAGAAAGGGGGAAGTCTAGAATAGTGGAAAGAATGCCAAACCAAAATTATTGCTCGATGTTTTGGTGTTTTGAAGCGGTGCAAGCTCGTTCAGACTTGCAATGGAAGATGTTTTGGAGCGGTGAAGATGAAGGCTGAACCAAAAATTTTGTTCGGTGATTTGATTAAGGAGAAGATGCCGAATGAAATATTTCGTTTGGTATTTACCAAACCAAAAGCATGTCGGTCCAAAATTTTCGATTAGCATTTTTCCGAACCAATTGGCGTCGAACCAGATACATGCCGAATCAAACACCAAGGTGCTATATAGCAGCTACCCCTCCTCATTTCTTCACTCTATAAATAGTGGAGCTTCTGGACAACAATGGAAGCCGAAATTGATAGCTAATTTCAGCCAATTTCAGAGCCATCCTAGAGAGCCGAAACTCTATATAATTTTCTCTTTATTGTAAATTCTTCTTATGTATAGCCTTCACAAGTGAATCAATCTTATAATTCTAATCTTTCAGTGATTAATAAAATCTCCTTTCCCCAAGTGGACGAACACTGCCTTGTGGTAGTGGAACCACTATAAATACTAATGCTATTTAATTTTCTTCATTGCATAGATCTGTGATTGTCTATTCTGGTGTTTATCTCTGTTTGTATCGTCTCACTACAATCATGATCTAAATTTTTTCTACTGCATTGGATTTTTTTGTTCCCGTAAACTGATCATCTGAAGGGATTTTCCCCAACAGTCTGGTATTAGAGGTGCAAGGTTGATTAAGGATTGTTAGACGCTATGGCAGAAGATGAAGCGACTCTAGTTGTTACAAGACCCTATACTAGAGGGATGTATATCGCATCAGGATCACAGTTGGTAATTGAGAAATGGAATGGGGATAAAGACTTCGAGAAGTAGCAATGGAAGATAAAGGCTATTCTAAGAAGGAATGAAGTCCATCTAGTTGTATCTGCCTATGAGGAGTTGACGGCCGACATCTCAGTCGCAGAAAGGAAGTAGACCGAGAAATGAGCATTTACTACTTTACAACTAGCTATGTGAGAGAATGTTATCTCAAAGATTAGCAGTGAGACCACTATTAGGGCATTTGGATCAAGCTAGAAAAATCTCTACTTGAAGAAATATCCGACTAACCGTCTGATATTACTGAAGACATTTTTCACCATGTAGATGAGAGATGGTACTTTAGTAAAGGAACATCTTAATTTCTTTGATGATCTCATGATGAAGATGAAGATTATTGACTTGAAAATGGATGAGGTGCAAATGGCAATGATTCTTTTGTGTTCTCTTCAGGAGCGTTACATAGGTTTTGCTAACAGCCTTATCTTCGCTAGAGACGCATTAACAATGGATGATATGAAGTTAGACCTTCTATTAGAGGGCTTGAGAGATCAGATGAAGGAGATAAATGAAGGAAGCAGAGGTGAAAGTAGTAGTTATGGCCTGTTTTTTGAAAGAGGAGGAGATGATAAGAAGAATCGACACTCTAGAGGGCGTTCCAAGTCCAGGAAGCCCGACAATGCCAGGAAAGGAAAGTCTAAGGATGGAAAGTGCTTTATCTACAAGAAACCTAGTCATTGGAAAATGGATTGTCCAGATTTGAAGAAGAAGAAGAAAGAAGACGGATCTTCATCATTTGCGGTGGAGAAGTTTGTATCTGACGATGTGTTGTCTGCAGCAGTGTTGGATGTCTTAGACCATTGGGTGCTAGACTCAGGGCGTCTTTCCATATGATGCCTAATAAGGATTACTTCAGTTCTTTTGTTTGACGAGTGGAAAGTTCTATTCTTATGGATAATGATGCTAGCTGTAGATAAATGGGTGAAGGTACAGTGAGAATCAAGATATTTAACAGAGTGATGCGCACTGTGACAGGTGTTCGATATGTTCCAGGTCTTCGGAAGTCCTTAGTTTCTTTAGGACAATTGGCATGTTTGGGATACAAGATAACTATAGAGAAGGATAGTATGAAGGTTTCGAGAGGTGTACTAGTTCATATGAAAGGAGATGTGTTTCGAAATCTGTATTTGCTGAAAGGAACCACAGTTCTTGGAGAGTCGTGTGTTGGAGTAGATAGTTATCATGCATTGGATGCCACAAAGCTTTAGCATCTCGGGTTAGGTCATATTTCAGAGAAGGGCTTAGATTTTCTTTGAAGACGGAAGATGATCAATGGAGAAAGCTTCGATAAGATGGACTATTGCCAGGAGAGTGTGTTACGCAAGCAAACTAAAGTACCTTTTGGAGTTGGACTCCATAGATCGAGACGAGTACTTGAGTACGTGCATATAGATGTTTGGGGACTAGTTGCTACTCCTTCTATTGGAGGTGCAAAGTATTTTATCTCTTTCATTGATGATTTTTCTCGAAAAGTATAGGTGTTTGTGATGAAGGCCAAAAAAGAGAGTTTTTGAAAAGTTCAAAGACTGAAAAGCGCTTGTTGAGAACCAATCTCGTTCTAAGTTGAAGGTGTTGAGATCTGATAATAGCGATGAATTTGTCTCTAGGGAGTTCCTCGACTTTTGTAGACGGCATGGAATTCAGACACATTTTACTACACCCAAAGACCCACAATCCAATGGGGTTGTAGATAGAATGAACAAGACTCTACTAGAGAAGGCTTATTGCTTGAGATTGACGATGGGCTGGTTTAGAGGCTTTTGGGTTGAGGTATTGTCAACTGTGATGCATTATTAAATCAAATTCCATGCTCAACCATAAATGGGAAGATTCCAGAGGAAAAGTGGAGGGGTAAAGCAATGTGGTTACTTTTGAATTTTGGTTCTCCTGTGTACGTTCACCATGCACGTGATGATAAGTTGGAGGCTAGAGCATATAAGGGTTTGCTAATGGGATACACCAATGGTATCAAAGGGTATCGAACTTGGAACTCTGTTGATTGGAAGATTGTTCATTCCAGACATGTTACTTTTGGTGAGTCTGCTATGTTCAATCCAAAGGAGAAGCAACCTACCACATTATAAGATTCTGATAGGTCTAAGGAGATGGAAGAAGTTCCCGTGTTCCAGCTAAATAGTAAGGTTGTTATTGATGCTGTTGAGGAAAACGTAGTTGATGAAACATCACAGGATAGTCCATAGGTACCTTTTAGTAGTGATGGTGATGTGCATGAGTCTAGAGGAAGTTCAGTTCAAGTGGAGCTGAAAGGAGTTTAGGTGAAGCAATACCTACATGGATCAGTCGTAGGACTATTAGGCCACTCAAAAGGTATGGTGATTGGCAGTTTGCAAACCTTAGCCTTGGTGATTAGTTTGACTATGCCCTATATGTGGTTCTTGAGGGGCCGCTTGACCTTGATGAAGCTTTGAAGTCATGCGACAGTTCGAAGTGGATGTGTGCTATAGAAGAGGAGTTAGAGTCGTTGAAGAAGAACAAGACTTGGAATTTGGTACCAGTTACTCAAGGAAGCCGAGCCATAGGTTGCAAGTAGACGTTCAAGGTGAAGAATGATGGAAGATATAAGGCTAGGCTAGTTGCTAAAGGGTTTTCATAAAGAAAGAGATTGGAGTATGATGAGACATTCTCTCCAGTAGTGAGGCATACGTCCATCCGCATTTTGCTCGCCATCGTCGTAGCTCAAGACTTAGAGTTGGAGCAACTGGACGTGAAAACCGCTTTCTTGCACGGAGACTTGGATGAGACCATCTACATGAAGCAGCCAGAAGGATTTGTTGTAGATGGGAAAGAGAATTGGGTTTGTAAATTGAAGAAGTCTTTGTATGGACTTAAGCATTCGCCTAGATAATCGTACAAGAGGTTTGGCTCTTTTATGCTTTCACTTGGTTTTGATTATAGCATCAAAGATTGTTTGCACCAAAATTGGTTACAATCACCCAATTGCCAATGAAAGTACCCGTTCATAATCACATATAACAGATAGCAAATATGTAGAGAAAATAAATATGAAGAATACTCAAAATTTAAAATGAATGCAGTAAAAACACAAGATTTATAGTGGTTCGGCTATCTCTGGCCTACGACCACTTTGAAGAGTTGATATTTTATTAATAATCACTCGCTGGTTACAAGAATATAGCTGATAAAAATCAAGTTAAAATGGAGTTCGAAAGAGTTGCAGCATAGAAGAACTAGAAGATCCCTTTTCTAATGCTTTTGGACTGCTATTTATAGTTGTAAGCTACAAATATCCCGTCCAGATCTCGGAAGACTCCTTCTCTCATGTGGGTGGGCCCATGTGATCGATCTCAAGTGATTTCGACTCGATCCATAATCGACACGAACGAGATTCGTATCAATCAAAATCTTGCCCAATCGAGTCAGGATCGATCATCAACATTCTTGTAGTTGTGCGTAAGCTTCTGTGAAAATTTGGTAGCATTTGGACTTGTAGATTTTGAGATATAATCGATGCAAGTTTGGATTTTCAATGGGCTACCGAATTCGTATCGGTTCATTAGTATCGATCCAATCCATCACTCCTAGGCACATGCTTGCTAGGTGATGTGGCGCTAAATTTCTGGATCGATTCACTTTTCGTTCCGAGTAACCAGTTCTTCCCTTAATTGTGCCTCATTCGTATCGACCTGATGTGCTTCATGCTTCGCATCGATCCAGGGATGCTTGCTTTGTATCGATGATCTCTACTCCAATTCGTATTGATATAGACTTGAACACTTCATATCGATACCTTTTAGGTGTTGCCTCGTATCGCTCGTGGGTGGTATGCTTCGTGCCGATCCTTAACCGATCGATACGAATTATGTAGATTAACATCGATAAGAGTTGTGAGTTAAGGGAAGTGGTACGAAATGTCACTAGGCGACGGATATGAACCGGAGCAGATGTGATGGATACGAAGTGGTTCCTTGAGTATGGACCGATACGAAGAGGGGCGTGCTTGTTGGATTCAAAATAGTGTATGTTTTATGGATACGAACGAGGCCTGCGAGATGATGGATACGAAATGAGCCAACTTGGATGGATACGAGCACGATGGATACGTAGAAGGCCACCTCGGATCGATACGAACATGTTGGATACGAGTGAAGTTGATCCCTTTGACTTGCATCGATCATATCTCGAGAATACAAACTCTGATTGACTTTAAATTTGAACATGGTCTTTCCTATCCTTGTTCATCATTCCCAATCGATCCTGTCTTGATTGGAGCTTGGTTAAATTTTGATGATATCCAGCACAGCCATGTTTCCAATCGATCTCCAATCCTGATATTTATCCTTTCTATCCAATTTGTTGATATCCCGGCCTTGACCAAAAGACAGGGTAACATTTTCCACCCAAAATGTGTCTTGTGGTAAGAGTGTTTTAAATAGCTCTGAATTCGATATCCAGAGTCCATATTCCATCCATAGCCATACCATTCGATCCACAATCCAATCCATTATCAAGCCATCCTATCCAAGTCTGTGACTGCTCCGAGTCGATGCCCAATTCAAAGTCCTGTAACCACAACCTTAGCCAACTCCGTAGCTACCCTAATCCGTCAACCGAGCTTTAATCCATTCATATCCAATAACCGATAACCAAATCCATGACCTTTCTGGGCCGACATCGGTAAAGGGGGTATGACTCCGAGAGACTCCCCAGTCGTCATTGGTGAGGCCCTGACTTTCATGGATCATCGTCGGGATGTCCGACGTCTGGACATTTTGAGCATGCTGAGACAAGGTGTGGTCGGGTCCCACAATGCGAGGATGGACCGGTTGCGGTCAACGGTCCATATTTTGCCTCCTTGGTTCTAGATTGTCGAGAACATACGGTTCAGGAGTATATTTATGTTAGTGACGATTCGGATCTGCCCAGTTTCGGGCATCAACCCCCAATTCAATAGTAGTGGTGGCACTGCGGTTGTCGGTAATATGATAAGGAACATTACCTCCTCGGGAGGAGGGTCCGGTCTGATGGCTGATTGACGCGCCAACTCTCGGTTGCCCAGGATTCAATGTGCGATAATGTCCAGTAGCTAGTTTATAGCTTCCATCCAGTCGTGGATGCGTAAACCGGTGATTCTAGTCAGAAGAGGCTGAACTCTCAGTGGATGAATAGGAGGCATGATCCCTTCTAGATCGCCTTTGTCCTTGATGATTCAGTTGATTGGTTAATTCCTCGTTAGCAAGGAGTTGTTGAGCAAGCTGCTGACATCTTTCAGTCAGCTCTTGCATTAGCAGTTGAATCTCCTCCTTGGTGACAGGGCCTTGCGGATCCGAGGGTCCGGTATCATTCTGATCGGTGAAAGGGACATCGAATTAAGGATCTTAAGGCTAATTTAACACTAGAGGGTGTGGATGAATATTGTTTAATGGATTTTAAGACTTATATGGAATAATTTAAAAATTATGATATAAACAAATGCATAACTTAATAATAGAACAATCGCAGAATCAAACACAGATGCATAAAGTAAATAAAAAGCAGTAAAGGGAAAGAACACACCGGATTTTATACTGGTTCGGAGTTACCCAACATCCATTCCTGTATCAAGGAAAACATCTCATATAGATTTTTATTACACCAATGTCGAGATTACAATCCTTAATTTCTAAAGGCCTTGAGGTACCTTCCTTTCTTACGAGTCCGGGGCAAACTCTCTTGATTTATGGGACACAAGATCACCCAATTGATTTTCAGGCACAATCACATCTTATAGAGAAACTCGATAAACTTTTGATTACAAATTGATCCTATAACTCTGAATTGCACTTTGATCTTCGAGAGAGGGTAGAGAATCAAACAATAATGAGATTCTAATTTGATTCACTTGAGTATTCGACAGAATTTCGGCACAATCTTAAAAATATGAAAATTTTAGAATTGGATTTGTGGAGAAGAAGAAGTGAAGAAAATACGAAATTAGCTAGTTAAAAATTCGTTTGTGAAGGCTATTTATAAAGCACCAATGGTCATAACCATTCGTGAAGAGATTTAAATGAATAAACACTTCTTTTGAAATTGAAACTTTTAAATTTAACGGCCACCATGTCGACATGGGATATCCCATGATGTCGACATCCCTAGTTAAAAAAACAATGCAAAATTTGTTTCGAAAATGAAGTTTAAAACAAGATTTTATTTTAAAACAAAAACAAGTAATATTTTAAGGCTAAAACATCTGTTTGAAAATCATTTGAAAAGATAATTTTAAGGCTAAAATATTTTGAAAAGCAGTTTTGAAAATCATTTAGAAAAACAATTTTGAAGTAGTTTTGCAAGCTTCTTCCTGCAGAATATCTCATCACATCAGGACTCTAGAACTTGTACACAACCAGGATGTTCGTGGGCTTGTAAGCCACTTGTCGTAGGTTTGTAAGCTACTTGTCGTGGGTTTGTAAGCCACTGAGAAGGTAGAAATAGGTTCTATCCCAAATGAAATTTGGAATGAAGATTTCCATGCTATTATAAAGTTTTAACAAAAACTAGACACATATCATGAAATCTTGATCTTGATATTCAATCTTGAGTCTTTATACTGATCAGACTTAAGTAATCAATACCTGCATATATATATTTATATATCCTGCATATACATATCTATCTAAACAACATTGTTAGTATATATTTTACAATAGAAAAGGTTGTTGTCATCAAAACCAACATCTCAGTTCCTAACAATCTCCCCCTTTTTGATGATGACAACCTGTGTTTATAAAATATATTTACCATACCGTAACTCCTATACCATAACTCCCCCTTACTCTAATCATAACCCCCCTTACTCCAAGTCAACTACTATTTTATAATTTCTCCCCTTTTGTCATCAACAAAAACTTCTAATTAATAAATTCCTTGAACTTGATAAAAGATAATCAACCATAAAATAATAGAGTAATCCATATATAAGTGTAATAAGTGCTAAGTGTTATCATAAGTATGAAATGTGATCATAAATGTGAAATGTGATCATGAGTGTAATTCAGAAGTAAATCAACCATCATCCAATCATATTTATAGTAATTATTCAATCTAATCATATATACAAACCACACCAAATGTTTTTAAACAAGTCAAGTAAATCAAGTTTAAAACACACTAATCAAATCAAACAAATAACATACAGAATGGCTAGACATTCCTTGGTACTTCCACTCATCCATTTTCTCCAAATATAGGGTCTGCTTTGATGACATCCCATTCTTCTTTATCTTTTTCGAGAGTGACTAGTGGATTTCCTTCGAGATCGTCCTTGTTAAGGGCTGAAATCATCCAACGAAGGGCATTGAAATGTCTCTCTTGCTCTTTGATCATCTGTATTTGACTCAATTCTAAGTGGCGCTGATAACGAAGTATGAATGTAAGAATATTCTTGAAGGAAGTGCGAGTTTCTTCAAGATTATCACTTAGATTCTTAATCGGAGAAGTCGCAATTCAATAAACAGGAAGAACTATGAAAGGGAGTGATTGGAAATGAAGTTTGATAATTTATTCTGGAAGAAATAGGTATAAATAGGGGTAGAAAGTCGATTAGAATGAATAGACACAAGTTAGTTACATGAAATTAAAATTTGAAAGTGCAACTACTTTCTGCCCATTGCATGTCGACATGGGAGATGGGGTATGTTGGCATGCCTCTGCCTAAAGTGATAATTTGCTTTGTTTTGAATATTATGAACAAATATTTCAACTAAAATTTGTATAATATAAAAACAAGCAATTACATAGACAAGTAAAGTTGAATAATAGGAAATAAAAGATTTCATTAAAGATTCTAGTCAACATTACACAAAATAACATAATATTAACTAAAATAAAGAAAAAAACATGGATAGAACTTGAAGCAAACAAGATAACATGAACTAAAACTAGTTAGATGAAGATGAAGAAGATGATGGTCCAAGTTTTCTACTAATTTTCCCGAAGAACTTTTCGATTTTAGTGGAAATCTTATCCATTTTCTTACTCATTGATCTTTTCAGAGCCTTTTGATTTTTCACTATAATTCTTTGATTATTGAGAATGGTCTTATTGGATGGATTAGCGGGATTAGTAGGATATTCAATACTTTCTAAGAAAGTTTCTTGATTTTCCTCTTCCTCCTCTTTAATTTCCATTCCTTCCTCTTCCTCTTCTTCTTCTTCCTTCATTTCTTCCATCTCTTCGTGAGCAAGTCTTTCTTCCTTTTTCATAAGTGTTTCGTATGGTTGAAACACTATTGGAATTTGCATAAGGGAAATGTTTCCATGGTTGAACACTTTTCTAGTTATAAATTCTTCCCTTTTGAAATCAACTCGAAAGTAGTTAAAAATCCGAGTCGGATAAATTCCATGATGTAATGTGTTTTCACCCATAGTAAATTTCTTAGGCCTGAGCTCATCCAAAATAACTTGAGCCCAGTTAATATCATAATTTTCAAAAATTGCAAAAAGAGCTTTGCAAACTTTCAAAGTTGGGTTGTTGTAGTTTCCTGATCTTGGTATAAGAGTGTGTTGAATAAGAAGATTAACAATTCTTGCTTTAGGATGAAAATAACGATTTTTGAATTCAAAATTGTCATCCCCTTCAATGATGTGATGAAATGTCTCTCAATCATTTTCATTTTTTGAAATTTCGAGAGATTCATTCCGGTATACTTGCATTCCAAAATATTTTCCAAAATTTCACAATCCGAAACAATTTGTGTTCCTTTAACACCACTCCAAATTTGTCCATCTTGCCCATCATAAAAGCCACGATTCAAATTGCCATAAAACATCTTAAAAAGATTTGGATAACATACAAAATCATTTTGTTTGTTATCTACTAAACAAAGAATAGAACATTGTTGAAAAAGATTTTCAATTTAATAAGAAGGAAAATTTTCAAAAATAGCAAATTTCCCAGTATGACTTTTACCAAAGTTTACATAGTTGATGTAAGCTTTGATAGCTTTCGAGTCATTAAAAAGAAAGTTTTTGACAGATTTTGGAAGCCTACTGGTGTTAGGAATGATTGAAGAAGCCATTGAAGAAGTTTGAGAGGAGTTGAAGATAATGACGATAAATTTAAAATTTGAAATAAAAGTGAAAAGTGATGATGAAGAGATTGAATTAAATAGAGATTCTATAGACGTGTTCTCTGGTCAAGAGGCATCTTTTTAGAGCATTGAAGTTGGAAAAAAAGTGGAGAGAAATTCAAAAGTTTGAATTCAAATTTTGAAATCAAATTCTGAGGGGCATGTCGACATGGAGTATCCGGGTATGTCGACATGCGCCTATTGAAACAAAGGATAAGTTTATATTTCTAATTTCTATTAAATGTATATATTATATCTTATATTCTAATTGTATAATTCATGCGATAACATAAAATATAATAATACTTAAATATTTATAATTTAATATTTATAATATTATTAAAATCATATTATTATTGAATTTAAAATCCAAATTTCAAGGGATAAATTTGAGTTTAAAATTCAAGGAATTTAAAAAGAATCAAGCAAACAAACAAGCATCCATTCAAACATGAAAAACTAAAAATAATGTAAATGCGTACCTATTTTTATATCCATTCTACCATCATTATCTGATTCATGAATAACAGTGAAACACAGATTTGAATTATATCCGTCTTCTGTTCATCGTTGCTGGATGATGAGTCTGAGTCATCAAGAATTGCTTTGTATGCTTTCTTTCTTTTCCTTGATGAGTCATTGTTTTAAGGGAACACCTGTTTAGTGGATAAGGATAATCTTTTCTACGATGCCCGACTTTATTGTAATTGTAGCATCTATCACTGTTGACGTTCTCTATATTATTTCTGGAATTCCTTTGATCATTTCTTTTGTAATTATTCATTTTTCAATATTTTAGGAATTTTTGGAAGTTTCATGTCATGAAAGCAATCTCCTCATCATTGTCTGGTTTCGAATCTTCGGTTGTTGCATTGAATACTAATGACTTTTTTCTGTAGTCTTGTTTTCTCCTCTTCCTTGCAGTCGAACTTCATAAGACATCAAATTCCTAATTAATTCTTCTATTTTCATCGCGTCGCATATAAAATAGGTGAATGGTATCTTTATTTTGCTTAATCAGTGCAGGTTCAGGAAAGCACTTTCTTTTCACAGAAGTCGTACAACCGAATCGGTGGTACGGAGTCGTACGTTTCGAATGATCTGTGAAAGTGAGTGGGCACATGAACGTCATTTAACGCTACAACCAAGAGAGTTTCATTCTTTCTATCATTTGCTTCTTCAATTGCAAGTGTCTTTTGATCCCATTCTGGAGTGAGTGAATTTAGAATTTTTCTGACTTGGTCTTCCTCCAAAAAGCTTTTTCCCAATGCAATTAGTGAATGAACAATATCTTGAAATCGATAATACATGTCGGAAATAGATTCATTTGCATGTATTTTAAATAATTGAAACTGATTAGTTAATATGAAAATTTTAGTCTGTTTAACATTGCTTGTTCCTTCATGAGTAATTCAAAAAGTTTTCCAGATTTCAAATGGAGACTTACAAACAGGCACTCTATTAAACTCGTTCCTATCTAGTGAACAAAATAATATATTCATGGCCTTTGAGTTATTTTGTGCAGCACCCTTTTCTCAACAGTCCATTGGGCAAAATTGGTAGTTGTTTCAACATACTCAGTTTGTGTGATATTTCAAATGTCTAATCCTACTGATTGTAAATAAATTTTCATTCTACAAGCCCAATATGCATAATTGCTGCCATTGAAAAATGACGGTCTGACAGTAGATTGACCTTCTACAAATGAACTAGTGTTAGGGATAATAGAATTAGTGTCAGAGTTGACATTACCAGTGTTGGTAGCCATTAAAACAATTTTCAAGTTTCAGATTATGAAAACTATTAAAATCAATGCTCTGATACCAATTGAAAGGGACAACGGATTAAGGATTTTAAGGCTAATTTAACACTAGAGTGGGTGACTAATGCTTAATGGATTCTAAGACTTACATGGACTAATTTAAAAATTATGATATAAACAAATGCAAAACTTAATCATGAAACAATCACAAAATCAAATACAGATGCAGAAAGTAAATAAAAAGCAATAAGGGGAAAGAACACACCGGATTTTATACTCGTTCGGAGTTACCCTACATTCCAGTCCTGTACCAAGGCCAACACCTTATACAGGTTTTTATTATACCAATATCGAGATTACAATCCTCAATTTCTAAAGGCCTTGAGGTACCCTCTTGTCTCACGAGTCCGGGGCAAACTCTCTTGATTTACGGGACACAAGATCACCCAATTGATCTCCAGGCACAACCACACCTTATAGAGAGACTCAATAAACTTTTGGTTACAAATTGATCCTATAATTCTGAATAGCACTTTGATCTTCGAGAGAGGGTAGAGAATCAAACAAGAATGAGACTCTAATTTGATTCACTTGAGAATTCGATAGAATTTCAGCACGATCTAAAATATATGAAAATTTTAGAATATGGATTTATGGAGAAGAAGAAGTGAAGAAAATAAGAAATTAATTAGTTAAAAAATTTGTTTGTGAAGGCTATTTATAAAGCACCAACGGTCGTAACCATTCGTGAAGAAATTTAAACGAATAGACACTTCTTTTGAAAATCGAAACTTTTGAATTTGACGGCCACCATATCGACATGGGCTATCCAATGATGTTGACATCCCTAGTTAAAAATACAATGTAAAATTTGTTTTGAAAATGAAGTTTAAAACAACAGTTTGTTTTAAAAAAAAAACAAATAATAATTTAAGGCTAAAACATCTTTTTGAAAGTCATTTGAAAAGATAATTTTAAGGCTAAAATATTTTGAAAAGCAGTTTTGAAAATCATTTTGAAAAACCATTTTCAAGTATTTTTGCAAGCTTCTTCCTGCAGAATATGTCATCACATCGGGACTCGAGAACTTGTGCGAATGTTCGTTGGTTCGTAAGCCACTTATTATAGGTTTGTAAGCTACTTGTCATGAGTATGTAAGCCACTAAGAAGGTGGAAATGGGTTCCATCCCAAATGAAATTCGGAATGAAGATTTCCATGCTATTATGAAGTTTTAACAAAAACTAGACACATATTTTGAAATCTTTATACTCTAGAGTCTTCAATCTTGAGTCTTGAGTCTTTATACTGATCACTCTTTAGTAATCAATACCTACATGTATGTATGTATATATATATATATATATATCCTGCATATACATATCTATCTAGACAATAATGTTAGTATATATTTTATATAAGATAAGTTAAAAAGGTTGTTGTCATCAAAACCAACATCTCATTTCCTAACAATCGGTAGGAGGAAGTTGCGTGGGGTTCTATCTGTCCCGTCATTCTGGATCTGCAGCTATTGAAGTAGTCCTAGTGTTAACCATGGTGAATAGCGAAGCTCTCTCCTAGACTTGATGCAAATCTGAATAGGATGGAAGAACTTCTGGACTTGAAATCCGGATCTTCTCCTTAGATTTTCGCAATCCATATCGGTAGTAGATCCAATGAGCAGGAAAAAAGCTGGGTTTTCACAGCAAAGCACCAAAGTGTTTGTAGCAAAACTGGGCGCAACACTCTTTATATGTGTTTGAAGAGATAAAACGAAGAATGTAAATGTAAAATGGGGAAGATCTAATGAACACTCCAAACGATAAACAGGAAAAGCGCACAGAAACACACAGATTTAGAGTGGTTCGACGTATGGCCTGCATCCACTATGAAATGGTTGTCTTTTATTGATTTTTTCTTACTGGTTACAATGAGTTACAATAGTAGAATTCAAGTACAATAGTAATTTTGGCAGTGTCTGGATGTAGAAGATCCAAAGGTCCCTTTTCAGTAGGTCTTGGGCTGCTATTTATAGGCGTAGGCAACAAATATCTTGCCTAGATCTCAAAAGACCTCTTCTCTCACGTGGGTGGGCCCACGTGATCGATCATTGGTCGTTTAGACTCAATCCTTGATTGATACGAATGAAATTCATATCGATCAACATTTAGCCCAATCGAGTCGAGATCGATCATGAACATTGCTGAGGTTGCACGCAAGCTTCTGTCAAAATTTGGTGGCATTTGGACTTGTAGATTTTGAGTTATGATCGATGCAAGTTTGGATTTGTTGAAGGCTGTTGAGTTCGCATCGCTTCTGTTCGCATCGCTTCTGTTTGCATCGCTAACCAATGATGTGACGCTATCTTTTAGGATCGATCCACTTTTCATGCCGAGTGACCGAGTCATCCATCTTTACGTGTCTCCTTCGCATCGCTCCAAGCTTTGCTTCATTCGTGTCGCCCTAATGCACTTCACTTCGTATCGATAGCATTGTGACTGCCTCATATCGATAGCCTCCACTCCAATTCGTATCGATATAAACTTAAACTCTTCGTATCGATTGAAGATCGATTTCATATCGATGCTTTTTAAGTGTTGTTTCGTATTGTTTATTGGTGGCATGTTTCGTATCAATCGTTGACCAACCGATACGAACCGTGCAAATGATGATCAGTATGAATTTGTGTAAGTGATACGAAATCTCTTCTGGTGATGGATACGAAACAGAGCGGATATGAGGGATACGAAGTGGAATAGGTAGGATGGATACGAAATGGTGTTCCGTGGATGCGAACGAGTTTGATTACGATGGATACGAAGGAGGCCGCTGTGGATGGATGCGAATGAGGATGGATACGAAGAACGTTCCCCTGGATGGATTTGAATGAAACCGATACGAAAGAAGTGGACTGATGGATATGAATGAGTGTACTGCTTGATTTGCATCGATCATATCTTGAGCCTATGAACTCGACTTGACTTGAAATTTGGAACGTTGGCTTTCGTAGCTTTGCTTGTGGTGTCATGTTAATTGTAGTTTGATCCGGACTCGAGCAAAATTTACCAGCATCCATAGCGAACCCGTGCATAACCATTTTTTGATATGAACTGTCTTTGGTTTCCAGTCAATTTCTTGACGTCACAGCCTTGGCAAAAGGCGGGATAACAACTTCCATAGATTTTAAGTTTATAAATTTGTTTCTAATCATTGTACGTCAACATATGTAACTATTTATCCTAGATTTTGCATCAAACATCGTGCAAGTTGAGCTTTTTCTACCTTTATATACACATTACTGGCGTGAGACTAAAAATTCTACTGTGGGAAATCTTAGGTAGTAATTAAAGGGTTTTGACTTTCACATTGGGTAGCTTTTTTGCTGGTTTGTAGGATAAAACAATTTTGATAGAAAAATAAAAACTACTACAAAATTCAATGTGTTACAATAATTTTTTCCTATCAACTAAAATTAATTTCATCATCATCATCATTAGTATACATATTGAAAATTCAGAAAAACCCGACCAGCTAGTAAACTCCTGATGATGTCCCTCTTATTCAGTTTTTTTTTAACCTCGGATAAATTTATATAGCATAGAAAAGCGCATGGTTGGAATCAACCTGGATTTTTTTATCAGAACCTAAGTCTTCTTTACACTGATCCGCGGACGCCTGTTATTTAGTTGTTGTTCACACCCATTCAGGACTTATTTCCAAACAATTGAGTGTCCACTGGTTTTAAGTACCATTATTTATACCATTCAATGTTTTGAACGATGTTATGGACAATAAAATTTACTCCCGTTTTATCCATTGTCATTCAACCTTGCTTTGATTTTTTCAGAGCACTACCGAAGTTAAAGATCCAAACGTTAGCTAACAAACGTTTGGGTAGGGTGTGTGGAAAAGATTATGTACTCTGTTCAAACTTTCTGTAACAGTCTATAAAAATCAGGTATCTTTTTTCTATTGGATTGGTTTGCTGACTTACCGTTGTTTTAGAAGACATCAGAGACTTTATTATTGTTTATAGTTTGAGAGAACATGAAGGTTGATAATTGTTAAACACATATATGATCCTTATGCTCTTTTTTGGGCTTTAGTAGAGGACGATACGCCTATGCTAGCGTTGTGTTCTAAAACTTATTTATCTGAAATAACATATGCGATGTTGTTTTTATGTTATCCTTACTGCCAAAAAATTTCGTAGTTTTTTACATTGTCATCTCAGGATTTGGTTACCATTGGACTAATTTTATGTTCTATGTTTCTATAAGACTGAACAAACCTTTTTCAGTTGGTTATGTATTCCTCTTTCCTTACCGCACTAAATTTAAATGTTCCCATTTTCACTCTTTTTTTCCAGTTCAAATGGGTAATTCTTACAAGTTACGGAATACGTAAATAAATTAAGAAATGACGCACACGGTTAAACAAATAATTTATGGAAACAAATTAAATAGAAACGAATATTTTGATTCCAGTATAGGTAGAGATTAACACTTATGACTAATGTATGTATAGTACATGTACGAGTGGGGAGAAACAGAAGGTATCGGAATAATATGTTATAGGACCACGACATGAACAAAATACATTATCACTACATTTGCATGGTAATGTAATTAGTAGAGTTTTTTTCCACACAGCATCACTGGCTTTGGTTACAGTTACTTATGTTCCTTTATGTTTATGTATAACTATCATATCGAAGTAGTTACTTTACCGGCTTTCAGTTTTAACTTGATGGGTAAAAAATATAACGATGGTTCTAACCACAAAATTACTAACAAGGACCATGATGAAAATGTATTTCTCAACTTCCCTACAACAATGATGCCCTTTAAGGTGTTTTAACTGATCTTTAAGAGTTGTTATTCTTTGCAGTATCGCATTCCAAGGTGGAACACAACTTCGTTAACCAGGAAAAAAATGATTAAATATTCTGAGTTACTATACAACTAACACACTGAATTATGTCCTTGAAATTTTTATTCCTTTCACTTCATGTATAATGTATGTACATACATATGTTCTAATCACCTAGGACGATATTTTTACATAGATCGTATTTGTTTACCTCGGGAATGGTATGAAGAAGGCATCAACTTCAGTTGCATACTTTATGTACTATCCGCTGTAAACACTTAAGTGGTAGGATGTATTCCACAAGTCCCTATTTGAAAGTCTCGTGGATCGTATATTGTCTAACTTGTGTATAATATGCAAGTGTATAAGTCAATACAATAGTAGACAATAAATAGTAAAGTATAAAAAGCACGTAAACCATACTTTTTATATCGGCTTGGACCTTTCGTTCTACATTTAGTTTCGAAGCATCCATTCGGTATTTCCTTTAAACAGATTACCCTTGCTTCGTCCAGTAGAATAAGCCAATACAAAAGTATCTCTGACAATATTGTGTTTCAAATAACGCGGGTTTTGACTTATAATATAAATCTTCTCATGATCTCCTTTGAGTATTTAAATATGAATGCTTTGAGTTATAAGAAGTAACTTAACCAAAATTATATTTTGGTTATAATAGATTGAGGGTACGTGAACAATGTATATGCAAGAGAATGTTTAGAAATCAAAAGAGTAAAGTATTTCTCAATCAAAGCAGTATTTGTAGATTTAAAAGGTGCACTTGAAAAGTTGTTACTATTTGAGAAAGTCTATTCGATTTAATGGCTGCAACTTTTCGTTGAAAGGTGATTTCCTTTTAAATGAAACAAAAGTGTCTTTTCAAAATTAACAGTTTTTGCACATGACAGACGTCCGTGGTAAAACCTTAAACATCTATGACTTCACATAATTTTTAACCCGAGAATTATCATAGACGTCTACGGCTTTATCTCCGACGTATGTGAGGTGTAAAATTAGTTTTTCAACTTAATTTTGATGCATATGAAATTGTGTGCGATTATGTATGCATATTTACTCAAGGAGACCTTAACAATATTTTATCTAGGACTCTTTTACAGTAGAATAACTTACTGTGACCAATGAATCTTCGTTTCTCTTTGAGTCTTAATACTTTCGAGCATTGTGTCTTCTTATAGCATATACGTGCAATCTTGAGAAGGTTATATATGTATATGATTGCATATTTGTTATCATTGAAACATAAATTGGAGATTCTAATAATCTCCCCTCTTTTGATGATGACAACCATACAATCAAAAATCAACTATACAATGGAAGTATTATTATGTTTGTCTCCTCCTATGTATATGCATAGATTTCTCCCCCTTTGTCATTATCAAATTGGAGAGAAACGGTATAAAATATGGAGATATGTAATAGACATTGCATATGATCAATTAAATATAAAAATTCAAAATAAAATTAGAGATAACTATGGTAAAAGTTATAAATAGGGGAAAAAACATAAGAATTGCAAAATATATGGAAACTCTAATTGTACTGATTTTGTGAACTAAGATAAGCTTCCGTAATTCTCGTTATACTAATTGTAAGAGGGTGGATCCTGCTTATATGTACTCGGCCATTGCGTTTGCCATTGTCCTCCTCATCTTCGTGAATTGAAAGGCTCTGAAATGCTATGTACGATTGTTGTTGAAAATGCGAAGTGTCAGACACGTACATATCACCACTGTCTTCTTCTTCTTCCTCAGGTTGAGCGTGAATAAGAGTCTTCCCTCGGTCACCACTATCGCGAGACATTCCTTCTGGTTAGGTTGAGAGCGATAAACTGGTGTTTGAACTCGAGGTAGAGGTGTTGGGGATGGCAAAGATAATGAGCGTGAAGAAGACCGACTATGTATTTCATGCATCACTTTGCCTAAAGTGGAGATCGCTTTGTCCAAAGTATTCTCCATCTTAGTCATCCTTGTAGAGAAAGAACGTTCCAATCTAGTCATTTTTTGGTTAAAGCTCACCGATTAGCCGTGATTATTTTTTGGTTTTTGATTGCCAAATCACGTAGAGATTCATTTGGTGTTGGTTCAACGCGAACTTCTTGTATTTCGGTGTCCGAATAATATTGGTAGCATGACTAGAGGAAGGTATATGTTGTAAAGGATGAGAGGAGTACGTCTACCGAGAAGCGCTAGTTGGAGGAGGACCATGATGTTCTTGTTGATGTTGATGTAGAGACAATTGGTCGAGGGGGATGATACGAGGTGGGATTTTGGGAAGATGCATCAGTATAGATATCGTGGACCACTATCTTTTGTTGGAATTTCTTCGTATTGGGATAAGTATGAAGGAACTCCAGGATCTTGCAAGATGTGCATTATGTATGGAGCATATACAATTGAGCGATGATGCGTAGTCCTAAAACCATTAATTTGGTCATGAATAAATTTTGCACAATTTACCGGTAGCGACCATATATTACATACAAAGCTCGATGGTCATCGGGATAAATTTGCTCATGACTACCTAGACATGGAGTGGTTGTGCTAAATTTAGAAGTCTAGCATGTCATTTCCATTGGGGCATCCGATCTTCCCATATTTGATGGGCAACTTCATCTTTGGATAAAAGACCGTGATCCGGTATATCCATTAAGTCAATTCCCTCGTAAGAACATCCTAATATTCGACCAACCATGTATATTTCAATTTTAATTTCTTTTGCGTAAACACTTGACGACAACCACCCATCATCATTTTCTGGATTCCAAATCTCCGTACTACATAGATTGGAGTAGAAGACCTAAATAGCTAGAGGATCGATGATTGCATTATTTGCATCATACACTACACCAAACAGCCTATTTTGTAACACTTTTCCGCTTTCAATTTGTAATGGTAATAACTGTTATAATTTTCTAACAGATATTTCCGTTACGAACGTTTGTCACGGTTATTACCATTATAAAATGTGGTAAGTTTGTAAATATTAAAAGTAATATGGATAGGATTGTTATTTTATTTCTATTATTACTTATTCCATTTCTCAAGGACAACAATTCATCGTTCATTTTATTTCCTCTTTCGTTCTAGGTTATTGTGCCTCCGATTCTAAAATTTTAGATCCTTCTCACATTAGATCTTTCTCACTTTCTCTCTCTATCTAAAATTAAGATCAAAATCAAATTCTAAAACCCTAATCAAACTCTCAAATCAATAGGTCAATGCTACGGCAAGGCAAGCCTCGTCTCCGGCGATGATTCTGCAAGTGCAACCAACACAACCACCGTTTCGACAACTCCTTTGGCTGCCTCATCAACATGGCCAAGCTCTTATCCTCACAACGTATCTCCTTCCCCTTCTCCGTGGAGATGAAGACCCAAGTCGGCTTTTTCGACGACCGTTTCCTCCTCCATCCCCAGCTAAGCACATGAAGGCGGCGCTGGTGAGAAGGCATGGCACTAAATAGCTTAAAGAAGGGACGATTTTGGAGGATGGACAGAATAATGATGCTGGAAATGGAGATGGAGAAGTTACAAACTTGGACAAGAGGTTTGGATATGGGAAGAATTTTGGAGTTAAGTATGAGGTAATTAAAGAAGTTAGTACATTTTGGTTATACTTGCGTGGCCAAGGTCAAGAAAGGGGAGATGAAAGGAGAGGTTTTGGCTATTAAAATCATTTCTAAAGCTAAGGTAAGATGATATGTCTAGATTTGGTTCTGATAAGGACTATATTTTAGTCTGTCTTAAACATGAAATTGGAGTTTCTTTTATTAGTATTTAATGTTTTTTTAACCAGTTATGATATGTTTATGGTCGTAAGGTTTAGCTAGGATGATTGAATTAAAGATACAATGAACTAATGGAAATTTACAGTGACATTTTTGGAACACATTTTCAATATTATTTTGTTCAAGTAGATCATTCTGAATTAGATGAATAAATTCAGTTCATGTTTATTTGAACTATAAAATTAAAGTCTCGATAACTTTTAACTTCCATACCAGAAAGGTGATTTGAGGACGAAAGAGTGATCATATCTTTCATATACATACCCATGCATAACATACAGCTAATACATATGTCAGTACAACCATGGTATATAGTTAAAGAATTAGTATGTATGAGCAAAACAAACATAAGTAAGCAGTGTAATAGAAAGTTGGAGTTGCAATTAAAAAACATGCACATATGTACTATAGGTTTAAGCAAACTAATACAGTCTCATACGTCGTGACATACAATCTATAAAATAGGTAAGATAAAAAAGAGTTAACTATTAATAAAAAAGGTTACATAGACAACATATAGAAAAGTGGTAGCTAAAAACGGAATTATAGCGGAATATGAGATCATAAGCTTCCAAAAATTAATTTTTTTTACGTTTTCTCCCGAATCTTGATTCCAGATGTTGTTGTGGCATGTTGCTCTGTATCAACATCCTACGGATAAGGAAAATTAGATGCAGTTTGATTTTGTAAGCATAAAACAAGAAAGAGTTATATTAGTTAATGTTTTTAATTTAAGATAAGAAAATAAAATATAGGTTTGGAAGGTTAACAGTTCAAAGCATGAGTATCCATAAGTAGAACAATTAATTAGGAGTCGGTGATGAAGAAGTATTTGATACTTACTTGCATCCAATTAACTAACCAACTAACTGAATTTACTGCTGCATATCACTTTTTCATATTGCAAGAAGAGAAAAGGTACCACTCACGAATTTTTATATGGTGCTTTGCAATTAAATTTAAAGTGTTGTTCATTCCTGTTCCTTTTTGATGATGATAAACATTGTGAATTATTTGACATTTAAGTGCAAAAGGTTAATGCATTGAATTAGGGAGTGCATATAAATTTATCTAATATACACTCGTATAGTTACTATTGTCAGAAAGGTTAATGCAATCACATTTTCTTTTGTGTGGTATCTTCGGCCGTTTCCTTTTGCCTCACTTCAAAAATTAAGGTTTCTTCCAAATTGAAGATGCCGATTCAAATTGCTTGATTAAAGTGATGATTTTTCTTCGATTTGTTTTGTCAATCAACTTGTTAACTTTGAGTTCTCATGGTCACTTCAATTGAGTCGAGCTCGAATATCGGTATGTGATGTTTTTGCCCCCTTTTGATTTTGATTATGCTCGACTTTGATTCGAGTTTTGGATTTTTTTATGATTTTTTCTAAGTATGCTCTCTAGATTTTTGTCCCAAACTCGAATCAATTTCCCGATGATGATTTGGGTTTAATTTATGGGGGTCGAGAAACCTGTACTTTCGTTCGTATACATTGGTTTGAATTCTTCAATTGATTTGCTCGCCCATTTGATTTTTGCTTGAACTATTGTGATGATTCTGACTTGTTCTTTAGTTGAATATATTCGATTTTTGAACTGGTTCCATTCTTTTCTCCTATGACTTGAATTTGAGAAGTTCTGACCTCCTGATATATGACATGTTCATCGATTGATATTTGAATATTATGATACTTGACTTCATTCCATTCTTTGTTGCCTTGACCTGTTCATCGTATTATCAACTGCGAATTTTTCTGGTTCTTTGGCTATGACTTGTTCATTTTTTATCAATAGAGAATTTTCTAAATAATTTAATAGTGTCGTTTATTTTGTCATTTCTTTTTAAAACCATTCCTTGACCTTGTTCATGACCTATGGCTTCACTGTCATTTCATGGACCTTGTTTGAATAGTTCTTTTACACTTTACCCATTACGTTTTGAACCAACTCCTTGACTTTGTTTGAATTGCTACTGACTTTTTGAACACTACCGCTTCACTGTTTTTACTGTATATTGGTGTGTCATCATGTATATACATACATACGTGTATGTATATATGTGTGTGATGGCTCTGGTATCAATTCTGGTTGTTTAAACTTGCTATATCTAAGCCGGAATGCAGATTAATGTCACTGTATATATGTATGCATGTGTGTATGTTATTGGTACAGCTTCAGTGTGTTCATTGCGGTCATGCCTGAATGTTTGCATGCTCCATTGTGTTCATGTTAACCAATTTGAGCTTTGTGAGCATGTTTGAAGTTTTGTACTGTCATGTTGAGTTGTTGTGTGTATTTGGTTGAATCTTCATTATTTAAGAGAACTATTGTCATGTCGGTTGGGTATGTTTGAGTCATGTTTCATGTCGATTCTTTGTGCCCTTGAGCCAGTTGAGGTCTGGTTGTATTTGAAGTCCGGTGCACTTGTGTCTGGTCTGGTTTTGAACTGCTGTGTTCATTCTTATATACGTATCCTTTGTACATGTGAGCATGTTGAACTGCTTGATCCAATGTGTACATGTGTATTGTTATGGTCTGGTTGCATATGTTGTTCATGCCTCGAGTGAAACTGACCTTGTTTTCTCTTTGTACATTTTGTTGTATGGTTCAACTATGAACCTGGTTGCATTTGAAACTGAAACTCGAGATGTTGTCTTGTTGTGTGTGGTTACCCTGCACTGTGCATTTTCTTTCCGTTCCATGGTTTGCTTGTGTACTTCATGTACTTGTGCCATCCTTGCACTTGTGCCTTAATGTGGTTTTCATTTTAAAGTCATTTCTATTGTATGTTTGGAACTGGACTTACCATGTGTACATTTCTGAAATACTTGCATTCAACTTGACCTTGTTTTTGTGGCTCTTGGTTGTCACGACCCGAATTTCAGTGTTTGAAAATTGACATCCATACTTCATCCTATTCGAATGCCGCAGATTCAACCGTTGAAATCTGATTTGTGCCGGAGCTTATAACACTTAAGTGCAACAACACAGCAGAAGAAAATGAAATGACTTTATCATTGATATACAATAATAATACAAATGGGATATCAACAACATATCAAAAATACAAGACAACATCGGAAGAACAACAACGGAAGTGATAATTCCAACATTAACTTCAATAGGGAGAGAGAGAGAGAGAGAGAGAGAGCTTGAGAATCCAATATTGCATCTCCATTCCAATGCTCCAAAAATCTCCAACCCACAAACTCGAACACCATTACGCTGAAGTTAAGCAATTCTGATCCTAGAAAAACATATGCGATCACCAAATCCAAAGGCTGGATGCTATCGAATCTACACCTATTATTTGACTATTTAAAAATCCCAACTCTAGGCTGTTCACGTGGAAAATTATGGGCACCCAGAGTTTAGAAAGGGAACAATAAACTCCAGGTCAGTCATGGGACTGGTGTGAGCAAACAAAAAATAGTTTTATTTGAATAAAAACGACAAAAGAATTTAAAATTGAAATCCGCTATGCTTTTTGGAAAATGAAAGTACCATAAGGCCTCCCGCCGTACACACAATGCAAGCGCACAATTGGAGGAGATTTCTCCTTATGATAGTCAAACATGCTTGATACACGAAAGTCTTTTGATATTATTATTAGTGCATAGTGCAGAAAACCTTTCGAAAGTATAATATTAATCTTGGCCAACGTACCACTATTATGGTATACCTACTATAGCTACCAATTAAATGGCGGGTCACCATCATAAGTAAAAGTAGGTTATACAACTAAAACCGTACAGGGCGCGTATTGGTGATTGGATTTTCAACAAATGGTCAGGCAAAGGAACTTCCTGAGCCACATGGATACGCCTCTGGAGGGATTCTCCGAGAACTTAACCAGCTCTCTGCCAACACAAGGCCGAGTTACCTCTGTAACTAGGTAACTACTGCACGAGTAATGCCATCTCCCGGTACTTACCGACCTTTATCTAAGGATCCTCAACCACAAAGCAACAACCACAAAGTAATAAATTTGCAGTAACCACATAAGTTAAATATTTGGACTCCATACCATGATACCACCCTTTTCCAAAAGGAAATGGACATACCCTCAGGGGGCGCTACACCCAAATAACCTTACCGCATCTTTCCCGTTTCGACCATTCCGGGTTGTGAGGTACGACGAGGTCACGTCCACAAAGCTACGCTTTTCACAAAAGCCATGCTTCGATCAACACATGATCAGCAGCACCTCGTATGTCACATTACCAAGTTGGGAATGTATCACTAGTAACCATCAACTACATAACCTCTAGGCTCGTATGTCTCAGAGAATGGTGTTAAGCTAAGAGAATGAATTCTCCGCCACCAAACAAAAATGTATTTGATAGAAACCAGCTTTACATCTCAAAGTGTAACGTCAGACATACATCCATACAAGTCTGTTCCGGATTCGAACAGAACCGAAGGCACTTCAAAAGAAATCCTTGCAATCCGGCTATTCATAATCCTGATCGGACTCCCCATCACATATGGAGATCTCTATACCGGCGTGACTCAGTGCAGAGACATTCGACGGGTAATCCTTTCGTTCTCGAAAATACCCGGTCTTCACCACCGGTCTTCAAATGCTATCCATTTACGTCGTGATTCGGAATGGGTTATATGACACAAAGTCCTCTCCCAGCTAAACCGAATAATGAGCGCAATATTTTTAAACATATAGATATTGGGATCTTAGTTAAGTCACAACCTTTAGCCCAAAACCTTTCTTTCAAGTTGTTTAACAAATTTCCACTTTAATCTTTTTAAACAAAAGATTCACCCTTTAACCCTTTAAACAAAGATTCATCTTTTAAACAAAAGACCCATCCTTGAAGATCCTCTTCAATTTTAAAACAAGGTTCACCAATACTTTACAAAGATTCATTCATAGTTTTTCAAAACTATTCCAATTCCAAATCTTATATGCAAAAGATACACCTTTAAGATCCGCTTCAATTTGAAAACAAAATTCACTAATTTTTCACAAAGATTCATTCATAGCTTTCAAAACAATTCCACTTCAAATTTGAAACCCTTTTCAAAAAAAATTAGAAATCCTTCCTTTATTTGAAAGCTATTATCATTTAAAAATAAATACATTTTATTTCGGAAAAATCTGATCAAATACACATAAGTTATAGTCTTTAAAAGTATAAACCAGAAAATCAACGAACTGTCGTATTATTGGCATGTTCTAATTTGAATTAAATTCAAATTCCCCAACAATTTATTTAAAATAATTTTAAATACAAGTATATATATTGTATAAATCTTTTAAACCATGATTTCCAAAATTATTTCAAATAATATTTTCAAACTAAATTTTACTTTCAAAAACTTCCCTATTAAAAGCTTTTCATAGTCAATTCAATTCCATTTCCAAAACCATTTGGATTCAAACTTCAACTTTTAAACAAAATAATATTTAAATTCAAAATATCCGCGACTTAACTGATTTCCTCGTGCAATCCATATTTGTGTGTGTATAGTGTAGTCCAGGGGTTTTACACAATAGTGCAACATCATCAATCATCACAATCTAAACACAGCAATATCGATAAGCGGTATAATCCGATAACGCTTATCTTCATTCACAGATTCACAAAGAAATAATATAAATTCATCACAGATAAATAAATTACATTCATCACAGCTTGAATCAAAATAATTCATATCACAAAGCATCACACATCAGGGATATCAAACAATTCAAAGGCATTTCATGCAATTCAAACATCCATAAGTAAGGTTAATTATTCATCTTCTTAATGGAAACCAGATTAATCACTAATCCAGGTTAATTAACATTAATTAATTACAAACCATTTTAATTAATTATCCTTTAATCATTCATTAATTAACCTTTAATCACACAAAAAATTAACCTTTAATTATTTAATTAATCTTTAAATTAGTTATCCTTAATTAATTACCATAAGTGATTATCCCTAATCAATTTCAATAATTAATTAACCTTTAATTAATTATCCTCAAATTAATTACCTTAATTAATTAATCACATTAATTAATTATCCTTTAATCTTTAATTAACCTTTAATTATCAAGTAATTAACGTTCAATTACTTTTAATTAATCATATTAACTAATTACTTAATTAACCTTTAATTAATAAATCATTTCTTAATTACTTTCATTAACTAATTAATCTTTAAATCATTATTTAATTAACAAATAATCTTTAATCAATTATCCTTAATTAATCATATTTAGTGATTGATTATCCTTAATTAATCACATTTAGTAATTAACTATCCTTTAATTACTTACATTAATTAATTAACTCCTTAATTAATTTCATTAATTAGTCCTTTAATTAATTACACTGAGTAATTAATTCTCAATTACTTCCGCTAAGTAATTATTCTTTAATTACTTTCCATCATGTAATTCCCCTTTATTTAGTTACATCCGCTAATTATTCATTAATTACTTACACTAAGTAATTACATTTTATTAATTACATTAAGTAATTATACTTAACCAATCATCAAGTGGTTATCTTTAATTAATTAAACTAATTAATTAACTTAAATTAACCACATTAAATTAATTAATTAAATTGAGTAATTCATTCCTTTAAATTACTTCACTAAGTAATCACTCTTCAATTAATTACCTTTTATTACTTAGATTAATTAACCCTTAATTAATCCAGTAATTAACTATCCTTAATTAATTAAACCAATTATTTTAAATTAATTTCATTAATTAGTTATCTCATTAGAAAACACTTAGAAATCAAGTATATGATTAAAAATATATAATTTACTTTAAATAAAACAATTTAAACATTTAATTTTAACATTAAAAATCTTTGAAAACCTTTTCAAACTTGTTTAATAAATTAAATAAATAGTTATTCTTGAAACTTCATTATCATATCTTTCAAAAACTTCTTTACCTTAAATATATTAAAACTTGGTTAAATTTTCCTTTGCCTTTTTAATAAAACTTGTTAAATTATTATTTAAACCAAAGAAATCTTAAAGAAAAACATTTAACTTAAGAATTAAACTTTGAAACTAGTTTTAAACATTACTATTTTCCTTTGAAAGCTTATTTAATTTAATACACTTTAACATTGCATTGCTTAAACTTAATATCTTTGCATTTCAACCTTGGAAACACAATTACATCACAAACTAAACCTGGTAACAAAACTACCCGAGCCAAAAAAAAGCATAACTCGAGACAACTACCGAGCAACACTCGCGTGCTTCTTCCCCGAGTGATCATGAAAAATACTTCGAGTAAAACTCGAACCAAAAGTCTTCCCAATCCCAAACAAAACCCAGACCTGAACCAGTGTACACACGTGCATTGTACGCCGCAGCCACCCTACTCCGACCATCGCTACTATCCTCGGTAAGTCACCGACACTCCCATCATCCCTTACGACGCCTCAGATCGCCCAAATCGCCAAAGGAACAAAAACGAGGAATCGAACCCACCAGGATAAGAAATTCAACCCTCAAAAACTCGAACCGACGACGAACCCTTCCACCAGAAAACCCGCCGCCTCGACCACAATCGTGTCTCGAACCCCCGCACATATCCCCCGCCTTGCGATATGCTCCGATGCACCACGGTCGTCGAGATCACCTCGACACCAACCCAGACAAAAACAGAACAACAAATCCTAGATCGCCTCTGACAACCCTCCACGTTCATCAGAAAAAACCTTACATATTTTTCCCGAGAACCTTTATACCCCAGCCTCCTCCAGTAGTAGTCTCGTCGCTCACCATAACGTCGTTCACCGGAATTTAACAATAAAGAAAAATCCATTCATCTCACTAATTCATGACAAAAACCATTTTAAAAATTACCAAATTCATATCAAAATTCATGATTCGTTTATACGAATCAGATTCTATAATCCAAAGATGAAATCATAGACATTGATTTTCAACTTATTTTAGATTTTAACTGTAATCTTCAATCTCCAGAATGTTTACCAAATATATACACCTAAAATTATTTTAAAAACATGGTTACATTGTTATTATCATTTTCTTTTCAATGATCCTAGACTAACAGTGATGTTTTTGGGAAGATATGAATTTTTTAAATTGATATTGAACCTGAGATTTAACAGAGACTATATATACAGGCATGCTTTCAAAATAGCATAATTCAAACCAGATTCAAGTCGAAACATCCATGCAAACATATATTTTGACATCATAACACAGATATATCACATACAGTAGCACCAAAGATTTTTGCTTTTAAGTGTTTACTCACCTGGTTTGTATAAAAAGAGGAAGCTTGGAATAAATTTGCAAGACTGGAAATTGTTTCTGCCACTTTGAAACTGGGATTTGATCTTGCTTTTAAATCCGATTTGCCTGATCTTCTCTCTGGTTTTGATTTTGGTTCTTAAATTTACTTCAGATTTCTTGTTTCCTAAATGAAGTTTGTTTGTTTGAGTATATTTCCAAGTTTTATTTTGTTTTTTTAGATTTTTTTTCTTGTTTGAGATTTTAAAATGAAGATGAAGAGAAATGTAAAGAATTTTAAATTGAAATGAATAACTTGGTTTTACTCTTTTTTTTTCTTTACATATAAATTAAATTTAAAAGAAATTTAAATGCCACTTGTTCATTCAACTCAACACTTGCTGTTTACTTGTGTAATCATTTTACAAATGTCAAAAACCACAAAATTTATGTTTAAATCTTTTCTTGAATTTATTACAAATTATGTTTTCAACCCTTAAGTACTTATGTTTTATAACTTAACATATGTATTATATTTTGTTTACACTTGTTAAGACAAATGTTTTTATATATATACAATTTCTATTATTAAATAAATACATTTTCTTTTATAAAATCTTAAGAAAATGAATTTTAAAACAAATTATACTTTAATAAATAGACATACATATGTATATTACAAAATATAGAATTTAGTTTTAAGCAACTTTTGAAAATTATTTATATCACATTTTATTTATAACTTTCAAACTATATTACATATGTACACTATAATAAATTGTTATTAATTTAGAATATAGTGTTTTAAAATCCAATATATTCATAAATTATACAGATATTTGAATTTCAAATCAAATTCCAAATTACAATCCATTTATATATTAAAAAAAATACTTATTTTATTTATTTTGGAAAATATTCAAATTAATTTACAATTTAATCCAAAAATTTATTTTAATTATCAATTTAAATTTTATTTAAAAACAGGAATGTTACGTTGGTGCTTGGTACATGTAACAATGCATGCATACTTTTTGTTCTATTTTGTTCGAGTCATTTGCACTTGAGTTGAATCCAGTCTTGGCTTGGGTTTGACCTTGTGCTCACCTGTCCCTGCTATTTTAATAAGCAAATGTATATTGATGTGCACTTGTGGCATGTACAAATACACTGTGTATGTCACAGTTGTTCGTGTAAGATAAATAAAAAAATGATGATGAACAACCCAAATAACCGAGGCAAATAATATTTTCAAAACGCACACACTTAATTGTGCACTGCAAAATATTTTTTTCATTTTTACTGCATCAGTGTTTATTTTGCAAATAGTTCAGATGCTGTATACAGGATGGAATAGAGTTGAAGATCAAATACGAGTGATGAGTGAATTATGTAGTGAGATGAAATATGTAGGTAAAATTGTATAGTGAAAATTGTGTTGTAACTGAAATTTATATAGTAAATTTGTAAAATTGTATACTAAATTATCTCAGTGAAATCTTTATATGCAAATCATTTGAACTTAAACAATTTGGGTGGGAATAAACTTTTATTCAAACGGATTATATGAATGTAATAGTTAAATTTTAATATATAATATTAATTAAAATAGTCGTCAAATATAATTAACTAAATTTAATCTATAATAGTTTCATAAAATATAAAAAGTTAAATTTAGTATCAAAATAGTTTAACTAAAAGTAGTTATAAAAAATAAATAAGTAAAGTTAATATAAAATAGTTTATTTAGAAATAGTTATAAAATATAAATAGTTATAAAATATAAATAGTTAAATTTAATATGAAATCTGAACCAAAGAAATCATATTCCATGATCTAAACCAAACCATATATCAACATTCCCAATCCCGACATAAATCAATTCAGATTTCAACTGTCACATCAACTTAAG
The DNA here is from genome assembly GCA_030765085.1 of Allium cepa. Lineage (NCBI taxonomy): Eukaryota > Viridiplantae > Streptophyta > Magnoliopsida > Asparagales > Amaryllidaceae > Allium > Allium cepa. The sequence continues at coordinate 724,286,415 of CM060935.1, read as the reverse complement.
ATTTAACGGTTTAAGTTTCTCATTTACACTATATGCCTCAACTTAATCCAAATTATCAAGTTTCATAATTCAAATTCAATTCTTTTAAACTTCAACATTTACCTTTAAAACAAAAATCAATTACTTAGTAATTCCAAATTCATATCTTTTCATAAGTCAATTTTCGACAAATCAATTAAACCCTTTAAAGGTTAACTTAAAATTTTATTACATTATGTTAGTTTAATCTTTAAACTGAATCAGCCCAATTTCTACATTAATTTTATATTAATTTACCAAATCAAATCAAATTTTTGGATTAAATTAAACCTTTCCATAAAATCTATTTAATTAAAATCAAACAACGGGTTTAAATCTAAAAATTCCATTTAAAATTATATTAATTAAATTTCATTTTCATAATTTCAAGTTCAACATTAATTTAAACTTATAATATTTTAATTCGATTTCTAAATCAATTTATTTAAATCTAAAGTGATTTTATATCGGATATATATCATTTCAACCCAAAGTGATTTCCTAATTATCAGGGAGCTTACAGTGTGGTAACAACAAAATAATAACATAAATAACATAACATGTCAATAACCAACATACGTGCATAATTAACAATTTAATATACACACACACACATGCCTAACTAACATATCACATGTGTCACATATCATAAACAGCATAAGTGAATATTTTCAAATTCTAACATGTCATATACTAACATAACATATAAATACATAACATGACATATATGCAGGAAACTCGCAAGGTGATTTACAATAAAAATAACATGACACATGTCATAACAAATTACATAGAAACCATTTACAAATCATGTCAACTTGCATAACATAGGTGGGTTATTTTTTTCATGTTCAGTATATGTCAAATATGTTTCATTTTATATGTCAAAATGGACATACAAATTAATTTATATCATATGAATTTAATTAAATAAAATCCTAACTAAAACAACATTTCAATAACTTTTCACATGTTATCAATTCACTAACACTAAAATATCAGTCGTGGGTGATTGCTCACCTTTTATGGCTACGAAGGTGATGATAAAAAATGGAGCAATATGGAGATTTCTAGCAAAGATCCAAATGCAAAGAAAATCCAACAAAGCTTAGACCCGAACATGAATCGATAAACAAGTTTCAACTACTTCCAAACAATCCAAGATTCAAACTAAGAACAAACCTAAAACTAGGTCATCATTAAGAAAACATTCGGACTAGAATATTACTAAATCTGTAAAAGTGACTAGCTAGAAAGTTTTTGCAAATTCTTTTATCTCCACTTTCAAAAAAGGTATCACCCAAAAAGCTTCTTTCTTGTGGAAGTTATGGTCAAAATAAACAGAGGTGTTTTTCTGAGTTCAAAATTTGAGTTCAAAAATACTTCGAAAAGGTTTGAGTTTTTGGCAATAATTTGAAGAACTGATCTAAAAGAAAGTTGAAGCCATTGGAAAAATAAAGGGTTTGAAGAAAAGAATCGTATAATTTGGTTTTTTCCTGAAGGAGATATGATTGATACAATATGAGGTATTTTCGGCCAAAACTGAACCCAAGAAAGGACTTGAAAAATGGAGTTTTTAACATAGAAATATTCGAAATGGGAAGAAGGGTTCAACGGCAAAGTTGTTGCCATTGAAATTATACACGGTTTCAAAAAAGGAATTATTTGATCTGGAGTAGTTTATGGCATATAGAAGCCATGGAAATAAGGAGAAGAAAGAGGGAAAAAAGGGAAGAGGAAAAGAAGGGAAAATGAGAAAGAAAAGGAGAGGGAAGGTGGGGCTTTGGCCATGTATTGCTGCCATGGGTTGTGGGTGGTGATGGAGGTGGGTGGCAGCAGCAAGGTGAGGGGAAAAGTGATGACGTGGGTGAGGGAGAGGGAGGACAGGCAAAGGTAAGGTAAGATGGAGGCAAAGGGGAAAGTAAGGAGATTGACTTGGATTTAGAATTTGATGATTTTTTTAAATCTAGGGATTAGAGAGGACGAAGAAGATACAGATAATTTTTGTTCAGAGAGGAGAAATGTAAGGAAGTGATGTTCTGTACGTACCTATTCAAAAGAAATGAAAAGGTATGGTCTCTTTAATTCCCCAAAGCCCACTAGTCTATTTGCATTCTAATGACTCCTTAAATTCCTAGAAGCCCAATGACTAAATAAGTGAGCCCATTAGACTAGAAAGGAGGAGAATGACATATGTAAATAGATAAAGGAAACACTGACAAATTACGTGAGTTTTTCCCTGAAAATCGCATATTTAGAGTTCTCGAACTCCGATTTCAACGAAACGAAAAGCAAAGTTCCTCTTAAAATTTTGTCTAGATTTTTTTCCAATAATAAAATTCAAATTTGGAACTTTTAAACTTTTACCCAAAATTCAAATTTGACTAAGTTTGACCAGAATTTTACTTTTTCCAAAATTGTTCATTTGATTAAATTTGATCAAACTAATTCTTCAGAAGCACCCAATTAATTAGTTTAAATTTAAATTTAAAATCTTCTTAAATTCAAATAATTGTTCAATTTTAAATCGTTCAAATTTATAAGTCATTACACTCTCTCACACTCAAAACTTTTCGTCCTCAAAATGGGCGAAGTAAGGATTCTAGTATTTAAACGATATACCATTCATGCGCATATCAAATTCGATTGCTTGTTCGAATACAAAGTTTTTCTTCCAATTAATATTGGTAACCCACCTATCCTAGTGCGAATTCTGATCTGATTCTATGAATAGAACTTCCATTCTCCTTGCATAGCAATAAGCTATAATGGAGAACTTTTGATTTGTATCAAAACCCATATCAGTGTTCGTCGTCGAGAATCGACCAAATAGTTCTACTTGAAACCGAAATCGTATATTCGAAACTGAATCAAAACGGTTATGCGAATAGAATGAATTACGTTCAACTACGTATTTATTCCATTGGTTACTCTCTTTTTGGGGACAAGAATTAGTGTTCGATATTTTTCAAGACGGTAAATTTGTAAAACATTAAAAACTCTCTTTTTTAGTTTATTATGTTTTAAGTTATAAAATATTTAATTTTCATGTTATTGATTTGTTATTCAAAGTCAGAAAAACTTTTATACTCGAAGTCTTAACAAGTTTATTTTCATTCTCAAAGAATTTAGGCATTCGTTGATCATGCGCATGTCTAAAAGTCTCCAAGTTCATAATAGACTTGTATCAAATCCCAGTGGAAATACTTAAAACATTTAAAATAGATATGGAAAGTTCATTCACCTATGGATCGCAGTTGCGCAATGGTTATGCCGCTATCCCAGTGGAATCACTGTGACTGTAAGCATCACCAACCCCTCGACTTACGCCATGGTGCATAGATCACAGCTACACAATGGTTATGCCGCTATCCCAACAGAATCACTTTTAACTATAGGCATCACCGCCTTTCGATTTACGCTATGCATCAATATCGAATGAGTATAATAAGTGCCGCACCAAGTGGGCTTCCGATACATGTTCCTACCAAGAAGGACCCCGATTTCCAATACGTGTTCCTACTGAGTAGGACCCCAATTTCTAATGGACACCCCGTGCGGAGTTCTCGCGCAACCCTATCGAGTAGGATCGTGATTTCCAATGGAAGGCACTTCCCATATCTTCGGTTTGAAAACATATGATACTATATATATAGTATTTTTCATTTCATATTCCGCATACATCGTACTTATATAAGTCTCATTACATAAGATTTTCCAAATCATAATTTCAAATATATCATTCTTATATAAATTCCATTATATATAAGAATATCACTTCCAAATTGAACATCTTTCAAAATCAATAGTTTTAAAAGTAATTTCAAATTTGTACAAGGTCCATCTTATATAATCGAAAACTTCAAATCAATATGTTTATAGAATCAAAGGTTCTTGAAAATCAATAAATTTCAAATATCGTTCAGTTTCAAATTCATATTTGATTTTCAACAATCATTTTTCCTCAAATCGAATATTATTCAAATTCAAATCTAAAAAATGTTTCGAACTTAATATTTAGGAAATTTTATTTACACCTCATAAAGTCACATTTATATGAAATCAAAATTCCTTTATGATAAAGGAATCAAAATTTGTTTTTCCCAATGTCGAATCTTTGTCAGATTCAAAGATTTTGAATAACCAATGGGTTCCAAACTTTTCAATTTCATGCTTATATAAATATAAGATCATAAATTTCCACACTCAAATTTTAAAGTTTAATAGTTTGGATCATTTCATGGTTGAATAACATTCGTTCTTGATTTTTCAACATCTCACAAAGAACGTTTCTTCATATAAATTCAAAACAGAAGACATTTCAATATCTCGTATGAATTCCATTTATAATAAATCAATAACTTCGAGTTTGATTACTTACAAAGTTTATTCATAAAATTCCTCAATTTTGTAAAGTAATTTTTAGCTTATAATAGTATTCAAATATTCACTTCAATGCATGTTTCTCATATGTATTTAAACATTTATATTCAGAACAATATCTTTACTTCATGAATATTCAATTTGATTAGCGTCATTATTTGATATTCAAATCAAAATCATTCTCAAGTTATTGTTATCGTCATTCCAATTTTGAATTACCATTTACTTAAAACATTTCAAAGTAGATGTTTATTTAGATTTGACCATTCCACTTGGACATTTCAAGGTAGATTTCAAAATTTGTGAACTAAAGTTCCTTAGTTTTCATTTCATCTATTACAAATCCTTCCAGAAATCATCTCACATACAAGTTCATTTTTCTGTTTCGGTGTTATCATTATTTAATTAAAACATTACATATACTTATATTTACATAAAATCCCATTTATACAACTAGATATTTCAAAGGAATCAAGATTTTTCATAATTAATAGGTTTTATAATCCATTCATTTCAAACTAAAGGGTCTCATACATAGCTTCTTATTAGCAATAATCTAAAATTTAGAAAAAACAGAACATTTCACTTTATTTATTTATTTATTTACTTCACATTCGATTTATTTCCCATTCAATTCATTTACATTTATTCTATCCCAATTTGTTTATATTCCATTTTTTTTAAAACTCAGATGTACTTCATTTATTCATATTGGATTAATTAACATTCGTTTACTTTTCTCTTGATTTATTTACATTCACGTACCAAAATTCATTTCCTTAATCATTCAATGGATTTACATTCATTTAAATCAAATTTACATACTTTCAATCATCTATATTACACTCACCTACATTTAGACTTAAGTTCATTTTTCTCTCAAGTTCAATTTGAGTTAACCCGTTTTATTAATTTATTTCATAACTTATTCCATTCATTCATTTTATTAACTTTATTTAAGATATATTTCATTTTACTTATTCTATTTAAATCTTTAAAGTTAAATTAAATTTCATCCCTTATTACTTAAGTTTCCTTTGTAGCTCAATTTCTATATTTCACATTTCCCATTTCCCATTTTATACCAATTTCATTAATGAAATCGTACATTAATCAATTTCTTAAGCTTATATTTGTTTACTTAAATAATATCTTCTTTCACTATTCAATTTATGCATTTACATTTTATTCTCATTTAATTCCATGGTTTCATTTAATAACAAATTCATTTGTGAACATTTCATTAATTATCTCTTGAGTTTATAACTATTTTATAAAAGTTCAACTTCTTATATCTGACCTTATTTAGGCTTATAATTTTCTCAAAAGGATTACTATTTTTATTCCAGACCTTTATTGAGTACCCAATATTTATTTTTAACAATTTAATTTTCTACTTACAATTATTTCTTTAATCCCAACTTCATTTGAAACATTCTCATTAAGTTTTGATTCACCTGTATAATATTCCCTTACATGCTCATTAACATTTTAACTTTAAATGCTTGGTAAGTGTTATATATGTGTTTTTGGAATGCAAGTTAGTATTGTACAAATTTAATCTTATTCATTTTAAATTAACCAGAATGTTCAACAATGTGAAGTTTGTTTCCATTTATATTACCTTTTTATTTAATAGTTACAAAATTCCAACTTTCATATTTCACTAAACACTTAGCTTAAATATCTTTATATTGAATTTCATTTTATTTGAATAATTGAAAATCATTTGTTAACACAAAACTTAAAAATTTAATATCGGTTTCAGTTCAAATTACTTTGAAATAATATATATATATATATATATATATATATATCAAATCATATTTATAGAATTTCATTTCTTTTACTAACATTCAATAGTTAATAGCTTAGACTATTAATAAATCAAACAATAATGATAATAAACAAAGATTATCATTTCCAACAACCAACATATTTTATATATATTTAAATTTCATAAAATTATTCTTTATATATAAAATATAATTCTAGGTAAAATTATTTCATTTACCAAATTTTGAAAACAATATTGTGTCGGTTACATGTTCAAGTGTTTTGGAATTTCTGTCGATAACATGACTTTCCACGTACCGATCAGAACCCAAAATTCAAGATTAATAGTTCAAACAACACAATATAAAACATTTTATATAACACTAACAAATACGCTCTCTCATATGTATACATTCAAACTCATTCTAGGGTATACCCTTATCTTAGTTGAGTTAATACTGCAACAAAGCTACGATTATCGCTAAGTCAAAGCTTTGATACCAATTGTAACAACCTGCCTTTTTGGACAGTTTAAATCGACAATAAACCACACATGTCCAACTTAAACTATTCAAAAGATAGATTATTAATGGGTTTGTTCTAATGAAATAAGATCAAAAGAACAAAATACATAATCTCGCAGCGGAAAGATAAAATATAAAACACAAAATAAATACATAAACAGTTCATGAAGCTATTTACAACAAAACCACAATTTGATTTTTTTTTTTGTGTGCAAAACAGACAATAGCTATAATAGTAGCATATACGGTCCTCAACTCAGTATTCGACGTTAGAAATAAGTGTCTTCGCTAAACTGAAATACTCGGACCGACCCGAGCGAAAAGTAAAATAAAACACTTGTATCTGGACTAACATTCTTATATAAGTAAGTCAACTCGTGTGAAATGTACATATAACTCAAAAAGCGAAATGCTCAGGTTTAAATAAACATCAGCTTTCATATTATAAATCGGTTCAGTTCAAATACTGATTTTCATATTCGTTTCCAGTCGATTCATTATTAAATTCAACTTCAGATTCAAATTCCCATATCACAAGATAGTTCATTATTATAACTTCAAATTTCAATTCTAGATTTCCATATCAAAATCATCTCACTGAAATCTTTATATTCAAATCATTTGAACTTAAACAATTCGGGCGGGAATGTACTTTTATTCAAAAGAATTATATGAATGTAATAGTTAAATTTTAATATATAATATTAGTTAAAATAGTCGTCGAATATAATTAATTAAATTTAATCTAAAATTGTTTGATAAAATATAAATAGTTAAATTTAATATCAAAATAGTTTAATTAAAAATAGTTATGAAATATAAATAATTAAAGTTAATATAAAATAGTTTATTTAGAAATAGTTAAAAAATAGAAATGGTTAAATATAAAATAGTTACAAAATATAAAAAGTTAAATTTAATATGAAATTCGAATAGAACCAATCACATTCCATTATCTGATTTGAACCATATATCAACATCTCCAATCTTGATTTAAATCAATTCAGATTACAACTTTCACATCAACTTAAGATTTAACGGTTTAAATTTCCCATTTACACTATTTACCTCTGCTTAATCCAAATTATCCAGTTTCATCATTCAAATCCAATTCTTTTAAACTTCAACATTTACATTTAAAAAAATCAATTACTTAGTAATTCCAAATTCATATCTTTCAATAAGTCAATTTTCGACAAATCAATTAAACCTTTTAAAGTTTAACTTGAAATTTTATTCCATTATGTTAATTTAGTCTTTAAATTGAATCAATATAATTTCTATATTAATTTAAATAATTCACCTAATCAAATCAAAAGTTTGGATTATATTTAACCTTTCCATAAAATCTATTAAATTAAAATCGAACAACAAGTTTAAATCTAAAAATCCCATTTAAACTTTTCATTAAATCAATTAAATTTCAATTTCATAATTTCAAGTTCAACATTAATTTAAACTTACAATATTTTAGTTTAATTTCTAAATCAATTTATTTAAATCAAAGTGGTTTTATATCGGATATATATCATTTCAACCCAAAGTGATTTCCTAATTATCTGGGAACTTGCAGTGTGATAACAATAAAATAATAACATAAATAACATAACATGTCAATAACCAACATACGTGCATAATTAACAATTTAATATATATATATATATATATATATATATATATATATATATATATATATATAGACACACGCACACATATCTAACTAACATATCACATGTGTCACATGTCATAAACAGCATAAGTGAATATTTTAAAATTCTAATATGTCATATACTAACATAACATATAAATATATCACATGACATATATACAAGAAACTTGCACGGTGATTTACAATAAAATAACAGGGCATACGTCATAACAAATTACATAGAAACCATTTACAAATCATGTCAACTTGCATAACATAGGCATGTCATTTTTTCGAGTCCAATATGTGTCAAATATGTGTCATTTTATATGTCAAAATGGACATATAAATTAATTTATATCATACGAATTTAACTAAATAAAATCCTAACTAAAACAACATTTCAATTACTTTCCACATGCTATCAATTCACTAACATTAAAATATCATTCGTGAGTGATTGCTCACCTTTCGTGGCTACGAAGGTGATGATAAAAAATGGAGCAATATGAGATTCCTGGAAAAGATCTAAATGTAAAGCAAATCCAACAAAGCTTAGACCCAAACAGGAATCAATAAACAAGTTTCAACTACTTCCAACTTCCAAACAACCCAAGATCCAAACTACGGACAAACCTAAAACTAGGTCATCTTTAAGAAAATATTTGGACCAGAATATTACTGAATTTGTAAAAGTGACTAACTAAAAAGTTGTTGCAAATTCTTTTCTCTCCACTTTGAAAAAAGGAACCACTCAAAAAGCTTCTTTCTTGAGTAATTTATGGTCAAAACAAGCAGAGGTGTTTTTCTGAATTGAAAATCTGAGTTCAAAAATACTTCAAAAAGATTTGAGTTTTTGACATAGAAAGTTAAGGAATTTTAAGAACTGATGCAAAAAAAAGTTTAAGCCATTGGAAAAGTAAAGGGTTTGGAAAAAAGAATCACATAATTTGGTTCTTTCCTAAAGGAGATATGATTGATACAATATGGGGTATTTTTGGCCAAAATTGGACCTAAAAAAGGACTTGAAAATGAAATTTTTATATAGAAATATTCGGAATGGGACAAAGGGTCCAACAAAAATGTTTTTCCATCGAAATTATACATAGTTTTAAAAAAGAATTATTTGATTTGGAGTAGTTTAGTGAAATATAGAAGTCACGGAAAGGAGGGGAAGAAAGAGGGAAAAAAGGGAAGGGGAAAAGTAGGAAAAAAAGAGGAGAAGGAAGGTAGAGGTAGGGCTTTGGCCATGGGTTATTGCCATGGGTTGTGGGTGGTGATGGAGGTGGGTGGCGGCACCGAGGTGAGAGGAAAAGTGGTGGCGTGGGTGAGGGAGAAGGAGGAGAGGCAATGGTAAGGGAAGGTGGAGGCTAAGAAGAAAGGAAGGAGATTGATTTGATTTTTGAATTTGATGATTTTTTTAGATCTAGGGATTAGAGAGGAAGAAGAAGATAAAGATAATTTTTGTTCAGAGAGGAGAAATGTGGGAAAGAGATGTTTTGTACGTACCTATTCAGAAGAAATGAAATGGTATGGTCTCTTTAATTTCCCAAAGCCTACTAGTCTACTAGTCTATTTGCATTCTAACGACTCCTTAAATTCCTAGAAGTCCAATAACTAAATAAGAGAGCCCATTAGAATATAAAAGAGGAGAATGACATATGTAAATAGACAAAGGAAACACTGACAAATTACACTTGTTTTTCACTGAAAACCATATATTTAGAGTTCTCAAACTCCAATTTCAACGAAATGAAAAGCAAAGTTCTTAAAATTTTGTCTAGACTTTTCTTCAATAATAAAATTCAAAATTTAAAACTTTTATATTTTTACCAAAAATTCAAATTTGACTAAGTTTTGACCAAAATTTGACTTTTTCCAAAATTGTTCATTTAATTAAATTTGATGAAATTAATTATTTAGAAGCATCCAATTAATTAGTCTAAATTTAAATTTCAAATTTTCTTTTCAAATAATTTTTCAATTTTAAATTGTTTAAATTTATAGGTTGTTACAGCTATTTAGTTCGCTAACAATAGGGTATGGTCATCTTCCAATCTAGATTGATACTATAAATCATGTAAGCACGAGGCCCATTTAGATTGTTGATCCCAACTAAGGTAATGACATATTTGGTGCTATCCAGTATGGTGTAGGGTCGATCTTGACTCATAGGGAGACCATGTGAGGCTTCTGGTGTGGTTTATCTAGAGATGCACTATGATAGATGGTACTCTAGTGCCTCATCTTCGATGGAATCCATTTTTCAATATGTGCCTTTAGAGACATAGCTTTATACATATTACGCTGGAATTTAATTGTTGTTATAATTTTGGCTATTATTAATATATATTTGTACCTTAGACATTATTAAAATATCATTGGATTTTCTATAGAAAATGTTTTGGTTATCATGAGGTAAAAATCCGTCCATGTTTATATGCGGCACTGTCTGATGAGATGCCTTTCATTTTAAAAGGTTTTACAAGTTAAATAAATATATTCCTTATGATTTCAGTTTCTCTAGCAAGTTTTAGCAGACTGATCCAGGCGTTATTTTTCTTATAATGCTCGGGTCACCCCGAGCATACTCTTTAGATTTAGCTGGACACTTTGGAACTTTGAGGAGAGGAGCTGGATTCCCGAAGATGTCATCGCATATCTTATATTCTTCCACCATTGTTACTTTGTTTTATGTTTTGTGTTAATCGATATTTGTAAGGACGGACAGTTATAATTGTCCAAGCTAATAATAGGTTAATGTACTATGATGTGGTGTATAATAAAGACAATTAATTTTGGTAAAGACTTGTTCGTATTATACATTACTCATCATGTTTTGTGAGATTTTGTTCTTCATTTTTCTTTCTTTCACCCTAATGACCTATCTTTCGGATTCGTAAATGATCGGCACATGAATATCGAAGATGTATTAAGTGTCATCTTTGGGTGCAAGAAAGATAAATCGTTACATGGTGGCTTTTTGGTGTTTTTGGAGAATACAGTGTTTTATATAATTGCTAATGAAACATCGACTTTTGGCGTCCAAATGTAGGGACCCGAAGATTTGCTTCTGTTGTGGTTTTTTTGGTCATAATTTTTCCCACTGTCCTTCCAGATTTGCTGCATCGGGACCTACCAATAACCCCTCGAATCCTCCAAATAATCATTCCCCCTGTAGTGATAATTTTAACCCGCTTTCAATTGATTATGACATTGAAACATCACGTGATAAGCCACCTACTCGATTTATTCCTCCTCGGTCTGGGTCCACAGATAGAGTCCCCAGACCCAATCGCTTCTCTCACTCTCCCATCACACACTCATACCGAGACTCTTCTACATCTCCTACTCCCCATTCTTTTCCTCCTCGAAACTTCACTATGTCTGACATATCGCTCTACATCACAGCGACCATTATTGACGGCGCTTGGTCGGTTGAGACACTGAGCAGGATGCTGCAAACAGCCTTTAATCACGATGAATAGCCGATCTGGTTCCTGGACAACAACCGTTTCCTGGTAGCATGCCCCTCCTTCTCTGTCAAAAATATGGCGCTTACTAGAAAGATCATTACCAAGGCTGGTGGAACTATTTTTCTGGAAGCTTGGCCAGAATATGAACGTCCGGCTCAGATTACCCTTGAACCCCCCTCCTGGGCATCTGTTAGAGGAATTCCAGAGACTCTTAGGTACAACACGGACGCTGTGCGCGCGGCTATCAACCCAGTAGGCAGATTCACGGAATATGATCGATGTGACTGGTCGGAGTTTGATCGTAGACAGATCTATATCAAAATGCAATTTCTCGAGGGTGTCCCCTACTCTTCATCCTATAGAGTTCGTCTGAACAATGTCGACTACCTCATCAAAGTTTCAAGATGGGATCACAGCCATCCAAGTACTAGACCTGAGAACTATCTTTTGGGGCTGGATTATGAGAGAGACATAAAGTGTTTCAACGACCCCCTTGATATTCCCTCAGAGGATCTCTCCTCAGATGAACGCTTTGATGCCATGAACTACGAACCCACCTCACCGTCGTACCAATCCCTAGCACAGTTCAACCCGGAAATTGGAGCTCAGGAGCCCGACCATCTTGTAGCCTCACCAGCAGCCCCCAACCCTGCGCAACAACATCACTTTCTGCCCCCGCTATCTCCCATCTTGGACTCCAGCACATCACCAGACCCCAATTGGGTACCACCTTCCTCCCCGTTGACAGTACATCCAAATAGATCTGACCTCACTCCGGCGCAGGTCAGAAGGAGTGCCAGAAACTCCAGTTCCTTGCCAGGCCACACAGGTTGTTTTTATAAAACTGTAGTTTTTTCTTCTGCTAACTCTAATCTAAACAGAAAACTTGCACGTTGCATGGGAGTAACCATAACTGATGAACAATACGAGGCCATGCAAACCCTAGAAAAGGAGAGAATCTCCTTATCCCAATGAAAATCGTATCATGGAATGTTCGTGGGCTTGGGGACCCCTCCAAGAGACACTCATTATATCTATCTCTATCCCCCCTTAATTTAGATATCCTTTTAATTCAAGAAACCAAGCTATCTGATCCCTGTCCTTTTCATATCAAACAATTAGGTGGCCCCAATCTAGCAGGCTTTGCCTATTCCAACTCTTTAGGTTCTAAAGGTGGCCTAATTACCATGTGGAATGAATCCATTTGGTCTCTCTGTCAAATCATTTCGTATCCCTCAGTTCTTCACGTAGCTTTAAAACACATGCAATCCGACACAATTTATTTTATTTCGAATCTTTATGGTCCTCTCGTGCCTCAAGATAGGTTAAATCTCTGGAACAGCTGTTCGGAATTCGCATCTTTTTTGCATGGCCCTTGGATTATTGGCGGTGATTTCAACACAACCAGATTCCCGGAAGAAAGAAGCTCAGGAAACCTCTCCGCTGATTCAGATGACTTCAATGCCTTCATCAACTCCTGTTCTCTTATTGAGCCTCCAAACAACAATAGACTCTTCACCTGGACCAATAAACGTCTTTCACCTTCTTTTGCTAAATTAGACCGTTTTCTGTTCAACCCTTCTTGGGAGGACCTCCATCCTCTTTCTATTTGTTCGGGTCTTGCCACGATTCTATCTGATCACTGTCCAATTGTTCTTGATACTGGCTCCCTACCTTTACCCAAACGTCCGTTTAGATTCGAAAGGCTTTGGCTGCTGGAACCATCCTTTGAAGATTATATCAAAAGGGTCTGGGACTATCCTATCAGATCTACCTCAGCAACGGAGCGTGTAGTTGGCAAACTAAGATCACTGAGAAAACTGCTCAAGCCCTGGGCAAAGTCTGTCTGGGGTTCCCTTCGTAGACGTATAACCGACATTCAAACTGACATCCTTGACCTTAATATTCAGGAGGAAGCGGTCCCTCTCAGTAATATAGACAAAGTTAGGCTCGTTGAACTTGAGGGAGAGCTGGAGAGATTACTGAAGCAGGAGGAGATAGGCTGGAAACAAAGATCTAAAGCCAAATGGTTAAAAGAAGGAGACAAGAACTCGTCCTATTTTCATAAATGTGCTAATGGTCGACGTAGATCCCTCTATGTCCCGGAAATTATCCACGATAATGTCTCTCTCACCAACCCGCAGATATCTCGAACCTTTTTACCAACTACTATCGATCCATTCTTGGATCGCCCTCCACTCCCCTCCCATCCATTGATTGGAAGCTGTTATATCCTAACCCATCGTCTATCCCTATTGACTCTCATTTTTCTGAAGACGAGATTCTGGCTGCTCTCAAAGACATGGATGACAATAAATCTCCTGGGCCGGATGGTTTTGGCCCATTCTTTTTCAAACACTTCTGGAGTGTGGTTAGGGAAGATATTCTAGAGATGTGTGCAGAGTTTTGTTCCAATCCCCAATCCATAGCCCGGCTTAACTATGCTAATATTATCCTCCTTCCTAAAGTAGCTGGAGCTAACTCCCTCTCAACATTCCGTCCTATTAGCCTGCTTAACACCACTTTTAAAATCATCACTAAAGTTCTATCTAACCGTCTTCAACCTTACATGGAAGCGCTGGTCGGAACAGAGCAGTCGACCTTTATTCAAGGTAGGAATATCCTGGACTGTGTAGCTGCAACACAAGAAGTTATCTCATCGTGCCATTCGAATAATATCCCGGGTGTTCTGCTTAAACTTGACTTCTCCAAGGCGTTCGACTCAGTAAATTGGAATTTCATCTTAGATCTCCTCAAACATAGAGGCTTTCCTCCCACGTGGTGTAATTGGATCCAGAGTATTCTCTTTTCGGGCCTCTCAATCATTCAGGTTGGAGGAATATCTGGTGGACATATTAAATCAACTCGGGGGCTTAGACAGGGAGATCCTCTCTCGCCCCTCCTCTTTGTCTTGGTGGCTGATGTCTTCAATCGTATGATCAAGTTGGCTATCGACAACAACAATCTATCTGGTATTCAACCTCCTGGCTCCACTCACAGTTCCGGTCCCATCCCTATGATCACTAATATTCAATATGCAGATGATACCATCATATTTGTTTCACCATCACCTGATCATATTCATTGTCTCAAGGTCCTTCTCTATTCTTTTGAACTCATCTCCGGCTTATCTATCAATTTCAGTAAAAGCTCTATTATTATGCTTGGCAATGCTAACCACCTAGGCCCATCTATTGCCTCTACCCTCAATTGTCGTCTTGACTCATTCCCTTTATCATATCTCGGTATCACTTTGCGTCCCACTATGTTACACCGATCAGACTGGAATCCTCTTATAGCCAAACTAGAAACCAGACTTGCTGGTTGGAAGGCCAACTCACTATCATCAGCTGGAAGACTTGTTTTGGTAAAAGCAGTTCTTTCAGCCCTCCCCACCTATTGGCTCTCATTTCACAAACTTCCTATCTGGGTATCTAAAAAAATCGACGCTATTAGACGGACGTTTCTCTGGAATGGAGGAAAAATCAAATGTCTTGTTAGTTGGAAGATTGTATGTTTGCACGAAACTCATGGGGGTCTTGGTGTCCCCAATATGATCTCTTTCAATCAAGCACTGTTAGTAAAGTGGTTCTGGCGACTCCTCTCGCCGGAACAATTCACCTGGAAGAAATGGATCTTAGCTTCGCACTATAATTCTGACCCCTTCCTTGTTCCTCATTTCGCTCCTCTCCGTAAACTATCTCCGTTTTGGTCTGGTGTCTTGGCTTCTACCAACAGCTTCAAATCCTTTATCCGGGTGGACATCGGCAACGGCGCTAACTGTCTCCTCTGGTTCGACGCCTGGCATAGTCTTTCTCCTCTTTACAGATCTTTCCCCCTCCTTTTCTCACATTCCAACCATCCTCTTTTGACTGTGGCGGACGCAGTTTCCCATGGCTTCGCGTATCTTTGCCCATCATCTCTATTTTCCCTTGATATCCTTGAGGAACTTCTTTCTATTCTGAGCTTGCTTCAACCTATCACGCTTGATCCTCTGTCAAATGATTGTCACACTTGGTCTCTTTCGCCCATTCAAGGTTTCTCTGCCTCTCGGTTTTACTCATTCATCAATCATCCTGGTCGCCTATTCACCTTCGCTCGGGTCTGGAAATGTCCTGCCCCTCCACGTATCAGATTTTTTCAATGGTGCCTCATTCATGGGCACATTAACACTAAAGACCGGCTTATGCGTTTGAATATCACGTCCGATCAGATCTGTATCCTATGTAAATCTGAAACTGAATCTATTCACCATCTCTTCTTTGAATGCGACTTCTCCTTCCATATTTGGGTTTCGGTTTGTGCTCACAATCTCAGCCAAATTCATTTGATATATGACTTTTTTGAATACTGGCAATATGGACTTCAGAATTATCTTCTGGATTCGCTCCTGGCCACCTTCAGCTGGGTTATTTGGAAGGAAAGGAACGCCATTATTTTCGACAAACCACCCAGTTCTGCTATCGGTTTATGTAATAAAATTTCTTATATTTTTGCATATTGGACAGGGGCGTCCTCATCCGTACCATTCAGATTTCGTCTACCTGCAGCGCGACCCCCTTCCGATGAGTCTGTTGGTAGTGCTTCCTCTGCAACGCACGAAGACAGTTAGAAGTTGTATCCCTTTTTAGGCTTTTGGGTGAAGATATGCTTAATGTACTAATGCTGAATTATTATTTTTTGTTACCAAACAACGAACTGCATTTACTTTCTCTGATCAAGTTTTTTTGGCCACCGACCAGGCTTGTTGGTCGAACTTTATCTATATTATGATATTATGCTAATCGGCTGTGTAGCTTCACGCTACACACCCGTTCTCTCAAAAAAAAAAAGAAATTAGAAGGAATCTATGTAAAAAACTCCATAACAAATAAGGCACTTCTGATGAGAAGATTGGTAAATTTAAAGCTTAAGAAAGGTAGGTCAATTATAGAGCATCTCAATGATTTTCAAGCACTTGTAAATCGATCGACGATTATGAATTACAAGGTGAATGATGAGAAACAAGCTTTGATATTGATGAGTTCTTTATCGGAAAGTTAGAGAATGCTTTTGGGTGCATTGAACAATTCAAATATGGATGGAGTTGTTTCAATGGGTTTGGTGGTTAGTAGCTTACTTAATGAGGAGGTGCGGAAGATAAACCCCATGGAAGGAAAGGATAAAGAGAAAAAGGAAAGTAGGAATCTAGTTGATGAGGTCCATCCTGTAAGAAAGGTAGTCGCCCAAACATGAAAAGATGGTCAAATAGATCAAACATGAAAAGGGATTTCATCTGCTGTTACTGTGAAAAATGTGGTCATAAGTTGAGATTTTGCAATAAGCTTAAAAAGGATCAGGAGAGGATAAAATCATCGGAAGAAGACCAAAATGAACAAAAAGATAGCAGAGATGATGAGGTAAATTTTGGTGAGGAATTCAATGACGATGTCCTACGTGTGATAAAGACAAAGCAAAGATTGGGTGCTTGATTCGAGTGCTTCTTTTCATATATGAAATAAAAAGGAACCATTTATTGATTATGAAGAGCAAGATGCTAAGGTGAAATATGCTAATGGTGGAGATTTTGATTAAGGGCATTATTTCGTTAGATTGAAGATGCGTGATGGAAGGATGGTGAAACTTACAGGAGTCGGACATGTCCTAGAAATTATTAAGAATCTTGTTTCTGTAAGACAATTGGAGACAAAAGGCTACAACTTTTCAACTCGAGATGCAGTCACAAGGGTTTGGAAGTGTAATAGGAAGTTGATACATGCAATAGAGAAAGCAACAATGTTGACAAATTGAATGGAAAGACAGTGGAGAATGAAGAAAGTTCTCAATTTGGAGTTAAGGAGACAAATTTGTCTGAATTAAGGTGGAGCACGCAACGGAAAACCACAATGTCTGCTTGGAGACCTTTGTGGTATTACGTGCAATTCTAGTTTATTGATAATATATATGCTCAACTAGAGAGCATGCATATGTAGGTGGTTTGAAGGTTGGTTGGTTTTTGGAATGGTGATATTTGTTTCTATTGTAATATTGGAGGTTGTTTGGAGTTTGAGGTTTAAGGTGGAGCTTGAATGACATTTATGGAATATCGTATCAACATGGTGATTGTTAGACTTTGATGATACAATATTTTGTATTTAAGTATATTTTGAAGATATGTGAGTCTATTAGAATTATGACTTATTCATTGCCTTATTTATAGATTTTGGAGAGTGATTAATTGCCTTTTATATTGTTATAGAGAAGGCAATGAATTATCTACATAAGAAAGATCTATGGAATTATTCAATAGCATCTTAAAAAGGTATTTTATCGAAACTAGTATAAATAGGCATGTATAAGGTTCATTAGATGTGTGTGGGGAAAAGTTAATTTTCTAGATTTTTGAAATTGAAATAACTTCTCAATTTTTGGCTTTCTTTTGTAATAATTTGATGAATTATTACAGGTTTATTTGGAGGTATTTGTTTATTATTATTATTTTTCTTCAATTGTGTAAGGATCCTAGGAAAACCATAACAAGACATTTCTTCAAGAAATAGTTATACATATAATATTCTATTCATAGCAAGTTTTCGAAAAGTAAAAGATCAATATCACTATTTCACTTTTACATTTTTCTAACAGATTCATGGGTCCTTGACAATGGGAAATCGATTTTTGTAAATGTATTTGTACCCATTATTGTTGGTTCTATTTTGTTATGAATTCTTTGCAACACCTTTTGAAGTGCTATATCATACTTGAAAATATTCCTTGGGAAATGCTTTTAGAGTGTTGTATGTGAATACAATATCTCTTCTAGAGAAATTTTATAAACACCACTTTTGAAGTCTGATACTAAAATTACAACTTCAATAGTTTACGTGTGGAGTATTATACTAATATATATTATCTCCCTCGGTGATATTTTATTAATTTCTTCTAGAGATATCTTACCAGTACATCCCTTCGGGGACATCTGATAAAATTGGAACGATACAGAGAAGATTAGCATGGCCTTTGCGCAAGGATGACATGCACAAATTGAGAAATGGTCCAAATATTTTACCATTGCCGCTTCTAAAATGTTAAATATCTCTTCTAGAGATACTTTATGTGAACTACATTTAGAATGTAATATCAATATACAATATCATTTTCTACACATATTTCAAAATTACTACGTTTAGAGTACCATAAAGAGATATTTTACTGCCACTAATCTGAAATGTCCTATTAAAAATACAAAACAGTAACACAATAAGATGTGATAAATAGACCAGCACCACCATCTCATTAGTTAGGTGCTTTGACTTTAGTGCGAGAGATCACATGTTCGAAACTTGCATAGCGTAATTCGAACATTTATTTATATGTAGTATATTGTATGTTATCCAAGACTTGTCAATACCTCTGAAGTGTGATATGATATCTCTTCAGGAGATCTAAACTAATTTTTTTTGAAACATGTAATTTATATAATTAAATAAAACATAGTACAAGGGTGGAGAAAGAAGGGAACCAACATCGTTGAGAGTTTATCATAATTTTTGCACTCAAAGACCGCCGTTAATTTCCTTCCTATCCCCCAAGTCAAAGTGAAAAACAAGATACAAGGAAAACATCAAATACACGGTACTTAATTCATCCCCGGCCACGCAATTCTACTGCCTTCTTTCTTTAATAAGCAGTGAGCAAATCCACTCTATTTTATATAAAATAGAACTAGTGCGAACCTGTGCTACGCATATGATGTTCACAACATAACTTATTTAACGTACATTTCTTGATTTTCTTAGCAATATAAAAATGAAAAAGTATGTTTGTGGACCGTAATCATATATATTAGCACTTTTTCTAAATGCCATTGGAACACTTTCATTAAAATATCTACTTAAGAAATTATAATGCACACAAAATATAAACTCTTTATAGAGAATAATCGACATATACAAATACACTAACGTCAACTATTGATTATTCTTTACTCATTAAGCATTGCATTTCTAAGCATGCCTACTAATCTAAGTAATGCATAAGCTCAACAAATATTCATCTTATATAAAATATAAATCCAAATATGTATGCATTTAATGTGGTAATAGTGTTCTATATATGATATAAAGAAGTCATGCTAGAAAAAATATAATGTTTCAAGGTCAATTTGAATAACAAATATTCTAACACTATTTCACATTATCCAATGCTAACCAAATTAGAATAATATTTAAGTGGCATGAAAAATTATAATACATATAAAATAATATAACATGAGAAAAATAGGGTATTCTTGAATACCTAGTTAAACCAAACTGTTTCATTCACTCTTAGGCTGGAATGCCATAGAATCCTTATACTCCGGGTAATTAACAAAATGATTTAATTTTGCAGTAGGAAATCAATCCTTACACCGCTAATATCATTAATGTCTTTAGTTAATATGCAACACTCAAGACATCATAGTCTAATTTCTAGGACCACCAAATAACCTTTTCTTTTATTTCAAATGATCAAACCACCGTAATAATTAAATAATACAAACTTTAGCATAATTCAACAAAAATAATACATCTCCACAAGTAAAATTACATGTGAATACCTATAAAATATATATATGATATAACATTGAAGATAATTATAAGAATAAATGGCATAAGAAAATGCACTCAGCTTAACGAACTATTAGAATATCATGGAATCAATGCCATTACGTATGCTTACAAAAAAAATTCTGTGCATTTAACATAGGCATTTTATAATATTTATAACCTAATACCCTTGTAGTTAATGTCTTGCTATTACCTCACTATAACCCTGCTATATCTCATGGCGGGTTACTACCGTTATGATTTTTCCATATAACCCCAAATATAGCCTTTCCGCTTTAAGCCTTATTATTTCCGCTATATCCCGTTATTCCCGCTATATTCCGCTATATCTTTTTTAAA